>CM039442.1:55692574-56892574 GCA_022388445.1 Zophobas atratus
AATATCTGAAAATTCTAAATTTGGATTTTTCGCTTTTTGGAAGATTTATCTCCGCAATGAACCTACCTACGCAAATTTTTCTATACGATAGCATGACTTTTCGCACGACGATATCCGTATTAATGAACTTTTTTCAAATTTTTTGAAAGTTTCAAACACGTTTTTCTGTCTTTCTTTCCTTCCCGTTTTTTTCTTTTTTTTTTCCTTTTTTTGTAGTCTTGTTTTTATAACATTTTTTCATCATTTTTTGTTTAGCCTTTTTTGTCCTCTTTTTTTTCTATTGTACATTTTTCGTTTGTTTGTCACTTTCTTTTTGCTTTTTTATCCTTTTTTTTAAGAATAATAAGTTTTTTTGTGGTTTTTTTGACGCCGGTTTCTAGTTTCTGTCGCCTTTTTGCCTTTTTTGTCGAAATTTGTTGTTATTTCTGTCTTTTTTTTTACACCATTTTGTGCCGCTTTTCTGTTCTTTTTGTCTTTTTGTTTTTGTTTGTTTGTTTTAGCGTCTTTTGGCGTTTATTTGTCCTCTACTTTTCTATGGTCTATTTTTCTTTTTTCGTCCTTTCTTTTGTCGCTATTTTATTCCATTTTGTTATCGTTTTTTCGTCGCTTTGTTATCGTTTTTCTTTTGTCGTCTTTTATTTTTTATTCTTCTCTTTCTATTCTTTATCCATAGTTTTGTAGGTCGCATTTTTCTGTCGTCTCTTTTGCCCCATTTTTGTGGTTTCTTTTTGCTTGTATTTTCTTTCGGGTTATTCCCTGTACTTTTCCCATTTATTTATGGCCCTTTTTTGTATGAGTTTTTTTTTTTTTTTTGGTTTTTGTCGCCCTTTGTTTCAGTTTACTGTCTCTTTCCTTTTGCCCTTTTTGCCACAAATTTTTGTCGTTCTTTTGATCACCCTTTTTTTGTCGCTTTTTTGTTACATTTTTGTTGTTTCGTCTGGTGTTTTTATTTGCTTTTTTTTTGACGTAGTTTATTGCTTTTTCTCCATATTTTTAACTTCCTTTGTCACTTTTTTTTTTCATTTTTTTGTAATTCCTTGTTATATTTGTTGTCCCCTTTTTTAATAATGTTTTTCTTCCATTTAGTTGACACCTTTTTATTGTTTTTTGGTAGCGTTTTCTGTCGAATTTTTTGTTGTTTCTTTCGTCGCTTTTTTGGCGTCTTTTTTTCTCCTTTTTTTTTATCGTCTTTTTTTAGTTTTTGTCGCCTTTTTTCCTCTTTTATTGTTGCATTTTCTTGTCGTTTTTGTGTTCGCTTTTTTGTTGTTTCTTTTACTGCTTTTTTGTCTGCCGTTTTGTTTTTTGTTGTCTTTTTAAGATTTTTCTCACCTTTTCCCCTTTTTTTGTTCTTTTTATCTCAATCTTTCGGTTGTATTTAAAATCCCTATTTTTGTGGTATCTTTTCTAGTATATTTGTGCTTCTATTTGCTTTCTTTATGTTTATGTTTTTCTGCTTTCCTTTCTCCTGTTTTTCCCCCTTTTTCTAAAAGTTTATTTTCATTTTTTGTATCTTTTTTGCTATTTGTGTCCTTTTTGTTGTCTTTCTATCGTTTCTTTTGTCACTTTTTTATAACATTTTACTGTCGTTTTTTGTCGCCTTTTTTGTTGTTTTTTGTCTTCTTTTTTCATTCGTAGGTTTTTTATTTGCTTTTTTGTTCCATTTTTGTCGCTTGTCTTTGTTCGCCTTGTCTTGCATGGTTTTTTCCGTTTTTTTCCTATTTATTTTATCGCTATTTTTATCGTCTTGTTTTTCTGCTGCCTTTTTTTCTCTTCTCACTGTTTTTAACGTTTTTTATTGTCTCTACTGGCGTTTTTGATCACTTTTTTTGGCGCCTTTTTGGGTTTTTTTCTTCCCTTTTTTAGCGCTTTGTTTTTTGTAGCCTGTTTGTGTCGCTTTTGATTGTTGTTTTTTGGTCCTTTTTCTTTTCTTTTATTGCCCTCTCTTTTTCTGTTTTTTTTTGTTTTTGTTGCATTTTTGTGCATTGTGTCGCATTTTTTTCGTTTTCTAAGTCGCCTCTTTTTTTGCTTCTTGTGTAGCATTTTTTTGCTCCTTGTTTCTCACTATTTTTCCAGTTTTGTCCTCTTTTTTTCCTATCGTATTTTTCTTTGATTTTTTCATCACCTTTTTTGTCGTTTTTTGTCCGTTTTATTTTAACTTTGTTATCGTTTTTTGTAGCTTTTTTGTGCTCTTTCTTTTTCTGTAGTTTTTGGTTCCATTTTTTGTTGTTTCTTTTGTCTCCTTTTTTGATCATCTTGCTCTTTTTTTATTTTTTTGTTGTCTTTTTATCACCTTTTTAAGATTTTTGTTACCGTTTTCCCTTTTCGTCGGGTTTTTTGTTCTTTTTAACCCAATGTTTTTGTTTCTTTTAAGGTTTGCATTTTTTGTTGCTTCTTTTCTAGTATTTTTTCGCTTCTTTTTACTTCTTTTTTGTTCACTTTCTTCTGCTTTCCTTTCCCTTTCTTGTCAATTTTTTCTCGCCTTTTTTGATTTTGTTTGTCCCTTTTTTTTCTGTCGTCCTTTTTTTCATTTTGTAGCTTTTTTTTCACTTTTTGTGTCTATTTTTTTTTGTATTTTTTGTTGTCTTTTTGTCGTTTCTTTTGTCTTTTCTTTTATAACAATTTGTTGTCGTTTTTTTCTCCCTTTTTTTTTGGTCGATTTGTTATCGTTTTTTGTTCCCTTTTTTGTTGTTTTTTCCCTTTATCCGTGGTTTTTAGGTCGATTTTTTTGTTGCTTTTTTGGTCTCATTTTTGTCGCTTCTCTTTACTCGCTTTGTCATGATTTTCTTCCTCTTTTCCCATTTTTTATCTCTATTTTTGTGGTCTTGTCTTTCTATTCTTTCCTCACATTAATTGTTTCTCCTGGTGTTTTTACTCCTCTTTTTTTTTCACGCGTTTTTTGTATATTTTTCTTGCTTTTTATCGCGTTTTTGTGTCGCTTTTCATTGTTGTTTTTTTGTTCCTTTTTCTTTTCTTTTCTTGTCCCCTTATTTTGTTATCGTTTCATGTCGCATTTTTGTATTTTTGTCGCATTTTTTGCCGTTTTCTAGGTCGCCTTTTTTTCCATTTCTTATATCGCATTTTTTCGGTCTTTGCACCTCGCTTTTTTTCTTGTTTTTGTCCTCTTTTTTTCGTATTTTACTTCGTTTTTTTTGTTTACCTTCTCTTTGTAGTTTTTTATCCTTTTTTAAACAATAATAGAATTTTATCGTGTTTTGTTCGTTTTATTGTAACTTTGTTATGCGGTTTATATTTATCTATTTATTTACTTTAAATGAAAGTTACAGAGTGGAGGATATAAGCTTTAAACACTCATTACAAATTGAATTAATTGAAAGTAACGGAATTGATTTCTTTTTTGTAGATTTTGTCGCCTTTTTGTCTCTTTTTTTTCTGTAGTTTTTTGTTGCATTTTTTGTTGTTTCTTTTGTCGCCTTTTTGGTTGTGTTACTTTTTTTTGATGTCTTCTTTGTCATCTTTTTAAGATTTTTGTCACCGTTTTCCCTTTTTGGTTGCATTTTTTGTTCTTTTAATCTCAACCTTGTCGCTTTTTTCTAGCTTTTTTTTATTTTTTTTTTGTTCACTTTTATTACTTTCCTTTACTTGCCTTGTCACTTTAGCATTTTTTCGTCACCTTTTTTCTTTTTGTATCCATGTTTTTGTGTTTTATGTTGTCGTTTTGTCGTTCCTTATATAACATTTAGTTGTCGTTTTTTCTCCCTTTTTTGTCGATTTGTTATAGTTTTTCTTTTGCCGTTTTTGTTGCCTTTTTTCCCATTTTTTAATCTCTATTTTTGTCGTTCTTGTTTTTCTATTCTATTTTCATATTTTTTGTTGTTTCTTCTATCATTTTTTGCTCATTTTTTTGACGCGTTTTTTGTGTATTTCCATGCCTTCTTTATCGCCTAATTTTTTTGTATCATTTTTTAACGTCTTTTTGTGTCGCTTTTGTTTGTTGTTTTTTTGGGCCCCCTTTCTTTTCTTTTATTGTCTTTTCTCGTTCTATGTTTTTTGTCTTTTTTCGTAGTTTTCATCGCATTTTTGTACTTTTTGTCGCATTTTTTGGTCTTTTTTTTAATTGTTTTTTATCACTTTCTTTTTGCCGTTTTCTTGTTTTTTGTACATAAAAATAAAACAATTTTTTGTCGTTTTTTTGTCCATTTTATTATAAATTTGTTATACTTTTTTGGTGCTTTTTTGTGCTCATTTTTTTTGTGTAGTTTTTTGTTGCATTTTTTGTTGTTTCTTTTGTCGCCTTTTTGGTTGTATTGCTTTTTGTTGCCCTTTTTATCATCTTTTTAAAATGTTTGTCACCGTTTTCCCTTTTTGGTCGCGTTTTTTGTTCTTTTTATCTCAACCTTGTTGTTGCTTTTTTATAGCTTTTTTGCTTTTTTTCCTGTTTTGTTCACTTTTATTGCTTTCCTTTCCTTGCCTTGTCACTTTAGCATTTTTTCGTTTGTTTGTTCCCTTTTTCCTAACATGTTTTTTTCGTTTTTTTTCTTTTTTGTATCCATATTTTTGTATTTTTTGTTGTCGTTTTGTCGTTTTTTATATAACATTTTGTTGTCATTTTTTCTCCCTCTTTTTGTCGGTTTGTTATCGTTTTTCTTTTGTCGTTTTTTGTTGCCTTTTTTCCCAGTTTTTATCTCTATTTTTGTCGTCTTGTTTTTCTATTCTTTTTTCATATTTTTTGTTGTTTCTTCTGTAATGTCTTACTTAGTTACATTTTTTGGCGTCTTTTTGTGTCGCTTTTGTTTGTAGTTTTTTTTGGACCTCTTTCTTTTCTTTTATTGTCCTTTCTCGTTCTATGGTTTTTTGTCTTTTGTTGTTGTTTTGATCGCATTTTTGGACTTTTTGTCGCTTTTTTTGTCTTTTTTTTATTGCTTTTTTTATGACTTTCTTTTTGCCGTTTTCTTATTTTCTACATAATAATAAGAGAATTTTTTGTAGTTTTTTTGTCCATTTTATTGTAACTTTGTTATACTTTGTTGGTAATTTTTTGTGCTCTTTCTGTATTTTTTTGACTTTTTTTCCTTTTTTGGCGCATTTTTGACCCTTTTTTTAAACAGCTTTTCCGCTTGGAAATTTCAAATTCTTTTTTTTTCGCTTATTGGAAGATCTATCGCAAAAACGAATTCAGATTTATAATAAACCCAAAATTTTCGGCGACTATAACATACTTTTTGGAAATTTCGATTTTTTTGGCCTTATTTGTTGGGTTATTGCAACAACGAGTTCGTGTAATTTTGACTTTTAATGATAAACAAAAATTTTGGAAAGGCTTTTTTCTATACCTAAGTTAATATTTGTTGCTATTTTTCAACTATGAAGCAAGATGTAGTGACGACTTTAGTGTATTTTAACACTACGTAAATATTTTTATGTACATCCTGTACATTAATAATAAATGACAAACGCCATCTACGACACAGTTTTTCCTCGAAAACCGTACCACTGATCGTACAACTTTGAAATTTGGACCACCCCGTATTCGTACCCACTTTCACTCGCCCCTTCCACCTTTCCCGTCACGACCCATCTCCGCGAAAACTTTAAACTCCAAACAAAGTCACGGCCGGGAGGACGCGCCCCCATTAAAATCAATAGACCCTCATAAATTCCCCATTCGTCGGAATCCTAGAAAGTCTGTTAATAATGTATTTGTGGCAGGCGAATCAATGGCCAGATGAGCAATGAATCGTCGCCGGCACTCCGCTGAGGGGCCATGACGCGGGACGGGGACATCCCGACCATCTTCAACCCCCGAGGTCGGAACCGCGCGCCCAGCGTCCTGGTGACGGATGAGGGAGTCGCCAACGGACCGTTCGCCCACGCGGACTCCGTCAGCAGCCAGCAGGAGCCCGTCGAGCCCGCGTCTCCCACGGCTCCCACGGGACTCGCGGCCAGGATCAAGTCCTGCTCCGTCTCTTTTTGCTCCAAATCGGCACGGAAAGTAAGTCGGTTTATCGATTCCGGCCCGCTTGCCAGGTGGTATCGGCTGGACTAATTTACGGGAGTTTTATTATAATCCAGATATTTATTTTTCTTTGTTGCGCCAAAGCTGGGTTATTTTATGGAAATTTAACTAATACAGACACAACTCTACAAAAGTCTACACAAATTAAGAAAACAAGGTAAAGTGGAGCCCCGCCCACCCACCCTATCCCAATTGTGATGATTTTTTTATTCGTCGTGAGCTAAGAGGGCGGAGCTTAACTGCAAAATCCTTACTTCTCCACGGAAAATTAAAAACATGTTTTTGAGTATCGTTTTTTTCAAAGAATACCATGTATATTGGTGCCACCCATACCCGCTCCGATCTCAATTCTCAATTCTCAATTTTTAATTCGTTGTTAGATCGAGGGGCGGGGCTTAATTGCAAGATCCATATTTGTCTACAAGAATTTACCATTCTAAACATGCTTTAAGTTTCTTGTTCTGAAAAGACGACTACGTATATTAAGAAAAAAAGAAAATATAAGCCCCGCCCACCCGCCCTATCTTAATTGTGATGTTTTTTTTTTAATCCTCGAGAGCCAAAGGAACGGAATTTAATTGCAAAATCGTTATTTTATTTAGAAAAAATTCTAATGATCTAAATAGTAATCAAGTTTTTATTCGTTGGTAGACCTAGGGGCGGGGCTTAATTGCAAAATCTATATTTCCTTAGAACAATTTACCACTTTAAACCTGTTTTAAGTTTCTAAGAATAAAAAAATAATCACAATCGAGTTGGGGTGGGTGGGCGGGGTTAATATTTTGCTTTTTTTTCTTAATATTCTTTGAACAACACGATAGGTACTAAAAAACATGTTAATAATTTCTTGTAAAGAAATAAGTATTTTGCAGTTAAGCTCCGCCCTCGTAATTCATGGCGAATAAAAAAAGTTCATCACAATTGAGATAGGGTGGTTGGGCGGGCTTACATTTTACCTTTTTTTTCACAACATAAAATAGGTTTAAAATGGAAAAATTGTAAAAGAGTATTGCAAAATCCATATTTCCTTGCAAAATCGTACAATTTTAACCATGTTTTAAGTTTCTTGTTGTGAAAAGATGGCTGTGTATAATTGTATATTAATAAAAAAAGGAAAAAACATAAGCCCCGCCCACCCGCCCTGTCTCAATCCTGGTGATTTTATTTATTCGTCCTAAGCCGAGGGGCGGAGCTTAATTGTAAAATATTCTTAAATTTTTCAATTTCTGGATATTTAATTTTCCATTTTTCGAGCTTTCAGTGTTACAGTTTTTCGATTTTACAATTTTTCAATTTTTCAATTTGTCGATACGTTTCCATTCATGAATTTTTTTCGATTTTTCAGTTTCTCGATTTTTGGTTTTTCAATGTTTTCATTTTTCGTTTCTTTAGTTCTTCGATTTGTAATTTTTCGATTTTCCACTTTTTCAATTTTTCGATTTTTAATTTTCCAACTTCTCAACTTTTTGATAAAAAAATGTGTATATAACTGTAAACTTGAACTTGAAATATTGAAGAAACGAAAAATTCAAAATTCAAAAGATTAAAATTGCGAAATTGAAATAGTGCAAAACCAAAATATTAAAAAACAAAAAAATGGGGAAATCGAGAAACTAAAAAGTCCAAAAATCGAAAGAGGAATCATTGAAAAATTAAAAATCGAAAAATCCACCAATTGAAAAAGTACAACATTTCAAATGGAAAAATCGAGAACTGAAAAACGAAAAATTGAAAGATGAAAAGCCTAAAAATTGAAAAATTAAAGAGAATAAAATGAGGGAGAGTGGAAATTAAAATAAAAAAGATTTTTGAAAAAGTCCAAAAGTTCTCAAAAAATTCAGGCCACATTTAGCTTTTTTGTTTTAATATGTGTAGACGTCTTTTCACAACATGAAACTTAAAACATGTTTAAATGGAAAATTTGTATAAGGAAACATCGATTTTTCCATAATTTCAAAACCCATATGTCTTTGCAAAAATGTACCCTTTTAACCAAATTTTAAGTTTCTTGTTGTGAAAAGATGGCTATGAAAATTAAGAAAAAAAGAAGACAAAATATCAGCCCCGCCCACCCACCCTATCTCAATTGTGATGTTTTTTTTTCATCCTCGAGAGCCAAAGGAACGGAATTTAATTGCAAAATGGTTGTTTTACATTGAAAAAATTCTAATGATCTAAACAGTAATCAAGTTTTCATTCGTTTGTAGACCTAGGGGCGGAGCCTAATTGCAAAATCCATATTTACTTACAAATATTTACCATTTTAAACGTGTCTAGAGT
This sequence comes from Zophobas atratus, assembly GCA_022388445.1. NCBI lineage: Eukaryota > Metazoa > Arthropoda > Insecta > Coleoptera > Tenebrionidae > Zophobas > Zophobas atratus. The sequence goes on from CM039442.1 coordinate 55,700,829, forward strand.
TTTCTAAGAATAAAAAAAAATCATCGCAATTGAGATAGGGTGGGTGGGCGCGGTTTATATTTTGGGTTTTTTCTTAATATACATAGTATTCTTTGAACAATACGATACTCAAAAACATGTTTTAATTTCTTCCAAAGAAATCAGTATTTTGCAGTTAAGCTTCGCCCTTTTGGTTCGCGGCGAATAAAAAAATCATCACAATTGACAGGGTGGGTGGGCGGGCTTATATTTTTGCGTTTTGTTTTAATATGTGTTGACTTTTTTCCACAACATGAAACTTAAAACATGCTTAAAATGGAAAATTGGTATAAGGAAATATCGATTTTGTAATTAGGTTCCGCCCCATAATTGCAAAATCCATATTTCCTTGCAAAAATGTACCATTTTAACCATATTTTAAGTTTCTTGTTGTGAAAAGATGGCTATGAATATTAAGAAAAAAAAGGCAAAATATAAGCCCCGCCCACCCACCCTATCTCAATTGTGATGTTTTTATAATCCTCTAGAGCCAAAGGAACGGAATTTAATTGCAAAATATTTTATTTAGAAAAAATTCTAATGATCTAAATAGTAATCAAGTTTTCATTCGTTGGTAGACCTAGGGGCGGAGCCTAATTGCAAAATCCATACTTACTTACAAATATTTACCATTTTAAACGTGTCTAGAGTTTCTAAGAATAAAAAAAATCATCGCAATTGAGATAGGGTGGGTGGGCGGGGTTTATATTTTGGGTTTTTCCTTAATATACATAGTATTCTTTAAACAATACGATACTCAAAAACATGTTTTAATTCCTTCTTAAGAAATGAGTATTTTGAAGTTAAGCTCCGCCCTCTTGGTTCACGATGAATAAAAAAATCATCACAATTGACAGGGTGGGTGGGCGGGCTTATATTTTTGCGTTTTGTTTTAATATGTGTTGACTTTTTTCCACAACATGAAACTTAAAACATGCTTAAAATGGAAAATTGGTATAAGGAAATATCGATTTTGTAATTAGGCTCCGCCCCATAATTGCAAAATCCATATTTCTTTGCAAAATTGTACCATTTTAGCCATGTTTTAAGTTTCTTGTTGTGAAAAGATGGCTGTGTATAATTGTATACTAATAAAAAAAGGCAAAACATAAGCCCCGCCCACCCGCCCTGTCTCAATCCTGGTGATTTTATTTATTCGTCGTAAGCCGAGGGGCGGGGCTTAATTGTAAAATATTCTTAAATTTTTCAATTTCTCGATATTTAATTTTCCATTTTTCGAGCTTTCAGTGTTACAGTTTTTCTATTTTACAATTTTTCAATTTTTCAATTTGTCGATACGTTTCCATTCATGAATTTTTTTCGATTTTTCAGTTTCTCGATTTTTGGTTTTTCAATGTTTTAATTTTTCGTTTCTTTGGTTCTTTGATTTGTAATTTTTCGATTTTCCACTTTTTCAATTTTTCGATTTTTAATTTTCCAACTTCTCATCTTTTTGATAAAAAAATGTGTATAACTGTAAACTTGAACTTGAAATATGTATTGAAGGAACGAAAAATTCAAAAATCAAAATATTAAAATTGCGAAATTGAAAAAGTGCAAAACCAAACCATTAAAAATAGAAAAATGGGAAATCGAGAAACTAAAAAGTCCAAAAACCGAAAGAGGAATCATTGAAAAATTAAAAATCGAGCAATTGAAAAAGTACAACATTGCAAATGGAAAAATCGAGACACTAAAAAATGAAAAATTGAAAGATGAAAAGCCGAAAAATTAAAAAATAAAAGAGAAGAAAATGAGGGAGAGTGGAGATTAAAAAAAAAATTGACTTTTGAAAAAGTCGTCCAAAAATTCTCAAAAAATTCAGGCCACATTTTACTTTTTTGTTTTAATATGTGTAGACTTCTTTTCACAACATGAAATTTAAAACATGTTTAAATGGAAAATTTGTATAAGAAAACATCGATTTTGCAATTAAGCTCCGCCCCATAATTTCAAATTCCATTTTTCCTTGCAAAAATTTACCATTTTGACCATATTTTAAGTTTCTTGTTGTGAAAAGATGGCTATGAATATTAAGAAAAAAAAGGCAAAATATAAGCCCCGCCCACCCACCCTATCTCAATTGTGATGATTTTTTTTTATTCGTCGTGAGCCAAGAGGGCGGAGCTTAACTGCAAAATCCGTAAGAAAAATTAGAGAATCGAAAAATTGTGAAATCGAGAAATCGAAAAGTAGAAAATTCGAAATTATAAAAAATCGAAAAACCAAAAAATCGAAATTATAAAAAATCGAATAATTAAAAAACCGAGAAGTCGGGAAATCAAAAAAATTGAAAAACCGAAAAATCTAAAACAGAGAAGTTGAAAAATCGAAAGATCGAAAAATCGAAACATCAAAAAACTGAAAAGCCTAAAATTAAAAAATTCGAAAAATTGCAAAATAGAAGTGTCAAAGTGAAAAATCGAAATTGAAATATCAACAAATGGAAAATTTTGAAATGTTGAATATTCTAAAATTTAAAAATCGAAAAACTGAAAAATCGAGAAATCAAAATGTCGATAAATCGAAAAAGTGAAGAACTGAAATTTTGAAAAATCCCAAAACTGAAATATTAGAAAACGGAGAATCGAAGAAAAATTGAAAAATCCAGAAGTCGAAACATCAAAAAATCGAAAAATTTAAAAATTGATAAATCTAGAATTTAAAACCCGAAAAATAGAAAAATAGAAAGAGTAAATAATCGAGGATTCGAAAACTCGAAGAGTCGGAAAATTGAAAAATCGAAGAAAAATTGAAGAATCTAAAAATCCCAACACTGAAACGTTGAAAAATTGAGAAATCGAAATTGAAAACTCCATAAATCGAAAAGGCGAAAAATTGAAAAACCGAAGAAAATTTGAAGAATCAGAAACCTGAAAAAAAAATCTAACCGAGAAATCGAAAAATCCAAAATTAAAAAAACTGAAATCTAAAATTTAAAAATTTGAAAAAATAAAAAATAGAGATATCGAAGTACTGAAAAATCAAAAATCTAAGAGAAATTGAAAACATGTTTTTGAGTGTCGTTTTGCTCAAAGAATACCATGTATATTAAGAAAAAAATAAAGCCAAATATTAGGCCCCACCCATATCCGCCCTGATTTCAATTCTCAATTGTGATGAATTTTTAATTCGTTGTTACATCGAGGGGCGGGGCTAATTGCAAGATCCATATTTGTCTACAAGAATTTACCATTATAAACATGTTTTAAGTTGCTTGTTCTGAAAAGACGGCTACGTTTATTAAGAAACAAGGTGAAATATAAGCCCCGCCCACCCGCCCTATCTCAATTGTGATAATTTTTCTTATCCTCGAGAGCCAAAGGAGCGGAATTTAATTGCAAAATCATTATTTTATTTAGAAAAAATTCTAATGATTTAAATAGTAATCAAGTTTACATTCGTTGGTAGACCTAGGGGCGGAGCCTAATTGCATAATCCATATTTACTTACAAATATTTACCATTTTAAACATATCTAGAGTTTCTAAGAAAAAAAAATCATCGCAATTGAGATAGGGTGGGTGGGCGGGGTTTATATTTTGGGTTTTTTTCTTAATATACATAGTATTCTTTGAAGAATACGATACTCAAAAACATGTTATTAATTTCTTGTAAAGAAATAAGTATTTTGCAGTTAAGCTCCGCCCTCTTGATTCATGGCGAATAAAAGAAGTTCATCACAATTGAGATCGGGTGGGTGGGTGGGCTTACATTTTGCCTTTTTGTTTTAACATGTGTAGACTTTTTTCACAACATAAAACATGTTTAAAATGGAAAATTTGTATAAGGAAACATCGATTTTGCAATTAGGCTCCGCCCCATAATTGCAAAATCCATATTTCCTTGCAAAATTGTACCATTTTAACCATGTTTTACGTTTCTTGTTGTGAAAAGATGGCTGTGAATAATTGTATACTAATAAAAAAAGGCAAAATATAAGCCCCGCCCACCCGCCCTGTCTCAATTCTGGTGATTTTATTTATTCGTCGTAAACCGAGGGGCGGAGCCTAATTGTAAAATACTTTAAAATTTTTCAATTTCTCGATATTTAATTTTCAATTTTTCGAGCTTTCAGTGTTATAGTTTTTCGATTTTACAATTTTTCAATTTTACAGTGTTTTAGTTTTTCAGTTTGTCGATACGTTTCCATTCATGAATTTTTTTCCATTTTTCAGTTTCTCGATTTTGGTTTTTCAATGTTTCAATTTTTCGTTTCTTTAGTTCTTCGATTTTCCACTTATTCAATTTTTCGATTTTTAATTTTCCAACTTCTCAACTTTTTGATAAAAAAATGTATATAACTGTAAACTTGAACTTGAAATACTGAAGAAACGAAAAATTCAAAAATCAGAAGAATAAAATTGCGAAATTGAAAAATTGCGAAACCAAAACATTAAAAAATAGAAAAATGGGGAAATCGAGAAACTAAAAAGTCCAAAAACCGAAATAGGAATCATTAAAAAATTAAAAATCGAGCAATTGAAAAAGTACAACACTGCAAATGAAAAATGAGAAATTGAAAGATGAAAATGAGGGAGAGTGGAAATAAAAAAAAATTGATTTGTGAAAAAGTCGTCCAAAAATTCTCAAAAAATGCAGGCCACATTTTGCATTATTGTTTTAATATGTGTAGACTTCTTTTCACAACATGAAACTTAAAACATATTTAAAATGGAAAATTTATATAAGTTTTCTATTGGGAAAAGAAGACTACGTATATTTTAAAAAAGGTAAAATATAAGCCCCGCCTACCCACCGTCATCTCAATTCTGATGAATTTTTCATTCGTTGTCAGACCGAGGGGCGGAGAATATTGCAAAATCCATATTTGCCTAAAAAAAGTTACCACTTTGAAAAAGTTTTAAGTTTTTTGATGTGAAAAGAAGACTACATGTATTAAGAAAAACAAGACAAAATGCAAGAAAACTTCATTTGTGAAGAAGTCTTCTAAAAATTTTCAAAAAATTCGAAGTCATAGATCTAGAATTCTTTGCAATTTTTAAAAATTGAAACATTTCAATGGGAAAAACGGATGGAGTTATCGAAGAAATGAGGCCGGAAGTGACTTTTGCGTCCCGACATCTGCAAAAAATGTAATTCGAAAACCGTCGAAAATGGGTCGAAATTTGTATAACATGTGGAAAATTTCATTTTTGAAAAAGTCCTCTAAAAATTCTCAAAAAATTCAGAATTATAGATCTTGACGTGCTGATTCCAAAAATATAGCGTGTTTAGAGTCGCGGAGCAACATTTTCGGAATATTCGGTATGAAATTTGTATTTTTGGAAATTTTTAAAAACTCCGATATTTTAATGAGGGATTCTGGAAAAACGGTTGGAGTTATAGAAACATGACGGAAGTGACTTCTGCGGGCCAAAATCTACAAGAAAATGCATTTAGTTTAATTTCGAAAAGGGTCCAAAATGAGTCGAAATTTTCAAATTGAAATTTTGAAAAAGTTGAATAAAAATTCTGAAAAAACTCTGTATATAGATCTCCAAGTGCTGATAAAAACAGATTTTAATTTCTTGTAAAGAAATAAGTATTTTGCAGTTAAGCTCCGCCCTATTGATTGACAGCAAATAAAAAAAAATCATTACAATTGAGACAGGGCGGGTGGGCGGGCTTACATTTTGCCTTTGTGTTTTAGTATGTGTAGACTTCTTTTCAAATATGAAACTTAAAACATGTTTAAAATGGAAAATTTGTATAAGGAAACATCGATTTGGCAATTAGGCTCCGCCCCATTATTGCAAAATTCATATTTCCTTGTAAAAACGTACCATTTTAACCATGTTTTAAGTTTCTTGTTGTGAACAGATGGCTATGTATATAAAGAAAAAAAATTGCAGCATATAAGCCCCGCCCACCCGCCCTGTCTCAATTCTGGTGATTTTATTTATTCGTCGAAAGCAGAGGGGCGGAGCGTAATTGTAAAATACCTATTTTTCTGCCACAAATTACCACGTGAAATATGTTCTGAAGTAATTGTGTTATACAAAGAAAACTAAACGTATTAATTAAAAAAGAAACCAAAAGAGAAACCTCGCCCATCCGTCTCGGTCTCAATCGAGATGAATTTTTCATTCGTTGTGAGACCGAGGGGCGGAGCGTAATTGCAAAATCGATATTTCCTGATACAAATTAACTATTTAAAAAATGTTTTAAGTTTCTTGTTGTGAAAAGATGATTATAAGTACATATACAATATTTTTCCAGTCGTGGTAACCAATTTGTTAACCCAGCTAAAATTAGAAACAAAATTCTAAATTTGGAACTCTGTAATCTGGAACATGGTATTAGTGTCAGACATAGTAATCATTCATTTGTAAATGAGGACATCTACCATTCCGTTAATTTACATCAATAGAAATGTCAAAGTTTTCAGGCGATTTTTCATTTCATTCCACATAAAACGTTTGAGGAAAATAAATCGAGTGATATTGATTTTGATTAGTCAGGTGATATCGGGGTTGATTCAACTTATATCTGGTAAAATAATTAGGGGCGCTTATAAATCATGCAGGACAAGGTGGCCGGTGCATTTGATGGTGAAATATAAGAGTAATAAATTATTACCCAGCTAAGACTTTTTTACGAAATAGGGGATACGGGAGTGTGAAGCCCCGGTTGTAACAGCTTGGTTAAGTTAATAAGGACTTGGAATTGTGGTCACATTTTTAGGATCGAACTGCCTGTCTGAGTCTTTGTATGTGGTAAAAATTAAAAAAATTATCCGAACGTAGACAATTTATTTATTTATTTGTTAATATTTAAATAATATTAAATTATGCAAATATGTATGTAGTTGCTCTGTATACTGAACTTATTGGAATATTCACTAATAAACTATTTACTAAAAAGTGATCTATGAAGTAATTTTCGAAAGTTGCTATCGCACGCAAAAATAAATATTGTCGGTAGCCAGCAGCAAAAATTTAAATTGCGGTATTGTAGAAATGCTATTGTAAAACACAAGACCTTTAACCTGTCATGTATTTACTATTCAAAACATTAGTGCATGTACACAAGTGCAAAAATGAATATTTAACGCACGACAACGTGCATAATTACGACATTTGACATAAATCACTGACATAACTTAATCGTTCGTAATATTCCTTGCTTAAAAAGTCTCCATTGTGTGCTGGGTTTTACATCTAGTAAATATTGTAAAGAAAACTTTAAAAAAGATAAGACTTATGGATTATTATATTATAATTATCTCTAATCATGGATCGTGTTTTAAATCCACCCACGGGCGAAAACTCATTCGTTTCCACGACTTTTCATAAAATGACAAAATTTTCTTACAGCTACTGCGGAAATGTCACTCAATATTTCCTCCCAAGGTTGGTCCACTCCATTAAGGCATTGCGTTACATTTTCCTTGTTCTTACATTTTTTCTCTCCAATTATACGTGGTTCGCCTTTATTAAACGACATCTTAATGTTTTAGTTTCTGGCCAAAGAACTCGCTTTCTTCTTAATATCTTTGACCTTATGCCTTTCGGTTCCTTAATCTGACAAATTTTGGTAATTAGACAGAACTGATGTTGCTGTCTTTCACAATTTTTCAACATTAACGCAATTTTCTAATTTAATTAATTAAAGATCCTGTTTGACACGTTATGTCATGCTGAATAATACTGAGAAATTAGCTCCTTGCGAGGAAAAACGGTCAGATCAGTATTTATTAGATTTGCACCCTAACATTTTAATAAATTAGCTCTCAAGACGAACAAACTCTACAAAATCTAAAAATATGTACTCGTATATTCTGATTCATTCCCATTTGAAATTAACACGAAAAATTACGAAATTTCTTTATTATCTACATCGACAATACCTCTACAATTCAATTCAATTACCGTACAACCTAAAATAACTCGAGTTAATTATAGGCAGGCACAATTTTACACGAATTATAACGGTCTTTTGGTCATTAATTATTCCCGGCGCTTTGGAAAGAAGCCAATCGATATTATTTCACCGGAAAACTTTTGTCTTCTTTGCTCATAAAGAAAGAACTTTCGCTTAAGAAAGCTATCGGTCCGAAAAATCTCTTGATGTTGGTGTTTCTACTAATCACACGACTTCTTTCATACTGTTTTTTTCATATTGTTTGTGGCCACAAGGCCAAATTGGTAACAATTGTCACAATAGTCACTTCAAAGAAAAAATCTTCTCTACTACTTTGACCGTTAATTTTAATTTAAAAACGTGGTTTGTTTGGATACGGATTAAGGGAACTCGCTAGAGAAGGTTTAACAATTTTTTCCTTTTTTCTATGATTAAATGAATTAGTGTGGATGTATTAAATATCAAACTGCAGATTTTTCATGTTCTAAGCTCCTGAAAAATTTCCTCTTTTTTGTGCGTTAAATATCGTAAAATTGCTTGAAAATTGTCACACTGACAAAGTATTTTAAAGACCCCTGTTATATTAAATATTTGTTAGTAGTACAGTCTATTTATATAATGATGATAATAATAATAATAATAATAATAATATTTTTTGATTTAAATGGGAAGAGATCCCAATTACAGAAACCAAATAAACTAGAAATAAACTCCTACAAAATATAACTAGATTCTATATATTTAAGTGTTTAGGAAATATGGAAATCCGCAGTGAGGAGACGGAGAAGTCTAATATCCATGGCTGCTGGGTATTGAATTTTTAGAGTTGCCCCACAAAGTAAAATTTACCGTTTTTATTGAATGCAGAAATTTACTTCATTGATTGTCCTTGTTTACATAATTCAGTTCACAGAGCAACAATTTGCATAATTTAATATTTAAATAAATATAAATAAATAAATAAATAGAGATTTATTTGCCCGACAAATTAATACCCAATAATGGTAAACTATAAGCCCCGCCCACCCACCCTATCTCAATGTCTATAGATTTTTCATTCCTTGTCGGACCGAGGGGCGAAGCATAATTGCAAAATCCATATTTCCTTACAAAAATTTACCAATTTGATAAAATTTTTATAGGGAAATACGGAATTTTCGATTAAGCTTCGCCCCCTGGTTTACGACGAATAAAAAAAATCATCACAACTGAGGTGGGGTGGGTGGGCGGTGTTTATCTTTTGGCTTTTGTTTCTTCTTTAGCATCCGTAATCTTTTTTCTACAACAAGAAACTTAAAACATGGTCGAAACGGTAAATTATTTTAAAAAAGAAGGCAAAATATAGGGCCCGCCCACCCACCCTCATCTCAATTCCGATGAATTTTTCATTCCTTGTCAGTCCGAGGGGCGAAGCGTAATTGCAAAATCCATATTTGCCTACAAAAATTTACCAATTTGATAAAGTTTTAAGTTTTTGGTTGTGAAAAGAAGAAATTCGAAATGGTAAAATTTTGTAGGAAAACACGGATTTTGCAATTAAGTTTCGCCTTCTGGCTCACGATGAATAAAAAAATCATCACAATTGAGGTGGGGTGGGTGGGCGGGGTTTATCTTTTGACGTTTCTTTCTTTCTTAGCAGTCGTAATCTTCTTTCCACAACAAGAAACTTAAAACATGGTCAAAATAGTAAATTTTCGTAAAGAAATATGTTAAAAAAAAAAGAAATATAAGCCCGCCCACCCGCCCTCATCTTAATTCCGATGAATTTTTCATTCCTTGTCAGTCCGAGGGGCGAAGCGTAATTGCAAAATCCATTTTTGCCTACAAAAATTTACCAATTTGATAAAGTTTTAAGTTTTTGGTTGTGAAAAGAAGAAATTCGAAATGGCAAAAATTTTGTAGGAAAACACGGATTTTGCAATTAAGTTTCGCCTTCTGGCTCACGATGAATAAAAAAAATCATCACAATTGAGGTGGGGTGGGTGGGCGGGGTTTATCTTTTGACATTTCTTTCTTTCTTATCAGTCGTAATCTTCTTTCCGCAACAAGAAACTTAAAACATGGTCAAAATAGTAAATTTTCGTAGAGAAATATGTTTAAAAAAAAGATGAAATATAAACCCCGCCCACCCGCCCTCATCTTAATTCTGATGAATTTTTCATTCCTTGTCAGTCCGAGGGGCAGAGCTTGATTGCAAAATCCATATTAGCTTACGAAAATTTACCAATTTGATAAAGTTTTAAGTCTTTGATTGTGAAAAGAAGACTACGTGCAGTCAGAAAAACAAGGCAAAATGCAAGCCCCGCCCACCTACCCTATCTCAAATGTGATGATTTTTTATGCATGGGCGGGGCTTATTTATGTTTTGTCTTTTTTCAAGTAAATGTAATATTCTTTTCATAACAAGAAACTGAAAACAAATTCAAAATGCTAACATTTTCTAGGAAAACACGGATTTTTCAATTAAGTTTCGCCTTCTGGCTCACGATGAATAAAAAAATCATCACAATTGAGGTGGGGTGGGTGGGCGGGGTTTATCTTTTGACGTTTCTTTCTTTCTTAGCAGTAGTAATCTTCTTTCCATAACAATAAATTTAAAATATGTTCAAAATGGTAAATTCTCGTAGAGAAATATGTCAAAAAAAAAGATAAAATATAAACCCTACCACCCGCCCTCATGTTAATTCTGATGAATTTTTCATTCCTTGTCATTCCGGGAGGAGGAGCGTAATTGGAAAATCCATTTTTGCTTACAAAAATTTACCAATTTGATAAAGTTTTAAGTCTTTGATTGCGAAAAGGAGACTACGTACAGTTAGACAAACAAGGCAAAATGTAAGCCCCGGTCACCCACCCTATCTCGACTGGGATGATTTTTTTAATGTATGGGCGGGGCTTCTATTTTGCCTTTTTTCAAGTAAATGTAATTTTCTTTTCATAACAAGAAACTGAAAACAAATTCAAAATGCTAACATTTTCTAGGAAAACACGGATTTTGCAATTAAGTTTCGCCTTCTGGTTCACGATGAATAAAAAAAATCATCACAATTGAGGTGGGGTGGGTGGGCGGGGTTTATCTTTTGACGTTTCTTTCTTTCTTAGCAGTCGTAATCTTCTTTCCACAACAATAAATTTAAAATATGTTCAAAATGGAAAATTTTCGTATATAAATATGTTAAAAAAACGATAAAATATAAACCCCGCCCACCCGCCCTCATCTTAATTCTGATGAATTTTTCATTCCTTGTCATTCCGAGAGGCGGAGCGTAATTGCAAAATTCATTTTTGCTATCAAAAATTTACCAACTTGATAAAGTTTTAAGTCTTTGGTTCAGAAAAGATGACTAGGCACAGTTAGAAATACAAGGCAAAATGCAAGCCCCGCCCACCCACCCTATCTCAACTGTAATGATTTATTTGCATGGGTGGGGCTTATATTTTGCCTTTTTTCAAGTAAATGTAATTTTCTTTTCATAACAAGAAACTGAAAACAAATTCAAAATGGCAACATTTTGTAGGAAAACACGGATTTTGCAATTAAGTTTCGCCTTATGGCTCACGATGAATAAAAAAAATCATCACAATTGAGGAGGGGTGGGTGGGCGGGGTTTATCTTTTGACGTTTCTTTCTTTCTTAGTAGTCGTAATCTTCTTTCCACAACAAGAAACTTAAAACATGTTCAAAGTGGTAAATTTTCGTAGAGAAATATGTAAAAAAAATGATAAAATATAATCCCGCCCACCCACCCTCATCTTAATTCCGATGAATTTTTCATTCCTTGTCAGTCCGAGGGGCGGAGCGTAATTGCAAAATCCATATTTGCTTACAAAAATTTACCAATTTGATAAAGTTTTAAGTCTTTGATTGTGAAAAGAAGACTACGTACAGTCAGAAAAACAAGGCAAAATGCAAGCCCCGCCCACCCACCCTATCTCAAATGTGATGATTTTTTATGCATGGGTGGGGCTTATTTATATTTTGTCTTTTTCAAGTAAATGTAATTTTCTTTTCATAACAAGAAACTGAAAACAAATTCGAAATGGTAAAATTTTGTAGGGAAACACGGATTTTGCAATTAAGTTTCGCCTTCTGGCTTATGATGAATAAAAAAAATCATCACAATTGAGAAGGAGTGGGTGGGTGGGGTTTATCTTTTGACGTTTCTTTCTTTCTTAGTAGTCGTAATCTTCTTTCCACAACAATAAATTTCAAATATGTTCAAAATGGTACATTTTCGTAGATAAATATGTTAAAAAAACGATAAAATATATAAACTCCGCCCATCCGCCCTCATCTTAATTATGATGAATTTTTCATTCCTTGTCAGTCCGAGGGGCGGAGCGTAATTGCAAAATCCACTTTTGCTTACAAAAATTTACCAATTTGATAAAGTTTTAAGTTTTTTGATGTGAAAAGAAGACTACGTACAGTTAGAAAAACAAGACAAAATGCAAGCTCCGCCCTTCCGCCCTATCTCAACTGTGATGATTTTTTATGTATGGGCGGAGCTTATATTTTGCCTTTTTTAAGTATACGTAATTTTCTTTTCATACCAAGAAACTGAAAACTAATTCAAATTGGTAGTATTTTATAGGAAAACACGGATTTTGCCACTAAGTTTCGCCTCCTGACTCATGAAGAATAAAAAAATCGTCACAATTGAGGTGGGGTGGGTGGGCGGGGTTTATTTTTTGACATTAGTTTCTTTTTTATTAGTCGTAATTTTAGTTCCACAACAATAAACCTAAATTATGGTCAAAATGGTAAATTTTCGGAGAGAAATATGTTAAAAAAAAAGATAAAATATAAGCCCCGCCCACCCGCCCTCTTCTTAATTCTGATGATTTTTTTATTCCTTGTCAGTCTGAGGGGCGGAGCATAATTGCAAAATCCATATTTGTTTGCAAAATTGACCAATTTGATAAAGTTTTAAATCTTTGGTTGTGAAAAGGAGACTACGTACAGTTAGGAAAACAAGGCAAAATGTAAACCCCGCCCACCTGCCCAATCTCAACTGTAATATCTTTTTTTATGCATGGGAGGGGCTTATATTTCAGGTTTTTTGAGTATATGTAATTGTCTTTTTATAACAAGAAACTGAAAATAAGTTCAAAATGTTAAAATTTTGCAAGAAAATACGGATTTTTCAATTAAGCCTCGCTCCCTGGCTTACGACGATTAAAAAAATTCATCACAATTGAGGTGGGGTGGGTGGGCGGGGTTTATCTTTTGACGTTTCTGTCTTTCTTAGTAGTCGTAATCTTCTTTCCACAACAAGAAACTTAAATATGTTAAAAAAAAAGATAAAATATAAACCCCGCCCCCTCATCTCAATTCTGATGAATTTTTTAATTCCTTGTCAGTCCGAAGGGCGGAGCATAATTGCAAAATCCATATTTGCTTACAAAAATTTACCAATTTGATAAAGTTTTAAGCTTTGGTTGTGAAAAGAAGACTACGTACAGTTAGAAAAACAAGACAAGTGTGATGATTTTTTTATAAATGGGCGGGGCTTATATTTTGCCTTTTTTTAAGTATACATAATTTTCTTTTCATAACAAGAAACTGAAAACAAGTTCAAAATGGTAAAATTCCGTAGGAAAATACGGATTTTGCAATTAAGTTTCACCTCCTTGCTCACGATGAATAAAACAAATCATCACAAGAGAGGTGGGGTGGGTGGGCGGGGCTCATCTTTTCAGTTTTTTTCTTTCTTAATATTACGAATCTTCTTTCCACAACAAGAAACCTAAAACAAAGTAAAAATTGTGAATTTAACATTATGTAATAGATTTCTTAAATATATCTCATCGCAGGTAGATTTTAATAAGAATTGCTGGTTGCATATATGGCAATAAATGGCGCCTAATTCAAACTTATAACATTAAACACAAGTTTTTGAATGTCCTACCACCATTCGCTTTATTTTCATTTCTAATAATAACAATTTCGCTTTCAACCGTCGAGTTTTCTCCGAGGATTTTTCGGCCACTCAGCATCCTCAATATAAATTTCGGCAACAGCAGCCATAATGTTCCTGATATTTATTACTTCGCCTGAAACTTAAACCCACCAGCTTGCGACTACGCCCTTTATTGGGGGCAGGAAACCGAAATATGTGACCACATTGTGTGAAGTTTTATCCAATTTAGAGACTTGTCTTATTCGTTATAAAAAAAATAACGTATGCTTGAGGTGACAAATTACTACTTTGTACACTAGTTACACAAACCACTATGATTAGTGGGTGACAAATTGTCTCCTTGTACTAGTGCGTAATATACGTTACTTTTTCCACGAATTTTGTCAACGCGACGTCACCCACCAAGGACGCAACCTTGGCCCTTTCGTGGAAATATTTCAGATCGTAGAAAATGGAACCCTCAGATTAGAAAACTGCCAAATTAACCTTGACTCCCTCCATTTAATAATGACCACCCACGATTTTAAAATCCTTAAAATTTCGTCCCCGACCTAAACCACGGTTGCTAAAATAACCGAAGAGAAATTTTTCCCCGACTAAAAATGATAGAATCAGAAAGTTATCGGCACGCATTACCCGAAAATCACGCAAGCTTTACCACTTAAACCAAAGAAATAAAATCAGCCGATAACAAACACTTCAGAGCGACATAACCGCAACGTTTACACAAAACACAATAATTGCGGTACTCCAAGCCATAAACTAGTCCGGTAACTACACGAAGAAACTTCTTTATGTAAATGGGTTTTTTAAATTACCCGCACGCTCGCCCATAACGAAGCAAAGAAAAGACTAGAAGTTAATTGTTTAATGCAGATACGGCTTAGGCGGAGTGTTTTTGCCGTAAACCTAAACCTTGTTTGGGCGTAATGTGATTAACTCGCCTCGAAAACGGAAAACACTTTCGCTGCTTATCCAAATCGAACACTTGCAGCACGAAATATTCTCGGCTCATGTTTATATGCAAAGCATACAACGAGATCCATAAATTAGTATAACGAAGGTTATAAAACTGATAAATGGTCGCGTTATAGTTATTGGGAGGGTTATGGTGGAGGCGCCGGGAGAGCAGCAGCTGTTGGTGCGTGCTGCGTGATTCTAATTAATTAACGCAGGAATAACTAGTTATAAAACTAGGGGCCATCAACTTAATGTCGGAGCTTGTTTGGTGTCTTAAATAATACCCGGTTTGGTGGGTAGTTGATTTAGGATGCGAAGGATTATGGGAGCATTTTGTTACTTATATGTAATAATAGCACATAAAAAATATTAACGTACTTAATTCGGTGGTTATGCAACCAACATTACCAGTTTTCATTTTTCTAACCTAACTGCGAGCTATTAGAAACCTATCTCTTGTAAATTATGAAACAAAAACAAACTCGTTCATTCAGCAATAACAACCAACACAGTTTATTTGTCTACGTTATGACGGGGATAAAAACAATATTCACGTTTGACTAAACGCAGCCTTGCTTTTACACTTGGAACATTTCCAGTGACTTTTACCTCGTTTGCGGTATTGGTATCTTTCGTTCTATAAATAGTAAAAT
This sequence comes from Zophobas atratus, assembly GCA_022388445.1. NCBI lineage: Eukaryota > Metazoa > Arthropoda > Insecta > Coleoptera > Tenebrionidae > Zophobas > Zophobas atratus. Next base: position 55,716,249 of record CM039442.1, read on the forward strand.
ACTCGACTTGGTCGTATTTTATTTCAGGTGGGAAATCTCGTGTTGCACCATTTTATGCACTTTATTGTGTTGCTTTTATCATTTCTATCAACAAATCGGGTTTGTGGTTTCCAAACACTTTATTATTTAATGATCTTTCCATGTCTTTTGTGTAACAAGAACAATTAATCGTACTACAAATTTTTGAACACTGAACACATATTGCAGGTTGTAATTTGTAGGACAGTAGAATCAAGTCATAAATTGTACTGAAACCACTTGTATCTTTCATTTTGCATTCGCAATACGTGTTTTTAACAAATATAAAAATTGTTGAGTTTATGATTTACGAGATTTTCTGGGGAGAATTGAAATATATTTTCTAAAAATCTTCAAAAAAAAAACTTGAAAATGAGTTTACAATTTTCAAAGTTTTTCAAAAAAAAAAAAGGTTTAAAAGTTAAATTGTAAACCATTTTCCATTACGAATCCAGAATCGCCATTACGACATCTTGTCAAAAGTGAGTCCAAAATTTTCAAAAATTTTCCAGAAAAATGAATAAAATGGGTTCAATTGAATCATAAGAATTGTCAAATCGTAGATAATTTTCCTACAATTACGAATTCGAAATTTCTGTCATGACATCTAGTCAATTAGAGGTGAAAAGCGAGTTTAAAAATTTTCAAAAATTTTCCAAAAAAATGGTTAAATTGGGTTCAATCGACTGAAAATTAGTTTCAAATTGTAGGTAAATTACGAATCCGAAAATCCGAAATCGCCATCATGACATTTATTCAAATAAATATGAAAAGTGAGTTTACAATTTCCCAAAATTTTCCAAGAAAATAGTAAAAATTGGTTCAATCGACTGGGAATTTGTGTCAAATTATAGATAACATTCGGGTAATAACAAATCAGAAATCACCACAATGACATCTGTTCAAATAAACGTAAAAAGTGAGTTTCCAGTTTTCAAAATATTTCCAAAAAAAAATGGTTAAAACTGTTTCACTCGAGTGAAAATTTGTATTAAAATGTAGAAAATCTTCCTCTGATTACTAATTCGAAATCGCCTTCACGACTTCTATTCAAATTAACGTGAACAATGACTTTCTAATTTTCAAAATTTTTCCAAAAAATGTCTAAAATTGGTTCAATCGACTGAGAATCGGTGTCAAATTATAGATAATTCTCCGATAATTATAAATTCGAAATCGGCGTCACGACATACTGAGAATTGTTGGTAAACTGTAGATGATCTTCCGATAAATACGAATCCGAAATCTCCATCTATACAAATAAATGTAAACAGTGAGTTTACAATTTTCAAAATTGTTCCAAAAAATGGTTAAAATGGATTCAATCGATTGAGAATTGTAGATAATCGTCCGCTAATTACGAACCTGAAACTACCATTATGATATCTATTCAAAAAACGTGAAAAATGTCTTTCTAATTGTCAAAATTTTTTCAAAAAATTAGATAAAACTGATTCAATCGACTGAAAACTGGTGTCAAATTATAGATAATCTTTCCCTAATTAAGAAGTGGAAATCGCCAACATGACATATTTTCAAATAAACATGAAAACCGACTTATTAATTTTCAAAATTTTTCCAAAAAAAATTGGTGTCAAAGTGCAAATAATCTTCCCCTAATTATGAATTCGAAAACGCCAACATGACATCTGTTCAAATAAACATGAAAATTGAATTCATAACTTTCCAAGTTTTTTCAAAAAAATTGCTAAAACTGGTTCCATCACCTGAAAATTAGTATCAAATTGTAGATCATTTTTCCATTAATTACGAATTCGAAATCATCAACATGACATTTATTCAAATAAACGTGAAATTTGACGTTCTAATCTTCAAAATGTTTCCAAAAAATTGTCTAAAACTGATTCAATCCACTGAAAATTGATTTCAAATTATAGATAATCTTCCCCTAATTACAAAGTCGAAATCGCCAATATGACATGTAATCAAATAAACATGAAAACTGACTTTCTATTTTTCAAATTTTTTCAAAAGAATGGTTAAAACTGGTTCCATCGACTGAAAATAAGTGTCAAATTGTAGATAATTTTTCCCATAATTACGAATTCCAAATCGCAAACATGACATTTACTTAAATAAACATGAAAATTGACTTTCTATTTTTCAAAATTTTCTCAAAAAAATGGGTAAAACTGGTTCATTCGATTGAAAATAGGTGTCAAATGTAGAAAATCTTCTGATAATTACCAATGCTTAATCGCCATTACACCATTTATTCAAATAAACGTGAAAAATGACTTTGTTTTTCAAAATTTTTCCAAAAAAATTTGTTAAAACTGCTTCAATTGACTCAAAATTGGTATCAAATTGTTGATAATCCTCTGATAATTACGTATTTGAAATAACCAACGCGACATCTATTCGAATAAACGTGAAAAATGACGTTTTCATTTTCAAAATTTAAAAAAAAAAATTGTTAAAACTCGTTATATCGACTGAAAATTTGTCTCAAAGTGTAGAAAATCTTGCCCTAATTACGAATTAGAAATCGCCAACATGACATCTATCCAAATAAACGTGACAAATTACTTTCTAGTTTTCAAAATTTTTCGAAAAAAATTGTTAAAACTTGTTCAATCGATTTAAAATTGGTGTCAAATTATAGATAATCTTCTTCTAATTACGAATTCGAAATCGCCACCACGACATCTCTTCAAATAAACGTGAAAAATGACTTTGAAATTTTCAAAATTTTTCGAAAAAAAATTGTTAAAACTGGTTCAATCGACCAAAAATTGGTGTCAAATTGTAGATAATCTTCTGGTAATTACGAATCTGAAATCGCCAACACGATATCTATTGAAATAAACGTAAAAATGACGTTTTAATTTTCAAAATTTTTCTAAAAAAATGGTTAAAACTGGTTCAATCGACTTAAAATTGGTATCAAATTTTAGATAATCTTCTCCTAATTAAGAATTCGGAATCGCCAGCATCAAATCTATTCAAATAAACGTGAAAAATGACTCTAGTTTACACAGTTTTTTTAAAAAAAATGGTTAAAACTGGTTCAATCTACTGAAAATTGGTGTCAAATTGTAGAAAGTGTTTTAATTATTACAAATCCGAAATTGTTACCACGACATCCAGTCAAATAAATTTGAAAAATGACTTTCTAATTTTCAAAATGTTTCCAAAAAAATTGTTAAAACTGGTTCAATCGACTGTAAATTGGTGTCAAATTGTAGATAATTTTCTGGTAATTACGAGTCAGAAGTTGTGACATCTATTGAAATAAGCGTAAAAAATGACGTTTTAATTTTCAAAATTTTTTCAAAAAAATTGTTAAAACTGGTTCAATCGACTCAAAATTGATGTCAAAGTGTAGATAATTTTTCCCTAAATACGAATTCGAAATGGCCACCACGGCATCTATTCAAATAAACGTGAAAAATGTCTTCCAAATTTTCAAAATGTTTCTAAAAAAATGGTTAAGACTGGTTCAACCCACTGATATTGGTGTCAAATTGTAGATAATCTTCTGATAATTACGAACTCGAAATCGCCAACACGACATTTATTTGAATAAACGTGAAAAATGACTTCCTACTTTTCAAAATTTTTCCAAAAAAATGGCTAAAACTGGTTTAATCGTCTGAAAGTTGGAGTCAAATTGTAGATCATCTTCTCATAAAATAAACATAAAAGATGACTTTCAAATTTTCAAAATTTTTCCAAAAAATTAGTAAAAACTGGTTCAATTGACTGGAAATTTGTGTGAAGTTGTGATAATCATCTGATAATTACGACTTTGAAATCACCAACACGCCATCTATTCAAACAAAGGTGAAAAATGGCGTTTTAATTTCCAAAATTTTTCAAAAAAATTGTTAAAACTCGTTCAATTGACTGAAAATTGGTGTCAAATTGTAGAAAATCTTCTGATAACTACGCATCTATAATCGCCTCCACGTCATCTATTCAAATAAACGTGAAAAATGACTTTCTGATTTTCAAAATTTTTCCAAAAAAAATGGTTAAAACTGGTTCAATCGACTGAAAATTAATGTCAAATTGTAGATAATCTTCCCCTAACTACGAATTCGAAATCGTCAACATGACATTCTATTCAAATCAACCTGAAAAATTATTTCCAAATTTCAAAAGTTTTCCAAAAAATGCTTAAATCGACTTAGAATTGGTGTCAAATTGTAGATAATCTTCAGCTAATTACGAACCTGGAATCGCAATCACGATTTTATGTCAAATGAACGTGAAAAGTGAGTTCAAAATTTTCTAAAATTAGAAAAAAATGGATCCAATCGACCGCGAATTGCTCTCAAATTGTAGATAACATTGGGCTAATTAAGTTTGAAATCACCACAACGACATCTGTTCAAACAAAAATAAGAAAATTGAGATTCCAATTTTCAAAATATTTCCATAAATGGTTAAAACTCGGTCAATCGATTGAAAATTGATGTCAAATTGTAGAAAATCTTCCCCTAATTACTAATTCAAATTCACCGACATGACAAATATTCAAACAAATGCCTTTCTAACTTTAAAAATGTTTCCCAAAAATTTGTTAAAACTGATTCAATCGATTGAAAATTAGCGCCAATCTTCCCCTAATAACAAATCCGAAAACGTCAACACGATATTTATTCAAATAAACGTGAAAATAGTGTCTAAATTTCAAAAATTTTTTCAAAAAAATTGTTAAAACTGGTTCAATCGTGTTTGATTACCGTCAATTTCAACATTTTTTTTGTAGATCTAGCTATTTTCACGTTTTCTCGACTTTTCATGATCCCTAGAGCACGAAACAATATGTGTCCCGTTTCCATATGTGTGCTGTCTGCATCCAAAACTACTGGACGGATTGTTGTGTTGTATTTGTTACTATGTCTGGAGTGTCTTAGCGTTTTCTCCTATTTGTGTTTTTTTTTTATAAAAGTCTCCACAAAAGTGAGAGATCCTTCATAAAATTCACGTCCGTTGTTGTTAATGTAGATCAGCAACAATGAGGAGAGAGGACCAAACGAAACACTGATTATTGAGCCAACGTTTCGAGAACTACATTTTCTCTTCTTCAGGGCTATAATCACTTTAAAATATAATATTTAACATTGTTATTTAATAAAGTAATACATGAATACAATTTTCGTTAAAAATGGTTGAATGATGAAATGTCAAAACTTGTCAAAAATTTAAACTTCTGAAGAAAATTGCTGATCTACACTTGATATTATTTTATTGATTAGATCTTTATTTCAATTGAAAGGGGTTATCGTGAAAAAAATAAAATTTTATAATTTTTCCAAAAAAGTGGATATGTTCTACTATACTTCAGGAGCGTGGAAATTCCTGTTTAAATAACCTTAGACCAATTTTTGCACTACAGGAAAATACCTTTGTTACAAATTTTAAGTACATATATATTTATTATTATTATAGATGTTGGCACCTATAAATTATCAATATTATTATTAATTTATGACTTTTTAGTCAACTTGTTTAATCTTGAATTCAAAACTGGATCTTTATTGTAGGAATAACAATTAAACAGCATTCAACCGATCGTTGCCTGAGAACTTGTTTGATCTACAGACCAGAACGCGCTCAGGCCAATATGAACCCTAAGCGATTTTGATTTTCCAATTTTTCAATTTTTTATGCTTACGACTCTTCGACTCTGCTTTTTCGCTTTTTCGATTTCTCAGTTTTCCAATTTTTTAATTTCCCAAATTTTGGATATTTCTTTCAGTTTTGGGATTTTTCAATATGTCGATTTTTCGACTTTTCGATTTTTGTACACCTGGATTTTTTGATTTCTCGATTTTTTACTTTTTGTATTTTCAAATTTTTGTTAAACTTTAAATTTTTCAATTTTTCCATTTTCCAATTTTTCTTTTTACAAATGTTTCAATTTTTTGATTTCTTCGATTGTTCAATTTGCGGATTCATCAATTTTTTAATTTGGAACTTTTCTTCTCGGCTTTCGACGTTCGACGATTTCTCGATCCTCTGATTTTCAATTTTTAAATTTTGTAATTTCGATATCTCGAATTGTCGATTTTTCAGTTTTTGGATGTTTAAATTTTAAATTTTCGATTTTTTGATTTTTTGATGTTTGGATTACTCGATTTTTCAATTTTGCGATATTTTAATTCTTCAATATTTTAAATTTTAGATTTTTCGATTTCACGAATTTTTGACTTTTCAGTTCTTCAGTTCAATTCTCCGATTTTTCGACTTTGCTTTTTTGGTTTTTAAATTTCTCGATTTTCCAATTTTTTGATTTCTCAGTTTTTGGATATTTCTTTCAGTTTTGGGATTTTTCAATATTTCGTTTCTTCGACTTTTCGATTTTTCGACTTCTGGATTTTTCAATTTTTTAATTTTTGGATTTTCATTTTTTCGGTTTTTAAACTTTAGACTTTTCAATTTTTCGACTGTTTTATATTTCGATTTCTGAAACTTTTAGATATTTTAATTTTTCAATTTTTAAAATTCTAGATTTTTCAATTCCTCGAGTTTTCAGTTTCTTCTCGATTTGTAGATTTTTCAGTTTTTCGATTTTTAAATTTCAGATTTTCGAATGTTTATTTTTTGATTCTTGATTGCTCCATTTTTCAGTTTTGCGATATTTTATTTTAGATTTTTCGATTTCTCGAATTTTTGATTTTTCAGTTATTCAGTATTACTATTTTTCAGTTCTTTAAGTCTCCGAATTTTCGACTTCGCAATTTTGGTTTTTGGATTTCTCGATTTTTCAATTTTTTGATTTCTCAATTTTTTTATATTTCTTTCAGTTTTGGGATTTTTCAATATTTCGTTTTCTTCGACTTATCGATTTTTCGACTTCTGGATTTTTCGATTTTTCCGGTTTTTTATTTTTTGGATTTTCCGTTTCGGTTTCTAAACTTTAGATTTTTCAATTTTTCAACTGTTTTATATTTCGATCTCAAACTTTTCGATATTTTAATTTTTCAATTTTTAAAATTCTAAATTTTTCGATTCCTCAAGTTTTCAGTTCTTCTGTATTTTAATTTTTTAATTTTCCAATTTTTTAAATTTTCCATTATTCAATTTTTTGATATCTCGATTTATCGAGATTCGGATGTTTCGATTGTTCAATCTCTTGGTTTATCAAATTGTAGATAATTTTTCCCTAATTACGATTTCGAAATCGCCAACACGACATCTATATTCAAATAAACGCGAAAAATGACTTTAATTGTCAAAATTGCTCAAAAAATTTATAAAACTGGTTCAATCGACTGAAAATTGGTGTCAAATTGTAGATAATTTTCCCCTAATTACGAATTCGAAATCGCCATCATGACGTCTATTCAATTCAATAAGAAAATTTTTATCAATATTTTCAAACGGTCTCTTTAGCAACGAATAAAGGTTAACTTTATAAATAATTGTCTGCAGAAAAAGAGCCTGAGGTCACTTTTACTTCATATTTTCAAAATACCGAGAAAAATGGGAAAACTTTTTCCAAAACGAAAGGCTCTATTCAAACAAAAAATGGTGGCCTATCAATAATTTTTCACAAATTACGAATTTGAATATTTTTTCTTCAATTAGCGAAGAATAATAATGGAGAAATATAAAAAAATGCTACATAGGAAAACAAACAAAAAAACTAACTAAAAAAAATTTTCGTAGATTACGTAGTTATGTAGTTATTTTTGCTGTACATCTTCAAATAACCGAGAAAAAATGGAGAAATAATTCCTAAGAGATTGAAATTATCTTTAAGTTGTCATTTTCCTAAAAAAATATTAAAACAATGAAAATTTGTATATATACTATGTCCGTTTCATTTGTATCTCATACCGAACAAAGCTCATAAAACTTTGAGGTACATCTGAAACGAACAAAGTTACATCGCTTTGTACAGTTAATATGAAAAGTAGACTTTGACATTTGCAAAATTCGTAACAGTGTAATATAGATAATTCAAAAATTCTCTCATAAAATATTTATTTCTCTTCCAGATTTATTTCGGGATATGGATAACCGTCTGCGTGACAGCTTCGTGGGTGGGGGCCACCCACTGCATCAAATACCTATACCTACGACGACCCATAGTGGACATGGACGATGATCCAGTACTGGTACCTCACGACACCACCGGACTTAACATGACCGCTCTCCAAAAACAGTATGTACGTATTTGATAATTCTGAGACACCCTGTAGACCATTTCCCGGATTATAAAAACCAAATCGTTCTTGTTCCAGGCCTCATCATATCAAGCCCCCTTTTTTACCACATGGTTCGTCACCAACTGGACCATGCTCTTTTTCCCCCTCTATTTTCTATGCCGCCTCAGCACCGAGCGGTGCAAGTCCGTCTCCGACATCTTCTCCGAGAGCATCCGCGGCTACCGGGACAAGGGTTTCACCGCAGGTGCGTCCCCACAACACCGCCGCCGCCCTGCCCCCAACTTTCTTCTTTCAGGGAGGTTCATGACCAGGTGCAGCCTGTTCTGCATCCTGTTCGTCGGAACCAACTACATGTACATCATGTCGCTGAGGATCCTTCTGGCCACGGACGTAATGGCCCTTTTCGCCACGAACGTGTCCTTTGTGTACCTCCTCTCGTGGGTCATTCTGCACGAGCAGTTCGTGGGGATCCGGGTGAGTGGATGGAGCTTTTGTTACGGACGATGAATTGGTTAAATTTTACGGCTTCCGGTTCCGCGAATTCCGGATTAAAAAGACCAAGTTCTGGAGTTGCGTTGCTGCTTTCTGTTCTGCGATTAAAAATGATTGCGTTGTAATTTACGTACCTAAACAATAACAACCTAATCTTAGCTCGGAGCGGGTCTGCTTGTCGGCGTACTTGGGGGTTTGCGGAATGGGGTGAAGTCACGCGACGAGTTTTTGCGAGGGGGTTGCGCAAATATAGTCTTTATTCAATTTAATTCTGGCTTTTATTTAAAACGGAAGGTGTGTGTAATGAGGGAGCTTAAAATAACTTGTTACGAAAGTTCTTTGTATAACCGAATCGGTAAACAAACAAGTGAAAAAAAAATTGGTGGAGCAAGATTTTTTCTAATTATGTATACACGTTTTGTTTACATTTTGTGACAAAAGCTTTGGTGTGTCAAAGCCAACTAATAAGATCCTAACACTTCGAACTTCATTGGTAAAATTGATTCTGCTAACCTCAAAAATTCGTAAAATTATTGTTAACGATAGATGATATATGTTTTTGAACTAAATACGGTCAAATTTCGATTGCAATATCTGCTAATTCTTTGAAAATACTTTCGAACTGAATTTGAGTACCCAAAAAGAGATAAAAAAGGTTTAAAAATACGGTAAAAAGTCACAACAAAAGAAAGCCATAAAAATAAAAAATGAGCAAAAAAAATCCCAAAAAGTGGAAAAATATGACAAAAATATCACCAAAAAAGGCAACAAAAAAAGAGGACAAAAAAGCAGAAAAAGGAGATAAAAAAAAATCGAAAAATTGAAAAATCCAGAAATCGAAAAGTCAGAAAAGTTTAAAAATCGGAAAAGTGAAAAATTAAAAATTTTAAAATTTCGAAGAACTCCAAAATCTAAAAATCGATAAATCGGTAAATAGAGAAATCGAAAAATCTAAGATTTAAAAAATCGAAAAATTAAAATATCGAAAAAAAATTTGAAAAGTCCAAAAATTTAAAAATAAAAAAGTTGAGACACGGAAAACTCGAAATCCGAAAAAATCGAAAGATCGAGCAATCGAAACATCAAAAAATCGAAAAATTGAAAAATCCAGAAATCGAAAAGTCAAAAAAGTTTTAAAAACCGCAAAAATGAAAATTTAAAAATTTAAAAATTCGAAAAATTGAAAAATAGAAATTCTGAAGAACCGCAAAATCGAAAAATCGAGAAATCGGTAAATAGAGAAATCGAAAAATCTAAGATTTTAAAAATTGAAAAATTAAAATATCGAAAAAAATTTGAAAAATCGAAATCCGAAAATTCGAAAGATCGACCAATTGAAAAATAAAAATGTTAAAAATCGAAAAATTTTGAAAATCGAAAAATTGAAAGAATAAAAACTTCAAAATTCGAAAAATTGAGAAATAGACATTTGAAAAATCAAAAAACTGAAAAATCGAAAATTTAAAAATAAAAAATTAGAACACGGAAAAATCGAAATCCGAAAAATCGAAACATCGAACAATCGAAACATCAAAAAATTGAAAAATTAAAATATCGAAAAAAGCGATAAAAAAGGTTTAAAAATACGCTAAAAAGTCACAAAAAAAGAAAACCATAAAAGAAAAAAGACGATTAAAAAACAAAAATTGGTGTAAAAGACCACAAAGGGAAGGAAAATGATGAATAAAAGATCACAAAAAAGAGGCAGTGCAAAAAGGCAAAAAAACAATAAAATAAAAAAAAACATGAAAAAATGAGCGAAAAAAAATCCCAAAAAAGGCCACAAACAAGGTGAAAAAATGTGGAAAAAATATAACAAAAATATCACAAAAGAAAGACAACAAAAAAAAAGAGGACAAAAAGGCAGGCGACGACAAAAAAGCAGAAAAAGGAGATAAAAAAATTGAAAAATCCAGAAATCGAAAAGTCAAAAAAGTTTAAAAATCGGAAAAGTGAAAAATTAAAAATTTAAAAATTCGAAAAATTGAAAGATAGAAATTTCGGAGCACTCCAAAATTTAAAAATCGATAAATCGTTAAATAGAGAAATCCAAAAATCTAAGATTTAAAAAATTGAAAAATTAAAATATCGAAAAAAAAATTGAAAAATCGAAATCCGAAAAATCGAAAGATCGAGCAATTGAAACACCAAAAAAACGAAAAATTCAAATATGGAAAAATGAAATATCCAAAACTAGGAAAGTCGAAAAATTTTGAAAATCGAAAAATTGAAAGAATGAAAACTTCAAAATTCGAAAAATTGAGATGTAGAAATTTGAAAAATCGAAAATCTGAAAAATCGAAAATTTCAAAATAAAAAATTGGAACACGGAAAAATCGAAATCCGAAAAATCGAAAGATCGTACAATCGAAAAATCAAAAAATTGAAAAATTAAAATATCGAAAATAAAACTGAAACGAAAACTTGAAAAATCCAGAAATCGAAAAGTCAAAAAAGTTTAAAAACTGCAAATATGAAAATTTAAAAATTTTAAAATTCGAAAAATTGAAAAATAGTAATTCTGAGGAATCGCAAAATCGAAAAATCGATAAATCGGTAAATAGAGCAATCGAAAAATCTAAGATTTTAAAAATTGAAAAATTAAAATATCGAAAAAAAAAATTGAAAAATCGAAAAACTGAAAAATCGAAAGATCGAATTGAAACACCAAAAAACCGAAAAATTCAAATATCGAAAAATGAAATATCCAAAAATCGGAAAGTCGAAAAAATTTTGAAAATCGAAAAATTGAAAGATTAAAAATTTCAAAATTCGAAAAATTGAAAAGTAGAAATATGAAAAATCGAAAAACTGAAAAATCGAAAATTTAAAAATAAAAAATTGGAACACGGAAAAATCGAAATCGGAGAAATCGAAAGATCAAACAATCGAAACATCTAAAAATCGAAAAATTAAAATATCCAGAAATCGAAAAGTCAAAAAAATCAAAAAACTTTAAAATCGAAAAATTGAAAAATTAAAAATTTAAAAATTCGAAAAATTGAAAAATAGAAATTTTGAAAAACTGAAAAATCGAGAAATCGAGAAATCGATAAATCGAGTAAATCTAGAAATCCAGAAATTGAAAAATTGAGAAATCGAAAAATCGAGAAATGGAAAAATTGAAAAATCGAGAAATCGAAAAAAACGAAAAGCTGAAAATTCGAAAAATGAGAAAACCGAGAAGTCCAAAAATTCCAAAATTCGAAAATTCTAAAAATTAAAAAATCGGAAAATTGACGAATCGAAAAACTGAAAAATCGGAAAATTGAAAACTTCGAAAACTCAAATGACGAAAAATTGGAAAACTACGTAAAATTGAAAATCGGAACATTGAAAAATTGGAAAGTCGAAAAATCGAAAAATTGAAAAACTAAAATATTAAGAAACGAAACATCAAAAAATTGAGAAATCGGGACATCGGAAAGTCAGGAAGTCATAGAATTGAAAAATAGAGAAATTGATAAATTTTTAAATTGAAAAATTAAAAAATTTAAAATACAAAAAATATCCGATAAATCGAAAAATCGTGCAATCGAAAAACCGAAACACGGAAATTTAAATAAATCAGGAAATTGAAAAATTGAAATTCGAAAAAGCCAAGAATCGAAATACTGAAAAATCCCAAAAGCGAAATATCTAAAAATTAAAAAATCAAAAAATTTTAAAACTCGAGAAACCTAAACATCAAAAAAATCGAAACAATAATGAATTGAAAGATCTGAAATTTAAATATTAAAAAACTGAAAAATCGAAAGATCAAAAAGCGAAAAATCTAACAATTGAAATACTGAAAAATCGAGGAACAATTGAAGAATCGAAAAAAATGAAAAGTCGAAAAATCGAAAAAGTGAACTATTGAAAAACTGAAAAATCAAAAAATCGTAATATCAAATAACAAGTTCCAAAAATGAAACATCGGTAAATTGAAAAATCGAAAAATTTGAAAAATCAGAAAATTGAAAAACCGTAAAAACTAAAGCTGAGAAGTGGAAAAATCACAAAAATGAAATATCAAAAACTGAAAAATCTGAAATTAAAAAATAGAAACATTGAAGAATTGAACAATCATGAAATCGGAAAATCCAAGAATCGAAATACTGAAAAATCCCAAAACTGAAAAATCGAAGAACTGTAAGTCCCATAATTGAAATTTCGAAAACTGAAACATTGAGAAACTAAACTTCAGAAAATCGAGAAATCCAGGTATCGAAAATTGGAAAAGTCAAAAAATCGAAAAATCGAAATTTCCCAAAATCTAAAATTGAAAAATTAAAAATTGCAAAATTTAAACATTTAAAATAAGAAAAATCGGGCAATCGAAAAATTGAAGGATTGAAAAACTGAAAAATTGAAAAACTGAAATGTCAAAAGATCCAGAACTCGAGACATCGAAAATTCCAGAAGTCAAAAAATCGAAAAATCGAGAAATCAAAAAATTGAAAAATTAAAAAATTGAAAAATCCAAAAATCTTAAAATCGAAAAATTTTAAAATCTAAGAATCAAGAATTGTAGAAATCAGAAAATTGAGAAACCAAAAAAGTCGAAAAATCGAAAGTATCGAGAAATCATAGCATCAAAAAATTGAAAAATAGAAACATTGCAGAACTGAAAAATCGGGAAATCGAAAAAGCCAAGAGTCGAAATGTTGAGAAATCTCAAAAGCGATATATCAAAAAATTGGAAAGTCGAAGAAAAATTGACGAGTCAAAAAATTGAAAAATCGAGAGATCTAAACTTCAAAAAAATCGAAAAAATAAAAAAATTAACGATCTCTAAATTTACATATTAAAAAACTGAAAAATCGAAAAATTGGAAAATCGAAAAACAATTAAAGAATCGAAAAAAAAAAAAGTCGAAAAGTCGAAAAATTCAAGAATTGAAAAACTGAAAAATCGGAAAATTGGGAAATCGAAAAGTCGAAATATCAAAGAATGAAAATATTGAAAAATCCCAAAACTGAAAAATCGAGAAAACGAAAAGTCGAAAAATCGAAATGCAAAAATTGGAAATTTAAGAAATCGAAAAAATTCGCAAATTAAAAAACTTGAACAATCGAAAAATTGAACGGTTGAAAAACTAAAAAATCGGAAAATCGAGAAGTCGAGAAATCGAAAAATTGAGAAATAGAAAAATTTAAATATCGAGAAATTAAAAATATAAATAAAAATACGAAAAATCGGGCAATCGAGCAATTGAAAAACCAAAGCAAAAAAAAAACAAAATTTTAAAATCGAAAAATTCAAAAATCGAAATATTGAAAAATCGAAATTTCTCAAAATTTGAAAAATTGAAAAGTTAAAAATTGAAAAATTAAAACATTTAAAATGAAAAAAATCGATAAATAGAAAAATCGAAACATTGAAATCTAAATAAATCGAGAAATCGAAAAATTGAAAAACCGAAAAACTGTAAAATCGCAAAATTTAAAACGAGTATCGAGAAATCAAAACATCAAAAAATTGAAAAATAGAAACACTGAAGAACCGAAAAATCGGGAAAACGAAAAAGCCAAGAATCGAAATATTGAAAAATGGCAAAAGCGAAATATCAAAAGAATCAAAATATTGAAAAGTTCCAAAACTGAAAAATCAAAAAATTGAAAAAAAATAAAATTGAAAAACCGGAAAACTACATCCAAGAAGTCCAAAAATCGATAAATCGAAATATGTATCAAAAAACTGAAAAATTTGAAATTGAAAAATCGAGAAATAGAAAATCCAACAGTCGAAATTTTGAAAAATCCCAAAATTGAACTATGGAAAGATTAAAGAATCGAACAACTGAAAATCCCATAATTGAAACTTCATAAAACTGAAAATCTGAAACATCTGGAAAACGAAACATCAAAGAATCGAGAGCCAGAGACATCGAAAAGTCGAGAAGTCAGAAAATCGAAAAATTGGGAAATCGAAATTTCCCAAAATCGAAATATCGAAAAGTTAAAAATTGAAAAATAAAAACACTTAAAATAAAAATCGAAAAATCGAAAAATTAAAAAATCAAAGAATCAAGAATTGTAAAAATCGTAGAATTGAAAACTGAAAAATCTAAAACTGAGGAGTCGAAAAACCGAAACTACCGAGAAATAAAAGAAAACATAAAAAAATTGACTGAAAAATCGGGAAAACAAAAAACTCAAGAATCGAAATATTGAAAAATTCCAAAAGCGAAATATCGAAAAATTGAAAAATCGAAAAAAAAATTGAAAAATCAAAAAATTGAAAGATCTAAAATTTAAAAATTAAAAAACTGGAACATCGAAAATCTAAGAATTGAAATATTGAAAAATCCCAATACTGACATATCGAAAAATTCAAAAATCGAAGAACAATTGAATCGGAAAAAATTGAAAAGTCGAAAAATTGGAAAGTTGAAGGATTGAAAAAGTGAAAAATCGAAAAATCGGGAAATAGGAGCAGTCGAATAGTTGGAATACCAAAGAATCGAAATATTGAAAAATCCCAAAACTGAAACATTGGTAAATTGAGAAATCGAAAAACTGAAAAAATCCAGAAGTCGAGAAATTGAGAAGTCGTAAAATCGAAAATTTAGACCTCAAAAATTGAAAAATCGAAAAATTCTTGCTTAAAGAAACTGAACAATAAACTGAAATACTGAAAAAATACTGAAAATTCGGACAGTTGCGAAAATGAAAAATTGTTATAGATCTAGAAGTCCGATTTTTTTCCAAATTCTCGATCTCTCGGATAAAAATTGAACACGGATATATAAAGCACAAGTTCAGGACTGTGTTACTTTTTAACATTTAATTAATTTAATTCGACAAAATTTTAAGATAATATCATCGATTCATGGAGAGGTGGCATGAACAGATAAATTTTAATCACCCTTAAAACGCTTGCAAGTTAAATTGTAAACAGTCGTTATTCAATTTTGATTTTTTTTTCCAAAAATCGGGATGTGTAAGTAAAAACTCAACTCGGATTCGTAAACCACAAATGTAGGAGTATCTTATTTTATAAAATTGAAATATTAACATAGCTGCAAAATTTGATAAGAATCGGTCTGGTAGTTTCAGAAATCTCTGAATTTTTGTTTAGACTGATAATCATCAGTCTAATAAAAATTCGGACCAACGGCAGACAGACAGACAGTCAGACTGAAGGAAACGAGATACTCGAGGTTAGCAGAATCAATCAAATACCCCGGTTGTTATTAGAAAACAAACTTGTCATTTTTTTTAAGTCCGCGCTGATAATGTTGGATGCGTTCATTCAATCCTTTTAAAAATGAATACAACCATACGGTATACAAATATAGCCTCAGACTAAAACTAGGCCTCCTCCCTCCGCCATTTAGAATTCTGCCAGCAACACCGACATTTTATCATCTTCTTGACAAATGTTCGCTCTTTTTCTTCTCCCAGAGGTGCCATCCACAACCCCATTATATCGTATTTCTTGCAGATAATGGCTGTGATTATTTGCGATACAGGAGTAGCCCTCCTAGCTTACATGGATGGAATCACCGGAAGCCCCACTTTAGGCGGCGTCGTGCTGGCAACATCTTCGGCAGCAGCGTCGGCGGTTTACAAAGTCCTGTTCAAGAAAGTAATCGGCGACGCCACCTTCGGACAAGTATCTTTCTTCTTCTCCCTCATAGGAATGGTCAACGCCGCATTACTCTGGCCGCTGAGCTTGGGGTTGTTTCTAACGGGGGTGGAAAGCATGCACTGGGACAAACTACCCTGGCCTGCGTTGCTCACCGCCAGCTCTCTTTTTCTAGGTAAGCGAGTC
Source organism: Zophobas atratus (assembly GCA_022388445.1). Lineage (NCBI taxonomy): Eukaryota > Metazoa > Arthropoda > Insecta > Coleoptera > Tenebrionidae > Zophobas > Zophobas atratus. Next base: position 55,732,667 of record CM039442.1, read on the forward strand.
AATTTAGTTTTATTTATGAAATTAAATTTAAATGAGATTCAGACTCAAGTTTTTATTCGTCAAAAATTCACCATTTAAGTAAAAAACTGGGTCTTAGGCGAAGCGTTCGAGCTCATTTTAAACAGCGAAAAGCCCCTTCCAGCCATCCTTTCTGCTTTCCTCCAGCGGAAGACGTAATGCTGGCGTGAAAGGGAAGTTGCGTTAAGGGGTGAACAGGGAATGCAAGCACTCAGTAAAAATTATGCTGGAAGTACTGTTCTGGGCTAATAACGAAAGACTGAACGATTTTTTTTGCTTTGTGCGTTCGTTTTATGAAACATGGCTCAATTTATAATGCAAGAATTCGGCGAATGTAGGAAATTGCGGAATAAATTTGAAGAAAGAATAGCAACCGAGGGAGCCGTAGTCGACCTTTGAGATGACGGCTCTAATAATCATTTATCATCCGAGTCGTGGCTTTTCGCTAGCGCTTTGTTCCTTCTCTTTAAGAGTCCTGTATGTTTTCGGCTCGTTTATGGGCTTTCCTGCCATTTAGCGAAGATATGCAAATAATGGAAATGCGTATACTTTGATGTTGGCTGTTGGGGGAAATTTGCTGGATGCTTAGTCAACAGGAACATTAATACTTGTTAGGTGGATTATTTTCAACGGAGTAGAAAATTTTCACGACTGCAGCATACATACTTTATTCATGTATAGTCGAAGCATGTTTGCTTTGAGTGCTTTGACAATGCGACTATACTTAATGAACTTTTAAATAAAATATCGCAATTTCGTTTCATACCCCGCTTTCTCGTACAAGTAATTTGGGTTGAATTAGGTTTTAATTAAATCTTTATGATGTTCTATGGAACAGGCAAGGCTTTGTTTCATTTATTTTTTAGTAGTATTTTTTTTTTTTTTGTTTCAGTTGCCAATTTATTGACCAACTTTGGTATTGCCCTCACCTACGATTTGTTCATCACGTTGGGGTTGATAACGTCAGTTCCTGTATCTGCGGGTAAGAAATCAGTATTTATTTAACGGTATTGTGTTAGTGATAATTGGCTAATAATAATTATTTTGTGTGTTTTGTGCTCTCAAGGAACTCATTAATATCTCACAACTCATATCTGCTCACAGTTTCATATTTTCTAAGTTTTTTTTTTAACCAGGACTTACATTTATTTGACAAATATACCTACATATTTTTACTTCAAAAACAATAACGATCACCGAGAATCATTTGAATTACCTACTTCAAAGACAAGACATCATGGCTTTTGGAAAATCTGTCATTGTACTTTTTATAAGAATCCATTATTAGAGATGAATTATTGGTTGCCTAGTTAGCACAGAAAAAAGGTTACGAAAGTTAGGTTATGATGACTCTTGCGATTTTCCTTCTTGACTCTTTAATCTTTCTACACCATTAAGATAATCGGGAAAAGAATATTCTTGAAGAACAACAACTTCCACTCTGAGGTCCAAATGTTGTTATCTATTTTTGTCTTCTCGAATTTCATTATAAATTTCGAATCTTCCAAAATTTTCCCAAAAAAAAATTTAATGTCGACCTGCCTTAAATTAATGAAATTTCTCAAAATGAGGTTGCTTTGGAAATTTTGAAACTTCTATATTTTTGAAAATTGTATTTATTGACCGCAGTTTCTATGTTTTTTCTTTATTAAATGGAATTCTTCTAACAATATCAGAAACCAGAACCAAGGAGTTTCCGAGATTCTTTCAAATAATTTCAAAAACAAAACAACAACAAAAGATCTCTAGGATTCTTTCAAAATACTTGAAAAAATAAAAAAGCGGTTCCCAAGATTCTTTCAAATTACTTCTAAAACGAAATAAGGGATCCCTAAGACTCTTTTAAAAACTACTTCAAAAACCAGAGACAAGGTTCCCGAGATTCTCTCAAGCTAATTCAAAACCGAAACAAAAGGGGTTTCGAGATTCTTTCAAAACTACTTGAAAAACCAGACACAAGGGGTTCCCGAGATTCTTTCAAATTGCTTCAAAAACCATAGACAAATATTCCCCAAGGTTCTTTCATACTACTTCAAAAAGAAAACACAAGGAGTTCCCGAGATTCTTTCAAAACTTTTTCAAAAACCAAACACAAAGGGTTCCCGAGATTCCTTCAAATTAGTTCAAAAACAAAATAAAGATCCTTAGGATTCTTTCAAGCTAATACTTCAAAAACCAGAGACAAAGTTTACCTGAGATTCTTTCAAACTACTTCAAAAACCACACACAAGGGGTTCCTGAGATTCTTTCAAACTACAAACAAATCCAGAGAATCTAAACAAATCCAAAAAATTTAATCGAATCCAAAATATTCCAAAAATCTAAAGAAAATCAAAAATTAAAAAAAAACAAAAAATCCAAAAAAAAGAAAAAACCTAGAAAATCCAGAAGATCCGGAATATCTGGAAAATCCAGAAAATCCAAAAATTCGGGAAATTCTGAAAATCCTGAAAATTTGGAAATTCAGAAAATCAGAAAAATCTGGAAAATGTGGAAAACCCAGAAAATCCAAAAATTCAGGAAATTCAAAAAATCCAGAAAATTTGGAAAATCAGAAAATCTGGAAAATGGAAAATTCAGAAGATTCAGAAAATCTGGAAAATCCAGAAAGTCCAAAAATTCAGGAAATTCAGAAAATGCAGAAAATTTGGAAAATCATAAAATCTGAAAAATCTGGAAAATGTGGAAAATTCACAAGACCCAGAAAACCAGAAAATTTGGAAAATCTAATGAATCTAGAAAAATCCAGAAAATCTGGAAAATTTGGAAAATCCATAACATCCAAACAAATCCAAAAAATTTAATCAAACCCAAAATATTCCAAAAACCAAAAAAAATTTAAAATCCAAAAAAAAAATCAAAAAACCGAAAGAATCGAAAAAATTTTAATAAATGCGAGAAATCCAAAAAATCGAAAAACCACAAAAAATTCAGAAAATCTGAAAAATTTGGAAAATTCAGAAAATCTGGAAACCAGAAAATCTGGAAAATCTGAAAAATCTGAAAAACCCAGAAAATTCTGAAAATCCAGATAATCCTGGAATCCAGAAAATCTAGGAATCCAGCATATTCAGAAAATCTAGAAAACCCAGAAAATCTGGAAAATTCAGAAAACCTGGAAAATACAGAAAATCTGGAAAATCCAGAAAACTTTAAAAATCAGAAAGTCTGGAAAATGAGGAAAATTCAGAAGATCCAGAAAATCCTGAAAATCTGGATAATCTACAGAATCTGGAAAATCCACAGAATCTGGAAAATCCCCAAAATCGGGCGTATTTGAAAAATATAGAAAACTCAGAAAATCTGGACAATTTGGAAAATTCATGAAATTCAGAAAATCCAGAAAATTTGGAAATTCAGAAAATCTGAAAAATCTGGAAAATGTGAAAAATTCAGAAGATTCAGAAAATCTGGACAATTTGGAAACTTCAGGAAATTCAGGAAATCCAGAAAATTTGGAAATTCAGAAAATCTGAAAAATCTGGAAAATGTGAAAAATTCAGAAGATTCACAAAATCTGGAAAATCTGAAAAATCCAGAAAATCCAAAAATTCAGGAAATTCAGAAAATCCAGAACATTTGGAAAATCATAAAATCTGAAAAATCTGGAAAATGTGGAAAATTCAGAAGATCCAGAAAATCCAGAAAATCTGGAAAATTTGGAAAATCCTAGCAAAGCCAAGAAAATCAAAAATTCCAAAAAAAACAAAAAATCCAAAAAAATCAAAAAATTCAACAAAATCGAAAACCACAGAAATTTCAGAAAAACCGGAATCTCTGGAAAATCAGAAACATACAGAAAATCTGAAAAACTTGGAAAATCCAGCAAATCCAGAAATCCAGCAAATTCAGAAAATACAGAAACATCTAGAAAATCCAGAAAATCTGAAAAATGTTGAAAACCTAGAAAATTCGGAAAATTCAGATAATCCAGGAATCCAGCAAATTCAGAAAATCTAAGAAACCCAGAAAATCTAGAAAATCCAGAAAATTTAAAAAATTTGGCATATCTGAAACATCTTGAAAATTTGGGAAATCTGGAAAATACAATCTGGAAAATCTAGAAAGTCCAGAAAATTCAAATTGTAAAAAATGAAAAAATCAAAAAACCAAAAAAAATCTGAAAAATTTTACAAAAGCCAACAAAATAAAAAAATCGAAAAAATTAAGAAAATCTAGAAAATACGGAAAATCCAAATATCGAAAAATTAGAAAAATTCAACAAATTAAAAAAAAAATTAAATTCAGAAAATCCAGAAAATTTGGCAAATCTGGAAAATCTGTAGTATCCAGATAATCCAGGGAATGATTGATTCTTGTGACAGGCAACTACTAACATCAACCATCATAACGAGGCGGCAAAAGTCACGAAATGGATTTTTCTTCTTCGCCCTTTAATCTTATTTCACGGTTTCTATACCATTAAGATAATGGAGAAAAGACGATTCTTGAAGATTTTTCGTCAAGCAATTTCCGCTCTGAGAAATCTATTTTTGTCTCCTCGAAATTCATTTTAAATTTTGAATCTACCAAAATTTTCCCAAAAAAAAAAATTCTCTGATGTAGATCTGTCCTAAAGTAATGAAATTTCTCAAAATGAGGTTGCTCTGGAGATTTTGAAACACAAGGCGTACCTGAGGTTCTTTCAAATTATTTCAAAAACAACATAGGGAGTCCCAAGATATTTTTAAACTAAATACTTCAAAAATTAAACAAAAGAGGTCCTCAAGATTCCTGCAGACTTTTTCAAAAACTAGACACAAGGGACGTTCGAGATAGATTCTTTGAAATTATTTCAAAAACAAGAAAAAGGTCCCCGAAATTCATTCAAACTACTTCAAAAATGTGACACAAAAGGTGCCCAAGATTCTGCGGAACTACTTCGAAAATAAAGCCTCGAGATTCTTTCAAACTGAGTACTTTAAAGACTAGATACAATGGGTCCCCGAGATTTTTTCAAAATACTTCGAAAACAAGACAAACGATCCCTAAGATTCTTTTAAACTACTTCAAAAACCAGAGATAAGGTTCCCGAGATTCTTTCAACCTAATTCAAAACCGAAACCAAAGGGGTCCCGAGATTCTTTCAAAACTACTTCAAAAACCAGAAGATTCTTTCAATTTACTTTCAAAAACTCGACAGGTATCTCTAAGATTCTTTCAAACTTCTTTAAAAACCACACACAAGGGGTTCCTGAGATTCTTTCAAACTACAAACAAATCCAGAAAATCTAAACAAATCCAAAAAATTTAATCGAATCCAAAATATTCCAAAAATCTAAAGAAAATCAAAAATTAAAAAAAACAAAAAATCCAAAAAAAAAGGAAAACCTAGAAAATCCAGAAGATCCGGAATATCTGGAAAATCCAGAAAATCCAAAAATTTGGGAAATTCTGAAAATCCAGAAAATTTGGAATTTCAGAAAATCAGAAAAATCTGGAAAATGTGGAAAATTCAGAAGATTCAGAAAATCTGGAAAATCTGGAAAATCAGAAAATCTGGAAAATGGAAAATTCAGAAGATTCAGAAAATCTGGAAAATCCAGAAAGTCCAAAAATTCAGGAAATTCAGAAAATGCAAAAAATTTGGAAATTCATAAAATCTGAAAAATCTGGAAAATCTGGAAAATTTGGAAAATCCATAACATCCAAACAAATCCAAAAAATTTAATCAAACCCAAAATATTCCAAAAACCAAAAAAAATTTACATTCCAAAAAAAACAAAAAATCCAAAAAAAATCAAAAAACCGAAAGAATCGAAAAAATTTTAATAAATTCGAGAAATCCAAAAAATCCAAAAAATCGAAAAACCACAAAAAATTCAGAAAATCTGAAAAATTTGGAAAATCCAGAAAATCTGGAAACCAGAATATCTGGAAAATACAGAAAATCTGGAAAATCTGAAAAATCTGAAAAACCCAGAAAATTCTGAAAATCCAGATAATCCTGGAATCCATAAAATCTAGGAATCCAGCATATTCAGAAAATCTAGAAAACCCAGAAAATCTGGAAAATCCAGAAAACCTGGAAAATACAGAAAATCTGGAAAATCCAGAAAACTTTAAAAATCAGATAGTCTGGAAAATGAGGAAAATTCAGAAGATCCAGAAAATCCTGAAAATCTGGATAATCTACAGAATCTGGAAAATCCACAGAATCTGGAAAATCCCCAAAATCGGGCGTATTTGAAAAATATAGAAAACTCAGAAAATCTGGACAATTTGGAAAATTCATGAAATTCAGAAAATCCAGAAAATTTGGAAATTCAGAAAATCTGAAATATCTGGAAAATGTGAAAAATTCAGAAGATTCAGAAAATCTGGACAATTTGGAAACTTCAGGAAATTCAGGAAATCCAGAAAATTTGGAAATTCAGAAAATCTGAAAAATCTGGAAAACGTGAAAAATTCAGAAGATTCGCAAAATCTGGAAAATCTGGAAAATCCAGAAAATCCAAAAATTCAGGAAATTCAGAAAATCTAAAAAGAAATTTGGAAAATCATAAAATCTGAAAAATCTGGAAAATGTGGAAAATTCAGAAGATCCAGAAAATCCAGAAAATCTGGAAAATTTGGAAAATCCTAGCAAAGCCAAGAAAATCAAAAATTCCAAAAAAAACAAAAAATCCAAAAAAATCAAAAAATTCAACAAAATCGAAAACCACAGAAAATTCAGAAAAACCGGAATCTCTGGAAAATCAGAAACATACAGAAAATCTGAAAAACTTGGAAAATCCAGCAAATCCAGAAATCCAGCAAATTCAGAAAATACAGAAACATCTAGAAAATCCAGAAAATCTGAAAAATGTTGAAAACCTAGAAAATTCGGAAAATTCAGATAATCCAAGAATCCAGCAAATTCAGAAAATCTAGGAAACCCAGAAAATCTAGAAAATCCAGAAAATTTAAAAAATTTGGCATATCTGAAACATCTTGAAAATTTGGGAAATCTGGAAAATCTAGAAAGTCCAGAAAATTCAAAATTGTAAAAAATGAAAAAATCAAAAAACCAAAAAAAATCTGAAAAATTTTACAAAAGCCAACAAAATAAAAAAATCGAAAAAATTAAGAAAATCTAGAAAATACGGAAAATCCAAATATCGAAAAATTAGAAAAATTCAACAAATTAAAAAAAAATTAAATTCAGAAAATCCAGAAAATTTGGCAAATCTGGAAAATCTGTAGTATCCAGATAATCCAGGGAATGATTGACTCTTGTGACAGGCAACTAGTAACATCAACCATCATAACGAGGCGGCAAAAGTCACGAAATGGATTTTTCTTCTTCGCCCTTTAATCTTATTTCACGGTTTCTATACCATTAAGATAATGTAGAAAAGACTATTCTTGAAGATTTTTCGTCAAGCAATTTCCGCTGTGAGAAATCTATTTTTGTCTCCTCGAATTTCATTTTAAATTTTGAATCTTCCAAAATTTTCCCAAAAAAAAAACAATTCTCTGATGTAGATCTGTCCTAAAGTAATGAAATTTCTCAAAATGAGGTTGCTCTGGAGATTTTGAAACACAAGGCGTACCTAAGGTTCTTTCAAATTATTTCAAAAACAACATAGGGAATCTCAAGATATTTTTAAACTAAACACTTCAAAAATTAAACAAAAGAGGTCCTCAAGATTCCTGCAGACCTTTTCAAAAACTAGACACAAGGGACGTTCGAGATAGATTCTTTGAAATTATTTCAAAAACAAGAAAAAGGTTCCCGAAATTCATTCAAACTACTTCAAAAATGTGACACAAAAGGTGCCCAAGATTCTGCGAAACTACTTCGAAAACAAAGCCTCGAGATTCTTTCAAACTGAGTACTTTAAAAACTAGATACAATGGGTCCCCGAGATTTTTTCAAAATACTTCAAAAACAAGACAAACGATCCCTAAGATTCTTTTAAACTACTTCAAAAACCAGAGATAAGGTTCCCGAGATTCTTTCAACCTAATTCAAAACCGAAACCAAAGGGGTCCCGAGATTCTTTCAAAACTACTTCAAAAACCAGAAGATTCTTTCAAATTACTTCAAAAACACGACAGGGATCCCTAAGATTCTTTCAAACTTCTTTAAAAACCAGAAACAAGGGTTCCCAAGATTCTTCCATACTATTTCAAAAGGGGTTCCCGAGATTCTTTCAAAACTTTTTCAAAAACCAAACACAAAGGGTTCCCGAGATTCCTTCAAATTAGTTCAAAAACAAAATAAAGATCCTTAGGATTCTTTCAAGCTAATACTTCAAAAACCAGAGACAAAGTTTACCTGAGATTCTTTCAAAATACCGCAAAACCCACACAAGGGGTTCCTGAGATTCTTTCAAACTACAAACAAATCCAGAAAATCTAAACAAATCCAAAAAATTTAATCGAATCCAAAATATTCCAAAAATCTAAAGAAAATCAAAAATTAAAAAAAACAAAAAATCCAAAAAAAAAGGGAAAACCTAGAAAATCCAGAAGATCCGGAATATCTGGAAAATCCAGAAAATCCAAAAATTTGGGAAATTCTGAAAATCCAGAAAATTTGGAAATTCAGAAAATGAGAAAAATCTGGAAAATGTGGAAAATTCAGAAGATTCAGAAAATCTGGAAAATCTGGAAAATCAGAAAATCTGGAAACTGGAAAATTCAGAAGATTCAGAAAATCTGGAAAATCCAGAAAGTCCAAAAATTCAGGAAATTCAGAAAATGCAGAAAATTTGGAAAATCATAAAATCTGAAAAATTTGGAAAATGTGGAAAAATTCACAAGACCCAGAAAACCAGAAAATTTGGAAAATGTAATGAATCTAGAAAATCCAGAAAATCTGGAAAATTTGGAAAATCCATAACATCCAAACAAATCCAAAAATTTAATCAAACCCAAAATATTCCAAAAACCAAAAAAAATTTACATTCCAAAAAAAACAAAAAATCCAAAAAAAATCAAAAAACCGAAAGAATCGAAAAAATTTTAATAAATGCGAGAAATCCAAAAATCCAAAAAATCGAAAAACCACAAAAAATCCGGAAAGTCTGGAAAATTTGAAAAATTCAGAAAATCTGAAAAATTTGGAAAATCCAGAAAATCTGGAAAATCTGAAAAATATGAAAAACCCAGAAAATTCTGAAAATCCAGATAATCCTGGAATCCAGAAAATCTAGGAATCCAGCATATTAAAAAAATATAGAAAACCCAGAAAATCTGGAAAATCCAGAAAATCTGGAAAATGTGGAAAATTCAGAAGATCGAGAAAATCCAGAAAATTAGAAAAATCTACAGAATCTGGAAAATCCACACAATTTGGAAAATCCCCAAAATCGGGGATATTTGAAAAATCTAGAAAATTCAGAAAATCTGGACAATTTGGAAAATTCAGGAAATTCAGAAAATCCAGAAAATTTGGAAATTCAGAAAATCTGAAAAATCTGGAAAATGTGGAAAATTCAGAAGATTCAGAAAATCTGGACAATTTGGAAAATTCAGGAAATTTAGGAAATCCAGAAAATATGGAAATTCAGAAAATCTGAAAAATCTGTAAAATATGGAATACTCAGAGGATCCAGAAAATCCAGAAAATCAAAAAATTCAGGAAATTCAGAAAATCCAGAAAATTTGGAAAATCAGAGAATCTGAAAAATCTGTAAAATATGGAATAATAATAATAATACTTTATTTCAACGCCAAAATAGCTTTAAGTACATGGATTTACAAAGAAGGAGGATACATAAAGTAAAAAATACACACACCTATAATTACCTACATAAGAAGAAGAATTCGTAATTTATGTTTAAAAGAGTTGAATGAAGCATAACAAAAGAAATCAATTTCATTGTAATACAAGTTAGAAACATTCAAAATTTGGAATATTCAGAGGATCCAGAAAATCCAAAAAATCTGGAAAATTTGGAAAATCCTAACAAATCCAAAAAAATCAAGAATTCCAAAAAAAAACACAAAATCCAAAAAAATAAAAAAATCCAAAAAAATCAAAATCCAAAAAAATCAAAAAATCTAAAAAAAATCAAAAAATCGAAACAATCGAAAAAATTTAAACAATCCAAAAAATCCAACAAAATCGAAAACCACAGAAAATCCAGAAAATCCGGAATATCTGGAAAATCAGAAAAATACAGAAAATCTGAAAAACGTGGAAAATCCAGAAAATCCAGAAATCCAGCAAATTCAGGAAATACAGAAACATCTAGAAAATCTAGAAATCCAGCAAATTCAGAAAATCTAGGAAACTCAGAAAATTAGAAAATCCAGAAAATTTAAAAAATTGGCAAATCTGAAACATCTTGAAAATTTGGGAAATCTGGAAAATACAGACAATTTGTAAAATCTGGTAAATCTAGAAAGTCCAGAAAATTCAAAAATTGTAAAAAATCCAAACGAAAAAATCAAAAAACCAAAAAAATTCTGAAAAATTTTACAAAAGCCAACAAAATAAAAAAATTCGAAAAAATTAAGAAAATCTAGAAAATACGGAAAATTCAAATATCGAAAAATTAGAAAAATTCAACAAATTAAAAAAAAAATTTTATTCAGAAAATTCAGAAAATTTGGCAAATCTGGAAAATCTGGAGTATCCAGATAATCTGGGGAATCTGCCAATCTGGAAAATTTTGAAAAACCAGAAAATTCAAAAAAATCGAAGAAATCCCAAAAAATTCAGAAAATCCAGAAAATTTTAAAAATCTGGCCAATCTGAAAAATCTGGAAAATGTTAAAAATCGAGGAAATATGGAAAATCCGGATCATCCTAAAAATCTGGCAAATCCAGAAAACCTGGAAAATCCAGAACATCTGGAAAATACAGAAAACCTGAAAATTCTGGAAAATCCGGAAAACTGAAAATTGTCAAATCTGAAACATCTGGAAAATTTAGGAAATCTGGAAAATACAGAAAATCTGAAAAACTTTAAAAAAGCGAACTAAATAAAAAAAAATCGAAAAAAATAAGAAAATCTACCAAATACGGAAAATCCAAAAATCGAAAAATTAGAAAAATTCACCAAATTAAAGAAAATCCAAAAAATACAGAAATCCAGAAAATTCAGAAAATCCAGAAAACATGGAAACTCTAAAAAATCTGGAAAATCCAGAAAATTTGGAAAATTTAGAAAATTTGGAAAATCCAGAAAATCTGGCAAATCTGGAAAATCTGGAATATTCAGATAATCCAAGGAATCTGGCAAATCTGTCAAATTTGGAAAATCTTGAAAAAACAGAAAATTTTAAAAATCTGGAACATCCGGAAAACTTTGAAAATCTGTCAAAACTGAAACATCTGGAAAATTTAGGAAATCTGGAAAATATAGAAAATGTGCAAAATCTTGAAAATCTAGAAAATCCAAAAAATCTGGAAAATCTAGAAAGTCCAGAAAATTCAAGAATTGCAGAAAATCTAAATGAAAACATCAAAAAATCAAAAAAAAAAATCTGAAAAATTTAAAAAGCCAACAAATAAAAAAAATTGAAAAAAATAAGAAAATGTAGCAAATACGGAAAATCCAAAAATCGAAAAATTAGAAAAATTCAACAAATTAAAATAAATCCAAAAAACCCAGAAATCCGGAAAATTCAGAAAATCCAGAAAATTTGGAAAATTTGGAAAATTTAGAAAATTTGGAAAATCCAGAAAATCTGACAATTCTGGAAAATCTGGAATAACCAGATAATCCAAGGAATCTGTCAATCTGGAAAATCTTGAAAAACCAGAAAATAAAAAAATCTAGAAAATCCACAAAATTTAAAAAATCTCTGAAAAATCTGGAAAATCTTAAAAATCGAGGAAATATGGAAAATACAGAAAATCTGAAAAATCTGTAAAATTTTGAAAATCTAGAAAATCGGAGAAATCTGGAAAATCTAGAAAGTCCAGAAAATTCTAAAATTGCAAAAAATTCAAATGAAAAAATCAAAAAATCAGAAAAATTCAACAAATTAAAAGACATCCAAAAAATCCAGAGATCCAGAAAGATCAGAAAATCCAGAAAACATGGAAACTCTAAAAAATCTGGGATATCCATATCTAGATTGTCACTTCAAATTTTTAAACATGCTGAATTTTCAAAAATATGTAGTTTTTTTACATTTTTCTTGTGGGGATTATTGAAAAATTAAAAAACCACCCCTATTGAATTAAGTTGGTACCAAATAGAACACCTCCAGAGCTTATTTTTCCACTGCCAAGTTGGTAGTACAAAAAACTTGAAATTTGAAATTTCACGACAAAAATGTCAAAATCAAATAAACATAAACAACGTACTTTGAATAAAAACCATAATCATCCTAACCTCAATTTTCTTTACAGCACACTTGGCACCAAACATCTCCCTAAACAATATTGTCGGATGAGTTCTCGGTTTTTCTGTTCATTACATTACTTATATTACGTTTCAAATTTTTAGTGTGCTAGAATTTCATAAAAATGTACTATTTTTTGACATTTTTCAAAACGAAGAAACAAAAATTTTAACGAAAGTTTAACTGTTTTCAAAATTTTCATGAATTGACACACCCTTTTTTCAAAATTGAATAAATTTACATTTTTTTTTCAATCTCAATTATTATTATTTATCTTCTCTTTAAAAACAAATATCATCATCCACCCAAAAATACCCCTCACTCACATTATGGTAACATTGACACCAAACCCTCGTAAAATAACACCCATAAATTAGATTTATTGCCGCTAAACACGTTAAGTACACTCGACTGTTTCTAGCACTGGACGTAGTGTTATATGGTGCTAACTTCGAAGGGATGAAACTGGCAGGGATGATCTTGATCGCCGTAGGATTTTTCCTCGTCATGTTCCCCGACAACTGGCCCGACTACATAACAAGACTCTTAAGGTAAGTAGCCACCCCCGACCACCCTCCCGCAACGACCTCGAGCAGCAGCCGATAACAACCCCTAAAGCAACTAAAGCAACTCCCGCGACAGCCATTCGAACCCCTCGTACAACCCATTGCCCTTGAGCGCGCAAATGCCCTGAATGTGCCACTTGCGCCCTCGTAAGCCGTCGAGCTGCAACCTCTCGGCGATCTCCGCCGCCGTCATGGACACCGGCAGGTCCTGCTTGTTGGCCAGGACGAGCAGGACGGCGTTCTGGAGCTCGTACTCCACCATGAGGTTCTGCAGCTCTTTGCCGGCCTCGTCGATGCGCTCGCGGTCGCTGGAGTCCACGACGAAGATGATGCCCTGGGTGTGCTGGAAGTAGTGTCTCCAGAGGCGGCGCAGTTTGTCCTGGCCGCCCACGTCCCATACGGTGAAGGTGATGTTCTTGTACTCGACCATCTCCACGTTGAAGCCGATGGTGGGAATGGTGGTGACGACTTGGCCGAATTTCAGTTTGTAGAGGATGGTGGTTTTGCCGGCGCCGTCGAGGCCCACCATGAGGATGCGCAGTTGCTTCTTGGAGAAGAGTTTGTGGAATAAGCCGGAGATAGAGAGACCCATGGGAGCGGTGAGGGGATTTGGAGCATTGTACGGTGACAGGTGTCACTTTGACTTAAGGGGCGATAAAATTGGGCTTTGTGAAAGTCTTTATAAGGAGCTGACTATAATATATTCCAGAGAATAGCTCAGGATGTATCTACCCAGATGTAGAAACAAGTTTTCAGAGAAAGAACTTTTTGAAATTACAATCGAATTTTTGGATTATGACCTGTTGTTATCCAATTTTCTAACCTATTCAAACCAGTAATAGGACAAAATTATACGGGAAAAGTGGTATTATTGGTTGAATAGCAGAAACAATTGAAAAAAAAAAGAGGTGCCAACCTATCACAAACAGCGCCAAATTCAAATTGGGGCAAATTAGAATATTATTTATCATCATGTTTATTTGTTTGTTAGCTTTTCAATTTTTTTAACTTTAGACCTTTCGACTTTTCAATTACTCGTTTTTTCGGTTTTTCAGTTTCCCATTTTGTTTTTCGATTTTACCATTTTTCAAAATTTTAGTTTGAATAAATTTATCTTTTTGTTGAAAATTGAAAAATTGCATAATTGTAAAATTAAAAACTCGAAAAATTGCAAAATCGAAAAACTGTAAAATCTAACAACTGACAATGGGTAAATTGAAAAATTGAAAATGTAAAAATCGAAAAATTGAAAAATTAAAATACAGAAACTAAAAAATCGAGATGTCAAAAAATTGAAAAAACCAAAATTTAAAATATCTTAAATTTGTAAAATCTAAAAATTGCAAAATAATTATTGAAAAATCGGAAAATGCAAAAATTAAAAACATTGAAATAACCAAAGGTTCAAAAATCAAAAACTTTCAAAATAAAACTAAAAATTTTGCGATTAGTAGAGTCTGGAAACTGAAAAAACGAAAAATTAAAATAAAATATATAAAAATTGCAAAATCCAAAAATTGTAAAATAAAAATCCCTGCAAATCAAAAAATTGTGAGATTTTTTTTAATATTTTGCATTTTCTGATTAGAAAATGCAAAACACCGAAAAAACTAAAAAATCGAAAAGAGGGATAATTAAAAAATGAAAAAACCGAAAAATTGAAAAATAAAAATTTAAAATCGGGCAACTGGAAAATCGAGTGATTGAGAAATTGAAAAATTAAAAAACTGTAAAACTAATAACCCTAAAAGTAAAAAAATCTAAAAACTGAAAAATCCAAAAAGTCTTACACTGAAACATTGAAAAATTTAAAAATTCTGAAGTCAAAAATCCAAAAATTGAAGAAACAAAATTTGAAAAAGGGAGAAACCAAAACTCGAAATATTGAAAAATTGAAAATTTAAATTTAAGAAACAAAAATCGAAAAATGGAATTATTGAGAAATTGAAAAATCCAGAAATCGAAAAAAAAAATTTTTAATTTTCAAAAATTGTAAAATCCAAAAATTGCGAGACAAAAATTGAAAAACTGAAAAATCAAAAAATGGAATTAATGAAAAATCGGAAAATGGAAAAATCGAAGAATTTAAAAATCGAAAAATCGAATAATTGCTACATTGTAAACTTATAAAAATCGACACATTGAAAAATTAAAAAACAAAAATTTAATGATTGAAAAAATTGAAGAATTATTGAAAAATTGATAAATTTTAATTGAGGAATTAAAAAATCGAAAAAACGAAAATTTAAAACATGAAAATTGTAAAATCCAAAAAATGCAAAACTGAAAACGAAAAACTAAAAAATTGAAAAATCAAACATTTAAAATCGAGTAACTGGAAAATCTAAAAACTCTGAAAATTAAAAAAAAACTAGAAATTGCAAAGTCGAAAAAATGGTACTATGTTTTAGTAGAATTAAAAAATTCTAAAAATTGAAGAAACAAAATTTGAAAAAGAGAGAAACTAAAACTCGAAGTATTGAAAAATTGAAAATTTCAATTTACAAAACCAAAAATCGATTAAGTGAAAAAACGAAAAATGGAATTATTGAAAAAGCGGAAAAATCAAAAATTTAAAAAACGAAAAATTGAAGAATTTAAAAATTGAAAAATCGAAAAATTCTAATCACTGAAAAATTGCAAAAGCAAGGATTGCAAAGTAAAAACCGAAAAGCTAAAATGCCAAAAATAGAACACTAAAAAATCAAAAAATTATTGAAAACTGAAAGTCGAAAAATTGAAAAATTTTAAACTGAGAAATTTAGAAATTTGGAATTATAAAATACAAAAAACTGAAAAAGAATAACTAAAATTTAGAAATGGTATATTTAAAAAATCAAAAAATTGAAAAGTAAAAAATCTAATCATAGAAAAATTCTAAAAATTCCAAATCGAAAAATTGCGAAATTAAAAACTAAAAATTCGCGATTTGAAAAATCTCAAAATCGAAGAAACAAAAATTTAAAACATGAAAATTGTAAAATCCAAAAAATACAAAACTGAAACCGAAAAACTAAAAAATTGAAAAAGCAAAAATTTTAAATCGAGTAACTGGAAAATCAAGTGATTGAGAAATCGAAAAATTACAAAATTGTTAAACTAAAAAACTTTTAGTAGAATTAAAAAAATTTAAAAATTAAAGAAACAAAATTTGAAAACGAGAAACTAAAACTCAAAATATTGAAAAATCGAAAATTTCCATTGACAAAACCAAAAATCGATTAAGTGAAAAATCGAAAAATGCAATTATTGAAAAAGCGGAAAAATCAAAAATTTAAAAACGAAAAATTGAAGAATTTAAAAATTGAAAAATCTAGAATTTCTCGATTTTTCAATTTCATTCAAACTGAAAAACCGAAAAATGGGAGTAATCGGAAAAACAAAAAATTGGAAAGTTGAAAAACTAAAAATAGAAAAATCAAATAATTTTATATCCAGAAATTGAAAAATCGGGTGATTCGAAAATCAAAAAAATTACAAAATTGTAAAAGTGAAAAATCAAAAAATCGAAAAATCGAGATACCAAAAATCGAAACCTAAAAAAACGGAAATTTGAAATACTTTGCAATTCTAAAATCAAAAAATTGTAAAATAAAAATCGAAAAAACTGAATATTAGAAAAAAAAATTAAAAAAAAGAAAAATTGAAAATCAAGGACTGGAAAAATCAAATCAAAACATCGAGAAATTTATAATCGAGAAATGGAAAAAACAGGTGATTGAGAAATGAAAAAATTACAAAATATTGGAAAGTGAAAGCGAAAAACTTACATTGAAATATCAAAATATTGGAAGATTTTAGCAAAATTCTTAATCGAAAAACCCAAAAAAAAAAAACAAAAAGTAAAAAAATCGAAAAATAGAATTATAGAAAAATTGAAAACTCGAGAAATCGAAAAATAGTATAAACGAGAATTTAAAATTATTCAAAAATTGTAAAATCCGAAAATTTGAAGGAACAAAATTTGAAAAAGGCAGAAACTAAAACTCGAACAATTGAAAAATTGAAAATTTAAATTTAAGAAACAAAATCGAAAAGTGGAATTATTGAAAAATTGAAAACTCGAGAAATCGAAAAACAGTAAAAACGAAAATTTTTGAATATTCAAAAATTGTAAAATTCGAAAATTGCCCAACAAAAATAGAAAAAACTGAAAAATCAAAAAATGGAATTAATGAAAAACCGGAAAATGGAAAAATCGAATAATTGCCACATTGTAAACTCATAAAAATCGAAAAATTGAAACATTAAAAAACAAAAAACTTAATCATTGAAAAATTACGAAATCAGAAACTGCAAAATAAAAGTCAAAAAATTGAAGTATTATTGAAAAATTGAAAAATTTTAATTGAGAAAATAAAATATCGAGAAATTGAAAATCAAAAACTAAAATTTGGTAATTTAAAAAATCGGAAAAATCGAAAAAACGAAAACTGAAAACATAAAAATTGTAAAATCCAAAAAATGCAAAAATAGAAACCGAAAAAACCAAAAAATTGAAAAACAAAAATTTCGAAAAACTGGAAAATCGAGTGATTGAGAAATCGAAAAATTACAAAATTGTTAAACTGAAAACTCCTAAAATTAAAAAATTAGAAATTGGAAAGTCGAAAAATGTTACTATGTTTTAGTACAATTAAAAAATTCTAAAGATAAAAATCGAAAAATTGAAGAAAGAAAATTAGCAAAACAGAGAAACTAAAACTTGAAATATTGAAAAATCGAAAATTTAAATTTAAGAAACAAAAATTGAAAAACGGAGTTTTTGAAAATTAAAAAATCTAGAACTCGAAAAAACAGTAAAAACGAAAATTTAAAAATATTCAAAAATTGTAAAATCCGAAAATTGTGAAACAAAAATTGAAAACCTGAAAAATCAAAAAATGGAATTAATCAAAAACCGGAAAATGGAAAAATAAAAATTGAAAATCGAAGAATTTAAAAATCGAAAAATCGAATAATTGTCACATTGTAAAGTTATAAAAATCGAAAAATTGAAAATTTAAAAAACAAAAATTTAATCATTAAAAAAATTGAAGAATTATTGAAAAATTAATAAATTTTGATTGTTAACTGGAAAAATCCAAAAATTGAAAATTAAAAACTAAAATTGGTGATTTGAAAAATCGCAAAATCGAAAAAAACGAAAATTTAAAACATGAAAATTGTAAAATCCAAAAAATACAAAATTGAAACCGAAAAACTAAAAAATTGAAAAATCAAAAATTTAAAATCGAGTAACTGGAAAATCGTGTGATTGAGAATTCGAAAAATTACAAAATTGTTCAACTAAAAGCTCTGAAAAATAAAAAAAAAACTAGAAATTGAAAAGTCGAAAAAATGGTACTGTTTTAGTAGAATTAAAAAATTCTAAAAATTGAAGAAACAAAATTTGACAAAGAGAGAAACAAAAACTCGAAGTATTGAAAAATCGAAAATTTCAATTTACAAAACCGAAAATCGATTAAGTGAAAAATCGAAAAATGGGATTATTGAAAACGGGAAAAATCAAAAAATTTAAAAACGAAAAATTGAAGATTTTAAAAATTGAAAAATCTAGAATTTTTCGATTTTTCAATTTCATTCAAACTGAAAAACCGAAAAATGGAGTAATTGGAAACACGAAAAATTGGAAAGTTGAAAATCTAAAAATAGAAAAATCAAATAATTTTATAACCAGGAATTGCAAAATTGGTTGATTCGAAAATCAAAAAAATTACAAAATTGTAGAAGTGAAAAATTAAAAAATCGAAAAATCGAGATACCAAAAATCGAAACCTAAAAAAGCGGAAATTTGAAATATTTTCAATTCTAAAATCAAAAAATTGTAAAATAAAAATCGAAAAACTGCATATTCGAAAAAAAATTAAAAAAAAGAATAATTGAAAATCCAAAACTGGAAAAATCAAATCAAAACATCGAGAAATTTAGAATCGAGAAATGGAAAAAAAACAGGTGATTGAGAAATGAAAAAATTACAAAATTTTGGAAAGTGAAAATTTTAGGAAAATTCTTAATCGAAAAACCAAAAAAAAAACCAAAAGTAAAAAAATCAAAAAATGGAATTATAAAAAAATTGAAAACTCGAGAAATGAAAAAACGAAAATTAAAAAATATTCAAAAATTGTAAAATCCGAAAATTGCGGAACAAAAGTAGAAAACCGAAAAATCAAAAAATGGAATTAATGAAGAACAGGAAAATGGAAAAATCGAATTATTGCCACATTGTAAACTTATAAAAAAAGAGGAATAATTAACAAATCGAAAAACTGAAAAATTGAAAAATCAAAAATGTAAAATCAAGAGAAATTGTTGAACTAAAATCTCAAAAAATTAAAAAAACTAGAAATTGAAAAGTCGAAAAAACTGTTACTATGTTTTAGTACAATTAAAAAATTCTAAATTGAAGAAACAAAATTTGCAAAAAAAAGAAACTAAAACTCAAAATATTGAAAAATCGAAAATTTAAATTTAAGAAGCAAAAATCGAAAAGCAGAATTATTGAAAAATTGAAAAATCGAGAAATCGAAAAACTGAAAAATCAAAAAATGGAATTAATGAAAAACCGGAAAATGGAAAAATTGAAAATTGAGAATTCGAAGAATTTAAAAATAGAAAAATCGAATAATTGCCACTTTGTAAACTTATAAAAATCGAAAAATTGAAAAAGTAAAAAATAAAAAATTTAATCATTTAAAAATTACGAAATTAGAAACTGCAAAATAAAAGTAAAAAAAAATAAAAAAATTGAAGAATTATTGAAAAATTTGAATTGAGAAATTGAAAAATCGAAAAACTGAAAATTAAAAAATTATAAATTGGTGATTTGAAAAACTGCAAAATCGAAAATTTCAAATCGAGTAACTGGAAAATTAAAAATTATAAAATAGTTAAACTAAAACTAGAAATTGAAAAGTCGAAAAAGTATTACTATGTTTCAGTATAATTAAAAATTTCTAAAAATTGAAGAAACAAGAAACAAAAGCCCCAAATATTGAAAAATCGAAAATTTAAATTTAAGAAACAAAAATGGATTAAGTGAAAAATCGAAAAATGGAATTATTGAAAAAATCGGAAAAATCGAAAAATTAAAAAACGAAAAATTGAAAAATCGAAAATTTGCTACATTGGAGAATTATAAAAATAGAAAAATTGGAAAAGAAAAACTCTAATCAATGAAAAATTGCAAAATAAAAATCGAAAAACTAAAATATAAAAATGGAATATTTAAAAAATTAAGAAGTTGAAAATTTAAAAATTGAAAAATTGAAAAGTAAAATATCTAATAATTGAAAAATTCGAAAATTCCAAATCGAAAAATTGCGAAAACAAAAATTGCAAAATATAAATCGAAAAACTAAAAAACCGAAAAATTGAGGAACTGGAAAATTGAAAAACAAAAAATAGAAAAATCGGGTGATTGAAAAAAATAGAAATTTGTAAAAGTGAAAAATGTAAAAATTAAAAAATTGCAAAAATTGAATAATCAAAACTTGAAAAAAGGGAAATTTTAAATATTCAGCAGTTCTAAAATCAAACAAATTGTAAAATAAAAATTGAAAAACTTAATCGAAAAAAAAAATTCAAAGAAAAACAGAAAGCTACAAATCAAAGAATTTTTAAAGATCAAATCAGAGCACTGAACAATTTATAATCAAGAAATGGAAAAAAACAGTTGATTGAGGAATGGAAAAAATTACAAATTAACTTTGGGAAGTAAAAATTCGAAAAATTGAAAAATTGAAAAACTAACATTGAAATACATATCAAATTAATGGAAAATTTTAGAAAAATTCTTAATCGAAAACCAAAAAAAAAAAAAATTGAAAAATTGAAAAATGGAATTATTGAAAATTCGGAAAAATCAAAAATTTAAAACGAAAAAATTGAAGTACATATTTAAAAAAATGAGACATCGAAAAAATTACAATATTGTAAGATTATAAAAATCGAAAAAATAATTAAAATAATATTTAACACTGAAAAATTGCGAAATTACGAATTGCAAAGTAAAAACCGAAAAAACTAAAAAATATCAAAAATAGAATTTTGAAAAAATCTAAAACTTGAAATATTTAAAATGAAAATCGAAAAAATTGAAAATTTACAATTGAGAAATTTAGAAATTCAGAAATATAAAAATCGAAAAATTGAAAAATAAAAAATCTAATCAGTGAAAAATTGCGAAATCTAGGATTGCAAAGTAAAAAACGAAAAACTAAAATATCAAAAAAATGAAATATTTAAAAAATTAAAAAAAAAACTAAAGAAATTGAAGAGTAAAAAATCTAATCATGAAAAGTTCGAAAAAATTCCAAAATCAAAAAAATGCGAAATCAAAAATTGTAAAATAAAAGTCAAAAAATGGACTAATTGAGAAAAAGACAAATTGGAAGATTGAAAAACTACAAATAGGAAAATCAAATAATTTAATGTCCAGAAATTAAAAAATTGGATGATTCAAAAATTGAAAAATTGCAAAATTGTAAAACTGAAAAATCTAAAAATTAAAAATTCAGATACCAAAAATCGAAACATAAAAGAGCAGAAATTTGAAATATTTAGCAATTCTGTTTATATACGAAAAATAAATCCAGAAAAAACGGGAAATTAAAAAACAAAGAATGAAAAACTTAAAATCAAAACATCTAAAAAGTTATAATCGAGAAATTGAAAAAACAGATGATCGAGAAATCGAAAAATTACAAAATTTGGGAAGTGAAAATTCCAAAAATTGAAAAATCGGAACACTAACATTGAAATATCAAAATATTGGAAAATTTTAGGAAAATTGTTAATTGAAAAACCAAAGAAACCAAAAACTGGAAAATATCGAAAACTGCAAAATTATAAAATAATAAAACTAAAAAATTGGAAACCAAAAATTGAAAAATCGAGAAACAAAAATCGAAACATTTAAAATATCTGAAAACTGCGAAATCGAATCTATAATTGCAAAATAAAAATCCTAAAACTTAAAAATCGAAAAAGAGAACAATTGGAAAATTCAAAAACAGAAAAAATTTTAAACTGGAAATTCGAAAAATTACAAACCAAAAAATGAATTAGTTGATAATGTGTAACACTAATTCGAAAAACTGAAAACTTTAAAACCGAGAAATTTAAAATCAGGTTTATTTAAGCAGAAATTGATAAATTTTAGAAAAATTGCTAATAGAAAAACCGAAGAAACAAAAATCGAAAATGTAATTGCAAAATTGTAAAATTTTAAAATCGAAAAATTGAAGAAACTAAAAAATGAAAAATCAAAAAACTAGGAATAAAAACATTGAAAAAATAAAATTTAAAATATCTGAAGGGTGTAAAATAAAAAAAAGTGCAAAATAAAAATCGGAAAACATAATAATTGAAAAACTAGGAAAATCTCTAATTAAAAAACTGAAGAAACAAAAAACTGAAAAATCGAAAAATTGCAAAATTAAAACTTACGAAATTGAAAAACTTAATATCGCAAAATTGAAAAATTATAAAACTGAAAATTCTGAAAATTCAAAAACTCAAGAAGTCGAAAAATCAAAATCGGAAAGCAAAAACCGAAAATTTCAAAATTAAAATTCAATATATTGCAAAATTATCGCGTTATTTGAGAACAACTTTCGCAAAAACTCTGATTTTAATATAATTATAAAAAAAAAATAAAACAAATACAGCATATTTCTTCTACTCTCAAATATTATTTCTCTTTTTCTTTCCTTAATAGAACTCTACTGTCTACTGGAATGTTCCTCACACTCCTTCTCCGAAAATAATAATTTACCCCCAGGAGCGCCAATTTTACCAAACAAAAAAAAACCAGCTGCATTCACTGCGCCAGATTCGCTCAATCATCATACGTTTCTTCCATCCAGTCGCACACTCGCACAAACATAAATTTTACGCCGCCATAAACGAAAACAAGCTTGTAAATGTCCGCCGCGTCAATAAAGACGTTATTATCGGCTGCTGCTGACCGGACTGTTTTCGCTGATCTGAACCTACTGTTATTTTCTTTTCTCCACTGTCATTCTCACCACCGAGTGGTAAATAGAGTAAAATCAATCCGAACCCTGAAACCAAACCGACTAGTGCAGCAGCGAGCTTAATTCGATCTAAAATTTTAATTTTGCAGAAAATCCACACGATTCTTCCAAGGGAAGGTTTGTTCATTATGCTAGCTAAAAATTATTTGCTAATGGAGAGTTTATTTTGAGTTTGCGATAGTTTTGTTTTTCGAACGAAGATAGATAGTTTTAGCTCAAATATGGTGGGTTAAGAGGATTAAAACCGAAGCATCATCATATTTGGGACTTTTAACTGCGAGAGAAATTAAAGTGCTTACTTAGCGAAATTGTTTTGGAAATTCAGAGCTCCCTCGGTAATTCATACTTAACCTCCTCTTCTGTTAGATCTCTTAGGAGTTACATTTCGATTAGCATGGTTTTCTGATTTCTCCGCTTTTTATGTTTTTACGTTTCTTTTCATTACTTCACTTCGCACTTTCCGACACCCACGATTAATTAATTAATGTGTTATGATTACTTATTATTACTGCATTTGGCTAATTGCTACGTTTCCATTAAAACGAATCCTCCTACTAAAAGCTTTATACTCCCTTGTTGCAGAAATATCATCATGTTGAGTCACAGTGCCAGGTAAGCTTTCAGACCGAAAAAAGTTACGTATCTTTCTGCACGCTTTCCTCATTTTATTGTTGATCTACTTGTCGTGACTTTGAAGACTTTTCCATTATTTCTTTTCCTTATTAAGACACCAAATACACCTGACACAAACAACACACAAAGTTACTCTGGAAATGTAGGAGATCGTGTAGTTTTTGTTATTGAATTATTTATAAGTTCAGTTCACTTCCGTTCTGATTATTTGGTGCTAGGAGCATAGGGTGGCAATAAATTAGAGACTTAATCGGCATTTTTGAATATAAAGAACTTCCTGAGCGACATGTTTGAATCCGAAACAAATAAATCTCCGAAAATAGCTTCTTCGCAGTTTGGTTTATGAAGCGAACTTCGAATGTCTCCAAAACTTAGGTTTCACTTAAAAGAAAACGCTTTGTTCGAATTTCGCTCAACACATTTCAAACTTCTTAATGTGTCTTTTACGGTTTGAGAGGGGTGTTTTTGCACTCGAGAAAGTCAGGCTTTATAAAACGCTTTCAGAGTGGCCAGAATAAAATTATATTTAATAAAATATTAAACGATATTCTTTTCAGTTTAATTCTCTTGAGCTGATAAGTAGGCAACCAATAATTCACCCCGAACGATGATTGCATTATTTCTAATTCTCTTTTGTTTAATTTCCTTTGTTTCTTCAAATATTTTTTTTATCAAATACAAGATTCGTTAACAACTGTCCTCCAACATTGTTTTTAACTATACAGAGTGTCCTGTTAAGTTTATTTTTAAAATCTGTATTCACAGAAACACTCGGTATGTAAAAGTTGTATTTCATTGATGCCACAACAAAGTGCGTTTTTCTGTTTATTTCTCCGCAAAAGATTGGCACACGAACTTTAAAAATAATTTTTTAGTGATTTTTTTGCATCGTTAAAGAATTCAAAAAAGTTGGAATAACGTGGCAACGTTGCATCTGAATTTCAAAAATAAAATAAGGTTATGAAGCCTACGAAGACGCTAATAAAAATATGTAAAATTATATACTGTTCTATTAAAAAAAAAACATTATTTACGGAAATAGAAAAATTGAAAAATCGGGTAACTAAAAATCCGAAAATAAAAAAAAACAAAATTTAAAATATCTAAAAATTGTAAAATCGGAAACTTGCCAATCGAAAAATTGCGAAATCAAACATGGCAAAATTAAAATGGAAAAATGGAATCATTAAAAAACATTGGAAAACTGTAAATTTTTAAAATTCAGTTAGAGAATAATTTTAAAATTGAAAACTCCAAAAAGTACAAATCCAAAAATAAATTATTCATTTGATTAACTGAAAATTTGAAAAACTAAATCGAAAAAATGAAAAATTAAAATCGAGAAATGGAAAAATCACGTTATTAAGAAACTGGAAAACTACAAAATTCTAAACATTGAAAAATCAAAAAATTGACATCAAAAATTGAAAAATCGAAATATTCAAAAACAGAAAAATGTTAAAAAATTTCTAATAGAAAAATTGAAAAATCGAAAATTTGAAACATCGAATAATTGCAAAATAAAAATCTAAAAACTTAAAACATTGAAAATTGCCACAGTGTAAAATTTTCTAAAATGTAAAATTCAAAAAATTGCAAATCCAAAAATTAATAAGATGAAATAATGTAAAGGTAGAAAAGTTGAAAACTGAGAAATTGAAAAATTACAAAATCTTAAAAACTGAAAATTCCAAAAGTGGAAGAATTTAAGAAAAATATTAATCGTAAAACTGAAGAAACAAAAATTAAAAAATCGAAAATTGCAAAATGTAAAATTCGAAAATTGGATTAATGAAAAATACGAAAAACTAAATAAAAAAATTGAAAATCAGGTGATTGAGAAATTGAAAAAAAAAACAAAATTTGAAAAACTGGAATTCTAAAAATTTAAAAAACCAGGAATTGAAAACTCAACAACTGAAAAATTGAAAAACTGTAACCTTGAAACATTGAAAATTTGCCAAATTCAAAAGTTGATAAATCGAAAAATTTTAAAATGAACACTAGAAAAATTTTAATGAAAAAATTGCAAAATAAAAATCGAAGCATCAAAAAATGGAAAAACGAGATAATGTAAAAGTGAAAAATAAAGAATTTCGAAAAATCGAGAAGTTGAAAAATCAAAAATTAAAAAAATGAAAAATTGTAAAATCGAAAAGTTGTAAGACAAACTCGGAAGATTGAAAAATCGACATATTTGGAACTGAAGTTTCAAAATTAAAAAATCAAAAAAGTGAAGGAACAAAAACCTTGCAAAATCGACAAATGAAACATTGGAAAATTGCAACTTCGTAAAATTTAATTACAGAAAAATTTTAAAATTAAAAACTACAAAAAATATAAAACGAGAAATTGATTAGTTGAAAATCTGAAAAACTAAATCGAAAAAATTAAAATCGAGAAATTAAAAAATCATGTGGGAAATTCTAAACATTGAAAAACCGAAACATTGAAATCAAAAACTGAAAAATCGAAATATTCGAAAGTTAAAAATAGAAAAATTTATAAATTCTAATCGAAAAACTGAAGAAACGAAGAATTGAAAAATCGAAAAATGCAAAATAAAAAGCGAAGGATGAAAAAACGAAAAACGGGATAATTGTAAAAATGAAAAATGAAAAAATTCGAAAATTCGAGAAGTTGAAAACTCGAAATAATTAAAATTAAAAATTACAAAAGTTGCTAATCAAAAACCAACGAAAGGAAATGTTGAAAAATCGAGAAACATCGAAAAATCAAAAATTTTAAATATCTGAAAATTGTAAAATAAAAAAAAAATACAAAATAAAATTCCAAAAACTTAAAAAATGAGAAATTGGTACATTCAAAAATTGCCATGGTGTAATATTTAATAATGGATTTTTTTTTCTAAAATGTAAAATTCAAAAAACTGCAAATCCAAAAACGTATTAAATGAAAAAATGTAAAGCTAGTTCGAAAAATTGAAAAGTTGAAAACTGAAAAATCGAAAAATTAAAAAATCTTAAAAAAATGCTAATCGTAAAACTAAAGAAACAAAAATTAAAAAATCGAAAATTGCAAAATTGTAAAATTCCAAAAATTGCAAATCGAAAAGTGGATTAATTAAAAATAGGAAAAACTACATAAAATAATTGAAAATCAGGTGATTGAGAAATTAAAAAAAAAGAACAAAATTTGATAAACTGAAATTCTAAAAATTGAAAAAACGAGGAATTGAAAACTCAACAATTGAAAAATCGAAGAACTGTAACCTTGAAACATTGAAAATTTGCCAAATTCAAAAGTTGATAAACCGAAAAATTTTAAAATGAAAACTAGAACAATTTCTAATGAAAAAACCGAAGAAAAGAGGAACTGAAAAATTGAAAAATTGCAAAATAAAAATCAAAGCATCAAAAAATGGAAAAACAATAATTGTAAAATCAAAAAGTTGTAAGATTAAAATATCAAAAGACTGAAAAATCGAAATATTTAAAATTGAAAATCAGAAAAATTCCTGTTCAAAAACAAAAACAGAAGAAACGAAAAGTTGAAAAATCGAGAAACATAGAAAAAACGAAAATTTAAAACATATAAAAATTGTAAAATTATTTAAAACTTTGAAAATTACCACGGTGTAAAATTTAATAATTGAAACATTTTAGAGAAATTTCGAGAAATCGAAAAAATTACTAAATCTTAAAAACTGAAAATTCCAAAAGTGGAAAACTTTTAGAAAAATTGCTAATCGTAAAACTGAAGAAACAAAAATTGAAAAATCGAAAATTGCAAAATTGTAAAATTTAAAATTCGAAAAATTGATAAATCGAGAAACTAAAAACCAAAACGTAAAATCAAATCGAAAGCTGGATTAATTAAAATAATGAAAAACTAAATCAAAAAAATTGAAAATTAGGTGTTCGAGAAATTAAAAAAGAAAAAAATAAATAAAAACGGACATCCTAAAAATTGAAAAAACGAGGAATTGAAAACGAAAAACTGTAACATTGAATCATCGAACATTTGGAAAATTCAAAAATTGAAAAATCGAAAAATCTTAAAATGAAAATCAAAGCCTCAAAAAATCGAAAAACCAGATAATTGTAAAAGTGAAAAATCAAAAAATTCGAAAAATGAAGAAGTTGAAAAGTCAAAAATTAAAAAAATTAAAAATTATAACATCGTAAAGTTGTAAGACGTCGAGAGATTGAAAAATTGAAATATCTAAAATTGAAAACTAGAAAAGTTGCTGATCAAAAAAAACAATAAAAACGGAAAGTTGAAAAAGCGAGAAACAAGTCGCAAAATTCAAAAATTTAAAACATAAAAATTCTAAATCGAAAAAATTTTAAATTGAGAATTCGAAAAACTATAAATTGAAGAACGGATTAATTGAAAATTTGAAAAACTAAACCGAAAAATTGAAAAATCATGTGATTGAAAATTACGAAAATTTGAAAACCGGAAATTCTAAAAATTGAAACTGAAATATCAAAAAGTAAAAAATCGAAAAATTGTAGCACTGAAACCTCGAAAAATTGAAAAATTTAAAAATTAAAAATCTAAAAATTTTAAAATAGAAATGAAAAAATTCCCACTCGAAAAATTGAAGAAACAAAACATGTAAGTATTGAAAAATGAAAAATCGAAAAACTAAAAAGTGGGAAAGTTGAAAAATTGAAATATTAAAAACTAAAAATTAGAAAATAAGAAGAAAGGAATAGTTGGAAAATCGAAAAATTATAGTCGAGAAAACACAGACCGGAAAACTGAAAAATCTAATATTCTAAAAATTGGAAATTTAAAAAAAATTTCTAATTGAACAAAAAGTTGAAAAATCAAGAAACATTGAAAGATCGAAATTGTAAACCATTTAAAAATTGCAAATTGAAAAATGGAGTAACTGAAAAATCGGAAAAATTAGAAAATCAAAATCGAGAAATTAAAACATCGGAAAATGGCAACACTGTAAAATTTGGTTACAGAAAAATTTTAAAATTGAAAATTCGAAAAACTGCAAATTTAAAAGTGGAAATTTAAAATTTGAAAAATTAAAATTCTGAAAACTGAAAAATCGTGAAAATAAAAAATTTAAATTTAAAATTAAAAATCGAAAAACGAAAAAGTTCAAAAATTGAAAAATTGAAATATGTATGTAAAACTGTAAATCAGAAGAATTGATAATGAAAAAAGAGAAGAAACGAAGAGTTGGAAAATTGAAAAATTATAATCGAGAAACAAAAAACCGGAAAAACTGAAGAAGTGAAAATTTTGAAAGTTAAAAATTGAAAAATTTATAAATGAATACCAAAAAAATTGCTAATGAAAAATGATAGCAGTGGAAAATCGAAAAATTGAAAAATTAAAAAACAAAAAATCAAAAAATTTTAAAATGAAAATTACAAAAATTTCTAATTGAAAAAACCGAAAAATTTAAAATCGAAAAGCTAAAAATTGCAAATTTCAAAAATTGATGATTACTAAATTGCATAATTAAAAATCGAAAAACTGAAGAATCGAAAAACTAAAAGCCGAAACATTGAAAAAAACGAAAATTTTGAATTTCTAAAAATTGTAAAAGTCAAAAATTGCAAAATAACATTCGAAAAGCTAAGAATTGAACAATTTTAAATTGAGAAATCGAAAAGTTGTAAAAATAAAAAATCGAAAAATGGAATAATTGAAAAACTATAAATTGAGAAACTCAAAAAACTGAGAAATTGGAATATAGAAAAAAGAAAAATTTTTGAAATCGAAAAAGGTAACACTGAAGTATCTAAAAAAAAGAAAAATTCAAAAATTCAAAATTTTAATAATCGAAATAAAAAAAATCCCAAAAAATTGAAGAAACAAAAAATCCAAGTATTGAAAAATTAAAAATCGAACAACTAAAAGTTCGAAAGTTGAAAAATTTAAATATTTAAAACTGAAAATTAGAAAAGTTACTAATCGAAAAATAGAAAAAACGAAAAGTTGGAAAATCGAAAAAATTATAATAGGAAAAACAAAAATCTAAAATTGTAAAATTGAAAATTGCAAATTTTCATAATTAAAATCGAAACGAAAAACTGAAACCCGAAACACTGAAAAAATGGAAATTTTAAGTGTCTTAAAATTGTAAAAGTCAAAAATTGCAAAATAACATTTAAAAAATGTTAAATGTAATCACAAAACTCGAAAAACAAAAAATCTAATAATTGAACAATGTTTAATTGAAAATTCAAAAACAAATCGAAAAATTATAAAACTAAACAATCGAAAAATGAAATAATTGAAAAATCGAAAAATTGGAAAAACGAAACTTTTAAAATCTGATAGTTTGAACAATTTTAATGGAAAATTCGAAATCTTGCAAATCGAAAAATTCAAAAACTATAAAAATTGTAAAATTAAAAAATTATGACATGAAAACATTCAAAAAAATGCAAAATTTAGAAGTCAATACTTTGAAAATTTAAAATAAAACATTAGAAAAATTGTTAATCGAAAAACTGAAGGAACGGACACTCGATATATATACAGGGTGCGTGAATAAAAAGCGCTCCTCGGTATCTCGTAAATTATTATTATTATTCAATTTATAAATTTTTTGCCAAATGTTACCATAAAAAAACTAAATTCATAAAAATAATTCACTCAAACCTAAAGGATACGAAGAAGTTTGCATATTTCATGGTTGTTTGGAGAACTATCAGATTGGTTGTTGGTCGAAAACATTTTGATTTAGCGTTGGCCGTGCTAGTGCACTAATGGTAAATCGTACAACCAACTGCGTTTACTAAAATGACGCTATTGTTATTGGTAGTTATTAATATTAAAAAAAGTCAAGATTGAAAACATTTTGACTTACAGTTGGCTATGAGTACGACACTTGAACTGAGTCTATGATTCTGAAACTAACAACAAAGACAGCAGCCGCTGTTGGTTCTACAAATTATCCGAACCTCACCAACCTCGATGAAGATCAAACTCAATCGAGTCACAACCTAATCATAAACATGTCGCCAAGTTGAACTTAGCTGAACTAATCGTGTAGACTTTGGTGCACAAATAGAAAAAAATCGTCAGTAGCCATAAAACTCGACTTTATTTTTATTTTTCGTAGCGTACATACTTTCTTTTGGGTATTCCTATGATTTCGATAAAAGATGTACAATTGGTGATCTGTCTGTAGTAATGTGACTTTTCTTTTAATTTATAGTATGCCAACCCCAAATAGGGGTAAAAAACGTGAATTAATGTATGTATGTGTAGTGTGTTGCGTCATTCTCCTCATGCTGTACAAAATACGATAGAAGTGTAATAATAAGTATATTGTTACAGTAGATTTAGCAATATGACAATCCCTTTAGATGACAATAAATTTTTATGTCCTTTTGTTTTGGCTATTTTAAATATTAGACCTTAGCAAACCTGCATTTATGTACTTCCCCGACTACAACACAAACACAGTACACACACTTTTGTTTTCGCACACATCTGTTCGTTGTTCTATCCGTTGCTGTGACAGGTAGGTTTTATTTTGGTTTGCATGGACTCTTTGCTGGTTGGTAATACGTACACTTTCACAAACCTAGTTATGAAGGAGATCACAAGGTCACAAACGTCACGCATTCAAAATCGTCCTAAATCAGTACATGGGGCTTTTCGAATCTGTTTTGGTGGATATTTAAGTAAAGAATTAATTAATTAATTACTTTACAAATTAATTAATTAATTGACAAAAATAATGACAGCCCGAAATAAATTAGCTTGCCAAATATTCGAGTAATTAAAAAAAAGTGTGATAATTTTAGTACAGCACGAAAAATCGCAACTTTAGGCACGCAGAACGAAAATATCCACACAAACTTGCCAACCACTGCACATTCATAAAAATTTAATTACCCATCTCCACCGCAGCGCTTTTTCACCCCATCTCGATCCGGGGTTCGGCGAACCACTTAAATGATTACATTTCACGTCTTCCATCTCCCATTTGTGATTCAAACAGGGCCGTAAAAATATTGAGTCGCTTTTTGAAATATTCACACGATTTTTTCCTGGTTTGAGTCATAAATCAGCAAGCACGTTTCTCTAATGTAGTATGATTGTTCTTGTTCATTGTGTTGTTTCTCGTGCCTCGTTGTGTGTGTGATTTGTGGTCTGATGGTGCGGTACCCTAACGGTACCTCGTTGGCACCAAAGGCCGTCCTTCTGCAAGCGAGAGGATCTACATCTGCCCCCGAATCATTAACACCCTCACGACGAGTTTTGTGAAATGTGAGTTGTCTTTCTTAGTATTCTGTGTAGTGTTAAGTCTTCGGTTATGCTGCATGCGTTTAGGTCCTTCTTGGTGGTTAGTCAGTGTTGGAGATTATGCAGGATGGTTCAATCAATTTTATGTGTATTTTGGGTTGCCTGCTAGTTATACTTGGCTGAATCATCCTGCACATGGAGAATCGGGTTTAGTTTTTACAATCGGGATTCAAGAGTTTGAAAAACGTTTTTTTACTCATTTTTGAAGTCATTTTTCGACTAAACTGAATAATAAGGCATTTCAATGAAAAGAAACCGTCATGTTGAATTTGGAATTTTTTTAATTCTGGGGAATTTTGCTGCAGTTGGTACGACAAATGTCAGAGTTTTCACAATAATAAATCATTATTATTAACAATGTGTGAAGCTGAAGACAACCTTTCGCCCCCCTGAAATACTTGAAATTGCCCAAGCTACCGGGAGACCATTATTAATGAAGAACATTTTTGTGTTCGTAAAAAAAATTCAATTTGACAGTCAAATATCCCGTCATAAAATTTTAAATATATCGCCAACCTGACAAAAAAATCACAAACGTTAATTGTTAGGAAAAAGTTGTCCAATTCGGTCACAAAAGGCATTTACTTGTTTTAAATACCGTACAATTTTTTAAATTGGGCATAAGGGGAGGATTTGAGAACAAAAGATGTGAAAGACGTAGGGCGTACTTTAATTAATTTAACCTCAATTTATCTCAATGACAGTGACATTTATATACAAAATAATTAAACCACGCTCTACGTCTAAGTTTACAGAAATGAATTATTATTCCGTCTAAAATATATCAAGAGTGCAATAAAAACCACGATCAAAGCAGCCATGGGTTTTTGCAAGTTTATCTTTGATTGTTGCATTTTCAACTCAAGCTTTCAAATTGACGTTAACCTGTTGGTCAAGACAAATCTTCAAAAATCCATGGCTGGTTTTGATCGTGTTTTTTATTACTCTCTCGGTATTATTTCGCGTAGAAGTGCCTACAAGTTTTAAAGACTTTTTTTTAACCCGGCGCCTCCACCATTTTTATACAAAAAAGTTCGTTTAAAATACGGGGTTTTCATTAATGTCTGATATCTAGTGGGCCATGGATTTTTAAAATCAATTGTTGCTTTTATGCGTCACTGAAAACTGCTTAACCTAAAATTCTAATGCGTCAAATACCACAATAATAGCACGTGACCGAAAAAAACTTGTCAAGTGTGCTTTGGGATTTATTAAAAAAAATATGTTGGTACTAAGATTATTTTTGACTCAGGTTATTTAAATCTGTAAGTTTAACGTTATCTTTGATATAGAATTGATTTACATAACCTCAAAATTCAAAACATGACACTGAAAAATTGTAACACTGAAACATTGAAAAATTTAAAAATTCAAAAATGGAAATAAGAAAAATTTCCAGTCGAGAAATTGAAGACACAATAAATCTAAGTATTAAAAAATTAAAAATCGAAAAACTAAAAAGTTCCAAAGTTGAAAAATTGAAATATTTAAAACTGAAAATTAGAAAAGTTGCTAATCTAAAAATAGAAGAAACGAAAATTTGGAAAATCGAAAAATTATAATTGAGAAAACAAAAACCGGAAAACTCAAAAATCAAAAAGGCTAAAAATTAAAAATTTTAAAAATTAAAAAATCGAAAAAGTGAAGGAACTTAAAGTTGAAAAATCGAGAAACATCGAAAAAACGAAAATTTAAAACATCAAAAAATTCTAAATCGAAAAACAGGATAATTGAAAAATCGGAAAATTTGGAAAATCAAAAATCAAGAAATTGAAACATCGAAAAACTGTAAACTAAAAAGTTCAAAATTTGAAAACTTGAAATATTTAATTTTGACAATTAAAAAAGTTGCTAATGGAAAAATAAAAAACAAAAAGTTGGGAAATCGAAAAATTATAATCAATCGAGAAAACAAAAATCGGAAAACTGAAAAATCTAAAATTCTAAAAATTGATAGTTTTTAAAGCTAAAAAAATCGGAAAATTCGAAAACCTGCGAATTGAAGAATGAATTGATAGAAAATTTGAAAAATTAAACCGAAAAATTGAAGAATCAAAATTTAAGAAATCAAAAAATTGTAACAC
The DNA here is from genome assembly GCA_022388445.1 of Zophobas atratus. NCBI lineage: Eukaryota > Metazoa > Arthropoda > Insecta > Coleoptera > Tenebrionidae > Zophobas > Zophobas atratus. The sequence continues at coordinate 55,766,558 of CM039442.1, forward strand.
TAAAACGTCGGAAAATTGAAAAATTCAAAAATTAAAATCTAAAAATTAAATAATGCAAATAAGAAAAGATCCCAATCTAAGTATTGAAAAGTTAAAAAATCGAAAAATTTATTGAAAAAATCGAAAAAGTGAAACAAAAATTTGAAAAATCGAGAAACATCGAAAAAACGAAAATTTAAAAACAATCGGAAAAATTGGAAAATCAAAATTCGAGAAATTGAAACATCGAAAAATGGCTACACTGTAAAATTTCGTTATGGGAAAATTTTAAAACTGAAAATTCGGAAAACTGCAAATTGGATAATTGGTTAATTGAAAATTTGAAAAATTTAAAAATTCGAAAATGGAAATAAGAAAAATTTCCAGTCGAGAAATTGAAGAAACAATAAATCTAAGTATTAAAAAATTAAAAATCGAAAAACTAAAAAGTTCCAAAGTTGAAAAATTGAAATATTTCAAACTGAAAATTAGAAAAGTTGCTAATCTAAAAATAGAAGAAACGAAAATTTGGAAAATCGAAAAATTATAATTGAGAAAACAAAAACCGGAAAACTGAAAAATCAAAAAGGCTAAAAATTAAAAATTTTAGAAATTAAAAAATCGAAAAAGTGAAGGAACTTAAAGTTGAAAAATCGAGAAACATCGAAAAAACGAAAATTTAAAACATCAAAAAATTCTAAATCGAAAAACAGAATAATTGAAAAATCGGAAAACTTGGAAAATCAAAAATCAAGAAATTGAAACATCGAAAAACTGTAAACTAAAAAGTTCAAAATTTGAAAACTTGAAATATTTAATTTTGAAAATTAAAAAAGTTGCTAATGGAAAAATAAAAAAACAAAAGTTGGGAAATCGAAAAATTATAATCAATCGAGAAAACAAAAATCGGAAAACTGAAAAATCTAAAATTCCAAAAATTGATGATTTTTAAAGTTAAAAAATCGGAAAATTCGAAAACCTGCAAATTGAAGAATGAATTGATAGAAAATTTGAAAAATTAAACCGAAAAATTGAAGAAGCAAAATTTAAGAAATCAAAAAATTGTAACACTAAAACGTCGGAAAATTGAAAAATTCAAAAATTAAAATCTAAAAATTAAATAATGCAAATAAGAAAAGTTCCCAATCTAAGTATTGAAAAGTTAAAAAATCGAAAAAGTGAAACAAAAATTTGAAAAATCGAGAAACATCGAAAAAACGAAAATTTAAAAACAATCGGAAAAATTGGAAAATCAAAATTCGAGAAATTGAAACATCGAAAAATGGCTACACTGTAAAATTTCGTTATGGGAAAATTTTAAAACTGAAAATTCGGAAAACTGCAAATTGGATAATTGGTTAATTGAAAATTTGAAAAATTAAAAAATCGGAAGATTGAAAAATCAAAAATTAAGAAATGGAACAATTGTAACACTGAAACATCAAAAAATAGAAAAATTCAAAAATTTAAAAACGGAAATAAGAAAAATTCCCAATCGGAAAATTAAAGAAACAAGAAATCCAAGTATTGAAAAATTAAAAATCGAAAAACTGAAATATTTAAAACTGAAAATTAGAAGAATTGCTAATCGAAAAATAGAAGAAACGAAAAGTTGAAAAATCGAAAAATTATAATCGAGAAAACAAAAATCAGAAAACTGAAAAATCTACATTTCTAAAAATTGAAAATTTTGAAAGCTAAGAAATCGAAAAATTTTAAAATTAAAAGCAGAAAAATTTCTTATCGCAAGATGGTAACAATAAAACATCGAAAAATTAAAAAATTCAAAAATCAAAAAATTGAAGGAACAAAAAGTAGAAAAATCGAAAAAAACGAAAATTTAAAACATGAAAAAATTCTGAATTAAAATTCAAAAATTAAAATCCAAAAATTTAGTTATGGAAATAAGAAAAATTCCTAATCGTAAAATTGAAGAAACAAGAAATCCAAGTGTTGAAAAATAATTAAAAATCGGAAAACTAAAAAGTTCAAAAGTTGAAAAATTGAAATATTTTAAAACTGAAAAATAAAAAAGTTGTTAATCGAAAAATAAAAGAAACGAAAACTTGGAAAATCGAAAAATCATGATCCGGAAAACAAAAGTCGGAAAACTGAAAAATCTAAAATTGTATAAATTCAAGATTTTTAAAGTTAAGGAAACGAAAAATTTACTGAAAAAATCCAAAAAGTGAAGAAACAAAAAGTTGAAAAATCGATAGACATCGAAAAAACGAAAATTTAAAACAACAAAAAATTGTAAATCGAAAAATAGAATAATTGTAAATCGGAAAACTTAAAAATCAAATTCAAGAAATTGAAACATCGAAAAATGGCAACACTATAAAATAAAACTGCAAATTGAAGAAAAATTAATTCGTAAAATTGAAAAGTCAGGTGATTGAAAATTACGAAAATTTGAAAACCGAAAATTCTACAAATTGAAATATCAAAAATTAAAAAAAATGAACAACTGTATCACTGAAACATCGAAAAATAGAAAAATTCAAACATTAAAAATCTCAAAATTTAAAAATGGAAATAAGAAAAATTCCCAGTCGAAAAATTAAAGAAACAAAAAATCCAAGTATTGAAAAATTAGAAATCGAAAAACCAGAAAAATTTCTTATCGGGAAATGGTAACTATGAAACATCGAAAAATTGAAAAATTCAAAAATTTAAAAATCAAAAAATTGAGAAATCAAGAAATATCGAAAAAAAGGAAATTTAAAACATCTAAAAATTGTAAATCAAAAAATAGAATAACTGAAAAATTCAAAAATTCAAAAATTAACAATTTAAAAATGGAAATAAGAAAAATTCCCGATCGAAAAATTGAAAAAAAACAAAAAATCCAAGTATTGAAAAATTAAAATCGAAAAAGTAAAAAGTTCGAAAGTTGAAAAATTGAAATATTTAAAAAAACTGAAAATTAAAAAAGTTGCCAATCGAAAAATAAAAGAAACGAAAAGTTGGAAAATCGAAAAAGTTTAATCAGTCGAGGAAACAAAAATCGGAAAACTGAAAAATCTAAAATTGTAAAACTTGAAAATTCTTAAAGTTAAGAAATCGAAAAATTTAATTAAAAAATCTAGAAACATCGAATACTAAATTTGAAACATCAAAAAATAGAATAATTGAAAAACCGGAAAAATTGGAAAATCAAAATTCGAGAAACTGAAACATCGAAAAATGGCAACACTGTAAAATTTCGTTATTGAAAATTTTGAAACTGAATATTCGAAAACTGCAAATTGAAAAATGGATTAATTGAAAATTTGAGAAATTGAATCGAAAAATTGAAAAATCAGTTGATTGAAAATTACAAAAATTTGAAATCCGAAATTTCTAAAAATTGAAATCTTCAAAAATCGAGAAATTGAAACGTTGAAAAAAACGAAAATTGAAAACACAAAAATTTCTAAATCGAAAAACAGAATAATTGAAATAATCGGAAAATTTGGAAAATTAAAAATCAAGAAATTGAAACATCGAAAAACGGCAACACTGTAAAATTTCATTTTGGACAATTTTAAAACTGAAATTTGAAAAATTAAGTCAAAAAATTGAAAAATCAGGTGACTGAAAATTACAAAATTCAAAAATTACAATCTAAAAATTTAACTATGGAAATGAGAAAAATTCCCAAACGAAAAATTGAAGAAACAAAAAATTGAAAAATTAAAAATCGAAAAACTAAAAAGTTGAAAAGTTGAAACATCGGAATATTTAAAACTGAAAATTTAAAAAGTTGGCAAAGGAAAAATCTAACATTTAAAAAATTGAAAATCTGAAAACTTAAAAATCGAAAAATTTAATAATGAAAACCAGAAACTAATCGAAAGACGGTAACGCTGAAAAATCGAAAAATTTAAAAATCGAGAAACACGGAAGAAACGAAAATTTAAAACATCTAAATTGTAAATCTAAAAAATTGGAAAATCAAAAATCGAGAAACTGAAACATCGAAAATTGACAACACTGTAAAATTTGGTTACAGACAAATCTTAAAATTGAAAATTCGAAATATTGCAAATCGAAGAATAGATTAATTTAAAATTTGAAAAATTAAATCGAAAAATTGAAAAATCAGGTTATTGAAAACTACAAAAATTAGAAAATCGAGAATCCTGAAAAGTGAAAAATTAAAAAATTAAAAATCTAAAAGTCTAATTATTGAAATAAAAAAACTTCTCAAATGAAAAATCATACTGAAAATGCTAAATTTTTGTCGCCCTGACAACGAATGAAAAATTCATCACATTTGAGGGTTGGGCTTATTTTTTTATCCTTTTTCTTGACATGTAGTTTCAACAATATGATACTTAAAAACAAGTTTCACATGGTACATTCTTGTAGAGAAATAAGCAATTTTGCCATTAAGCTCCGCCCCTGGGCTCACGACGAATAAAAAGTCATCACAATTGAAATGAGGGTGGGTGGGCGGGGTTTGTATTTTGCTTTTTCCTAATATATATACGTAGTTTTCTTTTCATGACAAGAAACTAAAATATGCTTAAAAATGGTAATTTTGTAGACAAGTGTGGGGAATGTAAATTACCATTTTAAACATGTTTTCAGTTTCTTGTTGTAGAAAGTAGATTACGAACACTAGGAAAGAAACAAAAGTCAAAAGATACACCCCGCCCACCCACCCCACCTCAATTGTGATGATTCTTTTTATTCGTCGTGAGCCAGGGGTCGGAGCTTAATCGAAAAATCCGTATTTCCCTACAAAAATTTGCCATTTTGAACATGTTAACATATTTAAAATTTTACGGTGGCAAGCCTGACTGTCAGCTGTGAACTGACATAGTAACACAAAAATTTGCTTCAATGGTTAATAGTCACCCGCTATTTTAAAAAACATGAAATTAAGTACTTTATTTTACATATAATATTACTTATTATATTATTTGTTATTATATAGCATTTGCAGTGACATTTGTAGTGGCTACCAACCTCGAAAACATAAATTCCACCAGTTCTGTTACGACTTGACAAATTTATTTTTTTTTTTTGTCAAAATAAAATACAGGGTGACTCATCTTCCTTGAGATGCCCTATATACAGGACACTCATGAGACAATCGGTCACTTCATCAGTAAAGTCACCATAATCTCCATGTTGCATGCAGGAGCCAAACCCCGACATACCCGACTCCCTAGGGAACCCGCCCACCCGCACTTTACCACAACTAACCCCACATAAATAATACAGGTGGAGCAGGCGGAGCAGGCATGGAATGCAGGGAACTCATCGCCGAGACGTGGTGGATTATCGTACAGGTTATATACGTTCGCACCTGAGGTCGCCTTCGGGTAGGGTGAGGTGACCTAACCCAAATCCAAACCCAGCAATCGACATGGAAGAGTATCTGCTCACTTCGTTACTCTAGAGTCTAGAGTCTAGGTTAAGGGTAGACGTAAGTATAAAGATGACTGTGTAAGAGTAAGTTGGTTATTAAACAAGTATGAAGATATCTAATGTTCCCCGATATCACTTTTTTAATGTAATGTGGGGTGGTTCAAAGAACTTTCTCAACAAATGTTTTTTTTTACTTCTCTTTCAAAAATAATCTTGGGAGTTTAAATTTTGCAACGGTGTCAAAATGTCAACAAATACCTCCAACATTTGTCGCTTGGAAATTGTTTTTTGAAACACCCTGTATATTTTTTACTAAGCGTTATCTGAATATTGTAATAGGTCATTCTAACGAACGTCTAGGTTATATTTCGTTAGTTAGCGGTGTGTTTTTGGTTGGAGTTTGTCAATTTTCAGTTAAGTACTTTGTTTGACTTTGTACATAAATGTGTATCGTTATCTGTGTCTACTATTTATTTCAGTCAGCTGTTTAGCAGTTTTTTTTTATTTATTTAAAAAATAATAGCGACTGGAATGACTAGTAACACCTTATCAGCTGCAATCTTAGGGTCCAATTTAACTTTTTTCGCAACATATTTCCGATGACTTTTTGTTTTGTACAGAGAAAAAAAAATAAAAGCAATAATTGCACATAAGTAAAGATGCTTAAATGACGATGCTTTAACTTGAATATTTTTTTAGGCGTAGACTCTAATAGAAATTCGATTTCGAAATGTTTAAACAGCATTAACCCGAAATTCCCTTCTGTCAGTACGCTAGTGTAAACACTAGGGCTGCCAGGACTGTATATGTACGTATCATGTTATATCTTAAAAACAAATAGTACCTTAAGAGACTACAACACACCATGAGTAGATAAATAAAGGCGATCAAAAACTCCAAAACGTGTTCTTTTAATAGAACAATAATGTATTGTAAACTCATGTTTGTATATTTTTTATTTATTGTTAAATTGAATGTAATAAATGATGTTTTATCATTGATTGTGTTTTATTAAGGAGATATGGAATTGTTAGGTTTGGCGAGGGAAGATCGGCTGATTTATGAGTCTGGAAAGTTGTCGAAGTGTTATCTGAACCCACAATGATAAATTGTTTCTCGTTTTGATTAATCTCGTGTCTGGATGACATCAAACACGATAATCAATCAAAGTCCTCAACTTTAAAATAGATGCTTTTGTAGAACTCTCTTTCGGATATTATATTTCTGTAAATGTTAATCAAATGGCTTAGAAACCGACAAGAAAATGGTCAAAAGATTTTCGAAATCATCGCCTTGAAATCAAAGTTTTTTTAAGAAATTCTAAAAATTGCGACATTTCTTTCAGTCGGCGATTCCAAAAATATGGTAGCAATTGTCTAATAATAAATCCACAAGAAAATGTGTTTAGGTGATGTTCAAAAATTGTCAAAACAGGTCGAAATTTTTTTAAATGATAAAATTTGGAATTTTGAAAAAGTTGGGTAAAAGTTCTCAAAAAAATGTAGGACACAGATTTCGGCGTGCTGATTTCAAAAATATAGCGTGTTTAGGGTCACGAGGCAGTATTCTATAAGAAAAGAGAGGGTGGGTGGGCGGTACTAATACCTGCTTAGATAAGACTGATTTTGGCAAATGACGTATCCTCTAAAAATTTTAATTAAATTATTATATGAAAAGACAGTAGAGACTCCAAAGCACTTTCAAATTCTTTCGAAACAGGAATACCTAGAACCTAAAAATTGTTTTAAATTTTTCAAAAAAGAACGGTCTCCCAAAATTGACTCAAAAACAGGTAAGGTCAGAATTTTCCAAAAACAAAACACCAAAGTCCCCCAAAATTGTTTTAAATAATATCCATAGGCTCCCAATATAATATGCCATGGGTACCCAAGAGTCTCACGAATTAAAAAAAAAACACACTGCAGCACTCGAGACTTTTTCAAATTCGTAAAAAAAAAACACCTCTGAAAACCCAAAGCTAAATAAAACACCAAATATATGGAGGACACAAAATCATTTATTCCTCCACTGACAAAAAAAAAGAAAAAAATGCTGCGACTAAGTTGCGCAGGTTGAAGACCTTCTTAGTGCTCAGCTACAAAAAAAAACTTTCCAAACTTTGAATGAAATCAAATTGCGCCAGCTCTACTAGGAACCGCGCCCTCCGCTTCTGCCACGTGTTTCTGTGTTATTTAACCTCAATTCCATTTAAATCTTCCACACTGTATAACTCTGATATTAAACGACGACTGAACAAGTGTTAACGTTTCAGAAAAAAAAAGCAATAAACAACATGTGAATTCGCCATACACTCTCGTGAAATTTGAAACAACAAAGAATTCTTATTCAAGATTAAGAATGGACAGCAGAGAATTTATATGATGCAAACATTAATCAACAAAATATTTAACAAAAAAAAAAAACTAGCAAAAATTTATAAAACAAAAAAAAGTCAATCTGGTGTGAAGTAAAACTTGTATAGGCAAAAATTACGTGAGGTTTGGCACTGCAGAGCATGGAAATTTACGTTCAATAAGATTTTACAGGTCAAACATGTGCAAAAAAAGATATTAATATAGATGTATCATACATCAAACTGCAGCTTTTTTCATATTCTAGAGCGCAGAGACCAGTTCAATCAACTAAAAAAATATGGCTGAGAAAAAAAGCACCATTGTATGTTTTCTTTTCAAGTTTTTTTAGTCATAACCATCATAGAATCGCTTGAAAATTCACACATGGATAAAACATCACTTCTTACAGGGCGCAGAGTCATTAAATGTTTGTTAGTGGTGCAATTTGTTTAAATAATAATGTGTTTATTAAAATCAAAATATACCACAAATTAATGCAAAATACGTTGAATAATTTTAATAGGAATATCAGAGGAAAATTAATGATCTATTGGTTAGCAGAGTTTTTAACAAAAACTAACAATTATTGAAAAAAATGGATATCAATTCGACAGATTTTGAGCCGTTAGTTCAGTACTTTGCCGATAGGAGCGCCACTACCATTTACGGAAGCGACTTTCCAGGTAAAAGTAGTAATCATGATTTTTTTATTTAGTTTCAATTCTCTTTGCTGTCCATAGTATGTATGACTATTACCTCTAAATGTACTGTACAACAGAGACTCCACAGTTTTAGCTATTGCTGTAGTCGGTCTAAGTTTGTAAATACGTCCAAAATTTGAAGCCGTAACCCTAATTTCTCTTTCTTTTGCTCAAATGTGCCTGTTGCCTAGTGTCTATTTCAATTTGGTCTAAATTCAAAGATAATTTTCTCACAAAAACGTACGTTCTTACACTAATGTAAGAATTGAACCATGAACGCAATGGATCTCTTACACCATAAAGATAGAGTTAATACATGAGTAATCTATGATTAACAGTATCAAAAGCCTTGCTGAAATCGGTGTAAATGCAATGAACCTCCGCACCGACTTCAAAAGCATCAAGAATCTCGTCAACAAAAGTCAAAAGATTGGTTAACGTTAACCTGCCTGAACAAAAACCATGCTGATATAAGCTAATTACATTCTTAAACGACTCAAATATAAATTTGTACACAATATTTTCAAAAAGTTTTGATGGAACGGACAATATACTGACAAGGCGATAATTTTCAATATGATGTTTATCTCCAGATTTAAAGACTGGTACAACACGCGCCGACTTCCATAAATCAGGAAATTTACCAGAGCGAACCGAGATCGAAAAAATATTGACAAGTGGTACCGTCAGAGAATCTCTACAATTATAAAAAAATATAGGCGGAAGTCCATCCGGGCCCGCACCTTTACTAAGATCGAGAGACTTCAATTCATTAAATACAATATCTTCTGTAATATGTAAATCCTTGATATCAACAAGTCATTTAATTTCATAGGGATAATTATGGTAACTACTGATATTACTTTTCGTATAAACAGAAGAGAAGTAATTGGCAAAAGCGTTTACTATGTTTCCATACCCAAGAATATGACCATCATTATACTTCATGGTGTTCGGAAGTTCACAACTATTTTTCATATTTTTAACAAAATTCCAAAAGTGTTTGGGATTAGAATTAATCTCGGATTCCGTTTTGTTGATGTACATACATATTATAACATTCAGAAATAATTCTCTTGCATTCTGCTCTAAAAAAAAACAAAGTCAGCATAATCTCTAATATCGCCAGTTATTTTATATTTACGATGCGCACTGTTTTTCTTTTTTACAAGATTACGAGCCTCATCACTAAACCACACCGAAAACTTTTTACTCCTTGATTTCCACATAGGTACAAAATTATCACAGATAAAAGTTAGATAACAATAAAATGCATTCACAATGTCACTAATATTATTGTCATCTATACTTCTATACTTATATAATAAAGCTGAAGCTGTTGTTTATTTGAACACGCTAATCTCAGAAACTACTGGTTCAAATTCAAAAAATCTTTTTGTGTTGGATAGTTCATGTATCATATCTACATATAGGCTATATAAAATCACGCTACGATCATTAGGAGCGAAGTAGCAATGAAAAATTCGGAAAAACGGGAAAATTATTCCTCCTTTGACAGCTTCCGTTGCTTACGCTGCTTAAACGGTTAAAGTTACGTAAAAATCATGTATGACGAAATTGTTCCCCTCTAAAAGTTCTAAAGAAAAGTCCGCGACAGCATATGTCTATCTTTTAAGGTCGAGTCAGTATAACCTTTTTTATGGTAATGAAATTTGTTCTAAAATAATAATGCATTATGTATAAAATTCTCGCGTCACAATGTTTGTAACCGAACTTCTCCGAAATGGGTAAACCGATTTGTATGAAATTTTTTGTGTCTATTCGGTAGGTCTGACAATAGGTTGTAAACTATTTTTAAACCCCTAAGTGATAAGGGTGGCCCACCCTAAAAAATTTTTGTCTATTTTTTGGACAAATTTTTTTATTTTTATTTTTTTAAGAATTGGCATCAAAAAATACACATAACCCTAAATTTTCACCTTTCTACCACCAACCCCCATTTTTTAATCGTCTATATAATAAAAATCAATTGCTGTTCCTGTTAGTCTCGCTAAGACTCAAAAACGGCTTGACCGATTTGAAGAATTTTTTATATTACGGAGATGGTTTATAAATAAAAAAAATAAGGAAAACTTAAAAGAACAGTTAAAAATAAAAAAAAATCTAAAAATTTTGTATGGGAATCGCCACTTCGAATTAATTTCAATAGTTGGCGTTTCTGACGGACCTGTCGTCTAACTGACGTGTCATACAAAACTAATTCTTCCGTGCAATTGTGAAAAGTATATTGCATTTCAAATCGTTCTTTGTTTTTCGTAAAAAAAAAACGGCGTTTATTTTAAGAAAAGTCTTGGTTAAAGTGAATTTAATTACACATTGCGAAAGTTTCTTATTAATTTTGATCTGCCATTCTATTTACCTATATTCACTTTGTTGGTTTCGACAAAACCTCAAACTTTACCGTTATTCGAGGATTTAATTTGAAGTTTTCAATATTTTAAAATTCTCAAGACAAAATTTACAGATTTGATTGACTGTGAAAATAATTCTGTGTCGTTTTATGAAGTTCATTAAAATGCCGAGAAGACGACAACCTCACATAGGTCCACGAAGTCAATCAAATGTGCGACGAACTACCTCAGGTGCAAACCGCAATGATTTATTTCATGGGTAATTCGGATATGGAAGTTGATCAGCGTTGTGCTCATAATAATCAACATAATCAAACATTGAAGCGAGACATTGAGTGGTATGAATAAAACTGAGTAGATACTCATATTCGAAGTACGAAGTACCTACTTCATTATTACTCTTATATACCTGAGCATCTACTCTATGTACTGAGTACCTACTGGGAAACATTGTATCTCCCCGAACACAAACTGAACATCTACGCGTTTTGTGAGCATTTAATCTAGAAATGAGCATCGGCGTGGCAAATAACTGAGCTGTCTGTAAAGTGGCTTAGAAAACCAGTAGGATCGTTGTAAGAGTGAATTTTAACCAAACATGGTGACTTTCATGAATGTGGAACGTCGTCAAAAGGTGCATTCAGTTTGAAAAACACATTAGGAGCAAGAATATCGAAAACTTTTCATGTAATTAACTTTTATTTATTCATAAATTGTGCAGTGCGTTTTTTCTAACACTGGCCATAGAGATTCCCATCTCAAGGTGTCTACCCCATACTAACTTATATTTTGGTGACTCGATTTTTGCCTTGATGGTTGAACACTGTCACTGTTGTCCTTTTTTGTTGTATCGAGATGCTACTTGAGCATCAACTGTTACTTACTGAAGTATTAGTATCATCTAGAAAAACTAGAAATATTTTGATTTGATATTCGAGTAGATACTTCGTATTTCGAGTGTGAGCATCTACTGAGTTTTATTTATATCAACCATTGTCAAAAAATTGATCGAACGTTGTTTCGACAGAACTTCCTTCGCACCAAAAGTATAATGAAACATATTCAGCATTTTCGAGTTGAGTCTTTTCTTCACACAATTTTGTGATGACCCTAATCAACATTTACTATCAACACGTAGATATACCACTTTGGATTGGTGCAGTGTAATACTAAAAATAACTGTATTGTATTCCCAAAATTATCTGCGAAAATCGAGTGAGCCATTCCATCAATTTTTTGGGGGGAATAAATAAATATTCTTAACAATTTACCATGCTTACAATAACTTTAAAACGTCTGCAAGATCTCAAAGTATTCATTTTTGCAACTCTTGAGTTATTCACTAAAATAAATTGACTGATCCATATATTTTTTTGAGTCACTGTAAAAGCAAATCTAAAAAATATGAATGCAGTGATAAATTACGAAAATACACTGATGATATTTTGCACATTTTAGATAGGATTTATTCGGCAAAATCTTGAGATGACGTCTTCAAGTTTTTGGGCTTGATAAACAGATATATTTTGATTGAAAACCTACCATGCCAAACAGTAACTTCAAAACGTCTACAATATTTCAAAATTCAGTTTTGCAATTCTTGATTGAATCAATAAAATAAATTGACTCAGTGATTAATTTTTTTGAGACACCCCCTAAAAGCAAAACTAAAAAATATGAATGGAATGATAAATCACAAGTATAGTCTCATCCTATTTTGGACATTTTAGATAGGATTCATTTGGCAAAATTTTGGGCTGACGTCATCAATTTTTTGGAGGGGATAAGTAAATATATTTTGAATAAAAAATTATTATGCTTATCATATGTTTAAAACATCTGCAAGATTTCAAAGCATTCGATTTTGCAGATTCAAAATTAAATTGTAGGTGAAACGGAGTTCACGGGGTCAGCTAGTCGTTAATAAAATACCAATCACAGTTATACAGATAATTATTAATTATATCATAATTGCAGTTTTTAAAATCATAATTAATATCACAGAAATTATCACTAGAATTTTCACAGCCCGTTATTATCAGCTTAAATGGAGGATGATATTTATCTATTTTTACAAGTTCTTGAGTACTACTTATAACAATATTATCCAGTGGCGGCTGGTGGGTCAAAATTTCGGGTCGGCCAAATATTTTGAGTCTACACCTTGGTGTTATATATTTTCGTAATGTATGGCTGCTACTCATTAACCACTGACATTTTACGTGCCAGGATGTACAAAACATCTCAAATGTTTCGACCTGTTAAAATAATTTTTTATAGGAAATTGACAATGTCAGTTTGATTCCAAATACTAATCCTTAATTCTACTTGTTCTGCTTTATCATTAATTGAGAACCACCGAAAACATTATTTTTACTGAGTTCCGCGTCGACCGGCGGCTATACGGCTTGCCGACCCCGGACATCCATAATTAAATAATAATAATTAAATAATGACATGCAGTTAAAAAATATATAAAAAAGTAATAATAAAAGTACCAACTGTTAACTATCTTCATTTACATTTATTTTTTTTTTTAATGTATATGACAAATTGTCAAATAAATTAATTGAATAATTGAAAAATTAAAATGATTTAAAACTTTAAATTCGTTTCTGAAATATCTGAAAACGCTTAGATGCTAAAAATACAGAAAAAGCGCATTTATGTTGTAGCTAAGTTATGTACGAAAAATAAAATTTTAGATAATTTAATGTAATTTTTTTCGTTTATTATTCATACACAGGAAAATGTATTAAATCGACAATTATTATTAAAAAAAAATAGTATGCACTGAAGAACATCGAAGCCGTTATTGTTTTGTAATTTGGTTAGCTATTTTAAATATTAAGCGTTTTAAAAACTAAATTCGCGTTGCTGGGTACGGCGAAGGAGGATTTCGCCGGACCTGGCACAACATACGTTCCGCCAGGTCTTTGTCTACTACAGTGTACTAGACAAAGAGAACGATGAAACCGTAAGCTGCTACGAAGTCGAAACATCGAGCATAATGCATTCCTGGATACGGCGTGCCGAAATCTCGCCGGCAAAGCGTGTTTATCAGCATTTAAAATTAGCAACAAATGCTTTATTTTGTACCTACAATATAATAAAATATATTTTTAATATATATGATCTATCCTAACGTACATTCAAACTTTATTTGTTTTTTTATTTTCTAATTTCAACGCTTACTAAGTATTTTAAAATGACTGGTACGGCGTGGCCGACCCTGCCGCCCCTGACCAGCCGCCCCTGATATTATCACAGTTAGAATAACAGAGATCTAAGATATTACCACTGCAATTAGCACCGTCATTGAATTGATGAAGATCATAAGAAGCAAAATTATCACATATAAGAATTTCTTTTTCTGACCTTACATTGATTGGAATAAGACCTACAATTTCGTCGTCACGAATCCATTTTACACCCGCAAGATTAAAATCACCAAGAATGAAAATTAAACTATATAAATTGTTGTAACAAACCGACTTTACCTTATTAACATAAGTTTCATAGAATTCTGCCGAAATATCAGGCGGTAGGTATAACAGCACAGAAAATTAATGGTTTATGATTGATTTGCAAGGTTACCCACAAATCTTCTAGCTCAGAAAACAAATTCATTTTACTTGATTGAAAATTCTTCTTTACAGCTATAAGTACCCCGCCTCCAATGCTCTTCGTGCTGTTGCTTTCAGAGCGGTCCGTCCTGTACACAATATATCTGTTATCTATAAATTCATTATCTTTGATATCTGGATGCAACCATGTTTCTACAAATATAAGTACATCAAAATTTTCACATAAACAAGATATAAAACACTCAGCCAATTTTGTTCGTAAACCGCGCATATTTTGGTAATATACGGTGATTTCACTTATGTTGTTGTTAACTCTACTCTTGTAGTTTTTCGCAGGAAAAGTTCTGAAGATTCAACTCAGCTTTTAAGCATTCTCCCACCTGATTTTCAGTCGACAGAGAAAGAGAAAGAGAAAGTGATTTTTCGATCAATTTTTTGCTTAGATCAGCTGGTTTATCATCTCTTTTATTGGTAGCCATAATCTTATTTGGCGGTTTTGTACCAGAATTTGATGTATTGAGTTCTCGATCATTCGATTTTCTGAGTTTTCAGGCTTAGATTTTTTTTGTTGTTCAATTCTTGGATTTTGAACATTTTTGTTTTTTAAATTTTCCTATTTATCAACTTACTGGGATTTCAATGTTTTGATTTTTTGATTGTTCAATTTCCCGATTTTTTGAATTTTTAGTTCTTGATACGATTTTTTTTTCAAAAATTTTCAGTTTTTCAATTCATTAACTTTAGCGTACTTCAGTTTTGCCCGATTTCGATTTCTCAATTTTTCAACATATTACTGTTGGGATTTTTCAATTTATCGATTCTTCTATTTCTCGATTCTTCATATTTTCGGTTTCTCGAATTTCTTCATTTTTCGATTTCTCAATTTTCCGATGTTTCAGTGTTACGATTTTTAATTTTTTTTATTTTTCAGTTTTCAATTTTTGACGTTTCTAAATTTTTCGATTTCTCAATTTTTCGATTAACTGATTTTTTGATTTTCCCATTTCTCTATTTCTCGATTTTTCAATTCTTTCTTCAATTGTGATTTTTCAATTTTTCCATTTCTGAATTTTTCAATGTTTCAGTTTTGAATTTTTTCACTTTTTCGATTTTTCAATTTTCCTTCCATTTTTCAGTTTTTCAGTATTTCAGTTCTGGGATTTTGCAATGTTTCGGTTCTTCAATTTTTCCATTTTTTGATGTTTCGATTTCTCGGTTTTTGAATTTTTCGATAGGTATTTTAATTTTTCAATTTTTAAGTTCTAGATTCTCCGTTAATTTTTTTGTTTTCCTTGATGTTTTGATTTCTCGATTATTCGATTTTTCAAGTTCTCGGTTTAGATTTTTTGGTTTTCCAATCTTCGATTTTTAAATTGTTTAATTTTTAGATTGTTCAATTTCTCGATTTTTAGATTTTTCAATTTTTCGGTTTACCGATTTTTTTTTTCATTAAAAATGTTTCAATTTTTCAATTATTAACTTTTCGATTTTTCAATTTTGGTCTAAATTGATTTCTTAATTTTTTGATTTTTTGACTCCTCTACTGCTGACGTTTTGATTTCTCGATGTTTCAGTTTTTGAACATTCCGATGTTTCGATTTTTCGACTTTTTGGCTTTTCGAATGTTCAATTTTTTGATTTTTGAATTTTAGATTTTTGGTTTTTTTTTGATTTTTTGGTGTTCGATTTCCCAATTCTTCAATTTTTCGATATTTTAATTTTTCAATTTTTCAAATTTTAAATTTTGGATTTTTTAAATTTTACATTTTTCGATTTTACTATTTTTTGATGCTTGGATTTCTCAATTTTTCATGTTTTCAATACTCAATTTTTCAGGATTTGAATATTGAGAACTTTTCAATTTGTGGATTTTCAATTTTCAGATATTTTAACTTTTTGATTTTTTTAATGTTTCGATTTTTGGGTGTTTTGATTTTTCGATTTTTAAAGTTTTTGATTTTTACTTCCCGAGCGTAAGCAAAGGAAGTATTGTAATCGAGTCCGTCGGCCGACTCTCTACTTTTACGTTTTCTCGATCTTTCATGACCCCTAGAAGACGAAGAAATAGGTCTCCCATTTCCGTCTGTCTGTCCGTCTGTCCGTCCGTCTGTCCGTCCGTCTCTCCGTCCGTCTGTCCGTCTGTCCGTCTGTTGTCCCGGATTTTTATTAGACAGATAATCTCTGAAAGTACTCGACCGATTGTTGTGAAATTTTGTACTTATATTAAGAATATCATGTAGATGGTAAAACGCTAACCAAAATTTGTCTAATCATCCCCACCACTAATGCGATGACGTCACTTCAAAATTGTACATAGTAAATGGGTTTTCAATTGTATAAAATAACATAGTCCTACACATGTAGTTTACAACTCTGAATCGACTTTTCACCCGAAACGTCCAGATTTTTGGAAAAAAAATCAAAATTATAAAACAACATTTTGAAATTTAATTTTTAATCTGCTAACCCGAATGCTTTGAAATGTTGCAGATGTTTTAAGGCTATAAAGAGCATCATAAATCTTTAGTCAAAAAATATTTGCTTATCCCCTCCAAAAACTTGATGACGTCAGCTCAAAAGTTTGTGGAATAAATCATATCTAAAATGTACAAAATATGATGAGTCTGTACTTGTGATCTATCACTCCATTCATATTTTTTTGATTTGCATATACAGGGTGACTCAAAAAAATTAATGAATGCGTAAATATATTTTATTGATTTAATCAGGAACTACAAAACGGAATGCTCTGACATCTTGCACATGTTTTAAGGTTATAAAGAGCATAATAAATGTTTAGTCAAAATATATTTGCTTATCCCCTCCAAAAACTTGATGACGTCAGCTCGAAAGTTTGCCGAATAAATCATATCTAAAATGTACAAAATATGATGAGCCTGTACTTGTCATTTATCACTCCATTCATATTTTTTGGATTTGCATATACAGAGTGACTCAAAAAAATTAATGAATGCGTAAATATATTTTATTGAATTAATCAGGAACTACAAAACGGAATGCTCTGACATCTTGCACATGTTTTAAGGTTATAAAGAGCATAATAAATGTTTAGTCAAAATATATTTGCTTATCCCCTCCAAAAACTTGATGACGTAAGCTCGAAAATTTGCCGAATAAATCATATCTAAAATGTACAAAATATGATCAGTCTGTACTTGTGATCTATCACTCCATTCATATTTTTTGGATTTGCATATACAGGGTGATTCAAGAAAATAAATGAAAGCGTAAATTTATTTTACTGATTTACTCAGGAACTACAAAACCGAATGCTTCGAAATCTTGAAGATATTTTAAAATTATCATAAGCATGGTAAATTTTTGATCAAAACGTATTTGGTCGTCCCCCCTAAAAAATTTATGACGTCACCACAAAATTTTGCTGAATAAATCCTATCTAAAATGTACAAAATATGGTGAGTCTCTTCTTGTGATTTATCATTCCATTCAAATTTTTTCGATTTGCATATACAGGGTGACTCAAAAAAATTAATGAAGGCGTGAATTTATTTTATCGATTTAATCAGGAATTACAAAACCGAATGCTTTGAAATCTTGGGAATATTTTAAAGTTATTATAAGCATGGTAAACTTTTGTTCAAAATGTATTTGTTCATCCCTCCTAAAAAAATTGATGACGTCACCCTTAAATTTTGCTGAATAAATCCTATCTAAAATGCAAAAAATATGATGAGTTTGTACTTGTGATTTATCATTCCATTCATATTTTTTAGATTTTCTTAAGAGGTGGTTCAAAAAAATTAATGATGTCAATTTATTTTATTGATTAAATTAAAGGCAACACTTATTATTAGTATTACACCCCAACCAACCCAATTTGGTAGACACAAAATTTGTTAAAGGAAAAACTCGGTTGAAACATAAGGGTAGCACGCTTATTTACATCGACTTTAACATTACAGACCTGCATTTGTTTTATGCGCTCACTTGGTTCCGCGAATGTGAAATAGACATGTTTATAATCAACCAATTGTGAATTTCACCGTCAAGAATTAAAATAAAACCCAATGTTTTATATAATAAGCGGAAGTCGAAGCAATAAAACCGATGGTCGTTTTGTTTGCAGTTTCTCTGTTTGACTTTCACGTATGCTGTTACGCTTGTCATCTTAAATTAAGAATGTTTATACATAAACGATTTTCAGTTGCCGTATACGTGAGTAAATTGTTTCGTTATTTTATTGATTATAAAAAATCAATATTCAAAACGACCCAATTCATTTTCCCGAAAATTTGGGAATACAATAATTTTATTCTTAGTATTACACTACATCTATCCCAACTGATATACGTGTCCTTGCAAAAATGTTGATGACGTCATCGCAATTTTTTTTTAAATTCCCACTACAAAAATGTAATGAGAAAAAAAACACAATAGGCATGCAGTCGTCAAGTTTCCGACAGCGAGGGAAGTACTGTCTAAACTCTTTAGACCAATTTTTTGCTTTTTCTATTTTATGTATACCTATTTCATTTTTCAATATATATTAGCATATATTATTTTTACTGAGAGTTTATTTTTTAATTGAACATTTATTATATAACTTAGCATTTATCATTTTTACCGAGCAAAAATACAGAGCGTTTAAAAATAGAACTGTGCATTTAATTTGTTCCCTTATCTAAATAACAAGAAAACGATATTAATAATACATTTAGGCGAATAAACTAATAGACGGGCTTTGATAAGCCTCGCTTGCTCTACAGTGTCTAAATTGTGTTTGAATAATATAATAATTATCTCGAATATTAAAATTAATATGTCAAAAGAATACGAGGAATGATTATTCTGTGCTGAAGGTATGTTGTGGGCCGCCTTTCATAAATTATCATTATCGGCTTACCATGTTTTTATGACCCACGTCCGGTAGTCGTCTATCCCAGCGCGTCAGCTAGATTTAAAGAAGAATTGCTGGTTGCGTTTAAGGCAACAAATGGCGCCCAATTCAAACTTGTCTCTCGTCTAGCGTTCCTCCTTAATGTGAAATATTTGAAATTTGGCAGTTTAGTTGCATTGGTTTTGATGATTTAAGGCTGATCTGCCGGTGTAATTCTTGCAGTTAAGTGTAATTTTCACAGAGACATTTTAAAAAGCGTTGTTCACGTCTTCATAGAACCATTGTTTACTGTTAATTAAATGTACATATATTAGCGTTTTCTAATAACGCTGAATTTTACAACCATTTAGAGCCATCATGAAAAAGAAATTAATGAAACGTAAAATCGTAATCAGAGAAGCGGGCCACATCTAAATTTCAACACGGCATCTCTGTTATAGGGCGCTTAATTAATTATTTATAGACCGTGTGGTTTCTAAAATCGACTAGTTACAAAATGTTATTGTTATTACACTATTTTTAAGTCTTTTCCAAAAATTCATTTGCACAAAGTGTAGTAAATTGTGTACACGAATCAATTTTAAAGTGAAGCGTTTCTGATCCTTTTTAAATTGGGTGGCGACATCTAGAAATATTTTGGGCAACGACCACCGATGACGCTTAAAATTCGGGTCAGAAAGATCAAAGGCGCCGACACGAGTTGTCTCTACTGATTGACCTTTATACAGTGGTAATGGATGTTATTTGCGTAAAGTACATTTTAGTTATACAACACTCAATACGCATGTGTTTAGGTGGTTGCCTGACCCCAACATTGATCTTTTACCACCAACTGGTAATATAAAAGGTTGAAAGGATCAAGGAATGAACAAATAAAACAACTCTGGATAAAAACTTTAATGGAACAAAGTCAAACTGTGTCATGGTACCGCCACTGGTATTCTGACAGTTCAACCAGTGGTGATAACCACATAAAACAGCCAACACAGGGCTCTATTCAAACTTACAAACACACACGTGAAATGGAATTAAAACATTTTCCACTCCATGGTTTCAACTGTAATTACATACACCGCTAAGAAACAAAACTTACAACTCTCAACACACAATTACACACAGACAAACAATTAAAGTTCATCGTGGCCAGTGTGCTGCTTAACAAAATCATGCAAATCTTCCAGCGTTCTACTACCACTGTACTCGGATATTTTTACCCCGTTTTTGTACAGATATATAGTAGGGAAGCCCTCAACCTAAAAAAAATTAAAATCGCAATTAAAAAAAACACAAAAAAAAATACTCACTTCCTGTTCATTGCACAGATCCTTATTGATATCCAGAGTACAGTCTACCTTCACTATATTGACGTTCCCATCACCAATAAACTTTTTTCCCAACTCATCCCACGTAGGTGCCAAACGCTTGCAATGGCCACACCAAGGTGCAAAAAATTTGACAAAAGTAACACCATTTTCAACCCCATGTTTGAAAGTGTCACCAGTAAGTATCCCCACGCCTGCTTCTTCATTTTGTGTTTTACCAGCTTCAGTGGGTGCCTCAGGGGACCCCATTCTTTTATTAACATAAGATTTCAAAGCCTCATGAGACCGGTCTCCTTGATACTTGTCAATCTAATAAACCAAGATGGCACTTTTTTATGAAATCACTTATACAAACAATTAAACAACCTTTTTCCCATCTTCAATCCACAACAAAGTTGGATACCCCTTAACTTCAAACTGGTTACAAATTGACCTGAACTGTGTACAATCAACTTTTGCAACAGAAATAGAAGAATCAAACTCCAGAGATTTGGCCAGTTGCTCCCACACTGGTGCCAATTTCTACAAACAATTTTTAAACCCATTTATTGCACCCTTGTGATTTATAATTATATACTTGACAATGTCCACACCACGGGGCATAAAACTTGATGAAATGCTTCCCACTGGATACATACTTCTCGAAATTCTCCTCATTCAACTCAACCAATCCGCTCACCGGCTGTGGTGGCTTGATTTCCGCTCCTTCGTCCTCCCCCTGGTGACATTACCTTCACGTTGACCTCAATGACCTTTACTTACCTCTCGCAACTGCTCGTTGATGAACGTGGTCAAGGTGGGCAAATCCCTGGTGCCTCTGAACTTGATCCCTTCACCTGAGCCAACTTTAAAGAATTTGAGTGTGGGGTAGCCCGTTACGTCATGCTCCGAGCACAAAGAGCTGTCGGTTGTGCAGTCGACTTTGGCGATTTTTATGTTGCTGTCTTCTTCGTTGAGCATTTCGGCGAGCTGCTCCCAGGTGGGGGCTAGTCTCTGGCAATGGCCGCACCTAGTGATAATGACCGGTTTTATGTCTGGGGGGCTACAAAGCGACTTTTGTTTACCATGGCGCGTAGAACATGACAAAGTGGTTTTTCTTTGGTAGTTCTTGAGCAAAGTTCTCTGTGGAGTACCTGATTGTGTGGACATCTTCGTCGTGGCTAAATGCGGTTATAAAAAACGTACACAAAACTATAATTGACACCGTTGAAGACATTATGGAATTCTGATAGAGGTTTTATAATTGGAAATTCATGTAAAAGTGCTTTATCACAGCCAAATATAAACAACAATGATACCGCTGGAAAGAAAATGACAGGAGAAATTTGAGTGCGGCCGAGACACCTCCAAAATATCAGGGCTGCCAACGTAGCCGACTTGTTGACAGTGGAGAAAAAAGCAGTGGCGGCGATGCAGACGGAGCGGATTTTTTTTAAGTGTTTTGTATCTTCATCATTGCACTTTTTACTGTAAGTTCAGTTAAACAGTATAGTTACTTGGATAAATTATGAAATTTGATTTTACAGAAAAGACGACAAAAAAATACGAAAAAATAGAACAAGTTATAAAAAGCGCTGGAAAAAGGGTATTGAAAAAACGTCAAAAAACTCAAAAAAGGCTATATTAATTGCACTTATTATTTTTTTGACAATATTTCTAAATCTTCTTTATCTAAAGGTCATAAAAATGAGAAAAACTATCAAAAAAGGCGGTAAAAAGGAGACAAAAAGGGAGTGGAAAAAAGACTTAAAAAGGAGTAATAAAAAACAGCATGAAACACTGCAAACAAAGGTCACAAAAAATGCGACAAAAAACGATAATAAAATTCCAAAAAAATTTACCACACTTTAAAAAACCCGACTATTAGAAACCCAAAAATAAACACAAAAATGCAAACACGAGGACAAAACGGGGAGAAAAAAGATAAAAAATAGAGGAAAAACTAACAAGAAAAGATAACAAATATAAAGGCTACAAAATGAACCAAAACACGACAAAAAAAATGGGAAAAAACTTAAAAAAATGACAAAAAAATTGTTGAAAACGGAAAACCAATAAAAAGCGACTACAGAAAGTGAAAAAAAAACAAAAATAAAAGGCAAAAAAGCAGACAAAAAAAGAGGGCAAAAGGGACAAATTTGACCAAACAAGATGAAAAAAAAGAAAAAAAACGATTAAAAAAAAGGCGACAAAGGTCGTAAAAAATACGACAAAAAAATTCAAAAAAGAGGTTACTGGAAATTACAAAAACTGAGGAAAATCGGAAAACGCATTAAAAACGACTACAAAAAGCGACAATCCAAAACAAGAGGGTAATAAAAAACGACTACAAACATAGCAAACGAAGGTCACAAAAAATGCGACAAAAGCAACAAAAAAAAAAAGATTAAAAAGGAACCAAAGGAGGCAACAATAGGAACAAAAACCGCCAACACGAAAGAAAAATGAGACTACAAAAGGCTACAAAACACACAAAGAGGTCTATAAAAAAGGGGACAAAAAAGGTTTTTAAAAAAGAGACGAAAAAATCTGCAAGAAAATTAAAAAAAAAACATGAAGAAACGCGGAAAAAGACAACAAAAAACACGAAGAAAAGAGTGAAAAAATATTACAAAAAACCTGCGACAAAATGAAGGTCACAAAAGAAACTACAAAAAATGCAACAAAAAACGCGATTCAATAGTCGTCAGAAAAATACAACAAAAAAAGACAAAAAAGTGAGATCGAAACAAAATCTACAATAAAATATGACAAAACAAGCAACAAAAAACCGCCAGAAAAATGATAAAAGAAAAACCGAAAAAAAAATCGAAAAAACTACAAAAAAGACAAAATTTGTGATTATAAGGTTACAAAAAAGCCGCCAAAAAAAGCGAAAAAAAGGGAACAAATAGAGACTACAAAAATTTAAAAATAAAAAATGGAAGAATCGAAAACTTGAAAAACTGTAAAAACTGAAACATCGGAAAATTGAGAAGTCAAAAAATTGAAAAATCCCAGCACTGAAATATATGGAAGAATTGATTAATCGAAAAATCGAAATTTCAGAAATACAAAAATATAAAATTTAAAATCGAAAAATTGAAAAACCGGAGTCGAAAAACCGAAAAATAAAGATATCGAGAATCCAAAATTTTAAAAATTTAAAAATTGAAAAATTGGAAAATTGAATCTGAAAACTGAAAAATTCCTACACTGAAACGACGAAAAATTACGAAATCGAAATATCGAAAAATTGGAAAATCGAAAAATTCAAAAATCGGAACATCAAAAGATCGAGAAATCGAGAAGTCGAAACTGAAAAATTGGGGCCAAAATCGAGGACGAAAAGGACGAAAAAGGAAGACAAAGGACGAAAAAAAACGAAGAGGACGAAAAAGGACGACAAAGGACGAAAAGGGATAATAAGGACGAAAAATGACGAAAAAGGATAATTAGGACGAAAAATGATAATAACGACGAAAAAGGGCGAAAAGGACGAAAAAGGACGACAAAGGACAAAAAAGGATAACGAGGACGAAAAAGAACGAAAAGGACGAAAAGGACGAAAAAGGATAATAACGACAAAAAAGGACGAAAAAGGATAATAAGGACGAAAGAAGACGATAAGGACGAAAAAAGACGAAAAGGACGAAAAAGGACGAAAAAGGATAATAAGGACGAAAAAAGACGAAAAGGACGAAAAAGACGAAAAGAACGAAAAATGACGAAAAGGACGAAAAATGACAAATAAGGATGAAAAGGTCGAAAAGGGACGAAAAGGACGAAGAAGGACGAAAAGGACGAAGAAGGACGAAAAGGACGAAAAATGACGGATAAGGACGATAAGGACGAAAAGAACGAAAAAGGATAATAAGGACGACAAAGGACGAAAAAGGATAATAAGGACAAGACAGGATGAAAAGGACGAAAAATGACGAATAAGGACGAAAAGGACGAAAAAGTACGAAAAGGAGAAATAAGGACAAAAAGGACGAAAAGGGATAATAAGGACGAAAAAGGACGAAAAAGGATGATTAGGACGAAAAGAACGAAAAAGGATAATAAGGACGAAAAAGGACGAAGAGGACGAAAAAGGACGAAGAAGGATGAAAAAGAATAAAAATGACGAAAAGGACGAAAACGACGAAAAAGGACGAAAAGGACGAGAAGGAGGAAAAAGGATAAAAAGGACGAAAAGGGATAATAAGGACAAAAAAAGGATAATTAGGACGAAAAGAACCAAAAAGGATAACAAGGACGAAAAAGGAGACGAAAGGACGAAAAAGGATGAAGAAGGACGAAACGGAATAAAAATGACGAATAAGGACAAAAAGGACGAAAAAGGACGAAAAGGACGAGAAGGAGGAAAAAAAGGATAAAATAAACGAAAAAAGGACGAAAGGGACCAAAAAGGACGAAAAAGGACGAAAAAGAACGAGAAAGGACAGCAAGGACAAAAAGGACGAAAGAGGACGAAAAAGACGCGAAGAATGAAAAAAGGACGAAAAGGACGAAAAAATGACAAATAAGGATGAAAAGGTCGAAAAGGGACGAAAAGGACGAAGAAGGACAAAAAATTACGGATAAGGACGATAAGGACGAAAAGAAACGAAAAAGGATAATAAGGACGACAAAGGACGAAAAAGGATAATAAGGACAAGAATGGACGAAAAGGACAAAAAAGGACGAATAAGGACGAAAAGGACAGCAAGGACGAAAAGGACGAAAAAGGACAAAAACGAAAAAGCGAAAAAGGACGAAAAGGACGACGAAAGACGAAAAAGAAGGAAAAGAACGAAAAGACGAAATAAGGGATAATAAGGACGAAAAAGGATATAGGACGAAAAGAACGAAAAAGGATAAAAAAGGACGAAGAAAGGACGAAAAAGGCGAAAAAGGACGAAGAAGGACGAAAAGGAATAAAAAATGACGAAAAGGACGAGAAGGAGGAAAAAGGAATAAAAGGACGAATAAGGATGAAAAGGACGAAAAGAACGAAAAAGGATAAAAGGACGAAAAAGGACGAAAAGGACGGAAGAGGATGAAAAGGAGAATAAGGACGAAAAAGGATAAAAAGAACGAAAAAGGATGAAAGGGACAAAAAGGACGAAAAAGGACGAAAAGGACGAGAAAGGACAGCAAGGACGAAAAGGACGAAAAAGGACAAAACGGACGAAAGAGGACGAAAAAGACGAAAAAAAACGATAAGGACGAAAAAGGCCGAAAAAGGATAATAAGGACGAAAAAGAATAATGACGAAAAAAGGCGAAAAGGACGACAAAGGACGAAAAAGGATAATAAGGACGAAAAAAGGCGATAAGGACAAAAAGGGACGAAAAAGGATAATCAGGACGAAAAGGACGAAAAAGAATAATAAGGACGAAAAAGGACGAAAAGGACGAAAAAGGATAATAAGGACGAAAAAGGACGATAAAGGACGGAAGAGGATGAAAAAGGAGAATAAGGACGAAAAGTCGAATATTAGTCATATCATGCAAGGGGTACCGCAAGGATCAATTCTTGGCCCCATATTGTTCCTTCTGTATGTAAATGATCTACATGAACACGTGGACATTAAGCACGTTTATCAATTTGCTGACGATACTTCGTGTATGGTGTGCAGTCATAGTCTTAATATGCTTTCTGAAAACATAGTTACGGTTATTAACAAAATGATTACATACTGCACGCAGAATTGTCTAAAATTAAATGTGGATAAAACAGGATTGCTATTTTTTAAAAATTTTGAAAACATATTTATAAATCATATGCAAACTCAGCAATCTAGTGAAATAAAATTCCTAGGAATTGTCATAGATTACAAATTGCAATTTTCGGAACACATTAAAAATATAATAAGTAAGATAAATACAGCATGCTATGTAGTACGTGTTCTAAAAGAAGAATTACCCATTGCAAGTCTTATGCAATTCTACTACGCTTACGTACAGTCCATTATTTCTTATGGCATTGCTTTCTGGTACATATCGTCTGAGTGCAACAAAGTCTTTATAACCCAGAAGAGATTTTTAAGAATTATACTTGATTTACCAAGTAAAGAATCATGTAGATCTTTTTTTAAAAAACTTGGCATAATGACAGTAACCTCCCTCTATATGTTTAAATTAATAATGTATGTAAGATCTAATGAAACCA
The DNA here is from genome assembly GCA_022388445.1 of Zophobas atratus. Classification (NCBI taxonomy): domain Eukaryota; kingdom Metazoa; phylum Arthropoda; class Insecta; order Coleoptera; family Tenebrionidae; genus Zophobas; species Zophobas atratus. Next base: position 55,793,254 of record CM039442.1, read on the forward strand.
GTTTTGAAAAAAACAGGGATCTTTACTCTCGGATGACCACAAGAGGTAATGCTTATCTTAGCGTGCCCAAACATAAAACCCGTTGCTTTGAAAAAGGCCCACATTATAGAGCAATTCTCGCATATAATTCTTTGCCATCAACTATAATAAATATACGCGAAACAAATAAATTCAAATGGAAACTAAAAAAATATTTAATAGATAAAGAGTATTATAGCTTTGATGAGGTACTGAATCGATGTTAACGTCTATATTGTACTGTAAAATTGTATGTATGTGTATATATTTGTATGACACTATTGACACTTTTAACTCTTTGTATGTTGTGACAATGCCGATGTCGTATATTCACGACCTTGATGGCTGAATAAAATTTATTATTATTATTATTATTATTTATTATTAAAAAAGACGATAAGGACGAAAAGGACGAATAAGGATGAAAAAGACGAGAAGGATGAAAAAGGATAAAAGGGCGAAAAAAGACGAAAAGGACCAAAAAGGACGAAAAGGAGGAAAAGGACGAAAAAGGACAACAAGGACGAAAAAGGATAAAAAGGACGTAAAGGTCGAAAAAGGACGATAAGAACGAAAAGGTCGAAAAAGGACGAAAAGGAGGAACAAGGACGAAAAGGACGAAAAATTACGGATGAGGACGAAAAGGACGAAAAAGGACGAAAAAGGACGAACAGGACGATAAGGGCGAGAAAGGACGAAAAGAACGAAAAACTGAAATCGAAAATACAAAATTTAAACGATCGAAAAAATTCAAAAATCAGAAAATTGAATCGACAAACTGAAAAATCGAGAAACACAAAAATTCCCAAAGTGAAACGGCGAACAATTGGTAAATCGAAAAATTGAAAAACTGAAAAATTGAAAAATTCAAAAACTGTAACATCGAGAAATGAAGAAGTCGAAAAATAGAAAAATAGAGAAATCGAAATAGACCAAAATCGAAAACTAAAAAAGTTAAAATTTGAAAAATTTAAATTAAAAAAAAAATTGATAAATCGAAAAACTGAATGATCGAAACATTGAAGCAACGAAATATTGAAAAAACCCAAAACTGAAATATCGAAGTGACCAATATAAAAGTCGAAAAATCGGAAACTTGAAAAATCGAAAAACTGGAGAACTGAAAACCCAAAAGTCGAGAAATGGAAAAATCTATTTTAAAAAGGACGATCAAAATAGGAAAAAAGGCGATTAAAAACAAAAACAGCAAAAAAAAGGTGCTAAAACCCTCATGAAAAACAATGACAACGAAATAGTGTCAAAAAATGAAAGGACTAAAATGAAGCGAAAAAAGCAACAAAAGAAATTAAGTACACAAATATGTGAAAAAGGAAGGCAAAAAAAACCGGGGAAGAGGGAATACAGAAAGGGTAAAAAAGATGACAAATAAATTGAAAAAGGCGACCAAAAAGAGTAAAAAATATGGTAAAAATATGAACAGACTCATAGAAGTCATAAACCACATATTATATTATATTTATTATGGTAATTTTAAATGTTTGTCCCATGTCAGAGCAGCCGATATTATAGTTAAAGTTAAATTTTAAAATGGTATTTTACAATTCTGGGTTGAATAGGTACAGAAACATGCTGTTTTTTAAAACAGACTACAGACGACAGACAGACGGAAGTGTGACCAGTTATGAAATTATTTTATACTTATTTTTTATTTCGTAAGCACCGAAGGAAAGTAGCAAGTAATGGTGCCAATATTATGAAATTGAAATTAATAAGTGTTTCACAATGTGTCAAAGTTTTTTTTTTTTTTAAGAGCACTCCGATCAAATTCGTGCAACTTAAATCCATATGTTGAAATGGCCCTTTGAAAATTCCAAAAATCATAAATTAATAGCAAATTTTAGTGTAAATAATAAAAAAAATCGGGCTATTCACGAGCCGCCACTGAACTACCACAAACACGTTCATTTCCATTCGCGCTTCGTCACTGTCATTCAAAAACCCACCAATAGAAAACAAACACACGATTTTTCTTATCTAAAGTGTTTTATTAAATAGTACTTCAATTCACAATTGATAACAGTTCTTGGTCTTACAATTATCACTGATTATCTTCCACCATACGACTAATAAACGAAAAATAAATTCATACATACTATCACTCCATAATCAGTGTCCATTAAACCGAAAGGAAAATGCTGCAGGTCGCTAGAGGAAATCCCGACAATATCAAAAGATACAAATTTAAAGATTTACAAATATCAAAATACAATTACAATTCATCATGTAAATCATCTACATCACTAGCAATTTCCCTACAAGCCGCTGGAGTAACAAACTCAAACAGATATTCACATCGATTAGGTTCAGTAACAGAAGTCACTTCATTCGTGACACCACACACAACTTTCACTTTGGAAGACCTCTGCGGACCGTTCCAGCAAGACTGCCCCTTGTCGTACAACATAGACTCATACTTATTATCCTCAGGACCATCCCAGCGGCCCCACGACCCCAACCTAGTCTCCATGGAGCCGGACTTTGGCAGCTGAGTGGTCTTCTCGAACGGACACAACTTATAAATGTACTCGTGGTCGGAATAATCGAAGCATTCGCCTTGAAGAGACGCGAACTCCTCTTCAGGCCCGAAATCCTTCTCTAAATAGTCTTGGATGTTATTAATTTCGGCTTCTATGTCTCTGACGGCTCGCTCAGCGTCCGCAAACTCGTTCCTAGCGAAAGTTGCCCGATCCACGAGCTTTTGGGTCTCGTCGTCGTAGGGCAGCGGCGCCGGTTCTTCTACGGCCTCTTCAGGTTGCTCCGGTTCGTCTTCGCCTTCATCTGGTTCTTCTTCGTCTTGAGGGGCTTCTTCTTCGTCCGCTTCGTCGCCTTGGAGGTCGTCGGCTTCACTAGGGCTTTCTTCTTGGGGGACTGGGGGCTTGAAGAGACCGGCGTCCATCATTAGGTAGGGTTTGATGTTAGGCCAAGCGTCTGCGACGAATTTTTCAAGGTCTACTGCGTCTTCATTGTTGAGGAAATAGCGGGCTTCTTCCACGGAAACTGAGAAAAATTTAATTGGTTATTTTTTTAATTACTTTAAATTAACACACCTTCTCCATTTTTATCTTTATCAAACGTCTGTCTTGTTTGTAACTCAGAAATCTCCACAAAACCGTCTTGATTGGAGTCAAACTTGACAAAAGTCTCTGTGGCTTCTTCCCTATTCTTGGCTGCTTCAGCTTCCGCTTTTCTCTTCTTCTCCTCATCTTCCATTTTTCTGTAAATTTCCAGCGCCTTATTTTCAGCTGCTTCAAGCTCATCTTTGATTTGTTGCTTCTCTGTTTGACTCTCTCAACCTCCTCTTTGTTCTTTTCTAGCACCACTAGCTTCTCCTTCTTTTCTTCCTTCAGCTGCATACCTGGAAGCCCCCTTTTCGTTATAAAGCAACGACAAACCTCTACCAACCTCTTTGACTCTGCTCAGACAACAAAAAAAAAACACGAAAAAAATGGTCAAAAAAATTACAAAAAAGGAAGGTCACAAACGAAACTGTAAAAAATGCAACAAAAAACGCGATAAAATAGTCGTCAGAAAACACAACAAAAAAAGACAAAAAAGTGAGATCGAAAAAAATCTACAATAAAATATGACAAAACAAGCAACAAAAAATCGCCAGAAAAATGATAAAAGAAAAAGCGAAAAAACTACAAAAAAGACAAAAATTTTTTTGACGAAAACGGACAAAAAGGACGAAAAAGACGACGAAAGACGAAAAAGGATAATAAGGACGAAAAACGAAGAAAAAGGATAATAAGGACGAGAAGGACGAAAAAGGATAATAAGGACGAAAAACGACGAAAAAGGATAAAACGGACGAAAAGGGATAATAAGGACGAAAAAGGACGAAAAGCACGAAAACGGACGAAAAGGACGAAAAAGGACGAAAAGGACGAAAAATGACGAAAAAGGAGAATTAGGAGGAAAAAGACGAAAAAGGATAATAAGAACGAAAAAGGACGACAAAGGACGAAAAAAGACGAAAAAGGATCAAAGGACGAAAAATGACGAATAAGGACGAAAAAGACGAAAAATGACGAAAAGGACCAAAAAGGACGAAAAAGATCGAAAAGGACAACAAGGACGAAAAGGACGAAAAAGGATAAGAAGGACGAAAAGGACGAAAACGGACGAAAAGGACCAAAAAGGACAAAAAAGGACGAGAAGGACGAAAAAGGACGAAAAGGACGAAAAAGGATGAAAAAGGACGATAAGGACGAAAAGGACGAAAAAGGATAAGGACGAAAAGGACAAAAAGAACGAAAAAGGATAAAAAGAACGAAAAGGACCAAAAAGGACGAAAAAGGACGAAATGACGAAAAGGACGATAAAAGACGGAAAGGACGAAAAAGGACAATAAGGACGAAAAGGACGAAAAAGAATAATAAGGACGAAACACGACGAAAAAGGATAATAAGCACGAAAAGGACGAAAAAGGATAATAAGGACGAAAAAAGACGAAAAGGACATAAAAGGACGACGAAAGAGGAAGAAGGACGAAAAGGATGAAAAGACGAAAAAGGATAAAAAGGACGAAAAGTACGAAAAATGACGAGAAAGGACGAAAAATGACGAGAAAGGACGAAAAGGGCGACAATGGATAATAAGGATGAAAAAGGAGAATTAGGAGGAAAAGGACGACAAAGGATAATAAGAATGAAAAAAGATGACAAAGGACGAAAAAGACAAAAACGGAAAATAAGGACGAAAAAAGACAACAAGGACGAAAAGGACGAAAAATGACGAATAAGGACGAAAAAGACGAAAAAGGACGAAAAAGGACGAAAAAGAACGAAATGGATGATAAAGGACGATAAGGACGAAAAGGACGAAAAATAACGAATAAGGGCGAAAAAGACGAAAAAGGACGAAAAAGACGAAAAAGGACGAAAAAGACCAAAAAGGACGAAAAAGGGCGAAAAGGACGAAAAAGAACAACACGCACGAAAAGGACGAAAAAGGATACAAAGGACGAAAAGGACGAAAAAGGACGATAAGGACGAAAAGGACGAAAAAGGATAATAAGGACGAAAAAGGACGAAAAGGACAAAAAGGACGAAAAAGGATAAAAACGACGAAAAGGACCAAAAAGGACGGCAAAGGACGAAAAGGACGAAAAAGGATAAAAAGGACAATAAGGACGAAAAGGACGATAAGGACGAAAAGGAGGAAAAAGGACAACAAGGACGAAAAAGGACCATGAGGACGAAAACGACGAAAACGGACGAAAAAGGACGGAAAGGACAAAAAGGACGACGAAGGATGAAAAGGACGAAAAGGACCAAAAAGGGCGAAAAAGGACGAAAAAGACGAAACGGACGAAAAGGACAAAAAAGGATAAAAAGGACGACAAAGGACGAAAGGACGAAAAAGGATGACAAGTACGAAAAAGGGCGACAAAAATGAAAAAGTACGAATAAGGACGAACAAGGGCGAAAAGGACGAAAAAGCATAAAAAGGACGAAACGGACGAAAAGGGACGAGAGAGGACGAAAAGGACGAGAAAGGACGAAAAGGACGATAAGGGCGAAATGGGACGAAAAGGACGAAAAAAAAAAACAACCAAAAGGCGAAAAACTGAGAAATCGAAAATACAAAATTTAAGCGATCGAAGAATTGAAAAATCAGAAAATTGAATCGAAAAACGCAAAAATTCCCAAAGTGAAACGGCGAAAAATTGGTAAATCGAAAAATTGCAAAATCGAAAAATTCAAAAACTGTAACATCGAGAAATCAAGAAATCAAAAAATAGAAAAATAGAGAAATCGAAGTAGACCAAAATCGAAAACTGAAAAAGTTAAAAATTGAAAAATTTAAATTAAAAAAAAAACGAAATAATGAAAAAACCCAAAACTGAAATATCGAAGTGATCAATGGAAAAGTCGAAAAATCGGAATTTTAAAAAATCGGAATCTTGAAAAATCAAAAACCTGAAAAATCAAAAAACCGAAAAATCGAAGAACTGAAAACCCAGAAATCGAGAAATGGAAAAATCTATTTTAAAAAGGTCTATAAAAATAGGAAAAAAGCGATTGAAAACAAAAAACCGACCAAAAACGGCGAAAATAGTGCTAAAACCCTCATGAAAAACAATGACAACAAAATGGTGACAAAAAAAGCAAAAACTAAGCTACGAAAAAATGTCAAAAGAAAGGACGCAAATGAAGCGAAAACAGCGACAAAAGAAATCAAGTACACAAATATGTGAAAAAAGAAGACAAAAAAACGGTGATAAAAATATGAATAGACTCAAGTCATAAACCACATATTACGCATTTTATATACGATTTATCCAGGAAAGAGGCAGTCATCAGGTTTTGGAGCGGATGAACAAAACAATTTTTATTAGCGATTTACTATCTTTATTATGCTAACTTTGCCAGTTATGAAATTATTTTATACTTACTTTTTATTTCCTAAACACCGAAGAAAGGTAGCAAGTAATGGTGCCAACATGAAGAAATTGAAATTAATAAGTGTTTCACAATGTTTCAAAGTTTTGTTACAAACCCAACAGCACTCCGATCAAATTCGTGCAACTTAAACCCATATGTTGAAATGGTCCTTTGAAAATTCCAAAAATCATAAATTAATAGCAAATTTTAGTGTAATACAAAAATCGGGCTATTCACGAGCCGCCACTGAACTACCACAAACACGTTCATTTCCATTCGCGCTTCGTCACTGTCATTCAAAAACCCACCAATAGAAAACAAACACACGATTTTTCTTATCTAAAGTGTTTTATTAAATAGTACTTCAATTCACAATTGATAACAGTTCTTGGTCTTACAATTATCACTGATTATCTTCCACCATACGACTAATAAACGAAAAATAAATTCATACATACTATCACTCCATAATCAGTGTCCATTAAACCGAAAGGAAAATGCTGCAGGTCGCTAGAGGAAATCCCGACAATATCAAAAGATACAAATTTAAAGATTTACAAATATCAAAATACAATTACAATTCATCATGTAAATCATCTACATCACTAGCAATTTCCCTACAAGCCGCTGGAGTAACAAACTCAAACAGATATTCACATCGATTAGGTTCAGTAACAGAAGTCACTTCATTCGTGACACCACACACAACTTTCACTTTGGAAGACCTCTGCGGACCGTTCCAGCAAGACTGGCCCTTGTCGTACAACATAGACTCATACTTATTATCCTCAGGACCATCCCAGCGGCCCCACGACCCCAACCTAGTCTCCATGGAGCCGGACTTTGGCAGCTGAGTGGTCTTCTCGAACGGACACAACTTATAAATGTACTCGTGGTCGGAATAATCGAAGCATTCGCCTTGAAGAGACGCGAACTCCTCTTCAGGCCCGAAATCCTTCTCCAGGTAGTCTTGGATGTTATTAATTTCGGCTTCTATGTCTCTGACGGCTCGCTCAGCGTCCGCAAACTCGTTCCTAGCGAAAGTTGCTCGATCCACGAGTTTTTGGGTCTCGTCGTCGTAGGGCAGCGGCGCCGGTTCTTCTACGGCCTCTTCAGGTTGCTCCGGTTCGTCTTCGCCTTCATCTGGTTCTTCTTCGTCTTGAGGGGCTTCTTCTTCGTCCGCTTCGTCGCCTTGGAGGTCGTCGGCTTCACTGGGGCTTTCTTCTTGGGTGACTGGGGGCTTGAAGAGACCGGCGTCCATCATTAGGTAGGGTTTGATGTTAGGCCAAGCGTCTGTGACGAATTTTTCAAGGTCTATTGCGTCTTCATTGTTGAGGAAATAGCGGGCTTCTTCCACGGAAACTGAGAAAAATTTAATTGGTTATTTTTTTAACTACTTTAAATTAACACACCTTCTCCATTTTTATCTTTATCAAACGTCTGTCTTGTTTGTAACTCAGAAATCTCCACAAAACCATCTTGATTGGAGTCAAACTTGACAAAAGTCTCTGTGGCTTCTTCCCTATTCTTGGCTGCTTCAGCTTCCGCTTTTCTCTTCTTCTCTTCATCTTCCATTTTTCTGTAAATTTCCAGCGCTTTATTCTCAGCTGCTTCAAGCTCATCTTTGATTTGTTGCTTCTCTTGTTTGACTCTCTCCGCCTCCTCTTTGTTCTTTTCTAGCACCACTAGCTTCTCCTTCTTTTCTTCCTTCAGCTGCATACCTGAAAGCCCCCTTGTTGTTATAAAGCAACGACAAACCTCTACCAACCTCTTTGACTCAGCTCAGCTTTCAGATGCTTCCCGGCTTTGACCAACTCCGCCATCCTCTGCGCCTCCTCCCTCGCATGTCGCCCCAACTGCATGCAAATATTGGGGCACGTGATCGTATTTCTCGCGTACTCGTCGCTGCCGTCGCAGCAGTCGCACACGCCGTCGTTCACCCGACTGGAGGCCAAGTTCATGGGTTTATGCCCAGCGTTGGTACAGTGGAAAATCCCGTGGGGACAGGCCGACGTCCCGGGCTCGTCGCTCCCGTCGGGACAGTCGCAATAATCGTCGTTCACCTGGACGAAGGGTATCGTTTTACTGTTATCAAAACATAAAAAATTTCGCTCTGGATTGTATAAAGACGCTCTTGATAAAGACACACCGCGCGGTCTCGGGACTTCGGAAGTACATATTACGCTTAAAATTACGCTGGAACTTAAGAATAAAGAAGAAAATTTAAAATTTCTCGCGAATAACTCCATCACGCTCTTGTCACACCGGCACGATTTGCTGCTGGAAAAACATGCGCGTAGGGAAAAGACACGTCAGTAGTTGGTGGTACGGGATTTGGCAGAAGTACGCGTCACGTGACGGGGTTGGGTGTGAATCGCGTGTTGTGTTAGCTCCGCCTGTGTACTTCTCGCCGACGCGACTTAGGGGAATTTGGGCAGTGACAGCTGTCAGCTGTTTTATTACAATGACAGCTGTTTTAGATTGTTGTAGATAAACTTTCAATGTTTATTGTTGAATTATGAATTGATAAAAGCGCCGAGTCATGATTGTCGCACCAAACACACACTTTATCGTCGTTTTTTTACAGAAAATGGTGCTAATTAGTTGTTTCATAATGTTTATCTTTGTTGTTGTTGGAAGATGCTCAATTTATAAAAATCTCAAACACTTTGAGACGATTCACGCCGACGATGTTATTCACACAGTTGTAAAGCGGGGGACCCCACAAGGCGATCACCCGTTCAACAAAATCAAAGAAGTGAACTTTAATACCCACGGTCGTGACTTCCGCCTCATTCTAACCCCGAAACGGAGCGTCTTACATTCGAAATTCAAAGCCTATTCTGTGGATGGCAATGGAAAAGAAACAACCGTCCACATTGGTAAAATTGTCACTATAATTGTCATAGTGTTGTACATTGTTTCTAGACCATGAACAATTTTACCATGGGCGGGTTTTCGGGGAAACCCTGTCTCACGTGAGCTTGCACATCGACGATGGAGTGATAACGGGAAACATACACTTGCCAGATGAAACCTATCACGTTGAGGTGCACATCACCAAAAACATTTTAATTTAATAAATTGTATTAAATTGTAGCCGTCGTGGCGACACATCCCTCACCTAGACAACAAAACGATGATCACCTACAAGCAATCAGACGTGAAATTCAGCTGGGACCGTGATACTCTCCCCCCGGGACAAGTGGGCCCCAGAATTTGCGGATACGTGAAAGAAGGCGACGATCTTGACGACAATGAGGATGTTGAAGACAACCAGTGGACGTCTGAACAACATAGGGAGAAGCGACAGGTGGACCCGTACGATTTTCCGCCTACTAAAACCAGGTGTCCGCTCTTATTGGTCGCGGACTATAGATTCTTCCAAGAAATGGGTGCCAGTAATACTAAAACCACAATTAACTACTTGGTATACTTATTTGGGTGGTTGTTCAATTTTTGAGGTTGTTTTTATAGATAAGTCTTATTGACCGCGTGCATAAAATCTACAATGACACGGTGTGGCAAGACCGCCAGCAGGAAGAAGGTCTCAAAGGGATGGGTTTTGTGATTAAGAAAATCGTGGTGCATAGTGAGCCGACGCGGATCAAAGCGGGCGAGGCGCACTATAACATGATACGAGAAAAGTGGGACGTGAGGAATTTATTAGAGGTAAATAGTGATTGTGTGGTTGTTTTTTATTTAATTTTGTGTTCTCCAGTTTGTTTATTTTAGCACTGAATGTTCTAAGCTAGTCGTCGTCTGAATAGGAATGCATGAACAACTTTTTAGAGGTTATTATTTTTTATTTTTCGTTAATTTTTTCGTTTTTGTGTTGGGTTAATATTGTGGTGTAGGTTTTCAGCCGAGAGTACACTCACAAGGACTTCTGCTTGGCCCACTTGTTCACCGATCTGAAGTTTGAAGGGGGGATTTTGGGGCTGGCGTACGTGGGGTCTCCGAGGCGCAACTCGGTGGGAGGCATCTGTACTCCAGGTACGTTTTGCTTTATTTCCAGTAGAAGTTCTAAAACTTGTCGAATTAAGTTTTTTGTAAAAATAATTCTCCTGGCGCCTCCACCAATTTTGCAAAATTAAAAACTATGAAATCGGTCTTAAAAGAGATCATTTTATTGGAAATGTTCTCAGAATCACGAACCTGTGCTTATTTCACCCGTAGCGCTTCAAAACCTGGAATAAAGTGCATTGTTCGCCATTTTAAATAAAAGTTGCAATTTTTCAGATTTTGGGGATTTTGGTTGCGGTTGGTACGACAAATGTCAATTTGTAATTTTTACAATAATAAATTATTATTAACAATGTGCCCCGAACTAGTCAATTTTGACATCAGTGTGCGTAACATACGTGATGAGAAGGTAGCCGTTACTGACTTTCAATTCAATTTGACAGTTAGATATGCCGTCATAAAATTTTCAATATGTTGCCAACCTGACAAAAATTTACAATCTAATTAGTCAATTTGGTTGCTTAAACGCAAAGTAGGACAATTTATCTCAGTGAATTGCGTATTCTATTCATCGAATGTCTAGAAATTTACAGAAATGCATTATTCCGGATGAAATAAACCGAGAGGGCAATAAAAACCATGATCAAAAACAGCCGTGGAATATTTTGCAAGTCTATCAAAGACAAATTTTCAAAAATCCGTGGATGTCTTTGATCGTGTTTTTATTGCTCTCGCGGTATTATTGCGTGTAGTTTTAAAGATTTTTTTTGATACAGAGCCTCCGCAATTTTTATACAAAAAAATTACACATCATCAAATTGGTCTTAGAAGAAGTCATCTTTATTAAAAATTTTCTCAAAATAAAATGAAACTAAAAATTTTTATTGTTCAAACCGGTCCGAAAATCAGATGTCCAGATATGTATTTAAAGAAATGTATTAAATAGTCTAAATATACAGGGGCTTCATTAATATTTGATATCTAGTAGGCTATGGATTTTTAAAATTTTTGTATTTTGTTGGATTTTTTGGATTTCTTTTAATTTCTTGGGTGTTTCTAATTCTTTATATTTTTTCAGATTTTTTGCAGTTTTTGGATTTCTTGGATTTTTTTTATTGTTTCGATTTTTTGTGGTTTTTTGATTTTTTTAATTTTTGGAATTTTTTGGTTTTGATTAAATTTTGTGAATTTGTTTAGAGTTTTTGGACTTGCTTGGATTTTTTGGATTTTCTAGATTTTCTGGATTTTCTAGATTTTCCATATTTTCCTGATTTTGGGGATTCTCCAGATTCTGTGGATTTTCCAAATTTTTTGGATTTTCTGGATCACCTGAATTTTCCATATTTTTCACATCTTCTGATTTTCCAAATTTTCTGGATTTTACAAATTTTTCAGATTTTACAATTTCTGCCAGAAAATCTTGGGCAGTATTTTTCTGTCATTTAAAAAAACACGATGTAGTCTAGGCTTTATTGTCATGATGATTGACACTTAAAAAATAAATTTTGACGTACATCATCATCCACATTCCAGTCTACGTCAAAATGACATGCATGGCCAATTTGAGGTTATAAGTACGTAAAGTCGGTTTTCGAGCTTATGTCACTGGAATGACAGAACTGCCCAAGATTTTGTGGCCGAAACTGTACATGTTTTCTGAATTTCCTGGATTTTCTGAATTTTCTGGACTTTTGGATTTTCTGCATTTTCCAGAAAAACTGCAATAATACCACATGATCGAAAAAAACTTGCCAAGTGTGCTTTGGGATTTATTAAAAAAAAAATTATGTTGGTACTATCATTATTTTTGACTGCGGTTATTTAACTCTGTAAATTTGACGTTACAAATGCAAAATTTTAACATTGAAACATTGAAAAAGCAAAAATTTAAAAATGAAGATAAGAAAAATTCCCAATCCAAAAATTGAAAAAAACAAAAAATCCAAGTATTGAAAAATTAAAAATCGAAAAACTATAAAAGTTGCTAATCGAAAAATTTAAAAATTAAAACCAGAAAAATTTCTTATCGAAAAATGGCAACACCGAAAAATTGAAAAATTCGAAAGTTAAAAAATCTAAAAATTTAAAAATGAAAACTACAAAAAATTTTAATCGAAAAATCGAGAAACTAAAAATTGCAAATTGCATAAATAAAGTTCGAAGCGAAAAACTGATAAATTAAAAAAAAAACAAAATTTTAAATACATATCTAAAAATTATAAGTCAAAAATTGCAAAATAACATTCGAAAAACTAAAAAATCGAAAAACTGAATAATCACAAAATTCAAAAATTAGAGAAAATTCGAAATATTGCAAATCGAAAAATTGTAAAACTAAAAAATCGAAAAAGGGAATAACTGAAAAACTATAAATCGACAAACTGAAAAATCGAGAAATTTGAGTATTGAAAAATTCAAAATCTAAAAATTTTAAAATGGAAGTACCTATTGAAAAATTAAAAATCGAAAAACTGAAAATTAGAAAAGTTGCTAATCGGAAAATAGAAACGAAAAGCTGGAAAATCGAAAAATTAGAATCGAGGAAACAAAAATCGGAAAACTGAAAAATACCGTATGCTTTTTTAGACTAGACATAAGGGGAGGCTTTGGAAACAAAAGATGTGAAAGACGCAGGGCATAGTTTATTCAGTTTAACCTCAATTTTTCTCAATGATAGTGACATTTATATAAAAAAAATATTAAACTACTTAAAATCAAAGACAGCCATGAGTTTTTGCAAGTTTGTCTTTGATTGTTGCATTTTCAACTCAAGCTTTCAAATTGACGGTAATCTGTTGGACAAGACGAAAATTCTATCAAAGACAAATCTTCAAAAATCCATGGCTGTTTTTGATCGTGTTTTTTACTGCTCTTTCGGTATTATTTTGTCTAGAAATGTCTATAAATTTTAAAGATGATAATGTTTATTGGAAATTTTCTCAAAATAACGAATCTGTGCCTATTTTACTCGTACCCCTTCAAAAAATGGAATAAAGTGCGTTGTTCGCCATTTTAAATAAAAATTGGAATTTTTCAGATTTTGGGAAATTTTATTGTGGTTGGTACGACAAACGTCAAATTGTTACATTTAAAATTAAATTTTTACAATAATAAGTTGCTATTAACAATGTGCCCCGAAATGGTCAATTTTGACATCAATGTACCTAACAAACGTGATGAGAAAATTTCAATCTGACAGTTAGATATGCCGTCATAAAATTTTAAATATGTTGCCAACCTGACAAAAAAGTCACAAACGTCAATAGTTTCTCGGTATTACATTTACAATCTTACTCAATTTGGGTGCGTAAACGCAAAGTAGGAAAAAGTTATTCAACAAAAGTCGTAGGGCGTAGTTTAATTGGTTTAACCCCAATTTATCTCAGTGATAGTGACATTTATTTAAAAAATAATTAATGCCCTTATGCCACATTTAAAAAATCATGCGGTATGTATGTGACAGTATACCGAGAGAGCAATAAAAATCACGATCAAAGACAGCTGTCGGTTTTTGCAAGTTTGTCTTTGATTATTGCATTTTCAACTCAAGCTTTCAAATCGACGGTAACCTGTTGGACAAAGCGAAAATTCTATCAAAGACAAATCTTCAAAAATCCGTGACTGTCTTTGATCGTGTTTTTTATTGCTCTGTTGGTATTATTTTAATTTACATTTTTGGATTTTTTAGAATGTTTCGGTTTTTTGTTTTTTTTTTTTTCAATTTTTGGAGTTTTTGTGGTTTTGATTAAATTTTGTGAATTTGTTTAGATTTTTTGGATTTTCTGGATTATGCATTTTTCCGGATCTTCTGACTTTTCCAGATTTTGTAGTTTCCAGATTTTTTGGATTTTCTGGTTCACCTGAATTTTCCACATTTTCCATATTTTTCACATCTGATTTTCCAAATTTTTCAGATTTTACAGTTTCTGCCAGAAAATCTTAGCAGTATTTTTCTGTCATTTAAAAAAACACGATGTAGTCTATGCTTTATTGTCATAATGATTGACACTTTTAAAAAATAAATTTTAACGTACGTCATCATCCACATTCCAGTCTACGTCAAAATGACATACATGGCCAATTTGAGGTTATAAGTACGTAAAGCCTGTTTTAGATCTTATGTCACTGGAATGACAGAACTGCCCAAGATTTTGTGGCCGAAACTGTACATGTTTTCTGAATTTCCTGGATTTTCTGAATTTTCTGGACTTTTGGATTTTCTGCATTTTCCAGAAAAACTGCAATAATACCACATAATCGAAAAAAATAAAAAAAATATGTTGGTACTGTCATTATTTTTGACTGCGGTTATTTAAATCTGTAAATTTGACGTTACAAATCTGACTCTGAAAATTTTTAACATTGAAACATTGAAAAAGCAAAAATTAAAAATTTAAAAATGGAGATAAGAGAAATTCCCAATCAAAAAATTGAAAAACAAAAAATCCAAGTATTGAAAAATTAAAAATCGAAAAACTAAAAATTTCCAAAGTTGAAAAATTGAAATATTTAAAACTGAAAACTAAAAAAGTTGCTAATCGAAAAATTTAAAAATTAAAACCAGAAAATTTTCTTATCGAAAAATGGTGACACCGAAAAATTGAAAAATTCGGAAGTTAAAAAATCGATGAATTTAAAAATGAAAACTACAAAAAATTTTAATTGAAAAATCGAGAAAGTAAAAATTGCAAATTGTATAAATAAAATTCGAAGCGAAAAACTGATATATTAAAAAAAAACAAAATTTTAAATACGTATCTAAATATTATAAAAGTCAAAAATTGCAAAATAACATTCGGAAAACTAAAAAATCGAAAAACTGAATAATCGCAAAATTCAAAAATTTGAGAATCGAAAAATTGTAAAACTAAAAAATCGAAAAATGGAATAGCTGAAAAACTAAACTATAAATCGACAAACTGAAAAAATCGAGAAATTTGAGTATCAAAAAAAGAAAAATTTTAATAATCGAAAAATTCTAACACTGGAACATCGAAAAATTGAAAAATTGAAAAATTAAAAATCTAAAAATTTAAAAATAGAAAAATCTAAGTAACTAAAAAGTTCGAAAGTTGGAAAATTGAAATATTTAAAACTAAAAATTAGAAAAGTTGGTAATCGAAAAATCGAAACGAAAAGTTGGAAAATCCAAAAATTATAATCGATGCAACGAAAACCGGAAAACTGAAAAATACCGTATGCTTTTTTAAATTGGACATAAGGGGAGACTTTGAAACAAAAGATGTGAAAGACGCAAGGCGTAGTTTAATTGGTTTCACCTCAATTTATCCCAATGACAGTGACATTTACATAAAAAAATATTAAACTACTGAAGTTAGTTTGTCTTTGATTGTTGCATTTTCAACTCAAGCTTTCAAATCGACAGTAACCTGTTGGACAAAGCGAAAATTCTATCAAAGACAAATCTTCAAAAATCCATGGCTGCCTTTGATCGTGTTTTTTAATGTTCTATCGGTATTATTATTATTTTGCCTTTTTGTTTTAATATGTGTCGACTTCTTATCACAACATGAAACTTAAAACATGTTTAAAATGGAAAATTTGTATAAGCAAATATTAAGAAGTCAGGAGTACCAATTCTTAATTTTTTTTAAGATTTTGGGGAATTTTGTGGTGCTTGCAACAACAAATGTTAGACTGTAACATTTCAACTTTACTTGTTTTAAATATCGTATGATTTTTTAAACTGGCTTTGGAAACAAAAGATCTGGAAGACGTAGGGCGTAGTTTAATCGGTTTAACCTCATTTATCTCAATGACAGTAACATTTGTATAAAAAATAGTTAAACTACGCTCTACGTGTCACATCTTGCGTTTCTAGAGCCTATATATATATGCGCGTATTCTATTGATCAAATGTTTCGAAAATTACAGAAATGCATTATTCCGGATAAAATATACGGCGAGAGCAATAAAAACCACAATCAAAGGCAGCCATGGGTTTTTGCAAGTTTGTCTTTGATTGTTGCATTTTTAACCCAAGTGATTAAGGTGCGCAGCCTAATTGCAAAATCGATATTTCCTTCTACAACTATTCCATTGTTTTAAGTTTCTTGTTCTGAAAAGACGACTACGTATACTAAGAAAAAAGGCAAAATATAAGCCCCGCCCACCCGCCCTGTCTCAATTCTGATGATTTTTTTTTTAATAGTCAAGAGACCTAGGAGGGGAATTTAATTGCAAAATCCTTATTATTTCTCTACAAGAAATTACCATGTCAGACGTGTTTTTCAAAAAAGACTATGTATATTAAGAAAGATTAAGCCCCACCCATACCTTCCCTGATCGAAATAGTAATAAAGTTTTCATTCGTTGCCAGACCAAGGGGCGGAGCCTATTTGCAAAATCCACATTTTCTTACAAAAATTACCATTTTAAACGTGTTTTAAGTTTCTAAGAATAAAAAAATCATCACAGTTGAGATGGGGTGGGTGGGCGGGGTTTATTTTTCTCAATGTACATAGTATTCTTTGAACAACACGATACTCAAAAACATGTTTTTAATTCTTTAAAAAGAAATAAGTGTTTTGCAGTTAAGCTCCGCCCCCTTGGTTCACGGCGAATAAAAAATCATTACAATTGAGATAGGGCGGGTGGGTGGGCTTACTTTTTGCCTTTTTGTTTTAGCACATATTAGACTTCTTTTCACGACATGAAACTTAAAACATGTTTAAAATGGTAAATTTGTGTAAGCAAATATCGATTTTGCCATAATTGCAAAATCCATATTTCCTTGCAAAAAACCATTTTAACCATGTTTAAGTTTCTTGTTATGAAAAGATGGCTATGTATATTAAGAAAAAAAAAAGGCAAAATATATACCCCGCCCACCCGCCCTGTCTCTATTCGGACGATTTTTTTATTGGTCGTAAGCCGAGAATCGGAGCTTAAAAAATCTTTATTTTTCTAAGCCATGTGAAATATGTTCTTAAATAATCTTGTTATACAAAGTAAGCCCCACCCATCCGTCTCTATCTGCTTAACCTAAATTTCTAATACGTCAAATACCACAGTAATGCCACATGATCGAAAAAAGCTTGTCAAGTGTGCTTTGGAATTTATTTAAAAACATGTCAGTGGCATTATTTTTAACTAACGTTATTTAAATCTGTCAGTTTGACGTTGTCTTTTGTCATTGACATTGATTTACAGAACCTCGAAATGTAAACGTGACACTTTTCATACGAAAATGATAGAAAATCACCAATGCTGGCAATATAATTTTAAAAAATCCAAAACATTTTTTGAAATAAATTAAAGTATAAAATTTAAAAATGGAAAAATCTAAGTAACTAAAAAGTTCGAAAGTTTGAAAATTGAAATATTTAAAACTAAAAATTAGAAAAGTTGGTAATCGAAAAACCGAAACGAAAAGTTGGAAAATCCAAAAATTATAATCGATGCAACAAAAACCGAAAACTGGAAAATACCGTATGCTTTTTTAAATTGGACATGAGGGGAGGCTTTGAAACAAAAGATGTGAAAGACGCAAGGCGTAGTTTAATTGGTTTAACCTCAATTTATCCCAATGACAGTGACATTTACATAAAAAAATATTAAACTACTGAAGTTAGTTTGTCTTTGATTGTTGCATTTTCAACTCAAGTTGTCAAATTGACAGCAACCTGTTGGACAAGACGAAAATTCTATCAAAGACAAACCTTCAAAAATCCATGGCTGTCTTTGATTGTGTTTTTTAATGCTCTATCGGTATTATTGTTATTTTGCCTTTTTGTTTTAATATGTGTAGACTTCTTATCACAACATGAAACTTAAAACATGTTTAAAAGGGAAAATTTGTATAAGCAAATATTAAGAAGTCAGGAGTACCAATTCTTAATTTTTTTTAAGATTTTGGGGAATTTTGTGGTGCTTGCAACAACAAATGTTAGACTGTAACATTTCAACTTTACTTGTTTTAAATATCGTATGATTTTTTAAACTGGCTTTGGAAACAAAAGATCTGGAAGACGTAGGGCGTAGTTTAATCGGTTTAACCTCATTTATCTCAATGACAGTAACATTTATATAAAAAATAGTTAAACTACGCTCTACGTGTCACATCTTGCGTTTCCAGAGCCTATATATATATATGCGCGTATTCTATTGATCAAATCTTTAGAAAATTACAGAAATGCATTATTCCGGATAAAATATACGGCGAGAGCAATAAAAATCACAATCAAAGGCAGCCATGGGTTTTTGCAAGTTTGTCTTTGATTGTTGCATTTTTAACCCAAGTAATTAAATTCTGAAAAGACGACTACGTATATTAAGAAAAAAGGGCAAAATATAAGCCCCGCCCACCCGCCCTGTCTCAATTCTGATGATTTTTTTTTTAATAGTCAAGAGACCTAGGAGAGGAATTTAATTGCAAAATCCTTATTATTTCTGTACAAGAAATTACCATGTCAGACGTGTTTTTCAAAAAAGACTATGTATATTAAGAAAGATTAATCCCCACCCATACCTTCCCTGATCGAAATAGTAATAAAGTTTTCATTCGTTGCCAGACCAAGGGGCGGAGCCTATTTGCAAAATCCACATTTTCTTACAAAAATTACCATTTTAAACGTGTTTTAAGTTTCTAAGAATAAAAAAATCATCACAGTTGAGATGGGGTGGGTGGGCGGGGTTTATTTTTCTCAATGTACATAGTATTCTTTGAACAACACGATACTCAAAAACATGTTTTTAATTCTTTGAAAAGAAATAAGTGTTTTGCAGTTAAGCTCCGCCCCCTTGGTTCACGGCGAATAAAAAATCATTACAATTGAGATAGGGCGGGTGGGTGGGCTTACTTTTTGCCTTTGTGTTTTAACACATATTAGACTTCTTTTCACGACATGAAACTTAAAACATGTTTAAAATGGTAAATTTGTGTAAGCAAATATCGATTTTGCCATAATTGCAAAATCCATATTTCCTTGCAAAAACCATTTTAACCATGTTTAAGTTTCTTGTTATGAAAAGATGGCTATGTATATTAAGAAAAAAAAAAGGCAAAATATATACCCCGCCCACCCGCCCTGTCTCTATTCGGACGATTTTTTTATTGGTCGTAAGCCGAGAATCGGAGCTTAAAAAATCTTTATTTTTCTAAGCCATGTGAAATATGTTCTTAAATAATCTTATTATACAAAGTAAGCCCCACCCATCCGTCTCTATCTGCTTAACCTAAATTTCTAATACGTCAAATACCACAGTAATGCCACATGATCGAAAAAAGCTTGTCAAGTGTGCTTTGGAATTTATTTAAAAACATGTCAGTGGCATTATTTTTAACTAACGTTATTTAAATCTGTCAGTTTGACGTTGTCTTTTGTCATTGACATTGATTTACAGAACCTCGAAATGTAAACGTGACACTTTTCATACGAAAATCATAGAAATCACCAATGCTGGCAATATAATTAAAAAAAATCCAGAGCATTTTTTAATAAATGAAATAAATTAAAGTCCATGAAGTCGGTCTTAGAAGGCATTCTTTTTACTTGAAATCTCAGAATCACGAATCTGTGCTTACTTTCACTCTATCGCTTCAGAAAATAGCAAACATGCTTTTTTTGTCATATTAGCAACATTTTTCAAATTTTATGGTGGCAAACCTGTTTGTCAACTGTGAACTGCCATTTCAAGAATATCCACGTGAAATTATCATTTTATTTAATTTGTTTGACAGTTATTTGACCGTAACTGTCAAACCACACAGTCTACTAGATCATCAGTGTGACGTTATTTTTTTATCAGTGACATTGATTACATTACCAGAGAATATAAATGTTGCACTTCTCATACGAAAATGACAGAAATCGCCAATGCTGGCAATACAATTAAAAAAATCCAAAGCACACGGCGACTTTGACATGAAACGTCAAATTTCAACTTGAACTTGACAGTCTGTCAGTAGCACCAACTTACAAACAAAATTCTCCTGTAGAAGTGAATAATTATCCCGACGCCTCCACCATTTTTTCGTAATGTTAAAGTTCCTTAAAGCGATCTCAAAAGAGATTTTTTTGTTGGAAATTTTGTCAAAAAACCGATTAAAATTGTACAAATTGACCCGAAATGGCGTTTACTCGGTTTAAATATGTACGTATTCTACAGCATGAGCCACAATTACTGTTTCAGTTGGTATCATGAAATTTTGCTTAAACTGATAAAGCTGTCACCTCACTTAACTTCATGTTGTCACTGTTGACAGTGACATTTAATTTAAATCAAAATTTGTCATTGATTATTATTAAAATGTCATAACCTAATTTTCTTGAGCACTTAAAAGTGACTTCGCTAAGCATTTGGATCAGGTTCGGCAACAGCAGCCCAAGAAAAAAATCCCACAATTGCTTAATTCTATTGCCAACTGAAACATTTGTTAGGCGCTCGTGTCAAACTTGACAAATGTAAATTGACATATTAGCACTGCTGCCAACACAAAAATGTGCTTCAGTCATTAATAACCACCCGGAATTTAAAAAATAACCAATCGATCGAAACAAAGTCCCTTAGTAGGCCATGAATTTGACAGATCGATCTCAAAAACGCCTATAGTGGTTCCAAAAACGCACTAACTTTGTGTAAATTCTGCAGAATACTTCAAAAACGGCTACACCCTTTACTTAAACTCTGGCTTAAGTTCAAGCCGCAATCACTACGGTCAAAGAGTGATAACCAGAGAAGCCGATCTAGTCACAGCGCACGAATTCGGCCACAATTGGGGCTCCGAACACGACCCCGACATCCCCGAGTGTTCCCCAAGCGCCAGCCAAGGCGGCTCCTACCTCATGTACACCTACAGCGTGAGCGGCTACGACGTCAACAACAAAGTACGTACCATTTTCAAAACACCAGCTTGTTTTCACACTTTAAATTTCTTCAGCGATTTTCTCCATGCAGTCTGCGCTCCATCCGCAAAGTCCTCCAAGCCAAATCCGGCCGCTGCTTCTCCGAGCCCGAAGAGAGCTTCTGCGGCAACTTGCGCGTCGAAGGCGACGAGGAGTGCGACGCCGGGCTCCTAGGCACCGAAGATAACGACTCCTGTTGCGACAAAGACTGCAAGCTGCGCCCCAAAGCTGTCTGCAGCGACAAGAACTCCCCCTGTTGCCAGAACTGTCAGTACATGACTAGCGACGTGAAGTGCAGGGAGGCGCAATACGCCACTTGCGAACAAGAGTCTAAGTGCACGGGCACGCAGGCGGAGTGCCCTAAGAGTCCCCCCATGGACGACGGCACGAGCTGCCAGGAGCGCGGCAAGTGCAAAGGGGGTAAATGTATCCCGTTTTGCGAGACGCAGGGGCTGCAGAGCTGCATGTGCGATATAAGTAAGTACCAACATAACCGGCTAAAATCTGGAGTGACTTAAGTCATGTTTAGTTGTGGATGCGTGTAAGCGGTGTTGCCGCTCCAACATCAACGAGACGTGCTCGCCTGTGGAGCCGCCGGATATTCTGGCTGATGGGACACCGTGTATACAAGGGTTTTGCAACAAGGTGAGTTTGAGGGTGACTTCCAGAGGTTAGTAAAGTAAGGACTTGTAGGGTCACTGTGAGAAGACTGTGCAAGATGTGGTCGAACGATTTTGGGATATCATTGAAGATATTAATATAAATAAAGTTTTGTTGTTTTTGAGAGATAATATAGTTGGAACTGTCGTTTTGGTGACGGCTTTGTTGTGGATACCGACGAGCTGCGTAATCAACTACGTGGATAGAAAGCGCAGGCGCGAGGAGCAGGACAGGTGGGATTGGCGGCATAAAAGCGACTTAATCCATCCCTCTGAGAACAGACGGATCATCTACATAAGGGTACCCAGGAGGAACGTCTAGTTCAAAAACACACATACTCATTGTAAATAAGTCTTTATTAAGATTAATATCACACAAGTGTGAACAGCTCTTAAAAAATAGTTGTCAGTTTCTAGGGTGTGGACAAAGAACGAGATATTTGTCTACGGAAAGTGGCATTGCGTGAAGTTTTATGGTTACAATAGTTGTAGATATCACTTAGACTTAAATCATTTATTCAATTGATGAACTATGTACTACATGTAATATCACCTGCAAAACGGGTTATGTGTCAACGTGTACTACGATTTCCTGCAACAAAGGGGAGCAAAGGTCCACATATGTAAAAGAACGACTGTAGCGAAAATTGACGAATAAACTTTTTATAGTCGCTTATATTTCTTTCGTGCCTACCGAAACTAACTTTTGTAGTCAATTATGGAAATTTAAGAGAAAATGTTTTGTTGACAGTGCCACGATGCGACACTTGTTGATGAGTGAGTCATGAAAAGAATTTTGCGCACACTTTGCACACAATTTTTTTCTGCAACAGTGACAGTTTGTTAAAAATGGACAAGAAAATCGTTCGTTGTTTAATTTTCAAACAAGTTTTTTTTTAAATATGTATTTTTTTTTGTTATTAAAAAAATCAAAATAAATGTAGTTGTTTTTGACAGCCTTAGTTGGCAGCTATGCAAGTTACTGTCGAATGTTGGCACATCGAGCTCGGACAAATGTCAAATTTGACGTTACAAATATCAGTCATCTATCAAATTTTAATTACGCCGCATTATGAAGTCAGGAGTACCAATCTTTAAATTTTTTTAAGATTTTGGGGAAAAAATGTCAGACTGTCGCATTTCAAGTTTACTTGTTTTAAATATCGTATGACTTTTTAGACTGGCGGCTTTGGAAACAAAATCTGAAAGACGTAGGGCGTAGTTTAATCGGTTTAACCTCAATTTATCTCAATGACAGTAACATTTATATAAAAAATAGTTAAACTACGCTCTACGTCTTTCACATCTTGTGTTTCCAGAGCCTTCATGATAAGACATGTTTTTGAGTATCGAGAATGAAGTTTTCATTCGTTGCCATATCTAGGGGCGGAGCCTAATTGCAAAATCCATATTTCCTTACAAAAATTAAAAAATTTACCATTTTAAACCTGTTTTAAGTTTCTAAGAATAAAAAAATCATCACAATTGAGATGGGGTGGGTGGGCGGGGTATATATTTTGGCTTGTTTCTTAATATATGTAGTATTCTTTGAACAACACTCAAAAACATGTTTTTAATTTTTTGTAAAGAAATAAGTATTTCGCAGTTAAGCTCCACCCTCTTGGATAACAGCGAATAAAAAATCATCACAATTGAGACAGGGCGGGTGGGCGGTCTTACTTTTTGCCTTTTTGTTTTAATATGTGTAGACTTTTTTCACAACATGAAACTTAAAACATGTTTAAAATGGAAAATTTGTATAAGGAAATAACCATGTTTTAAGTTTCTTGGTGTGAAAAGAAGGCTATGTATATTAGGAAAATAAAGGGTGGGTGGGCGGGGCTAGTACTTGTTAAGATAAGACTAGAGATAAATATTTTTTTATCTCGGCGCCTCCACAATTTTTGTACAAAAAATAAATGTTATCAAATCGACTTTAGAAGTCATTTTTATTGAATTTTTCTCAGAATAAAATGGAAAAAACGCATTTTGATACAAAAAAATTTAAATTGTTCGTCTAAAATCCAGGGCTTTCATTAATGTTTGATATTTGTTGGTACTCCCTGTGCATGACTGCGCCCTGCTTAACCTAAAATTCGAATCCACCAAATACTACAATAATGTCACATGATTTAAAAAAAAACTCGTCAAATGTGCTTTGCAATTTATTAAAAAAAAGTTGGCAGTATCGTAATTTTTGACTGGTGTTATTTAAATATGTTCGTTTGTCGATATGTGTTATCAGCACTGACATTGATTTACATAACCTCAAACTATAAATCTGACACTTCTCGTACGAAAATGGCAGAAATGGCCAATGCTGCAATCCAAAGCACACTTGACAAGTTTTTTTTTCGATCATAAATTTGACAGTTGACAGTAGTACCAATCTACAAACAAAACCCTGTAGAAATGCCAGAATTTCTAGAAGGTTGTATTTTTAGAAATAATTATCCCAGCGCCTCCACCCTTTTTCCTAATGTTATTTAAAGTTCCTTAAATCGGGTTATTTTTGTTGTGAATTTTCTCAAAATACGAATTCGTGTTTATTTTACATGGTGGAAAATATGTGCGAATTCTATAGTGTGATCTTTCAGTTGGTAATCAACGAAATTTTGCTTGAAACTGGTAAGCCTGTCACCTCACCTAACTTCATGTTGTCAAAATTGACATGGTTGACAATGACATTTAATTTAAGCAAAATTTGACATTGATTATTTTTAAAATGTCATAACCTAACTTTCTTGAGCACTTGAGTGACATCGTCAAGCATGTGGACCAGGTTCGGCAATAGGTCCAAGAAAAATTTCCCAGAAGTGGTTAATTCTATTGCCAACTCAAAAATATTTGGTGATCACGCTACGTTATTTCGTCCAAAGTATATTATTTCCAGTAAAATTCGCTAACACACGTGTTAACAAAATGGCCGTCATTTATTTAGTGTCATAAATGTCCATTTGACAATAAGGTATACCATCATACAGTTTTATATTTTTTTCTTTTATTAGGTTTGACGACTTGCCAAAATAGAATTAAATTTTCATCTCAAGGTAAACAAAATAAGCCAATGAAATTCAAAATGGAAGGTGGGTGGAGTTAGTGTAGCCGTTTTTGTTCACATTCGACTTTTTATCAACATAAAATCCAATTTTCGTCCAATAAAATGAGCGATCAAAAAGAAAACCGGGTGGGTGGGCGGGGCCAGTTTGAAATGTTTTTAAATTTGATTTGACCCTTTGCCAAAATGGAATTAAATTTTCATCTCACGGTAAATAAAAAAGAAAAAGGGGTGGGTGGGCGGGGCCACTTTAAAGTTTTTTTTTAATTAGATTGACCACTTGACAAAATAGAATTCAATTTTATTTCACAGTAAATAAAATAAGCCAATGATATCCAAAATTGAGGTGCGTGGGGTTAATTTTACCTTTTCGGTCTATATTCTACTGTTTATCAACATAAAATCCACTTTTCATCCAATAAAACGAGCGATCAAAAAGAAAATCGGCTGGGTGGGCGGGGCCACTTTGTAGTTTTTTTTTATTTGATTTGATCCTTTAAAACAATTTTGGGGGACTTTGGTGTTTTATCTTTTGAAAATTCTGACCTGACCTGTTTTTGAGTTAATTTTGGGACCCCGTTTTTTTTTGAAAAATTGAAAACAATCTTAAGGTTCTAGGTATTCCCGTTTGGAAAGAATTTGAAAGTGCTTTGGAGCCTCTAGTGTCTTTTCTTATAATAATTTCATTAAATGTCTTAGAGGATACGTCATTTGCTAAAATCAGTTTTATCTTGGCAGGTACTAGCCCCGCCCACCCACCCTCTCTTTTCTTGGAAAGTATCTCATTTGTCAAAATCAGTCTTATCTTAGCAAGTACTAACCCCGCCCACTCACCCTCACTTTTCTTAGAAAATATCTCATCTGCCAAAGTCAGTCTTATCTTGGCAGCTGCTAGCCCCGCCCACCCACCCTCTCTTTTCTTAGGAGGTATGTCATTGCCAAAATCAGTTGGAAACATTACGAGCTTACTTATATGCATAAGGCAGGAATTTTGAACGTCTTCTCTAGTGTTTAGTTGGTTATGTTTTAATGGATTTTTCTTTAGTTGGTATTGATTGTGTTTGACAGAAACATAACCTGTTGTATGTTATATGTTGTAAGAACAACATGCCGTTTCTGTCAAATAATATTCCAACGCCTACTCTGAGTGATTTTTCAAATGAACACGATGAAAAGATCAATAAAATTTTGAATTTTGATACAACATAATCAACAAATACTGTTTGAGTTGGCAATAGAATCACTTTGCCAATTCTGCGAAATTTTTCTTGCCAAACTTGATCCAAATCTTTGGCGCTATGTCATTTATTTTACTATCTCGAGAAAATTAGGTTATGACATCTCAATTTGGCAGTTCTACCAATCTCAAACAAGTAAAATTGACGTTTATTTTCAAATTATCAAAACCATATCTTGACTGAACAACTATGTTTTTACTTAAAAGATGGTAAACTTTTTATATTTTTACTGGTCTAAGTTAAACAAAATACACTCTTAATCTTAAGCCTGTTGCAGAAAATTTTCCTAATTCGTTTCGTTTCATCAGCAGCAAATGGCGCATTTTGATACAAAAAAATTTAAATTGTTCGTCTAAAATCCAGGAATTTCATTAATATTTGATATCTAGTGGGTCATGGAGTTTTAAAATCAGTTGGTACTCTGTGCATGACTGCGCCCTGCTTAACCTAAAATTCTAATCCGTCAAATACCACAATAATGTCACATGATCTAAAAAAAACCCGTCAAATGTGCTTTGCAATTTATTAAAAAAAAGTTGGCAGTATCGTTATTTTTGACTGGTGTTATTTAAATATGTTCGTTTGTCGATATGTGTTATCAGCACTGACATCGATTTACATAACCTCAAACTATAAAGCTGACACTTCTCGTACGAAAATGACAGAAATGGCCAATGCTGCAATCCAAAGCAGACTTGACAAGTTTTTTTTTTCGATCATAAATTTGACAGTTGACAGTAGTACCAATCTACAAACAAAACCCTGTAGAAATGCCAGAGTTTCTACAAAGTTGTATTTTTAAAAATAATTATCCCAGCGCCTCCACCATTTTTTTCTAATGTTATTTAAAGTTCCTTAAATCGGGTTATTTTTGTTGTGAATTTTCTGAAAAATACGAATTCGTGTTTATTTTGCTTGGTGGAAAATATGTGCGTATTCTATAGTGTGATCCACAATTACTCTTTCAGTTGGTATCAACGAAATTTTGCTTGAAACTGGTAAACCTGTCACCTCACCTTACTTCATGTTGTCAAAATTGACATGGTTGACAGTCCGTGGTTGACAGTGACATCTAATTTAAATCAAAATTGGACATTGATTATTTTTAAAATGTCATAACCTAACTTTCTTGAGCACTTAAAAGTGACATCGCCCAGCATTTGTGTCAGGTTCGGCAATAGCAGCCCAAAAAAAATTTCGCAATTCTATTGCCAACTCAAACGATATTTGGGGCTCTTTTTCTTTTATTAGATTTGACGACTTGTCAAATAAATAGAATTAAATTTTCATCTCAAGGTAAATAAAATAAGCCAATGAAATTCAAACCTGAAGGTGGGTGGGGTTAGTTTCACCGTTTTTGTTCACATTCGACTTTTTATCAACGTAAAATCCAATTCTCGTCCAATAAAATGAGCGATCAAAAAGAAAACCGGGTGGGTGGGCGGGGCCACTTTGAAGGTTTTTTTTTAACTATGATTTGACCCTTTACCAAAATGGAATTAAATTTTCATCTCACGGTAAATAAAAAAGAAAACGGGGTGGGTGGGCGGGGCCACTTTAAATGTTTTTTTTTTACTTGATTTGACCCTTTGCCAAAATAGAATGAAATGTTCTTTTGTTGCTGTATGAATTTGAAAAAACCTTTTGAACATTTGGTGTTTTATTTTTTAAGGATTTGAAAAAGTTTTGAATGCCGCATTGTTTGTTTTTTTTTTTTTTAATTCGGAAGACTCTTGAGTACCCATGGTGTATTATTTTGGGAACCCATGGGGATTTATTTGTAAATTATTTAAGACAATTTAGGGACTTTGGTGTTCTATTTTTGGAAAATTCTGACCTAACCTGTTTTTGAGTTAATTTTGAGACCCCGTTCTTTTTTTGAAAAATTTAAAACAATCTTGAGTTTCTAGGTATTCCTGTCTGGAAATAATTTGAAAGTGCTTTGGAGCCTCTAGTGTCTTTTCTTATAATAATTTAATTAAATTTCTTAGAGTATACGTCATTTGCTAAAGTCAGTTTTATCTTAGCAAGTACTAGCCCCGCCCACCCACCCTTACTTTTCTTAGAGAATAACTCATCTGCCAGAGTCAGTCCTATCTTGGCAGCTACTAGCCCCGCCCACCCACCCTCTCTTTTCTTGGAAAGTATCTCATCTGCCAAAGTCAGTCTTAACTTGACAGACACTAGCCCCGCCCACCCACCTTCTCTTTTCTTAGGGGGTATGTCATTGCCAAAATCAGTTGGAAACATTACGAGCTTACTTATATGCATAAGGCAGGAATTTTGAACGTCTTCTCTAGTGTTTAGTTGGTTATGTTTTAATGGATTTTTCTTTAGTTGGTATTGATTGTGTTTGACAGAAACATAACCTGTTGTATGTCATATGTTATAAGAACAGACATGCCGTTTCTGTCAAATGGTATTCCAACGCCTACTCTGAGTGATTTTTCAATTGAACACGAAAAGATTTGTACAATTTTGAATTTTGTCACAACCTGATCAACAAATATTGTTTTATTAGTTGGCAATAGAATCACTTTTCCAATTCTGCGAAATTTTTCTTGTCAAACTTGATCCAAAGTTTTGGCACTATGTCACTTTTAAGCTCTCGGGAAAGTTAGGTTATGACATCTGAATTTGGCAGTTCTGCCAATCTCAAACAAGCAAAATTGACGTTTATTTTCAAATTATCAAAACCATATCTTGACTAAACAATTATGTTTTTACTTAAAGGATGGTAAATATAAAAAATACACATTCTTAAGGCTGTTGCAGAAAATTTTCCTAATTCATTTCGTTTCATACTTGCGTGTCGCATCGATGCACTAATCTCAAAACAGAATAAGCGTCTGGAACCAAATCTAAAACACCTACAAAACCCCAATTTTTTATTCAAGTTTATTTCTATAATCAGCAGCAAATGGCGCCTCTAATTGACTATCAATTCGAGATTGTACGAAAACCAATTGCCTACTCAGAGTAAATACAAGCTGTGTGATGTATATTTATTGCGTGAATATTCAATAAACCTCGGTTTGCACGACCACAGTCTCATACTTGAGATTCGTGTCGGTCGACCAGCAGCTCTGCCGACACGTAAACACTAAAACAGTACCAAATTCCAGTCTTGAAGAATTATTGGCATCCCCGATCAGCCTCAATTTCGGGATAATCGTGGGCAGAATTTGGAATTCGAACACCACCTCCCCTGACAATAACTACACATATTCTGGAACCCCTGCAACGGGTACAAAAGCAGGGGCGAGTTGTTATCGCGGTGGTACCTCAGGATCTGGCTGGGGTTCATCTGGACCTTGGACAGGAAGTGGTGGAACATCTTGTCGCCGTGGGCCGGGTGGCTCTTCTCGTATTTCTCGTAGGTGTTGTCGGTGATCTGCGCGGAGGCGCCGTCGTTGTCGGGACTGAGGAGGTTCAGGTCGTCTTCGGTTTTCTGTTGGTACTCCTGGAGGAGCTCCTTGACGTGTCTGTCGCTGATGGTGGACGCGCCGGAGGTCTCCTCCCAGACGGTCATGAAAGAGGGAACAAATTGCAAGAGGGAGGACTTTCTTGGATCGGAATGGATGCTTTGGCAGAGGTCCTGGGGGAGCGGAGCGGCTTCCTGGAGGAGGGCGACGATGTCGTGCTGCGGCATGATGGGGCTGTCGATGGTGACCACTTCGCCCTCGTCGCCCTCGATCTCGGCGGTGGCGGAGGGGGAGTGTAGACGGCCGACGGCACCGCCTACGAACAAAATCACACTTATTATTATTATTATTATTATTATTTTCATATTATTCGTGTTCTCTATGCATTTTTTTATTTTCATTTTTCCTTTTTCACTTTTTAGATTTTTCAGTTTTTCGATTTTTTGTTTTTGAAAATTTTAAAATTTTCGATATTTCAACGGTCGATTCCGGAAAAACGGTTGCAGTTATCAAAGAAACGATGCCGGAAGTGAATTCTAGAGCTCGAAATCTACAAGAAAATGTATTTAGTTAAGTTTAGAAAATGTCAAAATTTGGCCGAAATTTGAAGAAGGGGGGACCATTAGAACATTTTCAATTTTAAAAAAGTTGTCTAAAAATTGTGAAAAAATTCAGGGACGTAGATCTCGACATGCTGATTCCAAAAATATACAATGTTGATGATCACGGAGTAACATTTTCGAAATAATCGGTAGGAAAGGCGAATTTTTGAAGATTTCTAAAATTTTCGATATTTCAACGGTCGATTCCGGAAAAACGGTTGCAGTTATCAAAGAAACGATGCCGGAAGTGAGTTCTAGAGCTCGAAATCTACAAGAAAATGTGTTTAGTTAAGTTTCGAAAATGTCAAAATTTGGCCGAAATTTGAAGAAGGGGGGACCATTGGAAAATTTTCACTTTTAAAAAAGTTGTCTAAAAATTGTGAAAAAATTCAGGGACGTAGATCTCGACATGCTGATTCCAAAAATATAACATATTGATGGTCACGGAGCAACATTTTCGAACGAATCGGTACGAAATGCGAATTTTTAAAGATTTCTAAAATTTTCGATATTTCAACGGTCGATTCCGGAAAAACGGTTGCAGTTATCAAAGAAACGATGCCGGAAGTGAGTTCTAGAGCTCGAAATCTAAAAGAAAATGTATTTAGTTAAGTTTAGAAAATGTCAAAATTTGACCGAAATTTGAAGAAGGGGGGACAATTGGAAAATTTTCACTTTTAAAAAAGTTGTCCAAAAATTGTGAAAAAATTCAGGGACGTAGACCTCGACATGCTGATTACAAAAATATACAATGTTGATGGTCACGGAGTCACGTTTTCGAAATAATCGGTAGGAAAGGCGAATTTTTGAAGATTTCTAAAATTTGCGATATTTCAACGGTCGATTCCGGAAAAACGGTTGCAGTTATCAAAGAAACGATGCCGGAAGTGAGTTCTAGAGCTAGACATCTACAAGAAAATGTGTTTAGTTAAGTTTCGAAAGTGTCAAAATTTGGCCGAAATTTGAAGAAGGGGGGACCATTGGAAAATTTTCACTTTTAAAAAAGTTGTCTAAAAATTGTGAACAAATTCAAAGACGTAGATCTCGACATGCTGATTCCAAAAATATACAATGTTGATGGTCACGGAGCAACATTTTCGAAAGAATCGGTACGAAATGCGAATTTTTGAAGATTTCTAAAATTTTCGATAATTCAATGGTCGATTCCGGAAAAAACGGTTGCAGTTATCAAAGAAACGATGCCGGAAGTGAGTTCTAGAGCTCGAAATCTATAAGAAAATGTGTTTAGTTAAGTTTAGAAAATGTCAAAATTTGACCGAAATTTGAAGAAGGGGGGACAATTGGAAAATTTTCACTTTTAAAAAAGTTGTCCAAAAATTGTGAAAAAATTCAGGGACGTAGACCTCGACATGCTGATTACAAAAATATACAATGTTGATGGTCACGGAGTCACGTTTTCGAAATAATCGGTAGCAAAGGCGAATTTTTGAAGATTTCTAAAATTTTCGAAATTTCAACGGTCGATTCCGGAAAAAACGGTTGCAGTTATCAAAGAACCGATGCCGGAAGTGAGTTCTAGAGCTCGAAAAATGTAAGAAAATGTGTTTAGTTAAGTTTCGAAAATGTCAAAATTTGGCCGAAATTTGAAGAAGTGGAAAATTTTCACTTTTAAAAAAGTTGTCTAAAAATTGTGAAAAAATTCAGGGACGTAGATCTCGACATGCTGATTCCAAAAATATACAATGTTGATGGTCACGGAGTAACATTTTCGAAATAATCGGTACGAAATGCGATTTTTTGAAGATTTCTAGAATTTTCGATAATTCAAGGGTCGATTCCGGAAAAACGGTTGCACTAATCTAAGAAACGATGCCGGAAGTGAGTTCTAGAGCTCGAAATCTACAAGAAAATGTCTTTAGTTGAGTTTCGAAAATGTCAAAATTTGGCCGAAATTTGAAGAAGGGGGGACCATTGGAAAATTTTCACTTTTAAAAAAGTTGTCTAAAAATTGTGAAAAAATTCAGGGACGTAGATCTCGACATGCTGATTCCAAAAATATACAATGTTGATGGTCACGGAGTAACATTTTCGAAACAATCGGTAGGAAAGGCGAATTTTTGAAGATTTCTAAAATTTTCGATATTTCAACGATCGATTCCGGAACAACGGTTGCAGTTATCAAAGAAACGATGCCGGAAGTGAGTTCTAGAGCTCGAAATATACAAGAACATGTGTTTGGTTAAGTTTCGAAAATGTCAAAATTTGGCCGAAATTTGAAGAAGGGGGGACCATTGGAAAATTTTCACTTTTAAAAAAGTTGTTTAAAAATTGTGAAAAAAATCAGGGACGTGGATCTCGACATGCTGATTCTAAAAATATAGCGTGTTGATGGCCACGGAGCAACATTTTCGAAAGAATCGGTACGAAATGCGAATTTTTTAAGATTTCTAAAATTTTCGATATTTCAACGATCGATTCCGGAACAACGGTTGCAGTTATCAAAGAAACGATGCCGGAAGTGAGTTCTAGAGCTCGAAATATACAAGAACATGTGTTTGGTTAAGTTTCGAAAATGTCAAAATTTGGCCGAAATTTGAAGAAGGGGGGACCATTGGAAAATTTTCACTTTTAAAAAAGTTGTCTAAAAATTGTGAAAAAATTCAGGGACGTAGATCTCGACATGCTGATTCCAAAAATATACAATGTTGATGGTCACGGAGTAAACATTTTCGAAAGAATCGGTAGGAAATGCGATTTTTTGAAGATTTCTAAAATTTTCGATATTTCAACGGTCGATTCCGGAAAAACGGTTGCAGTTATCAAAGAAACGATGCCGGAAGTGAGTTCTAGAGCTCGAAATCTACAAGAAAATATCTTTAGTTAAGTTTCGAAAATGTCAAAATTTGGCCGAAATTTGAAGCAGGGGGGACCATTGGAAAATTTTCACTTTAAAAAAGTTGTGCAAAAATTGTGAAAAAATTCAGGGACGTAGATCTCGACATGCTGATTCCAAAAATATACAATGTTAATGGTCACGGAGCAACATTTTCGAAATAATCGGTAAGAAATATGAATTTTTGAAGATTTCTAAAATTTTCGATATTTCAACGGTCGATTCCGCAAAAACGGTTGCACTTCTCAAAGAAACGATGCCGGAAGTGAGTTCTAGAGCTCGAAATCTACAAGAAAATATCTTTGGTTAAGTTTCGAAAATGTCAAAATTTGGCCAAAATTTGAAGGGGGGACCATTGGAAATTTTTCACTTTTAAAAAAGTTGTCAAAAAATTGTGAAAAAATTCAGGGATGTAGATCTCGACATGCTGATTCCAAAAATATAGGGTGTTGATGGTCACGGAGCAACATTTTCGAAATAATCGGTAAGAAATGCGAATTTTTGAAGATTTCTAAAATTTTCGCAATTTCAACGGTCGATTCCGGAAAAACGGTTGCACTTATCAAAGAAACGATGCCGGAAGTGAGTTCTAGAGCTCGAAATCTACAAGAAAATATCTTTGGTTAAGTTTCGAAAATGTCAAAATTTGGCCGAAATTTGAAGAAGGTGGGACCATTGGAAAATTTTCACTTTTAAAAAAGTTGTCAAAAAATTGTGAAAAAATTCAGGGACGTAGATCTCGACATGCTGATTCCAAAAATATAGGGTGTTGATGGTCACGGAGTAACATTTTCGAAATAATCGGTAAGAAATATGAATTTTTGAAGATTTCTAAAATTTTCGATATTTCAACGGTCGATTCCGGAAAAAACGGTTGCACTTATCAAAGAAACGATGCCGGAAGTGAGTTCTAGAGCTCGAAATCTACAAGAAAATATCTTTGGTTAAGTTTCGAAAATGTCAAAATTTGGCCGAAATTTGAAGAAGGGGGGACCATTGGAAAATTTTCACTTTTAAAAAAGTTGTCAAAAAATTGTGAAAAAATTCAGGGACGTAGATCTCGACATGCTGATTCCAAAAATATAGGGTGTTGATGGTCACGGAGCAACCTTTTCGAAATAATCGGTAAGAAATGCGAATTTTTGAAGATTTCTAAAATTTTCGATATTTCAACTGTCGATTCCGGAAAAACGGTTGCACTTATCTAAGAAACGATGCCGGAAGTGAGTTCTAGAGCTCGAAATCTACAAAAAATATCTTTAGTTAAGTTTAGAAAATGTCAAAATTTGGCCGAAATTTGAAGAAGGGGGGACCATTGGAACATTTTCACTTTTAAAAAAGTTGTCTAAAAATTGTGAACAAAATCAGGGACGTAGATCTCGACATGCTGATTCCAAAAATATAACATGTTGATGGTCACGAAGCAACATTTTCGAAAGAATCGGTACGAAATGCGAATTTTTGAAGATTTCTAAAATTTTCGATATTTCAACGATCGATTCCGGAACAACGGTTGCAGTTATCAAAGAAACCATGCCGGAAGTGAGTTCTAGAGCTCGAAATCTACAAGAAAATGTGTTTGGTTGAGTTTCGAAAATGTCAAAATTTGGCCGAAATTTGAAGAAGGGGGGACTATTGGAAAATTTTCACTTTTAAAAAAGTTGTCTAAAAATTGTGAAAAAATTCAGGGACGTGGATCTCGACATGCTGATTCCAAAAAATATACAATGTTGATGGTCACGGAGTAACATTTTCGAAATAATCGGTAGCAAAGGCGAATTTTTGAAGATTTCTAAAATTTTCGATATTTCAACGGTCGATTCCGGAAAAACGGTTGCAGTTATCAAAGAACCGATACCGGAAGTGAGTTCTAGAGCTCGAAAAATGTAAGAAAATGTGTTTAGTTAAGTTTCGAAAATGTCAAAATTTGGCCGAAATTTGAAGAAGTGGGGACCATTGGAAAATTTTCACTTTTAAAAAAGTTGTCTAAAAATTGTGAAAAAATTCAGGGACGTAGATCTCGACATGCTGATTCCAAAAATATACAATGTTGATGGTCACGGAGTAACATTTTCGTAATAATCGATAGGAAAGGCGAATTTTTGAAGATTTCTAAAATTTGCGATATTTCAACGGTCGATTCCGGAAAAAACGGTTGCACTTATCAAAGAAACGATGCCGGAAGTGAGTTCTAGAGCTCAAAATCTACAAGAAAATGTGTTTGGTTAAGTTTTGAAAATGTCAAAATTTGGCCGAAATTTGAGAGAAGGGGGGACCATTGGAACATTTTCACTTTTAAAAAAGTTGTCTAAAAATTGTGAAAAAATTCAGGGACGTGGATCTCGACATGCTGATTCCAAAAATATACAATGTTGATGGTCACGGAGTAACATTTTCGAAATAATCGGTAGCAAAGGCGAATTTTTGAAGATTTCTAAAATTTTCGATATTTCAACGGTCGATTCCGGAAAAACGGTTGCAGTTATCAAAGAACCGATGCCGGAAGTGAGTTCTAGAGCTCGAAAAATGTAAGAAAATGTGTTTAGTTAAGTTTCGAAAATGTCAAAATTTGGCCGAAATTTGAAGAAGTGGGGACCATTGGAAAATTTTCACTTTTAAAAAGTTGTCTAAAAATTGTGAAAAAATTCAGGGACGTAGATCTCGACATACTGATTCCAAAAATATAGCGTGTTGATGGTCACGGAGCAACATTTTCGAAAGAATCGGTACGAAATGCGAATTATTGAAGATTTCTAAAATTTTCGATATTTCAACGATCGATTCCGGAACAACGGTTGCAGTTATCAAAGAAACGATGCCGGAAGTGAGTTCTAGAGCTCGAAATCTACAAGAAAAATGTGTTTGGTTAAGTTTCGAAAATGTCAAAATTTGGCCGAAATTTGAAGAAGGGATTGGAAAATTTTCACTTTTAAAAAAATTGTCTGAAAATTGTGAAAAAATTCAGGGTCGTAGATCTCGACATGCCGATTCCAAAAATATACAATGTTGATGGTCACGGAGTAACATTTTCGAAATAATCGATAGGAAAAGCGAATTTTTGAAGATTTCTAAAATTTTCGATATTTCAACGGTCGGTTCCGGAAAAACGGTTGCAATTGTCAAAGAAACGATGCCGGAAGTGAGTTCTAGAGCTCCAATCTACAAGAAAATGTATTTTGTTAAATTTGGAAAAAAATTGTATGCTTAGATCACACGACAAAACTAGTAATATTCAAATTTACACCAGTTTAAATTCAGCGCCGATGTGCTTTATTGTGATTGGTCGGCACGGGTACTGAAATTATTATTAAACCAGTCATTGAGTAAATCCATAGAACACCTAAACAGCACAATATTCTATGGGTACATCAAGGCAACCACTGACGTCAGAATGTCAATAATTACGGACCTTGTCCCTAACCTCACTTTCCCATACCCAAATCAAATCAGATAAGCCCTAACCATGAAGTCAACTTTCCTCACACAAGAATGAGCGTAATCACGAAATCGACGCCCCACAACCTCAAAAGTGACGTCGGCATCTTCAAACACGTGAAATTCGAGCACTTCATCGCCGGCATCAGTGGCGGCGTCACGTCAACCCTAATCCTGCACCCCCTCGACGTAATTAAAATCCGCTTCGCCGTCAACGATGGACGACTGCACAAAACACCCCAGTACTCTGGAATCTGGAACGCCTTCACCACCATATTCCGGAAGGAGGGTCTCCGCGGCCTGTACCGAGGCGTCACGCCGAACGTGTGGGGCGCCGGCAGCTCCTGGGGACTCTACTTTCTCTTCTACACGACAATAAAAACGTGGGTGCAAGGGGGCAACGCGAACGTGCCGCTGAAACCCACTCAACATCTAGTGGCAGCTTCAGAAGCCGGTGTGATTACTCTATTCATCACCAACCCGTTCTGGGTTGTCAAAACTAGGTTATGCCTCCAGTTTGGGGCTGGTCAAGAACAGTACAAGGGGATGATTGACGCTCTGGTTAAAATTTTTCAACAGGATGGAATCCGGGGGTACTATAAAGGTCTAGCTCCAGGGATTTTTGGGGTGTCGCATGGTGCTGTACAGTTCATGGTGTATGAAGAACTGAAGAATACGTATAGTGTGTACTATGGTTTGCCAATATCGACGAAACAGGGGACGGTTCAGTATCTTTCTTTCGCTGCATTGTCGAAGCTTGTGGCTGCGGGAGCTACGTATCCATATCAAGTGGTCAGAGCGAGGTTACAGAATCAACATTATTCGTATACAGGGACTTTGGACTGTATTTCACAAACATGGAGGTATGAAGGCTGGCGGGGGTTCTACAAAGGGCTAGGAACTAATTTGTTGAGGGTTACACCAGCCACCATGATCACGTTTTTAACGTACGAAAATGTATCTCACTTTTTAGCTACATATAGAAGTGACGAGAGTTGATGGAATATTGTTATTTTATTTTTTTTATTAGTCAATTTTACCGATTCCTGTTACATGTGATGTAGATTTTAAGTAGCGACTGAAGGGACCTTCTTGTCAATTGTTACCTACATAAGTTGTTATTATTTAAATGTACAGTTACTTTGTAAATTAATGAAATTTCTCATTAAAACCGGAAGCTATTTAAATCGAATTTTAGTTACCTGGTGACTCGAACTGGTGAAATTTATGTTTTTAAGATGGTAGTCATTATGTCATTGTCAAATGGGTCAAATAAACGTCAAAAGACCGAAATCTTATTTTTCAATGAGTTCTGGCTGCTACTTTGGTCAATTTTCTGTTATTTTAACTTACAAAAACTCGAATTGTTGTTGTGAAAATTTGAACTTCAAATATTTCGTAGTTAGTGTCATACCAACCCATCACCAAGCACGACAAAATTCCCCATATTAAAAAAAAAACTCAAATTTAAATTAAATTCTGCGAAAAAACGTACGCGGTAGAAAAAATAGTATAACTAACTCGTTCATAAAGCCATTGTGACACTCATCCTTTATATAATTCGCGGATTCGCCGCTCGTTCTATAAACTTTGATTCGTGCCTTAATATTTGCCTTATGAAACTCGTTCCTTAATATATAATTTAAGGTTCTTGTTCTGGCTACGACAACAATATAAGTATATTAAGAAAAAGAGGCAAAATATAAGCCCCGCCCACCCGCCCTGTCTCAATTCTGATGTTTTTTTTTAATAGTCAAGAGACGACGGGGCGAAACTTAATTGCAAAATCCTTATTGTTTCTCTACAAGAAATGACCATGTCAGACGTGTTTTTCAGTATTCTGTTTTTCAAAAAAGACCATGTATATTAAGAAAAAATTAAAGCCAAAGATTAAGCCCCACCCATGCCTGCCCTAATCGAAATACTAATGAAGTTTTCATTCGTTGACAGACTTAGGGGCGGAGCCTAATTGCAAAATCCATATATCCTTATATTTTAAACGTGTTTTAAGTTTCTAATAGTAAAAAAGTCATCACAATAGAGATGGGGTGAGTGGGCGGGGTAATTATTTTGCCTTTTTGTCTTAATATACCTAGTATTCTTTGAGCAACACGATACTCAAAAACATGTTTTTAATTCCTTGTAAAAAAATAAGTATTTTGCAGTTAAGCTCCGCCCTCATGGTTTTCGGCGAATAAAAAAAGTCATCACAATTGAGATGGGGTGGGTGGGCGGGGTAATTATTTTGCGTTTTTTTTCTTAATATACATAGTATTCTTTGAACAACACGGAACTGAAAAACATGTTTCTAATTTCTTGTAAAGAAATAGTATTTTGCAGTTAAACTCCGCCCTCTTGGTTCTTAGCAAATAAAAAAAATCATCACAATTGAGATAGGGCGGGTGGGCGGGCTTACATTTTGCATTCTCGTTTTAATATATGTAGCCTTCTTTTCTCAACAAGAAACTTAAAACATGTTTAAAATGGAAAATTTGTACAAGGAAATAATTACGCTCCGCTTCATAGTTGCAAAATCCATATTTCTTTGCAAAATGTACCAATTTAACCATGTTTTAAGTTTCTGGTTGTGAAAAGATGGGTGTGCATATCAAGAAAAAAAAAGGTGAAATATAAGCCCCGCCCACCCGCCCTATCCCATTTCTGATGATTTTTTTTTATTCGCTGTGAGCCGAGGGGCGGAGTTTAAATATAAAATCCTTATTTTTCTACGAGAAATTACACATACCGGCCCTGATCTAAATAGCAATGAAGTTTTCATTCGTTGACAGAGCTAGGGGCAGAGCCTAATTGCAAAATCCATATTTCCTTACTACCAATTTAACCATGTTTTAAGCTTCTTGTTGTGAAAAGAAGGGTGTGTATATTAAGATAAAAAAAGACAAAATATAAGCCCCGCCCACCCACCCTGTCCCAATTCTGATGATTTTTTTTATTCGCTGTGAGTCGAGGGACGAAGATAAATTATAAAATCC
Organism: Zophobas atratus; assembly: GCA_022388445.1. Taxonomy (NCBI): domain Eukaryota; kingdom Metazoa; phylum Arthropoda; class Insecta; order Coleoptera; family Tenebrionidae; genus Zophobas; species Zophobas atratus. The sequence goes on from CM039442.1 coordinate 55,832,780, forward strand.
TTATTTTTCTACGAAAAATTACCCATACCTGCCTTGATGTAAATAGTAATGAAGTTTTCATTAGTTGACAGACCTAGGGGGGAGCCTAATTTCAAAACCCATATTTCCTTACAAAAATTTACTATTTTAAATGTGTTTTAATTATCTAAGAATAAAAAAGTCATCACAATTGAGAGGGGGTGGGTGGGCGGGGTTATTATTTTGCCTTTTTTTCTTAATATACCTAGTATTCTTTGAACAACACAATACTCAATAACATGTTTTTTATTTCTTGTAGAGAAATAAGAATTTTGCAGATAAGCTCCGCCCTCTTGGTTCTCGACGAATAAAAAAAATCATCACAATGGGGATAGGGCGGGTGGGCGGGTTTACATTTTGCCTTCTCGTTTTAATATGTGTAGACTTTTTTTCTCAACAAGAAACTTACAACATGTTTAAAATGCAAAATTTGTATAACGATTTTGCAATTAGGCTCCACCTCATTGTTGTAAAATCCATATTTCGTTGCAAAAACGCACCAATTTAACCATGTTTTAAGTTTCTTGTTGTGAAAAGATGGGTGCGTATATCAAGAAAAAAAAGCCAAATATAAGCCCCGCCCACCCTCCCTGTCTCAATTCTGATGATTTTTTTTATTCGCTGTGAGCCGAGGGGCGGAGCTTAATTATAAAATCCTTATTTTTCTACGAGAAATTACCCATACCTGCTTTGATGTAAATAGTAATGAAGTTTTCATTCGTTGACAGCCTAGGGGCGGAGCCTAATTGGAAAATCCATATATCCTTACAAAAATTTACCGTTTTAAACGTGTTTTAAGTTTCTAAGAATTAAAAAAATTATCACAATTGAGTTAGGGTGGGTGGGCGGGGTTATTATTTTGTCTTTTTTCTTAGTATACAGAGTACTTTCTGAACAACACGATACTCAAACACATGTTTATAATTTCTTGTAAAGAAATAAGTATTTTGCAGTTAAGCTCTTGGTTCTCGACGAATAAAAAAAAATCATCACAATTGAGACAGGGTGGGTGGGCGGGCTGACATTTTGCCTTCTTGTTTTAATATGTGCATACTTCTTTTCTCAACAAGAAACTTACAACATGTGTAAATTGGAAAATTTGTATAAGGAAATATCGTTTTGCAATTAGACTCCGCCTCATAGTTTCAAAATCCATATTTTCGTGCAAAAATGTACCAATTTAACCATGTTTTAAGTTTCTTGTTGTGAAAAGAAGGGTGTGTATATTAAGAAAAAAAAGGCAAATATAAGCCCCGCCCACCCACCCTATCTCAATTCTGATGATTTTTTTATTCGCTGTAAGCGGAGGGGCGGAGCTTAATTATAAAATCCTCATTTTTCTACGAGAAATTACCCATACCTGCCTTGATGTAAATAGTAATGAAGTTTTCATTCGTTGACAGACTAGGGGCAGAGCCTAATTGCAAAATCCATATTTCTTTACAAAAATTTACCATTTTAAACGTGTTTTAAGTTTTTAAGAATAAAAAGGTCATCACAATTGAGATGGGGTGGGTGGGCGGGGCTATTATTTTGCCTTTTTGTCTTAATATACCTAGTATTTTTTGAACACGATACTCAAAAACATGTTTATAATTTCTTGTAAAGAAATAAGCATTTTGCAGTTAAGCTCCGCCCTCTTGGTTTTCGGTGAATAAAAAAATCATCACAATTGGGATAGGGCGGGTGGGCGGGCTTATATTTTGCCTTCTTGGTTTAATATGTGTAGACTTCTTTTCTCAACAAGAAACTTAAAATATGTTTAAAATGGAAAATTTGTATAACGATTTTTCAATTAGGCTCCGCCTCATGGTTGCAAAATCCATATTTCCTTGCAAAAATGTACCAATTTAACCATGTTTTAAGTTTCTCGTTGTGAAAAGAAGGCTATGTACAGTAAGAAAAAAGAGGCAAAAATATAAGCCCGCCCACCCACCCTGTCTCAATTCTGATGATTTTTTTTATCCGCTGTGAGCCGAGGGGGGAGCTTATTTATAAAATCCTTATTTTTCTACGAGAAATTACCCATACCTGCCTTGATGTAAATAGTAACGAAGTTTTCATTCGTTGACAGACCTAGGGGCGGAGCCTAATGGCAAAATCCATATTTCCTTACAAAGATTTACCATTTTAAACGTGATTTAACTTTCTAAGAATTAAAAAAATAATCACAATTGAGATAGGGTGGGCGGGGTTTTTATTGTTTTGCCTTTTTTCTTAATATACCTAGTATTCTTTGAACAACACGATACTCAAAAACATGTTTATAATTTCTTGTAAAAAAAATAAGCATTTTGCAGTTAAGCTCCGCCCTCTTGGTTTTCGGTGAATAAAAAAATCATCACAATTGGGATAGGGCGGGTGGGCGGGCTTATATTTTGCCTTCTTGGTTTAATATGTGTAGACTTCTTTTCTCAACAAGAAACTTAAAATATGTTTAAAATGGAAAATTTGTATAACGATTTTTCAATTAGGCTCCGCCTCATGGTTGCAAAATCCATATTTCCTTGCAAAAATGTACCAATTTAACCATGTTTTAAGTTTCTTGTTATGAAAAGAAGGGCATGTATATTTAGAAAAAAAAGGCAAAATATAAGCGCCACCCACCCACCCTGTCTCAATTCTGATGATTTTTTTTATTCGCTGTGAGCCGAGGGGAGGAGCTTATTTATAAAATCCTTATTTTTCTACGAGAAATTACCCATACCTGCCTTGATGTAAATAGTAATGAAGTTTTCATTCGTTGACAGACCTAGGGGCGGAGCCTAATTGCAAAATCCATATATCGTTACAAAAATTTACCATTTTAAACGTGTTTCAAATTTCTAAGAAAAAAATCATCACAATTGAGATGGGGTGGGTGGGTGGGGTAATTAGTTTGGCTTTTTTTCTTAATACATATGGTATTCTTTGAACAATACGATACTCAAAAACATGTTTATAATTTCTTGTAAAGAAATAGTATTTTGCAGTTAAACTCCGCCCTCTTGGTTCTCGGGGAATAAAAAAAATCATCACAATTGAGATAGGGCGGGTGGGCGGGCTTACATTTTGTCATCTTCTTTTAATATGTGTAGACTTTTTTTCTCAACAAGAAATTTACAACAGGTTTAAAATGCAAAATTTGTATAACGATTTTGCAATTAGGCTCCGCCTCATAGTTGCAAAATCCATATTTCCTTGCAAAAATGTACCAATTTAACCATGTTTTAAGTTTTTTGTTGTGAAAAGAAGGGCATGTATATTTAGAAAAAAAAAAGGCAAAATATAAGCCCCGCCCACCCACCCTGTCTCAATTCTGATGATTTTTTTTATTCGCTGTGAGCCGAGGGGCGGAGCTTAATTACAAAATCCTTATTTTTCTACGAGAAATTACCCATACCTGCCTTGATGTAAATAGTAATGAAGTTTTCATTCGTTGACAGCCTAGGGGCGGAGCCTAATTGCAAAATCCATATATCCTTACAAAAATTTACCGTTTTAAACGTGTTTTAAGTTTCTAAGAATAAAAAAGTCATCACAATTGAGATGGGGTGGGTGGGCGGGGTTATTATTTTACCTTTTTCTCTTAATATACATGGTATTCTTTCAACAACACGATACTCAAAAATATGTTTCTAATTTCTTGTAAAGAAATAAGTATTTTGCAGTTAAGCTCCGCCCTCTTAGTTCTCGGCGAATAAAAAAAATCATCACAATTGAGACAGGGTGGGTGGGCGGGGCTGACATTTTGCCTTCCTGTTTTAGTATATGTAGACTTCTTTTCTCAACAAGAAACTTAAAACATGTTTAAAATGGAAAATTTGTATAAGGAAATCATTACGCTCCGCTTCATAGTTGCAAAATCCATATTTGCTTGCAAAAATGTACCAATTTAACCATGTTTTAAGTTTCTTGTTGTGAAAAGATGGCTATGTACTGTAAGAAAAAAGAGGCAAAATATAAGCCCCGCCCACCCGCCCTGTCTCAATTCTGGTGATTTTTTTATTCGCTGTGAGCGTAATTGTAAAATCCTCACTTTTCTACGAGAAATTACCATGTGAAATATGTTCTTAAGTAATCGTGTTATACGAAGAAAACTAAATGTATTAATTAAAACAGAAAACCAAAAGAGAAGCCCCACCCATCCGTCTCGATCGTAATCGTGATGAATTTTTCATTCGACCGAGGGCGGAGCGTAATTGCAAAATCGATATTTCCCTAGACAAATTTACTATTTTAAAATGTTTTAAATTTCTTGTTGTGAAAAGATGACAGCACATATTACGAAAACAAGGCAAAATGTAAGCCCGCCCACCCGCCCAATCTCAATTGTGATGATTTTTTTATTCACCGTGAATCAAGGGGGCGGAGCTTAACTGCAAAATACTTACTTAAGAAATTAAAAACACGTTTTTTGAGTATCGTGTTGTTCAAAGAATACTAACGTATATTACGAAAAAAACAAGCCGAAAATTAAACCCCACCCATAATCATCCCAAGCTTAATTGTGTTGTCATTTACTAATGTCATAACTTGTAAAATGTGCTTTATGTAGATAACCTTAGTTTACTGACAGTAGTGTCATATCCAAGTCATATCTGTCGGATATTAATAATATCAAAGGCATTTTTTTGTTAAAATAGATTTTTGAAAAGTGCTAATATTTGTCAAAATGACAGTAAAGCTTGAATCACATTGACCTTCTTCAGGGGATTTTCCTTCAAGTAGGCAGCACTGGACAGTACCGCAATTTGATTGGTTGAAAACCCAGTGTCAACGGCAACGTAACGGCGTGCCAACTTTCAACTGCGTATTTATCTTACAACGACAACGTCAACGGCGGACAACAACCTCAGCAACAAGTTCATAAATCGACCTTTACAGTAATTAAACTTCAAATGTTACAATTTGACATTTGTCGTACCAACCAAAACAAAATTCCCCAAATTTTGAAACCTCCATTGTTTAAAAATTGAAAAGGTGCGAAGCGGAAAAATTGTCTAAAATGCGCTCACCGAAAGCCCCATTGTTGGCATTGCGGTCATCGACCGTCAAGTTCCCCAGCCCTGTCCTAATAGACTCCTCCAAACTGCAACTTTCGTCGTCTTCATCGGAAACTCTCTCAATGTTGTTTATCAAATTTCCGTTCTCTTCATTCATGTTTGCGTTATTGTCGTCCCAATCGTCTGCATCGGCACACCAATCGGTCACACTGGCCTTAGAAGCCACCGCTGTCGCCTCCTCGTGCTCTATTATCTTTTCCTGAGATTGGACTCGAACACAAATCCAGCTAAAGTTGATAATCATTAATTAGTGACATTTCGTTATTGAAGCTTTACCTTTCGCTCTGGTTCCAGCAGTTCGGGTTTATACACCCGAATAAGTACAGCGTCCTGTGGAACGCCGAGTTCTCCAAGGGGGCGTAAATTTGTACTACTAGGGGCCTTGGCAGCTGGCATAGTGGACATATGGGGGCGTCGAGTTTGATGTTGCTTGGTAGATCCTACAAAAAACGATTATTTAAATATTAATAATTAACATCGGTTGTAGTGTGTATGTTAAAAACATGTTATGGTCCGTGTCTAGTACGAGGGGGTGTAACTCAGTGGTAGAGTGTCTGCTTCGCATGCTGAAAGTCCTGGGTTCAAATCCCAGCTCCTCCACTTTTTTTTTTTCTCGATTAAATAACAATCGAACACAATTTCGCAATACTTACAACCCAAAAATAACAATTTTCCCGTGTGGAACTATTACTAAACCGAATTAATCGCGTTTTGTGTCAGAAATTTCGCCAACGCAGTCGCTAGAGGTGTTAAATCGGTATTTCCACTAATGGCAGTACTTACGGGTTTTCCTCCAATTTTATTGGTCGTAAAGTTAATTTGATTTTTGTATTTTTCTGTAATCAATTCGTCTTCGAAACCGAGCGACACTTTTTGATCGTTTTGGGCCATGTTTTCACATCAGCTGATAAATTAACTCCACAAACTAAACGTTCTTGTCTTATAGTCAACCAAATATACAATGCATGACGTTCTCTCCCATGACGAGACCTCTCATTGGGGTGTTCGAGACAAACTGGGGAGCGCTTGCGTCGCATTTTACCACTTCAGGCTGGCATTTATCGATTGCGTTTAAAAAGTTGTAAAATGAAGACGTTTTGAGTTATGGGAGGTGAAATGACCCATATCTCGTTTACTAAATCTCGCGTGATTAAATTGGCGGTTGTCCTTCCACATAAAGAGCAGAAAGGATTTTCGAGCATGCGATATTACAACTTGGATCCTATTTACGTTACTCTGGCTAGATTTTTTTAAATTTTGTCGACTGATTTCCGTAAATGGTGAAAATGTGTTTCGGAAAAAGCGGCAATTAAAATTCGCGCTCTAGTTTGACAGCTGCATCAACCTAACAAACCAAAAATTCCTAATACAACTGTCAAAATCTCCGTCAATGTCAAAACGTTAGGAAAATCAACAAAGCAACGTTTTCCTTGATTTTTGGAAATTTATCGAATTTGTGGGTGTTGTAAGTTCGGAATTATGATGTTACAGTGAAAGTAAATAAGCAGACATGGACATCCTTAAAGCCGAAATTGCGAGGAAACGTAAGCTTCTTGAAGAGAAAAATGTCATTGTAAGTGTTTTTAATCACTTTTATTATAAATATGATATTTCTTGAGACAGACGACTCTTACGTTGCTGCTACAACCAGTTTGTGATGATCGTTGTGATTAAAAAATTCTTTTTTATGAGTTCCACGCTGAAATCTGTTCACATTGTCCTTTCACTTCACATGCTGGTTGTAACTAGTTGTGCTTAGAGGCGAAGAAAGTTCTTTATTTTCTGCTTTTTACGTCTTTTTATTTTGTCCTGTTCGGCATTGACAACTGTCAAATCTCGGTCTGTATTATTACTCATTATTATTTTTCTTATCATTTGTTTACCTTTTTTTTTTCTCAATAAATATTAAAAACGACGTAAGTTTTAGTATTCTTTTTTCGTATTATATTTTTTTTTGTTTTTTTTTTAATCAGTTCTTATAAGTCAGTTTTTCATCACCCAGTATATTTTACGAATACTATGTAGATGGTAAAACGCTTGTCTAATCGTCCCCACCAACTTATGTGGTGACGTCACCTGAAAATCTTGCATTATAAATGTTATTTAAATTTCATAAAATAACATACTTTTATACTTGTGGTTTATGAATCTGCCTTTATTTTTTCTGTAGATAATCACTAATCAGATTTTCTACATGTTGTGAGCATTGTGTACCAACGCCATACTTTATTGTGTTTATAAACGACTAAAGCCATACTTTATGAACGATGGACGCCGAGAAAATGGAAAACTTTCAATCGAAAAATGGAGTGAATAATTGAAACAAAGGAAAAGTCGGGAAAGCGAAAAATTAAATATAGAGAAATTGTAAAAACGATAAATTGAAAAAAACAAAAAATTAAGTGATGTAAAAACTGACAATGGAAATAGAAGAAAATAATTGAAAAATCGGAATAATCGAAAAACCAAAAAATTAGAAATCGAAAAATTGAAAAAATAAAAAGTTGAAAAGCTGCAAAATAAAGACCAAAATACCAAAAATCGAATGATGAAATAATTGAAAACACGGAAAATCTTGAAATTTGAAAATTGAAAAATCGAAAAAATTGTGGAAATAAAAACCGAAAAACTAAGATAATATTGTAATAATTGAAAATATGGAAAATAAAAATCGTTAAAATTGCGAAAACGTAGAAATGAAAATAAACGAATTAAAAAAATCGAAAAAAATGTAATTGAAAAGTTAAAGAAATCGAAAAATTGAAGAAATGAAGAATTCGAAACTTAATAGTCGAAAAAACGAAAAATTGAAAACATGAAAAGTAGAAAACGGTAAAATTACGAAACATTAAAATGAAAAAAAAAAAAATTAAAAAATCGAAAAATTGAAGAAATGTATTGAGAAATTAGAGATCGAGAAACGAACAATTGCAAAATAAAAACCGAAAAGTTGCAAAATTGTAAAATCGAAAAATCGACAAATTGTAGAAATAATAAATCGAAAAATAAAAAAATGCGACATTGAAAACATTGAAAATTTGCAAAATTGAAGAAACGAAAAATTGAAAATACTGCGAAATCAGGACCGAAAAACTAAAAATCGAATAATGAAATACATAATTGAAAAGTTGCAAAATTGTAAAACTGAAAAATTGAAGAAATGAAGATTTTTGAAAAATTAAAAGTCGAAAAACGAAAAATTGAAGAAAAGAAGAATTGAAAAATCTAAAAATTGTGAAATAACCGAAAAACTAAAAGTCGAATATTGTAATAATTGAAGGTATGGAAAATAAAAAGTCAAAAAACTAAAAAATTCAAATGTTCAAAAATCGAAAAATTTTAAAAATATACTGAAAAATTAGAAATCGAGAAACGAAAAATTTCAAAATAAAATTCGAAAAGTTGCAAAATTGTAAAACCGAATAAATCGAGAAAATTTAGAAATTGAAAAAATAAAAAATTGAAAAATTTAAAAAAATCGAGGAATTGAAAACATCGAAAAATTGAAAATTGCAAAATTGAAGAAACGACAACTTGAAAAACTGCAAAATAAAGACGGAAAAAACAAAAAATCAAATAATGAAATAATTGAAAACATGGAAAATCGAAAAAATCGATAAATTTAAAATTGAAAAAGTAAAAATTCGTAAAATTGTGAACACGTAAAAATAAACAAGAAAAAAATCGTTTAATTAAAAAACTCAAAAGTTAAAAAAAATCGAAAAATTGAAGGAAGAAAAATTCAGATTCGAAAAATTGTGGAATAAAAAACCAAAAGACTAAATGTCGAATATTATAATAATTGAAAACAAGTCGAGAAATGAAAAATTGAAAAAAAAGGAAAATTATAATCGAAAACTAAAAATGGAATGTTGTAATAATTGAAAACATGGAAATTAGAAATCGTAAAAAAATCGAAAAAATAAAAAAATCAAAAATTAAAAAATTCAAAAATTGAAGAAAGGAACAATTGCAAACTGAAAACCGAAAATTAAAAATGTAGAACTTCAAAAATCCAGAAGTTGCAAAATTATAAAACCGGAAAATCGACAAATTTAAAAATTAAAAAAATAAAGAATCGTAAAATTGCGAAAATGTAAAAAGAAGAAATTTTAAAAAATCGAAAAATTAAAAAAAAATGAAAAAATTGAAAACATTGAAAAATTGAAAATTTGCAAAACTGAAGAAACGAAGAGTTGAAAAACTGCAAAATAAAAGCCCAAAAACTAAAAAGCAAAAAATTGAAAAATTAAAAGTCGAAAAACGAAAAATTGCGAAAATGTAAATTTAAAAAATTGAAGGAAACAAATTGAAAAATAGGACAAATTGTGAAGTAAAAATAAAAACCCAAAAACTAAAAATCGAATGCTATAATATTTCAAAAAATATAGAAAATTAAGAGTCGAGAAACAAAAGTAGCAAAACTGTAAAATTGAAAAATTGAAAAAAAAGTTGACAAATCGAAAAATTGGAAAATAAAAAACCGAAAAAACCAAAAATCGAATATTGTAATAACTGAAAATATAGAAAAATAAAGTATTATAATATTGGGAAAACGTAAAAATGGAAAGAAATATATGTATTAAAATAAAAAATCGAAAAAAACTAAAATGTTCAAAAGTCAAAAAAAAATCAAAAAATTAAAGAAAAATTAGAAATCGAGAAAGGAAAAAATTGCAAAATTATAAACCGAATATATAATGTAAGAATCGTTAAAATTGTGAAAATGTAAAAAATGAAAAATGAAAAATTCAAAAGTTAAAGAAAGTCGAAAAAATTTAAGAAATTACCGAAAAATTGAAGAAAGGAAAAATTCAAAATCCAAAAATTGCAAAATAAAAACCGAAAAAACTAAAAATCGAATGATGAAATAATTGATACCACGGAAAATTTTAAATCGAGAAATTGAAAAATTGAAAAGTTACAAAATTGGAAAAACCGAAAAATCGACAAGTTACAAAATTGGAAAACCGAAAAATCGACAAGTTTATAAATTGAAAAAATAAACAATTGTAAAAATTATGAAAACAAACAAAAAGGAAAAATTGAAAAATTCAACAGTTAAAAAAATCGAAAAAAATTGAAGAAATGAAGAATTGAAAAATGAAAAATCGAGAAATTGAAAATCAAAAATTGGAAAATTGTAAAACCGAAAAAATCGACAAATTTAAAATTGAAAAAATTGAAAAATTCCAAAAATGTAAAAATGTAATCAGAATAAATACAAAATCGAAAAACTAAAAATTCAAAAGTTAAAGAAAGTCGAAAAATTTAAGAAATTACCGAAAAATCGAAGAAGAAAAATTCAAAATCCAAAATTGTAAAAAAAAACCGAAAAAAATTAAAAATCGAATATTGTAATAACTAAAAACATGTAAAATTAAAAATTGTAAAATCGAATAATCGACAAATTTAAAATTGAAAAGATGAAAAATTGAAAAATTCCGAAAAATGTAAAAATGGAATAAGAATAAATAAAAAGTCGAAAATCTAAAAATTCAGAAGTTAAAGAAAGCAAAAAAAATTGAAGAAGTAACCGAAAAATTAAAAATCAAGAAACGAAAAATTGAAGAAAGGAAAAATTCAAATTCCAAAAATGCAAAATAAAAACTGAAAAACTAAATACCAAAAATTGCACAATTGTAAAACCGAAAAATCGACAAATTTAAAATTGAAAAAATAAAAAATCGAAAAAACTAAAAATTGAAAAGTTACGAAAATCGAAAAATTGAAGAAATGATGACAAAATTAAAAATCGAGAAACGAAAAATTGAAAACTTGCGAAAACGTTCAAATGAAATCGGAATAAATACAAAATCGAAAAAAAAAATTCAAAAGTTAAAGAAAGTCGAAAAATTTAAGAAATTACCGAAAAATTTAAGAAAGGAAAAATTCAAAATCCAAAAATTGCAAAGTAAAAACCGAAAAACTAAAAATCGAATGATGAAATAATCGAAAACGTGGAAAATTTAAAATCGAGAAATTGAAAAATTGAAAAGTTGCAAAATTGGAAAACCGAAAAGTCGACAAGTTTATAAATTGAAAAAATAAACAATTGTAAAATTCTGAAAACAAACATAAAAAAGAAAAATTGAAAAATTCAAAAGTTGAAAAAATCGAAAAATTGAAAAAATGAATTGAAAAATCAAAAGTCGAGAAACGAAAAAATTGTACAACTGTAAAATTGAAAAATCGAGAAAATGAAAATCAAAAATTGGCAAATTTTAAAATCCAAAAATCGACAAATTTAAAATTGAAAACATGAAAAATTGAACAAAAATTGAAAAATCACGAAAATGTTAAAATGGAATCAGAATAAATAAAAATCGAAAATCTAGACATTCAAGAGTTAAAGAAAGTCAAAAAATTGAAAAAGTAACCGAAAAATTAAAAACAAGAAAGGAAAAATCACAATCCAAAAATTGTGTAATAAAAACAGAAAAACTAAATATCGAATATTCTAATAATTGAAAACATGAAAAATTAAAATTCGAGAAATTGAAAATCAAAAATTGAAAAATTCCAAAAATCTAAAAATTCAGAAGTTGAAGAAAGTCAAAAAATTGGATAAATAACCGACAAATTATAAATCAAGAAACGAAAAATTGAAGAAAGGAAAAATTCAAATTCCAAAAATTGCTAAATAAAAACTGAAAAACAGTATCGAATATTGTAATAATTAAAAACATCGAAAATTAAAATTTTGAGAAACTGAAAATCAAAAAATGCACAATTGTAAAACCGAAAAATCGACAAATTTAAAATCGAAAAACTAAAAATTCAAAAGTTAAGAAAATGGAAAAATTGAAGAAGTTACGACAAAATTAAAAATCGAGAAACGAAAAATTGAAAACTTGCGAAAACGTTCAAATGAAATCGGAATAAATACAAAATCGAAAAACTAAAAATTCAAAAGTTAAAGAAAGTCGAAAAATTTAAAAAATTACGGAAATTTTGAAGAAAGGAAAAATTCAAAATCCTAAAATTGCAAAATAAAAACTGAAAAATTAAAAATCACAATATTGTAACAATTGAAAACATGGACAAATTTAGAAACATGAAAAAATAATAAAGCGAAAAATTAAAAAAAAATCGGGAAATTGAAGAAATGAACTGAAAAATTAAAAATTGAAGAGGAAAAATTGAAAAATAAAAACCGAAAAATTGGTAAAATCGAAAAATCGGCATATTAAAAATTGAAAAATCGAAAAAAAAAAATTTAATTACGAGAAATTGAATAATAAAAAATCGATAGTGTCAGACTTTGTAAACGATAAAAACTTTACCTTATATGAACCAGGGACGCCGTACATTGTAAAGTCTGAATGCAGCAATGTTAATTTTACTAAAGAAAATCTATAAATTCTGAGAGCCGTACTCTAGAATTACTTATACAGAGCGACTCAAAATAAATTGAATTTTTAAACCAAGAAAAGTCACTTTATATATATATATATTATGTTAAAAATAATCAAACTCACATATTTTTATTTTATTTTCAGGCACCCAACAAAAAGTACTTTCGCAGAGGCGACCTCCTAGCCAAGGAACAGGAAGAATACCGCCAAAAATATGGCGCCAGCAACCTGGAGGACTCGTGCAACTCCACCCTCGTCCCAGCAGGTAACCCCCCCCCCCTAACACCACTCCCCGTCTAACCCAATTTCACCTAGGCGACAAATCCGACTCCGACATGGAACGCCACAGCATCCTCCCCCGAAGCGAAGTAATATCGCGTCTACGTGACCGCTCCGAACCAGTATTGTTATTCGGGGAGACCGAAATCGACGCCTTCAAGCGCCTCCGGAAATGCGAGCTCCTGGAGCCCGAGGTCAACAAAGGCTTCAGGAACGACTTCCAGGAAGCCATGGAGCAAGTGGACCAGGCGTACCTCGACGAGCTGCTCATATCGTCGGAAAACGCCAAAAACGACACCAAACCCGCGAGCAAAGAAAAAACGGTGTCGGTAACGTACGACCAGCTCCGGGAAATGGCCAAAGATATGGGAAAAGGGGAACGGGAGCGTGACATGACGGTGATCGTGCAGTTCATCCAAGTGAGTTTATTAAAATCGATTTATTTGGAATAGGGGGGCGGCGCTACATATGGGGGCGGCAGTTCGTCGGGCTCCACGGGCGGCGCTCGGGGGCTTCTATCGTGTACGGGGGCGGCGGCGGCAGCCCTAGAACCGATTTATTAGTATTATCATTATAATTTTTTGTTGTTGTTATTTTAAGTGTACCTGTGGCTGGCGAAATTTGTGTCCTGTTCTGTTGTTCCTGCAATTGTTGCATGATCATCGATATTAATGTTTGTGATAGGGATATAACTCGGCCTGAAACAGTGTTATCAAGGTTCGCTGTCATATGACAGAGATAATTATTTACCTGTCTCTTTGATTTTTCGGATTAGAACTATTTTTGAAAGTCTTATGTACAGGGCGATGAAGAATCCCACCACGTAAAAAACTACAACTAAAACTATTAACGACACAGGTGCATCTTCCTCGCCATCCATTTTTGTGTACTTAGTATTAAACAATGCGATAAAAATTATCGTGGAATGATTATTATCTTATCGTTTCTAGTCGCATTATTGTGTTCTAGTCGTACGTAAGGCCGGGTTTTCTCCTTATTGATACGATCTTTACGTCCTTTTGCAATCCGGTGATTGGGTTATCGGAAATTGAGAGGATTTTGTTGTTTTAGAACGACTAAGGCGATGCGCGTGATGTGTACATACAACGTGGTGATTGCGTTTGTTTTAATCAGATAACGAATTAAATAGAGCTGTCAGGTGGTTTTGACTATTTTTACGCATGTCTGTTTGTTGAAGTTGAAAAAAGATTTTCTGACATTGACATATAAATCAGATACATGGTCGAATTATTCTCTTTATTTTAATAACGGATTTCTACAAAATTTCGTAGACATTGGTTTCTGATAAGGAAACAAGACTGGATTAGTATAATCTCCCCTTATAGCAACTAGTGTGTGGTAAATTACTTCATTATCAAAGTATGTATTGAAGAAAATTTCAAAATTTAACAGTGACAATTCAGTATTTTGTCACTCTCAACATCGAAATTACTTCAAAAAAACTATCTGACTAAATAAAATTGATCCACAATTGTTTAGACACGACTTTGTTAAATTTCGAGATGACATCATCAAATCTTTGGTTTTTCTAATCATCTACATGATAGTCTTAAAGTACAGCCGAAATTCGAAAGCAATCAGTGCAGTAGTTTCGGATATGACGTTTCTTATACAGTTACCAACAGACAAACGGAAATGGAGGACCGACTTTTCGTATAGTACAAGTCCCAAAACGTGGAGAAAAATGCTTTATTAAACTTTAAGACTTGTAGTCGTAGACCAATTTTTTCTGGTGGTTTTTTTGGGCCTTTTTTTCGTGGTTTTTGTAATTTTTTTCTCCCACGTTTTTTCTTTTTTTTTTCACTTTTTAATTGCTTTTTGTCGCCTTTTAGTACTTTTTGGGGTCGGTGTTTTTGTCCTGCTTTTTTTGTCCTATTTTTCCTCCTTTTTTTTGTTAATTACGTCTAAATATTGAAAAATCGAATATTGGAGTAATTAATTGACACATCGGAAAAATCGAGAAATCAAAAATAAAAAATCGAAAATTTGCAAAATTGAAGAAACTAAAAATTGAAAAAATAAAAAAGAAAAAAATCTAAAAATGAAACTCTGAAATTGTAAGTTTGAAGAAAAAAAAAATTGAAAAATCGAAAAATTGCAAAATAAAAATAGAAGACTAGAGTACATAATTGAAAAACCAAAAAAAAAATCGAAAAATTTAAACATTCAAAAGTTAAAAAATGGAAAAATTAAAAAATGAAAAGTTAAAAACATCGAAAAATTGAAGAAACCAAAAACCGAAAAAATTTTTTTTCGTCCTTTTGGTCCTTTTACTCCTTTTCATCCTTTTCGTTCTTTTCGTCCTTCGCCCTTTTCGTCCTTCCTCATTCCTTCTTCGTCCTTTTCGTCATTCATCCTTTGTGTTTTTCGTCCTTTATCCTTTTCGTCTTCGTCCTTTTCTTTTTGTTTCATCTTTTAGTCCTTTTCGTCATTCGTCCTTTTCGTCCTTTGCCCTTTTCTTCCTTTGTCCTTTTCGTCCTTCGTCCTTTTCGGTTTTTTCGTCCTTTTCGTTTTTTTCTTCCTTCGTCCTTTTCTCCCTCCGTCCTTTTCGCCTTTATCGTCCTTCGTCCTTTTCGTTTTTCGTCAATTTGGTCCTTCGTCCTTTTCTTTCTTCGTCTATTTCTTCCCTCTCCCTTATCGTCCTTTTCGTTTTTTCGTCCTTTTCGTCCCTCGTCCTTTTCGCCCTTCATCCTTTTCGCCATTCGTCCTTTTCGTTCTTCGTCCTTTTCGTCCTTCGTTCTTTTCGCCCTTCGTCCTTTTCGTACTTCGTTCTTTTCGTCATTCGTTCGATTCGTCCTTCGTCCTTTTCGTGCTTCTTCCTTTTCCTGTTTTTAGTACTTCGTCCTTTTCGCCTTTTTCGTTCTTTTTCGTCCTTCGTCCTTCTTCGTCCTTTTTCATCCCCTTTCGTCCTTTTTGTCCTTTCTCGTCCTTTTTGTCCTTTTTCCTTTTCTTTCGTCCTTTTCGTGTTTTTTCGTTCTTTTTCGTCCGTTTTCGTCTTTTCCGTCCTTTCGGTAATTTTTCATTCTTTCTCGTCCTTTTTCATCATTTCCGTCCTTTCCGTAATTTTTCATTCTTTGTCGTCCTATTTCGTCCTTTTTCATCCTCCGTCGTTTTCGTCCTCCTTCGTCGTTTTCGTCCTCCTTCGTCGTTTTCGTCCTCCTTCGTCGTTTTCGTCCTCCTTCGTCGTTTTCGTCCTCCTTCGTCGTTTTTGTCCTCCTTCGTCATTTTACATCCTTTTTCGTCCATTTTCGCCCTCCTTCATCCTTATTCGTCCTTTTCGTCCTTCTTCGTCCTTTTCGTCCTTTTTCGTCCTTTTCGTAATATTTCATACTTTTTCGTCCTTTTCGTCCTTTCCGTAATTTTTCATTCTTCGTCCTTTTTCGTCCTCTTTCGTCCTTTTCGTCCTTTTTCGACATTTCCGTTCTTTCCGTAATTTTTCATTCTTTGTGGTCCTTTTTCGTCCTTTTCCATCCTCCTTCGTCCTTTTCGTCCTTTTACGTCCTTTTTCGTCCTTTTCGTGATTTTTCATCAATTTTCGTCCTTTTTCGCCCTCCTTCATCCTTATTCGTCCTTTTCGTTCTTGTTGTCCTTTCTCGTCCTTTTTGTCCTTTTTCGTCTTCTTTCGTCCTTTTCGTGTTTTTTCGTCCTTTTTCGTCGTTTCCGTCCTTTCCGTAATTTTTCATTCTTTCCCGTCCTTTTTAGTCCTATTTCGTCCTTTTTCATCCTCCTTCGTCGTTTTCATCCTCTTTAGTCATTTTACGTCCTTTTTCGTCCTTTTCGTAATTTTTCATCCATTTTCGTCCTTTTCGCCCTTTTTCGCCCTCCTTCATCCTTATCCGTCCTTTTCGTCCTTTTTCGTCCTTTTCGTAATATTTGATCCTTTTTTGTCCTTTTCGTCCTTTCCGTAATGTTTCATTCTTCTCCGTCCTTTTTCGTCCTTTTTCGTCCAATTTCCTCCTTTTTCATCCTCCTTCGTCCTTTTCGTCCTCTTTCGTCCTTTTACGTCCTTTTTCGTCCTTTTCGTAATTTTTCATCAATTTTCGTCCTTTTTTCGCCCTCCTTCATCCTTATTCGTCCGTTTCGTCCTTTTTGTCCTTTCTCGTCCTTTTTGTCCGTTTTCGTCTTCTTTCGTCCTTTTCGTGTTTTTTTTGTTCTTTTTCGTCCTTTTTCGTCTTTTCCGTCCTTTCCGTAATTTTTCATTCTTTTTCGTCCTTTGTCGTCCTATTTCGTCCTTTTTTCATCCTCCTTCGTCGTTTTCGTCCTCTTTAGTCATTTTACGTCCTTTTTCGTCCTTTTCGTAATTTTTCATCCATTTTCGTCCTTTTCGCCCTTTTTTCGCCTCCTTCATCCTTATCCGTCCTTTTCGTAATATTTCATCCTTTTTTGTCCTTTTCGTCCTTTCCGTAATTTTTCATTCTTCTTCGTCCTTTTTCGTCCTCTTTCGTCCTTTTTCGTCATTTCCGTCCTTTTCGTAATTTTTCATTCTTCGTCGTCCTTTTTCGTCCAATTTCGTCCTTTTTCATCCTCCTTCGTCCTTTTCGTCCTCTTTCGTCCTTTTACGTCCTTTTTCGTCCTTTTCGTAATTTTTCATCCATTCTCGTCCTTTTCGTAATATCTCATCCTTTTTCATCCTTCTTCGTCCATTTTGATCCTCTTTCGTCCTTTTTCGTCCTTTTCGTCTTTTTTTCGTCTTTTTCGCCCTTCTTCGTCCTATGTCGTCCTTTTTCGTCTTCTTTCATCCTCGTTTGTCCTCTTTCGTACTTTTCGTCCATTTCGCCCTTTTCGTCGTTTTCGTCCTTTTCGCCTTTTTCGTCGTTTTCGTCCTTTTCGTCTTTTTTGGCCTTTTCGTCCTTTTCGCCTTTTTCGTCCTTTTCGCCTTTTTTGTCCTTTAGTCCTTTTCGTTCTTTTAGTCCTTTACTCCTTTTCGTCCTTTTAATCCTTTTAGTCCTTTTCGTCCTTCGCCTTTTTCGTCATTCATCTTTTTCGTCCTTCGTCCTTTTCGTTTTCGTCTATTTCGTCCTTTTCGTCCTTCGTTCTTTTCGCCCTTCGCCCTTTTCGTCCTTCGTCATTTTCGTCCTTCGAACTTTTCGTCCTTCCTTCTTTTCGTCCTTTTCGCATTTTTCGTCCTCTTTCATCCTTATTCGTCCTTTTCGTAATATTCCATCCTTTTTCGTCCTTTCCGTAATTTTGCATCCTATTTCGTCCTTTGCGTCCTTTTTCGTCCTTTTTCGTCCCTTTCGTCCTTCTTCGTCCTTTTTGTCCTTCCCGTAATTTTTTCATCCTTCTTCGTCCCTTTTGATCCTCATTCGTCCTCTTGTCGTCATTTTTCGTCCTTTTCGTCCCTTTTTTTCGTCCTTTCTCGTCCTTTTCGTAATTTTTCATCCTATTTCATCCTTTTTCGTCCTGTTTCGTCTTTTTCGTCCTATTTCGTCCTTTTCGTACTATTAGTCCTTTTCGTCCTTTTCTCCTTTTTCGTCCTTTTAGTCCTTTTAGTTCTTTCGTCCTTTTAGTCCTTTTCGTCCTTTTCGTCCTTTTAGTCCTTTTCGTCCTTCGTCTTTTTCGTCCTTCGTCCTCTTCGTCCCAAGTCCTTTCCGTCCTCCGTTTTAAGTCCTTTTCGTCCTTCGTCCTTTGTCCTTTTCGTCCTTTGTCCTTTTCGTCCTTCGTCCTTTTCATCCATTTAGTCCTTTTCGCCTTTTTCGTCCTCTTAGTAATTTTCGTTCTTTTCGTCCTTTTGAAAAATGGATGAATGAAAAATCCCGCAATGAGAAATCGAAAAATTGGGGAAACGAAAAATTCCAAAATAAAAATCGGGAAACCAAAAAATTCGGAAAATGGAGTGATTTAAACATCGAAAAAACCTAGTAAATCGAAAAGCTAAAATTGCAAAGTTGTAAAATCGGAATTTTGAAAAAAACAAAATTAAATCATCTGAAAATTGGAAAATCGAAGAATTGAAGAAACGTGAAGTTGTAAAATAAAAATCGAAAATTTGCAAAACTGAAGAAACGAAAAATTGAAAACTTGAAAAACTGCAAAATAAAAACCGCAAAACTAAAAATCGAATAATGGAACAATAAATAAAAATAAAAATCGAGAAACTGAAAATCGAAGAAATTGCAAAATTGTAAAATCGAAAATTCAGCAAAAGAAAAAAGAAAAAAGAAAGATCTAAAAATGAAGGAATGTCAAAGTTAAAAAATCGAAAAATCCTTAAATTTGGAAATTTGAAGAAAAGATAAATTGAAAAATCGAAAAATTGCAAAATAAGTATCGAAAACTTTTAAAAATTCAATTTTGTGTTATAAATTGGAACACTGAAATAGTGAAAAACTGAAAAATTAAGCATCCAGAAAAATTAAACAAGAATTTCAATATGTAGTTAAAAAATCGAAAATTTGAAAAATTGTAAAATTGCGAAATCGTACAAATTTTAAAAAATAGAAAAATTTTAAAATGCAGAAGTTAAAAACATCGAAAAATCGAAGAAACGAAAAACTAAAAAAACGCAATATTAAGAATGGAGAAACGAAAAATTGAAGAAACGAAAAAATAGATTTCTCGTTTCCGTCTGCGTGTCGTTAAATAGTGGGTTTTGTATTTTCTAAGATACATTTTAAATGTTCTTGTGCGATTTTGAATTTTTATTTTTGAGAGAACCTAGAGATTTTTGATTGACATTTACCTTTTTATATGTTTACTTTTATTCAGTAGAAAATATTCGCCAGCTTCTGTTTTATTTTATTATCGTATTTCGAACTGATCTCCCTTTGATATAAATCTTATCGTCTAGAAGTCATTTGTTTAAAGTAGATCGCATTTTGATCTCTCTGGGATTAATATTTACGCACTGTTTCCTGCGATAACGAAAATGAATACGTTTGTACAACAAAAATAAAACCAAAAAATAGGCGAGACTTTCATGAATTTATGAAGTTGCATTTTTTATTCTAGTTTATTCTCCATTTATGGCACGAACAACTGCAGAACCGCCCAACGGAAGAAAAACAAGGCACGAAAGGAAAACTCGCTGGCGCCACCAACACTCAGACTCAAGAATACCTAAAACCCCTACTCAGAAAACTAAAAACATTCACCCTCCCTGAAGACATTTCGGACAGTTTAACAGAAATTGTGGTTCATCTCTTGAACAGAAATTATTTAAAGGTACGTATTTTAAATTGAAAAAAAAATAGTCATTTTAAATCAAATTTATAGGCCAGCGACGCCTATTTACAAATGGCGATCGGTAACGCCCCCTGGCCCATCGGGGTTACCATGGTGGGCATCCACGCTCGAACGGGTCGAGAAAAAATTTTCTCAAAAAATGTAGCCCATGTGATGAACGACGAAACCCAGAGGAAATATATTCAAGGGTTGAAGAGGTTAATGACGAAGTGTCAGGAATACTACCCCACGGACCCATCGCGATGCGTCGAATACGCAGCGTTCGGAACGCCCCCACAACCTGAGTCAGCTTCTTCAAATTGACAATGTGACGATATTATGTATTATGTAAAAATAGTTTTAAGTTACAATAAAGAATATTAAAAAAAAATTTGAAAGAATTTCGAGTACTCCTGGAGTTTTATTTTGGGAACAATTTGAAAAAATCTCGGGATTCCTGTCTTTTTTTTATAAATTGAAAAAACTCTGAGGACCTCTAGTGTTTTAATTTTTAAAGAAGTTGAATTAATCTAGTACCACTGGATTTTTTTGAAAAAAAGTTGAAGGAATCCACACAATTTGAAAAAATCTTGCTAGCATCCCTGGTGTCTTATTTTTGTGAAAAAAATGTCAAAAATGTACCACTTTTTGAAAGAATTTGGAGCACTCTTGGTATCTTATTTTGAAAAGAATTTGAAGGAATGTTGAAGGACTCTGGTGTTTAATTCTTTAAAAATTTGGAAGAATTTCTGTCACATTTTTTAATGAATTTGAAAGAACCTTGGTGATTTGTGGGATCCTTATGCATTATTTTGAAAGAATCTCGGGAATTCATGATATCTTGTTTTGGGAGAATCTAGGGAACCCTTTTTGTTTCAAAATTTGACAGAATCTTGAGGATTCTCTGCCTTATGAAAAAAAAAATTAGAAAGAATCTCAGGCATTCCTGAAGCCTTATTTTGGAAAGAATTTGAAGGAATCTCGGGGATTTCTAGTGTCTTTTTTTAAAAATTTGAAAAAACTCAGGAGGCTCTGGTCTCTTATTTTTGAAAGAATTTGAAAAATCTAAAGAACCTCTGCTGTTTTAATTAAAAAAAATTGGTCTAAAGAGTTTAGACAGTACTTCCCTCGCTGTCGGAAACGTGACGACTGCATGTCTATTATGTTTTTTTTTCGCAGTAGATTTCATTATTTTTTTTTGAGTCACCCGGTATATGCAAATTCAAAAAATATGAATGGAATGATAAATTACAAGTACGGACTCATCATATTTTGTATATTCTAGATAGGATTTATTCGGCAAACTCAAGATAACCAAATATATTTTGACTAAAAATTTATGATGCTCTTTATAACCTTAAAACATTTGCAAGATTTCAAAACATTCGGTTCTGGAGTTCCTGATTAAATCAATAAAATACATTTACCCATTCATTAATTTTTTTGGGTAACCCTGTATATGCAAATCCAAAAACTATGAATGGAATGATAAATCACAAGAAAAGACTCATCATATTTTGTACATTTTAGATAGGATTTATTTAACATTTTAGATAGGATTTATTCGGCAAAATTTTGTGTTGACGTCATGAATTTTTTAGGGGGGATGAGCAAATACATTTTGATCAAAAACTTACCATGCTTATGATAACTTTAAAACACCTTCAAGATTTCAAAGCATTCGGTTTTGTAGTTCCTGAGTAAATCAGTAAAATAAATTTACGCATTCATTATTTTTTTTGAGTCACCCTGTATATGCAAATCCAAAAAATATGAATGGAGTGATATATCACAAGCACAGACTCATCATATTTTGTACATTTTACATAGGATTTATTTGGCAAACTTTTGAGCTGACGCCATCAAGTTTTAGGAGGGGATAACCAAATATATTTTGAGTAAAGATTTATGATGCTCTTTATAGCCTTAAAACATCTGCAACATTTCAAAACATTCGGATTAGTAGATTCAAAATTAAATTGTACCACTTTTTGAAAGAATTTGGAGGACTTCAAGTGTGTTGTTTTGAAGAGAATTTGAAAGAACCTCGGAGGCCTTTGTTGTTTTATTCTTGAAAAATTTGGAAGGATATATTGTCATATTTTTTAATGAATTTGAAAGAACCTCGAATGCCTTTGATATTTTATTTTGAAAAAATTTGGAAGAATCTCTAGTGCCATATTTTTTAATGAATTTAAAAAAACCTCGAAGATCCTTGGTGTCTTGTTTTTAAAAGAGTCTTGTGGGATCCTTGTGTATTATTTTGAAAGAATCTCGGGAATTCCTGGTACCTTTTTTTTGAGAAAAATTGGAAGAATTTCGGGAACCCTTTGCGTCTTTTTTTTTAATTCAAAGTATCTCGGGTATTCCTGGAGCCTTATTTTGGAAAGAATTTGAAGGAATCTCGGGTATTCCTAATGTCTTTTTTTTGGAAAAAAACTCAAGGCCCTCTGGTGTTTTATTTTTGAAAGAATTTATAAGAATCCCCGGACCCCTTGACTTTAATTTTTAAAAGAATTTGAAAGATCTTAAAGACCTTTAGTGTTTTCGTTTTAAAAAAATTTAAAAATCACGAAGGTCCCTGGTGCTTGTGTGTATCTTATTATTTTAAAGGATTTGAAAGAATCTTAAGTACCCCTTAAGTCTTGTTTTACCTATCTTGTTTTTAAGACAATTTGAAAAAATCTCGAGGGCATCTCGTTTGATTTTTGATTTTGAAAAAATTTTGAACAATCTCGGGGATCCCTGATATCTTTTTTTTTTTTTAAAGAATCTCGAGGATCAATGGTGTCTTGTTTTTGAAAGAATTTCCAGACCGTTTGTATTTTATTTTAGAAAAAAATTTGAAAGAATGTCGAGTACCACTTTTTGAAAGAATTTGGAGGACTCCAAGTGTGTTGTTTTGAAGAGAATTTGAAAGAATCTCGAAGGCCTTTGATATTTTATTCTTGAAAAATTTGGAAGAATTGTCATATTTTTTAATGAATTTGAAAGAACCTCGAAGAACCCTGATGTCTTGTTTTTTAAAGAATCTTGTGAAACCCTTTGGCCTTTGGAAACAATTTGAAATAATCTCAGGAACTCCTAGCACCCTGTTTTTGAGAGAATTTGGAAGAATCTCAGGAACCCTTTGTGTCTATTTTTTTTCAAAATTTGAAAGAATCGAGGATTCTTTGACTTATTTTTGAAAAAAAATTGAAAGAATCTCGGGTATTCCTGGAGCCTTATTTTGGAAAAAGTTTGAAGGAATCTAGGAGACTCCGAGTGTCTTTTTTTAAAGAATTTGAAAAACTATGGTGCCTCTGGTGTCTTATTTTTGAAATAATTTTTATGAATCCCGGGATCCCTTGGTATCTTGTTCTTAGGACAATTTGAAAATATCTCGAGGATTCTTAGTGTCTTATTTTTTAAAGAATCTCGACTATCAATGCTCTCTTGTTTTTGAAAGAATCTTGGTAAGATAAGACTGATTTTAGCAAATGACATCCTCTAAGAAAAGAGAGGGTGGGTGGGTGGGGCTAATACTTGGTAAGATAAGACTGATTTTGGCAAATGACATATCTTCTGACAAAATAGAGGGCGGGTGGGTGGGGCTAGTACTTGGTAAGATAAAAATATCATGAATTTTTACTTGTGATTAATCAGTGCATTCAATTTTTGAATTTTTTTAAGCGTAGATTGGACCACTTGACGAACTAAAATAAAATTTTCATCCCAGAGCAAATAAAATAAGCCCAGGAAACAAAGCCGAAACCGATTTCTGGCGATCGAAGTCTACAAAAAAATGTCTCCAACTAATTTTCGGAAATATGTAGTTGAAAAAATGGTTGAAAATGTCAAAAGTGGCAAAATCAGTCTTATTTTATCAAATACTAGCCCCGCCCACCCACCCTTTGTTTTCTTAGAGGGCATGTCATTTGCCAAAATCAATCTTATCTTATCAAATACTAACCCCGCCCACCCACCCTCTATTTTTTAGGAGATATGTCATGTGCCAAAATAAAACTTATCTTAGCAAGAACTAGTAAGTACTACCCTCTGGGAGAATAAAGGGCGGGTGGGCGGAGCTAGTACCTGTTAAGATAAGACTGATTTTGGCAATTGACATATCCTCTGACAAAATAGAGGGCGGGTGGGCGGGGCTAGTACTTGGTAAGATAAGACTCATTTTGGCAAATGACATCCTCTAAGAAAAGAGAGGGTGGGTGGGTGGGGCTAGTACTTGGTAAGATAAGACTGATTTTGGCAAATGACATATCTTCTGACAAAATAGAGGGCGGGTGGGTGGGGCTAGTACTTGGTAAGATAAAAATACCATGAGTTTTTACTTGTGATTTATCACTGCATTCAATTTTTGAATTTTTTTAAGCGTAGATTGGACCACTTGACGAACTAAAATAAAATTTTCATCCCAAAGCAAATATTTGGAAAAATCTCGGGGATTCTTTGCCTTATTTTTGAAAAAATTTGAAAGAATCTCGGGTACTCCTGCAGCCTTATTGTGGAAAGAATTTGAAGGAATCTCGGAAACTCCGATTGTCTTTTTTTTTAAGAATTTGAAAAAACTCAGGTGCCTCTGGTGTCTTATTTTTGAAAGGATTTGTATGAATCCTGGGACTCTTTGGGACCTACCTTGTTCTTAGGACAATTGGAAAATGTCTCGGGGATTCTTGGTATCTTATTTTTTATAAGGAATCTTGACTAACAATGGTCTCTTGTTTTTGAAAGAATCTCCATAACCCTTTGTATTATATTTTTGAAAAAATTTGAAAGAATGTCCTGGATCACTTTTTGAAATAATTTGAAGGAAAATTTGGAGGACTCCAAGTGTCTTATTTTAAGAGAATTTGAAAGAAGGGGGCCTCTAGTGTTTTATTCTTGAAAAATTTGGAAGAATCTCTGTTATCATATTTTTTAATGAATTTGAAAGAACCTCGAAGAACCTGGGTGTCTTGTTTTTTAAAGAATCTTGTGGAATCCTTGTGTATTATTTAGAAATAATATGAAAGAATCTCAGGAACTCCTAGCATTTTGTTTTTGAGAGAATTTGTAAGACCTTTGTGTCATTTTTTTTTTTTTTTCAAAATTTGAAAGAATCTCTAGGATGCTTTGCCTTATTTTTGAAAAAAATTGAAAGAACCTCGGGTACTCCTGGTTCTCGCAAAATTTGTCGAAAACAAACGTTTTCTTTTTTAATCAAAAAGTACTGAGTACTTTTTGATTAAGAAAGTACTCAGTACTTTTTGATTGACAAGTTAGTGAAAAAGTCTGTGCAATCTGATACAGGCAATGAATACAAAATCACAGATATGAGATTTATTAAGATATGGTTGATTATAAGTATAAAGAAAAAATTAAATTACGCACAAGGACAAAATTGCCTTGAAGTCATGTTAATAAGATCATTAAAAATTAAAGTTGTACACCTGTATTGGTATGTCACGTGAGGTTCCTACACATTTTATCACGAATTAGTTGTTCTTTGGTTGTTGTTCGTATTTGGACCCATCAAACCAGCTGAAAAGTAGTTCTTATGTTTTAATAAAGAATTAAGTAAATAAGTACCTTCTTCGACAACCTCAGGGGGTATACCTAAGTAACTGTCACCCTTGGCAATGAAATAGTAACCTAAAAAGATTTATTTATGGCTCACACATATATCCTGTCTATTTTTTTATTTACCTCCACTTATCATCTGCAGTGTCTGCCGCTTCACTCTTTCATACAAAATCAACAGCACCAACATACACAACAAAAATATGATGAAATCGGAAGAAGCACTATAATATAAGTTCCATTTTGGGAATTTAAACCAACGCTTTACAAAAACTCCATCTTTATTGCGTCAAACAGTATCAGTACACTTAGAATTAGTTCTATCTAATTACCCTTATCTTTTATCTCTAATGATAAAAAATTAATAGCGATGAAGCGATTAAGAGAATGAGTCAAAATTTTATAGCTGACTCGCTATGTTACTATTAGCGGTATCCAGGTGCGCCGTTAGCCCCACTAAAACCAAAAATTAGAAAAAATATAATTGGTCACTGAAGTCGTACTTAGCTCAGCCGTTTCTGGAGACACACCCAGAAAGCTTCCACGGTTCCAAATGAAGTAAAAACCTGTCGGATTAGTGTGAACATTTCAACAAACAGAGTTTCAATACGTACCATCTTTTATCATTTTTTTGTATTTCCTTTTCGCTTTTATGTACGCCCACAGTATGACCACCATAACTATGAAATATATCCCCGAAATGGGTAACATGATGGTTAAATACGTGTTCATTGTGGATCAGGAAGTCGGTGTTAATAACACAACAAAAACTAAAGCGACTCGGAATTGATAAAGTGGTTTTTATCTTCGATGGGAGAATCGTAGCGATAGATAGTAATTTAGAGCAATTATATTGAGTTTTTATTTGTTTTGTTTAAGTATTGACACACATTGTAACTTATTTTTGTTTTATTTATTTTTTGGAGTAACAATAATATTTCATAGGAGTTTCTGCTTATTTGGCCAGTTCGTCTGCTCGCTTAGCCGCCGCCTCCACGGCACTCATCACATGCCCCCTTCAACACACAATTAACCCTTCAAAACAACCCAATTCTAAGTACTAACCTCACAGCACCCCGTTCCAGAGCGTGTATTCCAGCAATGGTCATCCCCCCAGCCGAACACACCTCGTCTTTTAAAATCCCCATGTGTTTATCAGTCTCTAGGACCATTTTCGCCGCCCCCAGAACAGTCTGAGCGGCAAACTTAGTCGCCATTTCTCTGTGAAGACCCATGCGGACGCCACCATCTGATAGCGCCTCTATAAACAAGTAGACCTGAAATTGTACGTTGTGTAGGGTGGATAAGCCGTCCAGAAACATACAAACGCAGGCCCGCTACTCGAAATCGCCGCTAGAGCGTTGATCATTTTTTCCGGCAGCTGTTCACAAAGTCCTGTCACTTCTAACAGTGACTGGATGAGAGAAAGATCGTCTTGGGTTACATTGTGGCCGGGACAGTATATAGTGCAACCTTCGCCCACGACCATGGGTGTGTTGGGCATAACTCGGACCACCCTCGACCCAGAAAAGTGCTGGATTTTCTAGGTAGTAACATTTCCCGTGAATTGCAGTTGCAGTATTGGTGGATTTTTAAATATTACCTCTTCCAGTTCGTTCAGTTTAATTCCCGCCAAAATCGACAGGAAGAGTTTATTCTTAATGGGGCGGTTTTTCGAGTCTTGGATAATCTTATCCAGGATTTCGTTCAGTAGGTGGGGTTTTACGGCCAAAAAGATTATGTCGGCTTTTTCGGCTACTTCTGAGTTGTTGGTGGTGATGTTGGCACCGGCGTCTTTCCACACTGTCAAATTTTGGATGTAGGGGCTTGAAACAAAAACCTGGGAGTAGTCGATGAGGCCTTTTTGTTGGATGCTTCTGCAGAGGGCTTTCGACATGTTGCCGTCCCCAATAAAGCCCAGTTTCTTTTTTATTTTGATGGGTGGGATGGTGCATAAGGTTCGGACGTTTTGGCTGCAAAAAAAAACGTCCTTAAGCGAATGTATTTTGTTTTTTCGAATTCGCTATTTTCATTTTTCGATTAATTTTTAATTTTTCAATTTTTTGGATTTCTTTCAGTTTTGGGATTTTTCAATATTTCGACTTTTCAATTTTTTAATTTTTCAATTTTTAAAATTCTATATTTTTCGATTTCTCGACTTTTTTGGTTCTTCAATATGTATTTAATATTTTTCATTTTCCGAATTTTTTAAATTTTCGATTTCCCAATTTTTTTCGTTTTTAAAAATTTTCAATTTTTCATTTTTGATTTTCTCGATTTTATTCGCGATTTTTAATTGTATCAATGTTTTAAATGCTAGATTTTCGTTTTCTCGATTTCTGATTTTTCAGTTCTTCAGTATTTCTATTTTTCAATTTTTTCAAATTTTACGTTCTGAATTGTCAATTTTCCGATTTCTCAATAATTAATCTATTTTTGATTTTCCCATTTGTCGACTTCTCAAACTTTCCATTTTTCAGTTCTTTAATTCTTTTTTCGATTTCGCTTTTTTGGTTTTTCGATTTCTCAATTTTCCAATTTTTAGATATTTCTTTCAGTTTTAGCATTATTCAATATTTCCATTCTTCGACTTTTTGAGTTCTGGATTTTGATTTTTATTTTTGGATTTTCAGTTTTTCGTTTTTTAAACTTTAAATTTTTCGATTTTATTGTTTCGATGTGTCCAATTTTTCAACTTTTCGATACATATTTTAATTTTTCAATTTTTAAATTCTAGATTTTTTGATTTCAATTTCAGTTTCTTTCTATACATATTTTCCAATTTTTCATTTATTTTCGAATTTATAATTTTCGAAATCCCCAATTTTTTCTTTTTTAAAATTTTTTCAATTTTTCAATTTTTGTGTATTATCGATTTGAAATTTTTAATTTTCCGAATTTTTATAGTTTGATTTTTGAGTTTGATTTCTCGATTTTTCAATTTTCGCGATATTTTAATTGTTCAATGTTTTAATATGTGATTTTCGATTTTCTCGATTTTTTATTTTTCAGTCTTCAGCATTTCTATTTTTCAAATTTTCAAATTTTGACGTTGCTGAATTGTCAATTTTCCGATTTCTCATAATTGAATCATTTTTGATTTCCATTGTCGACTTCTCAATTTAGATTTTCATCTTAAATTCTTTTTTCGATTTCGCTTTTTTGGTTTTTCGATTTCTCAATATTTCCAATTTTTGGATATTTCTTTCAGTTTTAGATAAATTTCCAATATTTCCATTCTTCGACTTTTCGAGTTCTGGATTTTTCGATTTTTTTTATTTTTTGGATTTTCAGTTTTTCGTTTTTTAAACTTTAAATTTTTCGATTGTTTCGATTTGTCAATTTTTCAACTTTTCGATACATATTTTAATTTTTCAATTTTTAAAATTCTAGATTTTTCGATTTCAAGAGTTTTCAGTTCTTCTATATTTCAATTTTTCAATTTTCCGAATTATTAAATTTTCTATATTCCAATTTTTCTTTTTTAAAATTTTTCAATTTTTCAATTTTGTGATTTCTCGATTTTTAAATTTTAGATTTTCGAATTTTCATTGTTTGATTTTTTGATGTGTAGATTTCTCGATTTTTCAGTTTTGCGATGTTTTAATTGTTCAATGTTTTAAATGTTAGGTTTTCGATTTCTCAATTTTTTATTTTTCAGTTCTTCAGTATTTCTATTTTTCAATTTTTCAAATTTTGACGTTGCTGAATTGTCAATTTTCGGATTTCTCAATAATTAATCTATTTTTGATTTTCCCAGTTCTTTAATTGTTTTTTCGACTTCGCTTTTTTCGTTTTTTCGATTTCTCGATATTTCCAATTTTTGGATATTTCTTTCAGTTTTAGCATTATTCAATATTTCCATTCTTCGACTTTTCGAGTTCTGGATTTTTCGATTTTTTATTTTTTGGATTTTCAGTTTTTCGTTTTTTAAACTTTAAATTTTTCGATTGTTTCGATGTGTCAATTTTTCAACTTTTCGACACATATTTTAATTTTTCAATTTTTAAAATTCTAGATTTTTCGATTTCAAGAGTTTTCAGTTCTTTCATATTTCAATTTTTAAATTTTCGATATTCCAATTTTTCTTTTTTAAAATTTTTCAATTTTTCAATTTTGTGATTTCCCGATTTTTAGATTTTAAATTTTCGAATTTTTATTGTTTGATTTTTTGACGTTTGGATTTCTCGATTTTTCAATTTTGCGGTGTTTTAAATGTAAGGTTTTCGACTTTTCGATTTTTTTTATTTTTTAGTTCTTCAGTATTTCTATTTTTCAATTTTCCAAATTTTGACGTTGCTGAATTGTCAGTTTTCCGATTTCTCAATAATTAATCTATTTTTGATTTTTCCAGTTCTTTAATTCTTTTTTCGACTTCGCTTTTTTGGTTTTTCGATTTCTCAATATTTCCAATTTTTGGATATTTCTTTCAGTTTTAGCATTATTCAATATTTCCATTCTTCGACTTTTCGAGTTCTGGATTTTTCGATTTTTTATTTTTTGGATTTTCAGTTTTTCGTTTTTTAAACTTTAAATTTTTCGATTGTTTCGATGTGTCAATTTTTCAACTTTTCGATACATGTTTTAATTTTTCAATTTTTAAAATTCTAGATTTTTCGATTTCAAGAGTTTTCAGTTTTTCTATATTTCAATTTTTCAATTTTCCGAATTTTTAAATTTTCGATATTCCAATTTTTCTTTTTTAAAATTTTTCAATTTTTCAATTTTGTGATTTCTCGATTTTTAAATTTTAGATTTTCGAATTTTTATTGTTTGATTTTTTGACGTTTGGATTTCTCAATTTTTAATTTCGCGATATTTTAATTGTTCAATGTTTTAAATGCTAGATTTTCGATTTCTCGATTTCTTGATTTTTCAGTTCTTCAGTATTTCTATTTTACAAATTTTCAATTTTTGACGTTGCTGAATTGTCAATTTTCCGATTTCTCAATAATTAATCAATTTTTGATTTTCCCATTTGTCGACTTCTCAAATTTTCGATTTCTCAGTTCATTAATTCCTTTTTTGACTTCGCTTTTTTGGTTTTTCGATTTCTCAATATTTTCAATTTTTGGATATTTCTTTCAGTTTTAGCATTATTCAATATTTCCATTCTTCGACTTTTCGAGTTCTGGATTTTTCGATTTTTTATTTTTTGGATTTTCAGTTTTTCGTTTTTTAAACTTTAAATTTTTCGATTGTTTTGGATTTGTCAATTTTTCAACTTTTCGATACATATTTTAATTTTTCAATTTTTAAAATTCTAGATTTTTCGATTTCAAGAGTTTTCAGTTCTTCTATATTTCAGTTTTTTCAATTTTCCGAATTTTTAAATTTTCGATATTCCAATTTTTCTTTTTAAAAATTTTTCAATTTTGTGATTTCTCGGATTTTTAAATTTTAGATTTTCGAATTTTTATTGTTTGTTTTTTTTGACGTTTGGATTTCTCGATTTTTCAATTTCGCGATATTTTAATTGTTCAGTGTTTTAAATGCTAGATTTTCGATTTCTTAATTTTTGATTTTTTCAGTTCTTCAGTATTTCTATTTTTCAATTTTTCAAATTTTGACGTTTCTGAATTGTCAATTTTCCGATTTCTCAATAATTAATCAATTTTT
Organism: Zophobas atratus; assembly: GCA_022388445.1. Lineage (NCBI taxonomy): Eukaryota > Metazoa > Arthropoda > Insecta > Coleoptera > Tenebrionidae > Zophobas > Zophobas atratus. Next base: position 55,863,840 of record CM039442.1, read on the forward strand.
GATTTTCCCATTTGTCGACTTCTCAAATTTTCGATTTCTCAGTTCATTAATTCTTTTTTTGACTTCCCTTTATTGGTTTTTCGATTTCTCAATATTTCCAATTTTTGGATATTTCTTTCAGTTTTAGCATTATTCAATATTTCCATTCTTCGACTTTTCGAGTTCTGGATTTTTCGATTTTTTTATTTTTTGGATTTTCAGTTTCTCGTTTTTTAAACTTTAAATTTTTCGATTGTTTCGATTTGTCAATTTTTCAACTTTTCGATACATATTTTAATTTTTCAATTTTCCGAATTTTTAAATCTTCGATATTCCAATTTTTCTTTTTTAAAATTTTTCAATTTTTGAATTTTGTGATTTCTCGATTTTTAAATTTTAGATTTTCGAATTTTTATTGTTTGATTTTTTGACGTTTGGATTTCTCGATTTTTCAATTTCGCGATATTTTAATTGTTCAATGTTTTACATGCTAGATTTTCGATTTCTCGATTTTTTGATTTTTCAGTTCTTCAGTATTTCTATTTTTCAAATTTTCAAATTTTGACGTTGCTGCATTGTCAATTTTCCGATTTCTCAATACTTAGTCTATTTTTGATTTTCCCGTTTGTAAACTTCTCAAACTTTCGATTTTTTGTTCTTTAATTCTTTTTTCGACTTCGCTTTTTTGGTTTTTCGATTTCTCAATATTTCCAATTTTTGGATATTTCTTTCAGTTTTAGCATTATTCAATATTTCCATTCTTCGACTTTTCGAGTTCTGGATTTTTCGATTTTTTTTTTTTTGGATTTTCAGTTTCTCGTTTTTTAAACTTTAAATTTTTCGATTGTTTCGATTTGTCAATTTTTCAACTTTTCGATACATATTTTAATTTTTCAATTTTCCGAATTTTTAAATCTTCGATATTCCAATTTTTCTTTTTTAAAATTTTTCAATTTTTGAATTTTGTGATTTCTCGATTTTTAAATTTTAGATTTTCGAATTTTTATTGTTTGATTTTTTGACGTTTGGATTTCTCGATTTTTCAATTTCGCGATATTTTAATTGTTCAATGTCTTACATGCTAGATTTTCGATTTCTCGATTTTTTGATTTTTCAGTTCTTCAGTATTTCTATTTTTCAAATTTTCAAATTTTGACGTTGCTGCATTGTCAATTTTCCGATTTCTCAATACTTAGTCTATTTTTGATTTTCCCGTTTGTAAACTTCTCAAACTTTCGATTTTTTGTTCTTTAATTCTTTTTTCGACTTCGCTTTTTTGGTTTTTCGATTTCTCAATATTTCCAATTTTTGGATATTTCTTTCAGTTTTAGCATTATTCAATATTTCCATTCTTCGACTTTTCGAGTTCTGGATTTTTCGATTTTTTATTTTTTGGATTTTCAGTTTTTCGTTTTTTAAACTTTAAATTTTTCGATTGTTTCGATTTGTCAATTTTTCAACTTTTCGATACATATTTTAATTTTTCAATTTTTAAAATTCTAGATTTTTCGATTTCAAGAGTTTTCAGTTCTTTTATATTTCAATTTTTCAATTTTTTCGAATTTTTTAATTTTCGATAGTCCAATTTTTCTTTTTTAAAATTTTTCAATTTTTCAATTTTGTGATTTCTCGATTTTTAAATTTTAGATTTTCAAATTTTTATTGTTTGATTTTTTGATGTGTAGATTTCTCGATTTTTCAATTTTGCGATGTTTTAATTGTTCAATGTTTTAAATGAAAGATTTTCGATTTCTCGATTTTTTATTTTTCGGTTTTTCAGTATTTCTATCTTTCAATTTTTCAAATTTTGACGTTGCTGAATTGTCAATTTTCCGATTTCTCAATAATTAATCTATTTTTGATTTTCCCATTTGTCGACTTGTCAAACTTTCGATTTTTCAGTTCTTTAATTCTTTTTTCGACTTCGCTTTTTTGGTTTTCCGATTTCTCAATTTTCCAATTTTTGGATACATCTTTCAGTTTTAGGATTATTTAATATTTCCATTCTTCGACTTTTCGATTTTTCGAGTTCTGGATTTTTCGATTTTTTATGTTCTGGATTTTTAGTTTTTCGTTTTGTAAACTTTAAATTTTAGATTTTCGAATTTTTATTTTTTTGATTTTTTTGGATTTCTCCATTTTTTACATTTTAATTTTTCAATGTTTTAAATTTTAGATTTTTCGATTTTTCAGTCCTTCAATCCATTTGTTGATTTTCCCATTCTCCGACTTCCCAAAGTTTCGTTTTTCAGTTATTTAGTTCTATAATTTTTCGATTTTTCGATACTTCAGTTTCGGGGATTTTTTAGTATTTTGACTTCTCGATTTTTCGAGCTTTGAATTTTTTGGATTTCTCGGTTTACAATTTTTTGATATTTGATTTTTTCAATTTTTATACATATTTAAAAAAATAAAATATTTGTTTATTTTTCAATTTTTCGATTTTTTAATTGTTATCTTGGTTTTTCGATTTTTAAAATTTTTCGACTTTTCGCTTTTTAGATTTTCCGATTTTCAAGTTTTCGATTTCTCAATTTTTTCAACTTTTCAATTTCTGATTTTTTAAATCTTTTGATATTTTAATTTTTGGATTTTTCAAATTTTTGATTCTTCGGTAATTCAATTTTTCGGTTTTTGGATCACTGAAACCTGTTTAGGCAATAAAATTCGCTAAATCAAATCCTATAATTTTTCGAAAAATCTGAATTTACTTACCTACGATCAATTTTTTGATATCACAATTTTTCGTTTCCTAAATTTTTCAAGTTCTTGATCTTTATTTTTCATTTTCCCGATTTTTTAATTTTTATCTTCTCAGTTTTATCACATTTTTTCGGTTCTTCATTCCCTTTATTTTTTGTTTCTTTTGATTTTATAGTTTTTCGTTTATTTAATTTTTAAATTTTTCAATTTTCGAATTTCCATGTTAAACGATTTTCCGATCTCTTTAATTTTCAATATTTCATTTTTCTTGATTTTACGTTTTTCGATTTTTTACTTTCCCAATTTTAATATTTCGAATTATGAATTTTTCGTTTCTACAATTTTCCGTTTTTTAGATTTTTCAAATTTCCATTTTGTACTTTTTTCCTTTTTTCATTTTTGAGTTTTCAATCGTTTTTGCAATTTTTCCATTATTTTTTTTCAAAAACTGAAAAAACGAGAAGTTGCAAATCGAAGGACTAAAGAAAAATTTAAAAATTGAAAAAGTACGAATAAAGAAGCTTAAAAATCGAAAAAAAAATTAATGAATCGAAAAATTGGAAAGAAGAAAAGTGAAAAAATAAATCGAATCGTCAAAACTGCAAAGTCAAAAAACAAAGCAACTGTGACATTGGAAGATCGAAAAATTGAAAAATCCTAGAAATGAAAAACTGAAAAAATTTTATAAATAATAATTACATATTTAAAATGAAAAATTGCAAATAAACTGAAGAAAAAAAAACTAACGCATGATCAGAAACGACTGAGTCTGTTGGCAGTACTTTTTAAACAAAAATGTAAAATTTCACATTCAAAAAAGCAAAATTATAAAATCCGAACGGGTGGGTGGGCGGGGCCAACATTTGCCAAGATAGGGCTGATTTTGGCAAGAGATATACCCTTTACATCTTAGCAGGTATTAGCCCCGCCCACCCACCCTCTCCTTTCTTAGAAAGTACGTCATTTGCCAAAATCACTCTTTAGCAAGAACTAATAAAAATTGAAAAAGTGCAAAATTATGAAACTCAAAAATTGAAATTTGGAAAATTGGAAATCGAAATTTTGAAATATTAAAGATCAAAGAGTTATAAAATTGAAACAATGAAATTTGAATACCTTTAAACACGGAAAATTGTAAAATAATTAAACTGAACAATCAATAACTTGAAATATGAAAATTTAAATTAAAAATAAAAAAATTGAAAATTTATGAAATAATTATAAAATTGGAAAATTTGATGACTGTAAAATCAAAAAATTATTAAAATATAAAAATGAAAATTGCATTTAATAAAATCGTAAAATTAAAACTTCATTAAGTTGAAAAATCAAGAAATTGGAAAATCTAATAAGTGTAAAATCAAAAATTGGAAAATCTAAAAATTTTGAAATGGAAAAAATTCTAAAATTTAAATATCAAACACTTGAAAAATGGAAAATCGTGAAATTGGAAAATCGGATAATTGAAAGCTTGGTTTAAAACTAACCCGCCCACCCGCCCTCTATTTTTTAAGGGTACGCCATTTGCCAAATTCAGGCTTATCTTAGAAGAACTAGCCCCGCCCACCAGCCATCTATTTTCTTAGAGGGTACGTCATTTGCCAAATTCAGGTTTAATTTAGCAAGAACTAGCCCCCCCCCATACCAAAACAAAAGGGTGGGTGGGCGGAGCCAATATTTGTCAAAAGATAACTGATTTTGCCAAGTGATATACCCTCTACCCTCTATTCTCTTAGAGAATGGATCATTAGGCAATATCAGTCTTAACTTAGCAGGTATTAGCCCCGCCCACCCACCCTTCCTTTTCTTAGAAAGTACATTATTTGCCAAAATCACTCTTATCTTAGCCAGAACTAATAAAAATTGAAAAAGTGCAAAATTATGAAACTCAAATGTCAAAAATTCGAAAGTTGGCAATCGAAATTTTGAAATATTAAAGATCAAAAAATTATGAAATCGAAACAATTAAATATGCATACCTTTAAAGACGGAAAACTGTAAAATAATTAAACTGAAAAATCAAAAACTTGAAAAATGAAGATTGAAATTAAAAATAAAAAATTGAAAATTCATAAAATTATGAAGTTAGAAAATTTGATTGTAAAATTCTAAAATTATTAAAATGTAAAAACGAAAATTGCATTTTACAAAATAGTAAAATTAAAACTGCATTAAGTTGAAAAATGAAAAATTGGAAAATCTAAAAATTTTGAAATGGAAAAAATTCCAACATTCAATCAAATATCAAACCCTTGAAAAATGAAAAATCGTGAAATTATGAAATCGGAAAATTTGATGATTGTAAAATCGAAAAATTATTAAAATATAAAAATGAAAATTGCAAAATTATAAAATCGTAAAATTGAAACTTCATTAAACTGAAAAATAAAGAAGTTGGAAAATCTGATAACTGTAAAATCAAAAATTGGAAAATCGAGAAATTTTAAAAAGGGAAAAATTCTAAAATTCAAATATCAAACAATTTAAAAATGGAAAATCGTGAAATTGGAAAATCGGATCATTGAAAGCTTGGTTTAAAACTAACCCCGCCCACTCTCCCTCTATTTTTTTTAGGGTACGCCATTTGCCAAATTCAGCTTATCTTGGTAAGAACTAAAACCCCGCCCACCCACCCTTTATTTTTTTAGAGGGTATGTAATTTGCCAAAACCACTCTTATCTTAGCAAGAACTAATAAAAATTGAAAAAGTCCAAAATTATGAAACTCAAAAATCAAAAATTTGGAAAGTTGGAAATCGAAATTTTGGAAATATTAAAAATCAAAAAATTATAAAATCGAAACAATGAAATTTGGACACCTTGAAAGACGGAAAATTGTAAAATAATTAAACCGAACAATCAAAAACTTGAAAAATGAAAATTGAAATTAAAAATAAAAAAATTGTAAATTTATAAAATTAGAAGATTTGATGATTGTAGAATCGAAAATTTATTAAAATGTAATAATGAAAATTGCAAAATTATAAAATCGTAAAATTGAAACTTCATTAAGTTGAAAAATCAAGAAATTGGAAAATCTGATTACTGTATAAATCAAAAATGGGAAAATCGAAAAATTTTAAAATGGAAAAAATTCTAAAATTCAAATATCAAACACTTTAAAAATGGAAAATCGTGAAATTGGAAAATCGGATAATTGAAAGATTGGTTTAAAACTAACCCCACCCACCCTCAATTTTTTTAGGGTATGCTATTTGCCAAATTCAAGCTTATCTTGGTAAGAACTAACCCCGCCCACCCACCCATTATTTTCTTAGAGGGTATGCCATCTGCCAAAATTACTCTTATTTTAGCAAGAACTAATAAAAATTGAAAAAGTCCAAAATTATGAAACTCAAAAATCAAAAATTTGGAAAGTTGGAAATCGAAATTTTGAAATATTAAAAATCAAAAAAATTATAAAAGCGAAACAATGAAATTTGGACACTTTTAAAGACGGAAAATTGTAAAATAATTAATCTGAAAAATCAAAAACTTGAAAAATGAAAACAAATTAAAAATAAAAAAATTGAAAATTTATAAAATTATGAAATTGGAAAATTTGATGATCGTAAAATCAAAAAACTATTAAAATGTAAAAATGAAAATTGCAAAATTATAAAATCGTAAAATTGAAACTTCATTAAACTGAAAAATAAAGAAGTTGGAAAATCTGATAACTGTAAAATCAAAAATTGGAAAATCGAAAAATTTTAAAATGGAAAAAATTCTAAAATTCAAATATCAAACACTTTAAAAATGGAAAATCATGAAATTGGAAATCGGATAATTGAAAGCTTGGTTTAAAACTAACCCCGCCCACTCGCCCTCTATTTTTTTAAGGGTACGCCATTTGCCAAATTCAGCTTATCTTGGTAAGAACTAAAACCCCGCCCACCCACCCTTTATTTTCTTAGAGGGTATGTAATTTGCCAAAACCACTCTTATCTTAGCAAGAACTAATAATAATTGAAAAAGTCCAAAATTATGAAACTCAAATGTAAAAATTTGGAAAGTTGGAAATCGAAATTTTGGAAATATTAAAAATCAAAAAATTATAAAATCGAAACAATGAAATTTGGACACCTTGAAAGACGGAAAACTGTAAAATAATTAAACCGAACAACCAAAAATTTGAAAATAAAATTTAAATTAAAAATAAAAAAATATTGAAAATTTATAAAATTATGAAATTAGAAAATTTGATTGTAAAATTCTAAAATCATTAAAATGTAAAAACGAAAATTGCATTTTACAAAATAGTAAAATTAAAACTTCATTAAGTTGAAAAATCAAAAATTGGAAAATCTAAAAATTTTGAAATGGAAAAAATTCAAACATTCAAATATCAAACCCTTGAAAAATAAAAAATCGTGAAATTATGAAATCGGAAAATTTGATGATTGTAAAATCGAAAAATTATTAAAATGTAAAAATGAAAATTGCAAAATTATAAAATCGTAAAATTGAAACTTCATTAAACTGAAAAATAAAGAAGTTGGAAAATCTGATAACTGTAAAATAAAAAATTGGAAAATCGAGAAATTTTAAAAAGGGAAAAATTCTAAAATTCAAATATCAAACACTTTAAAAATGGAAAATCGTGAAATTGGAAAATCGGATAATTGAAAGCTTGGTTTAAAACTAACCCCGCCCATCCGCCCTCTATTTTTTTTAGGGTACGCCATTTGCCAAATTCAAGCTTATCTTAGTAAGAACTAGCCCCGCCCACCCACCCTTTATTTTCTTAGAGGGTATGCCATCTGCCAAAACCATTCTTATATGAGCAAGAACTAATAAAAATTGCAAAATTGCAAAATTATGAAACTCAAATGTCAAAAATTTGGAAAGTTGGAAATCGAAATTTTGGAAATATTAAAAATCAAAAAATTATAAAATCGAAACAATGAAATTTGGACACCTTGAAAGACGGAAAACTGTAAAAAAATTAAACCGAACAACCAAAAATTTGAAAATAAAATTTAAATTAAAAATAAAAAAATATTGAAAATTTATATAAATTATGAAATTAGAAAATTTGATTGTAAAATTCTAAAATTAATAAAATGTAAAAACGAAAATTGCATTTTACAAAGTAGTAAAATTAAAACTTCATTAAGTTGAAAAATCAAAAATTGGAAAATCTAAAAATTTTGAAATTGAAAAAATTCTAACATTCAAATATCAAACCCTTGAAAAATGAAAAATCGTGAAATTATGAAATCGGAAAATTTGATGATTGTAAAATCGAAAAATTATTAAAATGTAAAAATGAAAATTGCAAAATTATAAAATCGTAAAATTGAAACTTCATTAAACTGAAAAATAAAGAAGTTGGAAAATCTGATAACTGTAAAATAAAAAATTGGAAAATCGAGAAATTTTAAAAAGGGAAAAATTCTAAAATTCAAATATCAAACACTTTAAAAATGGAAAATCGTGAAATTGGAAAATCGGATAATTGAAAGCTTGGTTTAAAACTAACCCCGCCCACCCGCCCTCTATTTTTTTTTAGGGTACGCCATTTGCCAAATTCAAGCTTATCTTAGTAAGAACGAGCCCCGCCCACCCACCCTTTATTTTCTTAGAGGGTATGCCATTTGCCAAAACCACTCTTATCTTAGCATGAACTAAAAAAAATTGAAAAAGTGCAAAATTATGAAACTCAAATGTCAAAAATTTGGAAAGTTGGAAATCGAAATTTTGAAATATTAAAAATCAAAAAATTTTAAAATCGAAACAATGAAATTTGGAAACCTTCAAAGACGGAAAATTGTAACATAATTAAACTGAAAAATCAAAAACTTGAAACATGAAAATTTAAATTTAAAATAAAAAATTGCAAATTTATAAAATTACAAAATTGGAAAATCTAAAAATTTCGAAGTGGAAAAAATTCAAAAATTCGAATATCAAATGAAAAATCAACATTTCAAAGTATTCAGTTTGCAAATCTTGATTTAATCAATAAAATAAACTGACTTAGTCATTAATTTTTTCAGACACCTGTATAAGCAAATCTAAAAAACATTAATGCAGTGATAAATCACAAGTAGTAAATAATAAACTCATTATATTTTGGACACTTTAGATAGGATCTATTCGGCAAAATTTTAAGCTGACGTCATCAATTTTTGGAGGGGATAAATAAATATATTTTGATTATTGGTGGGGATGATTAGACAAAGTTTGGTTAGCGTTTAACGATCTACGTGATATTAAAAATATATGTACACAATAACTGTTTGACATTAAAGAATTATACAAAATCAGACTGTATCCAGTTAGTTTTTTTTTGGGGTGTGTAAAATAAACTGCAACAATTACACACATTTCCACACTTCGACGAAATTAAAACAAAAACCGGTTGAAATGTAAAGCCTAACTAAAGAAAATGACAAACACAAATACTCACGTTAAACCATTCCTCGAAATTTTATAATAACGATTGAGCAGAGTCATTTTAACTATTAACTTTGTTACACAATAATTAGCAATAACCCGTTAATGTTGCTCTAAGTGAGGTTAGTTTGACCATGCTAAACGTCCAGTCGTCCCGACGTCGACGTCCTTGCAGGCAAACATCGGAATTTAGTCGCCAGTGGCGTAGATTATGGGAGCAAACTAATACATTTCAAACTTCAAGTGATACACTTTATTTTAACAGGTGCCTTCTACAAACTCATTCTTAATTAATTGATAATAATGATGAAAATAAAACAGTAACAAAAAAGTTAAACAAAAATATAGTTAAAAATTAAAATTGCTTGTCATTATGAGATACAAAAATAAAAATAATAAATAGAGAGAAAAAATTTCCAAAGAGAACAAATCACTAGGTTCATTTAATACTTAGAAGATAAACCAAACATGCGCCCTATCTAGTACGACCATTTTGAATATTACGCACAAAATTAACTTTTTTCTTGGAAGACGGCTTCAAACTACCAAAAATTTGAAAATGGATCTGTGTGAGTATTTATGCTAACTTGATAAGAAATTTGACGTAATCAGATCTAGTGAGAGGGACAACTAAATAATCTATCGGTCAATTCCAGTATATTTAGTGGGCGATAAAATTTCTTAGTTCCCTATTTGAGGCTATGATGGAAATGATAACCAACACCCTTTTCTAACTAAAAACCAACCCAGATTAGGCGGGCTTTTTGGGCCCCAGTTCCAACGCCTTCTTGGCCGCTACTTCCACCGCGTCCATAATGGCCCCCCTCACGCCCCCTTTTTCCAGGGCGTGTATTCCCGTGATGGTTGTGCCCCCAGGGGAGCAAACCTCGTCCTTCAGAGTGCCGTGTGCTTTCCCGATTCTAGGACCATTTTTGCCGCCCCCAGGACAGTCTGGGCGGCGAAAGTGGGTCGCCATTTCCCCGGATTCCCATTTTTACGCCGCCGTCTGAAAGGGCTTCAATAACTAAGTACACCTGTAAATGAAAGGTTTAATAAGGGGGTGTACTTGAAGTGGACTACAAAAGCGGGTCCGCTGCCGCAAGAGCCCCCACTGCGTTGATGAGGGATTCCGGGACTTGTCTGCACACACCGCGGTCTCTAGGAGGGTTCTAACGACGTCTACGTCCCCGTCGCTGGCTCTTTGGCCCGGACAGAAGACTGTGCAGCCTTGATCCTACCATCATGGGGGTGTTGGGCATGACGCGAATAACGCGGGAACCTTCAAGGGTGGCCAAACACTAAAATACCATAATAAAACAGGATCAGTGATATTGTACATACATTTTCTAAAGCTTCCAGTGTAATCCCTGCTAGTATTGACACAAATAATTTCCCTTTCACAGGTTGCGGTAAAGTTTCATAAATATTAGCCACAGCTATCGGGAGAATGTGGGGCTTCATAGCTAGGAAAATTATGTCCGCTTCAGAGACAAGAACCCCGTTTTTTGTTGTCGTTTTTGCCCCCAAAGTGCTCCAATAGCGCAAAGTTTCTTCATGGGGCCCAGATATGTACAGTTGGTTGTAGGTGACCAGCCCTAAAATAGCGAACGTGCTAGGGCTCCCAGACCACGATGGGTGGATTCGGGGTACCTTTCCTTACCATGCCTTCACAAATCGCCTTCGCCATGTTTCCGCCCCCTATAAATCCGATGGTTTGGTTAATTTTTGTTGTTTTTTCGCACCCACACGACGACATTGTCACGAAGTTGCACAATTTTGTAACTTTTCCAAAAAAAATTTCAAAAGAGTGAGGTTAGGTTTTCACAATCAAACAACTGCGCAGACTCGCCATTTTTCCAGTGGCGTAACATCACGGATGCAATTGATGTAATTATTACCGTCAAGGTTTCACATTTTTACCAATTATAGACAATAATGATTCGGATAATTTAATTTACGATGATCTGAAACGTCAGAGATAACGTCCGCGAAAAAATCGTGTCTGAATGTCATTTTAATTCGAGCTGAGCAGTGGCGTATCATCCGCGTTCCGAAATGGGGTTTGACACGTCATTTTTATCGAAGAAAACAATAGCCGTTTATATTTAAACCATTTATTTTACGAATTATTAATATTCATAGAATTAAATATTTAACCAAAGATATACAGTTTCATGTCAATAATTCTGAGTAATTTGCAGATGCCGGTAGAGAAACAAAAGAGCGAATCCAAAGTCTTTTAGGTCACACACTTCACCATGAACTTCCGAAATGCAGTCTTTTCAGTCGAATTTCCGTTTACACTGAGGTTTAATAAGCTTGGAGTTTGTGTGATAAAACATTAGTGCAGTTTTTTCACTCACTTGAATAATTTACACAATACATTCCATGCTGTCTACAAATTTACTAACACTGCTAAATGAGCTAACTTACTTAAAATGAGATTGTGTTGCGCAAGATAAGTTACGCACAGGTAGTTAATGTATAGGCAAGCTCTACACTGTGAAAACGGCTCCACAATCTCGAGAAATGAGAAAGCGCCCCGGTCGGGGGGCACTCATCGAAATTTGAGACTCGCCGCCATTTCTGTGTGAACAACGGCACGGCAAAGAGCTCAAACGTGGACTTTACTGTGGGCGGTTGTTTAAGAAGTGACAATCGACAGGTTTGTAACAACGCGCACAGTAATAACAATTTTTACAGAGCACAGTAAAAAAAACTACAAGGTCTTGCAAGAATATACTGAATTATGTTCTCATAACATCGCCTCGGTACATGTAAATGTAGGATATACGATTATCAAAAAACGTTCTAGTAATATTTCAGGCAAAGCAGAACTTTAACTTTGTTAACCACTAACTAGCAGTCCTAAAATCGGTGTATAAGAGCGTTATGGAAAAACCGGTCACAAAGTCCCAGAACCACGAAGAAATAAATAATTACTAATTAGTAATACAATACAAAATTTCAATACTTAATATAATGGAAAAATAAATACAGTTTTGCGACTCCTCTCATTAGTAATGTACAAAATTTGGAAAATAGTTAACACATTAAACGATAGAAAATTTCTTTTAGGGCTTAAAACAAAGACAACACTTAGTCCTTTAAAGTTGTAGTTTCTTCTATTGTAATAGCGTCCTTCGAAATTTCGGATGACGAGTTCACCGTGGTCACGGGGGTCGTTCCGATCACGGCTTTGTTGGCAACGGATGAATTAACACTGTTGGAATTGCTGTTGGTCAAAGAACTGTCGTTTAGTTTACCGTCGTCGATTTTTTCGTTCTGAGACGAAATCGAGTTATCTGAAAAACAAAAACATCGTTAGTCAGGTCACATTTTAAATGGCCAACTAAGACTTGACGTTCCCTACTAACCTCAAAAATTTGTTGGGTAACCAATTACTAATTTTTCGTTTTTGCAATCGTCGAATTTTTCAATTTTCTAATTTTATAAATTTTCATTTTTCAAGTTTTTGATTTTTCAGTTTAATTATTTTACAATTTTCCTAAAGATATCCAATTTTATTTCGATTTTATAATTTTTTGATCTTAAATATTTCCAATTTCTATTTTCAATCTTCCAAATTTTTGATTCGAGTTTTATAACTTTGCACTTTTCAGATTTTTCAATTTTAACATTATACGATTTTTCAGTTTTATAATTTTGCAGTTTTTTGACATTTCAGATTTATATTGTTAGTTTTTAGTTTTTTGAGTTCTCAATTGTTCACATTTAAATGATTCAGTTGTATTGTACTTCAGCGGCGAGGGAAATTCTGTGTAATTAACTTTAAACCAATCTTTCAATTATCCGATTTTCAATTTCACGATTTTTTATTTTTCAAGTGTTTGATATTCCAATTTTAGAATTTTTAGTTTTCAAATTTTGATTTTACAGTTGTAAAATTTTGCAATTTTTTGATTCAACGATTTCTTGACTTTTCGATTTTACAATCACTGAACTTTTCAATTTTATAATTTTACAAATTTTCTTTTTCATTTTCATAATCTGGATTTAATATCATAATTTTTTTGTCCTTTATTTTTTTAATGTTTCTATCGTTTTTATATTTTTTCGTTTACTCAATTTTTCCATATTTTCAATCTTTGATTTTTCAATTCCTTGATGTTGATTTTTGATCTTTTTTTAATAAAAAATTTGACAAAAACTAAAAAAAAAACCAAAAACTGCAAATCAAAAAACTGAAGAAACGAAAAAATTGAGGAACTTAAAATCGAAAAAATTAATGAATCGAAAAATTGTAAAATGTATTAAATTTTTCTATTTTTTGTTTCCTTAATTTTTGAACTTCTTTATTTTTTCATTTTCCCTATTTTTAATTTTTATTTTCTCAATTTTTATTAGTTTTTCGTATTATTTATCATTTCCTTTATTATTATTATAATTTTCGATCTTTCACTCTTCAGTTTCCCGATTTTTCAATTTTTAATTTTTAATATTTCGATTTTAAAGTTTCTCAACTTTTAACCTTTCGATTTTTGAATTTTTGATTACTTCAATTTTTCCAAGTTTTCGTTTTATACTTTTTTGTTTGTAGATTTGTGATTTCTCAATTTTACAATTTTATCGTCAAAAGTCGAAAAACAGTAACACTGGAAGATCGAAAAATTGAAAAATTAAATATCGGACATTTTTTGATTTGTAATTGTCAAAATTTTTGATTTTTCATTTTAATTATTTTACAATTTTGCGTCTTCACAAGCATCCAAATTTCATTGTTTTGATTTTATAATTTTTGATCTTTAACATTTCAAAATTTCGATTTCCAATTTTTCAAATTCTTGATTTTTCAGTTTCATAATTTTGCGCTTTTTCAATTTTTATTAGTTCTTGCTAAGATAAGATTGGTTTTGGCAAATGGCATACCTTCCAAAAAAATAAAGGGTGGGTGGGCGGGGCTAGCCCTTGCTAAGATACGCCTGACTTTAATATTAATAATTATTTTACTACAATTTTCCAAAAGGTATCCAATTGTCATTCCGATTTTATAATTTTTTGATCTAACTATTTCAAAATTTCTATTTTCAATTTTCCTAATTTTTTATTCGAGTTTTATAATTTTGTACTTTTTCGATTTTTCAATTTAGTGATTTTTCAATTTTAAAATTATACGATTTTTCAGTTTTGTAATTTTGTAGTTTGATATTTCACAATTATATTTTTAGTTTTTACAGTTTTTTCGAGTTTTCAATTGTCCACTTTTTAATGAATCAGTTGTACTTCAGCCGCGAAGGAAATTCTGTGTAATTAACTTTAAACCAATCTTTCAATTATCCGATTTTCCAATTTCGCGATTTTTCATTTTTCAAGTGTTTATATTTCAATTTTAGAATTTTCTCCATTTCAAAACTTTAAAATTTTTCAAATTTTGATTTTAGTTATCAGATTTTCCAATTTCCTGATTTTTCAACTTGATGAAGTTTCAATTTTTTGATTCAACGATTTCTAAACTTTTCGATTTTACAATCACTGAATTTTTTAATTTTATAATTTTACAAATTTCTCTTCTTCAATTTCATCTTCTGGATTTTATATCGCAATTTTTTTTTGTTCTTAATTTGTTCAATGTTTCTATCGTTTTTATATTTTTTTGTTTCCTCAATTTTTCTAAATTTTCAATCTTTCCAAAATTGTAATTAAATTTTTTTATTTTTTTGTTTCCTTAATTTTTCAAGTTCATGATTTTTCCATTTTCCAGGTTTTTTATTTTCATTGTCTCGATTTTTCACAGTTTTTCGTATTATTAATCATTTGCTCTATTATTATTATTAATAATTTTCGATCGTTCGCTCTTCCGTTCCCCAATTGTTCAATTTTTAAATTTTTTAAAATTTTTGGTTTTCCAGTTGTGCGATTTTCCGATTTCTTTAATTTTTAATATTTCGATTTTGCACTTTTTCAATTTTTAAGTTTCTCAACTTTTCACTTTCCGATTTTTGAATTTTTGGTTTCTTCAATTTTACAATTTTCAGTTTTTTCCATTTTTTTGATCCAAAAAGTTGAAAAATCGAAAGTCGAAAAACCAAAAATTTGAAAAATTTGAAAAACTGAATCGAAAAAAATTATCGTCAAAATTTAAAAGTCGAAAAACTGTAACATTGGAAGATCGAAAAATAGAAAAATTAAATATCGAAAATTTTTTTATTTTAAGTTGTTCAAAATTTTTGATTTTTCAGTTTAATTATTTTACAATTTTCCGTCTTTACAAGCACCCAAATTTCATTGCTTCGATTTTATAATTTTTAATCTCTACCATTTCAAAATTTCCATTTTCAATTTTCCAAATTTTTTATTTTTCAGTTTCATAATTTTGCACTTTTTCAATTTTTATTAGTTCTTGCTAAGATAAGAGTGGTATTGGCAAACGGCATAGCCTCTAAGAAAATAAGGGGCGAGTGGGCGGGGCTAGTCCTTGCTAAGATAAGCCTGACTTTGGCAAATGACGTACCGTGTAAAAAAAATAGAGGGCGGGTGGGCGGGGCTAGTTCTTGCTAAGGTAAGACTGATTTTGGCAAATGACGTACTCTTTAAGAAAAAAGAGGGTGAGTGGGCGGGGCTAACACCTCCTAAGATACGACTAATATTGCCAAATTACCTACTCTCTAAGAAAATGAAGGGTAGAGAATATATAACTTGGCAAAATCAGTATTATATTGTTAAATATTGATCCCGCCCACCCACAATTTAGTTTTGTGGTGGAGGGCTAGTTTTTGCCAAGATCAATCAAATCAATCTTTCAATTATCCGATTTTCCAATTTTACGATTTCTTATTTTTCAAGTACTTGATATTTAAATTTTAGAATTTTTTCCGTTTCAAAATTTTTAGATTTTCCAATTTTTGATTTTACACTTCGCAGATTTTCCAACTTCTTGATTTTTAACTTAATGAAGTTTTAATTTTACGATTTTATAAATTTGAAAATTTCAATTTTACATTTTAATAATTTTTCGATTTTTATAATCATCAAATTTGCCACTTTCATAATTTTATAAATTTGCAATTTTTTTATTTTTAATTTTAGTTTTCTTTTCTCAAGTTTTTGTTTTACCAGGTATCCAGATTTCATTGTTTCGATTTTATAGTTTTTTGATTTTTAATATTTCAAGGTTTCCATTTCCAAGTTTCTAATTTTTTGATATTTGTGTTTCATAATTTTGCACTTTTTCAATTTTTATTAGTTCTTGCTAAGATAAGAGTGGTTTTTCGAAATGGTATACCCTGTAAGAAAATAAAGGGCGGGTGGGCGGGCCCAGTTCTTGCTAAGGTAAGACTGATTTTGGCAAATGACGTACCCTCTAAGAAAATGTCGAGGCTGGCGGGCGGGGCTGAAACCGGTTAGGATAAGATTGATTGTGATAAATTGCATCATTTGCAACACCAGAAAACTGACAATTCGCAAATTTAATCACCCTGTATATCTAATTGTTTCATTCGTTAGCCTTATATTAAGGTGAGGTGACTAAAAATTGAAAAATTGAAAAACTGATTCATTGAAAACTGAACAATTCAGAACTCGAAAAACTAAAAATATAAATCTGAAAATCAAAAAAGTGCAATTTTACGAAACTGACAAATCGTATAATTGTAAAATTGAAAAATCAGACAGTTGTAATCAGTCTTATCGTAGCAAGAATTAAATTGGATGTTGTATTTAAAATTGTTAACAATTAATTGATGCACACTAGAGTGAATATAAACTTAAGAGATCAGTTTTTGCTCCACATCTAAAATATTTTATCCCATTTTTTGTAAATTTTCTAAATCGACAAAATTGCTATTATCTGTTCAAAAATTAAAAGACCACTCAACTGACAACATATTTTTGCTGTCAAAAAAAAAATGAGGTTAGGATGATTATGGTTTTCATTCAAAACAAGCTCTTGAGGAGTTTTACTTGGTACCAACTTAATTCAACAAATTTTTGAGATGTACTGTTACCAACATGAAACCCCGCGACCCAAAACCCCCTATACTCACTTTGATAGTACTGTCGCGCCGGCGCCTTGTTGGAATTGTTAGCGCGATGTTTCTGGTTGACGGCGTTGTTGTTCTGTTGCACCGATCCTAAATTCTGTTGAAAATTGACAGGTCTCTGTATCGGAGGCGGATACCTCTGCATCTGCAACACAGACAACACCCTCATTTCCGGTCGGCTCCTTCCTCTTCCCCACTTACGTTCCCCGACTGCTGGTTGCCCACCCCCTGGTACAGGTTGTACTTATGCTGAGCGGTGGGGCTGGGCTGCGGCTGCGGGGGTTTGCAGTTCTGCCTCAGCTTGGGCGAGGAAATCTGAGAACCTAAGAAATACAGAACTATAAAAGGACACAACTATAAGTAATTCGGGCGGTGGACGGGCGGTCCGTCGCGTGCAGATTCTTACCCGAATTGAAGACCGAAGAGAGGACCTCCTGGCTGCCGGGGCTCTTCAGCTGCTGCGACCTGCCGGTCTGATCACCGATCTGCTGGCCGCTGACGCCTTTCATGTATTGCGTAGGCAGGCCCGAGCGGAACTGCTGCTGCTGCGCATTTATGGCCGCCGCCAGCATGGGGGTGGATAAAAAATGCGAATTGAAACTCTGCAAGCCGGCGTTAGTATGTGATTGATTGTGGGTACCAAAGACGTTTCCTTGAAGCCCATATCCAGCTTGGTGTTGCTGTAACTGAGCAGACTGAATAGTAGAACTTCCAGGTTGTTGGAAATACCCTGTCTGACCTATAAATTACATCAGTAACTGGCTTTAGCTGTCGTGAAAATGGCAAAACGCTTAAAATTATCCGTCGATGCACAACACCACAGTAAAGCATGCCAAAGAATACACAGAATTACAAAAATGATTTTTATTTCACAACTGTCTACATTTATCTAACTACAAAAGTAATGCTAAGAGAAGAAAAAAACTAATACATCAAATAAAATTGCGACTTTATACAAGGTTAATTAAACAAAGAAGCGTTGATTAGGGAAAGGTCGGTGCTTACGTCGTGTACTTTTAAATCCAAATAAATACGAATCGATTCAAGTTATACAGAAAAATAATAGTAACGTAAAATTTAGTGGTACTTGCAAAAAAATGTATAAATTATTTTACTGGTCCACATGTTACTTTGGTCCTAGAGCTAACATTTAATGATCACCACACCAATAAGTTATGTGTAGGTACAAATACTCCTCAAAGAGAAGATAAAAGCTTAACCCAAAAAGCACATTAGTGTAAATTCCACGAAGAATTATAAGCTTTGGCAGTACCTGTCGATCCTGAATAGTACGACGACGAGGGTTGGAGGGCGGGGACCACGTTGTTCTGAACGGGACCGGTCGGCCCTCTCTGCATCACGCCGGCCGCGCTCGGCAAGTAATTCGCCTGCAGCGCCGGCTCGTACGCCATGTACACCTGCTGGCTCTGCTGGGACTGCTGTTGGTACGCCTGCCCAACTCCGCCAGCTTTAGTACCTGCAAAAACACAAACAATCGATCACTAAGAAAAAATGTTGTATATGCAACCAAATAAACACATCGCATAAATTAGAACACTCAGAAATGGAAGCGGCAAATTTCACGACCCAGTGATTTACAAAGTATCGTACATCAAGTTGGTTTTGAAATTTCGTCCATTACCACTCACTGCTTGTCATAAATAAATATCATAAACTAACTTTGACGAGTTTGAGGTATCTTTGTTATAATTTAATTTACACATATATTGTAACAATTATTAAAAGAAATGGATTACTATAGAAATGTAGGCAATAAAAAGTGTAAAAATGGGCGACAAAACAAAGTCAAAAAAAAAAAACAGAAAAGTAGGCAATAAAATGTCAAAAAAAGGGCGACAAAGTCACAAAGAATATTTAAAAGAAAAAGACGATTAAAAAATAAAGCAATAAAAACAAGGAGAGAGAAATGCGGCAAAAAAATACAAAAAAGACAATAAAAACGAAGCGGCAAAGAAACGAAAAAAATGATGACCCAAATAAGAAAAATACAGCAATAAAATACGTCAAAAAAGTTAAAAACCTTACAAGAAATGGACACAAAAAACCTCAACAGAAATGTGGGATACATAATATTAAAAAGGCGACAAAAAGTGATACAAGAACGATAAAAAAAAGGAGACAAAACGAAAATACCATGACACCAATGGTAGAACAAAACGAAACAGTAAAAAGGAGGAAAAGCGGAAAAAAGGACGAAAAAAAAGAGACCAAAGGAAAAAGAAAGGCGAGAATAAAATGCGCTAAAAATAAGTGGACAAAAGTGTCCCCCAAAAAAAAAACGAGGAAAAAAAAGTGAAAAAAGACGGATAAAAGAAATGGACAAAAAAAAAACTGCCATTAGAATGTAAGCAACAAGAAGTGTCGAAAAGCGGAACAAAACTGCTATAAAAACTGCCAAAAAGCGATAAAGAACAAGACAAAAAAAAAACAGAAAAATAGGCAGACAAAAGTCACAAACAAAATGTGCCAAAAACGTTACAAAAAAAAAAGACCCTGAAAAAAGGCGAAAGAAACGTCACTCAAAAGTACAAAAAAAAAAGAAAGAAGCTTCAAAAAAAGACAATAAAAATGGAGAACAGCAACAAAAGAGACGAAGGGAAAGAAAAAGGCAACAAAATGCGCAAAAAAGACTAAAAATAGATAAAAAAGCTACCAAAAAACTGATACAGAAATGTTGGCAATAAAATGTCAAAAAAAGGGCGACGAAAAATTACAAAGAAACAAAGTCAAAAACAAGTCATAAAAAAAACAGAAAAGTACGCAATAAAATGTCAAAAAAAGGGCGACAAAGTCACAAAAAATATTTAAAAGAAAAAAACGATTACAAAATAAAGCAATCAAAAGAAGGAGAAAGAAATGCGACAAAAGTATCAAAAAAAGGAGAACAAAAGTTAAAAACCTTACAAGAAATGAACACAAAAAACCTCAACAGAAATGTGGGCAACATAATATTAAAAAGGCGACAAAAAGTGATACAAGAACGATAACAAAAAAACAAAAAAAAGGAGACAAAACGAAAATACCGCGACACCAATGGTAGAACAAAACGAAACAGTAAAAACGAGGAAAAGCGGTAAAAAGGATGAAAAAAAAAGAGACCAAAGGAAAGAAAAAGGCGAGAATAAAATGCACTAAAAATAAGTGGACAAAAGTGTCCCAAAAAAACACGAGGGAAAAAAAAAAGTGAAAAAAGACAGATAAAAGAAATGGACAAAAAAACTGCCATTAGAATGTAAGCAACAAGAAGTGTCGAAAAACGGAACAAAACTGCCAAAAAGCGATAAAGAACAAGACAAAAAAAATCAGAAAAATAGGCAGACAAAACTCACAAACAAAATGTGCCAAAAACGTTACAAAAAAAAGACGATGAAAAAAGACGAAAGAAACGTCACTCAAAAGTATAAAAAAAAGAAAGAAGCTACAAAAAGACAATAAAAATGGAGAACAGCAACAAAAGAGATGAAGGGAAAGAAAAAGGCAACAAAATACGCAAAAAAAGACTAAAAATAGATAAAAAAGCTACAAAAAACTGTTACAGAAATCTTGGCGGCAATAAAATATCGAAAAAAGGACGACAAAAAGTTACAAAGAAAAGTTGGAAGAAAAAGACAAAGAATAACGCAATAAAAAGAAGGCAAAAGAAATGCGACAAGTGTCAAAAAAGTAGCCGATAAAATGTCAAAAACTAGACGAACGGTCACAAAATATAGCAAAAATTAACGAAAAAAGACCATTAGAAAAATTTTTAAAAAAGACTAAAGAAACAGGGATCAAAAGTACAAAAATAAAACCCGAGAAGTTACAAAAAAAGACAATAAAATCGGAGGAACAAAAAGACGAAGGGCGACTAAAGGAAAAAAAAAACAACAAAATGCGTCAAAAAAAATTGTAAAAAAACGACATAAAATACATAAAAAAATCCACAAAAAAGATGAAGGGAGACCAAAAAGAAGAAAAAGTCAACAACAAAATGTGCTCAAAAAATTATCAAAAAAACACCACTAAAATATTGACAAAAAAAGCTACGAAAAACTGTTGCAGAAATGTAGGCAATAAAATGTCAAAAGAAGGGCAACAAAAAGTCACAACTAAAATTAAAAAAAAAAAAGACGATTACAAAAATTAAGCAATAAAAAGAAGGCGAAAAAAATGCGACAAGTGTCGAAAAAACTGAGAAAAAATACAAAAAAGGACAATTTCACGATTTTTAGTTTTCAAATTTTGATTTAACAATTATCAAATTTCCCAATTTCTTAATTTTTCAACTTAGTGAAGTTTAAATTTTACGATTTTGCAATTTTTTGATTCAACGATTTTACAAAGAATGAATTTTTCAATTTTATAATTTTACAAACTTTCTTTTTCATTTTCATCTTCTGGATTTTATATCACAATTTTTTTTGTCCTTTATTTTTTCAATGTTTCTATCGTTTTTATATTTTTTCGTTTACTCAATTTTTCCAAATTTTCAATCTTTGACTTCAATTCCTCGATATTGATTTTTGATTTTTTTTATCAAAAAATTTAACAAAAACTAAAAAAACGACAGACTGAAAAATCGAAAAGTGGAAAATAGAAAAACTGCAAATCAAAAAACTGAAGAAACGAAAAATGGTAACATTAAATAACAAAACATTGAGGAACTTAAAATCGAAAAATTGGAAAGAAAAACGAGCAGAAAAATTGGAAAACATAAAAATTGTAAAATCGAAAAACAATAGAATCGTCAAAATTGTAAAGTTGGAAAACTTGACATTTGAAGTTCGAAAAATGGTAAAATTAAGTGTCGAAAATGTGAAAAATTACAAATCGAAAAATTGAACAAGTGAAAAAGCTTTAAAATCGAATAAACGGAAAACTAAAAAAGTGAATTTTAAAAATTATTATTATTACATATTTAAAAGGAAAAATAGAAAAATTGTAATTAAATTTTTCTCCTTTTTGTTTCCTTAATTTTTGAAGTTCATGATTTTTCCATTTTCCAGATTTTTTATTTTTATTTCCTAGATTTTTCAATTTTTAAGTTTTTTAATTTTTGGTTTTCCGATTTCTTTAATTTTTAATATTTTGAGTTTGCACTTTTTCGATTTTTAAGTTTCTCAACTTTTTACCTTTCGATTTTTGAATTTTTGGTTTCTCAATTTTGTAAGTTTTCCATTTTTTGAGTAGAAAAGTTGAAAAATTGAAAGTCGAAAAACCAAAAAATCGGAAAAAATTTAAAAACTGGATCGGAAAAGTGGAAAATCGAAAAAAATTATCGTCAAAGTCGAAAAACTGTAACATTGGAAGATCGAAAAATTGAAAAATTAAATATCGACAATTTTTTGATTTTAAATTGTTCAAAATTTTTAATTTTTCAAATTGTTCATTTTTCAGTTTAATTATTTTACAATTTTTCGTCTTTCGATTTTAAAATTTTTGATCTTGAACATTTAAAAATTTCGATTTCCAATTTTCCAAATTTTTGATTTTTGAGTTTCATAATTTTGCACTTTTTCAATTTTTATTAGTTCTTGCTAAGAGTGGTTTTTGCAAACAGCATAGCCTCTAAGAAAATAAAGGGCGGGTGGGCGGGGCTAGTTTTTGCTAAGATAAGCCTGAATTTGGCAAATCACATACCCTCCAAGAAAAGAGAGGGTGGGTGGGCGGGGCTAGTTCTTACTAAGATAAGACTAATTTTGGCAAATGACGTACCCTCTCAGAAGAGGAGGTGGGTGGGCGGGGTTAATACTTGCTAAGATAAGACTGATGTTGGTAATGATCCACTCTCTAAGAAAATGAAGGGTTGAGGGTATATCATTTGGCAAAATCAGTTTTATTTTGGCAAGTATTAAAAGTAATAAAATGTCAAAAAAGGGCGACAAAAAGTCACAAACTGAATGGAAGAAAAAGACAGAATAACGCAATAAAAAGACGACAAAAAAAATGCAATAAAAGTGTCAAAAAAAGAACAAAACAAAAAAAAAAAACAAAGAAAAGTAGCCAATAAAATGTCAAAAACAGAAAGAAAAAGGCAAAAATCCGCCAAAAAAATTGTAAAAAAAACCGATTAAAAAATTGCAAAAAAACTAAACAATTATAAAAAACGACCAAAAAAAATGTTACAAAAAAAAAAACTGTTTCAGAAATGGAGACAATAAAATGTCAAAAAAATGGCGACAAAAAGTCACGAAGAAAATATGAAAGAAAAAGACGATTAAAAAATAAAGCAATGAAAAGAAGACGCATGAAATACAAGTATCAAAAAAAGAGAATACGAAAAAAATGCCAATAAAGCGGAGAAAAAATACAAACAAAAAAGAAAAAAAAAAAAAAACGAAGAAGCAAAGAAACGAAAAAAATGGATAACCCAAACAAAGAGAAATGCAGCAATAAAATGCGCCAAAAAATGTCTTTAAAAAATTGCACCAAAAAAAGTGGGCAACAAAATGTTAAAAATGCGATAAAAAGTGATAAAACTATAAAAAAAAGGGGACAAGGAAACACGAATACATGGACACCAATTGTACAACTGGTTGCAAATAAGTAACAAACCGAGACACACAAGACAATCAAAACGGAGGAAAACGGTAAAAAAAGAGATACCAAAGAAAAGAAAAAAACGACAATAAAATGCGCTAAAAAAATAGTTAACAAAAAAGTGACACAAAAAAAAAACCGAAGAAAAACTACAAAGAAGAGAATAAAAACGGATAAAAGCTGCAAAAAAAGGCGGAAAAAAAAACTACCACAGAAATAGGCAATAAGAAGTGCCGAAAAAGTGCGATAAAACTGCTATAAAAAGTGCCAAAAAAGCGATAAAAAATAAAAAAGGAAAAAGCGCAACAGAAGGCAATAAAATACAAAAAAAGGTAAAACGTGAAAAAAATGCTACAAAAAAAGGGACAACCAAACCCGTTTCAAAAGTGGCAAAAAACCGAAGAAAACTAGGGAAAAAAGGACAAAGAATAACGCAATAAAAAGAAGACAAAAAAATGCAACAAACTTGTCAAAAAAAAAGAGCGAGAAAAGTAGCCAATAAAATGTCAAAAATAGGGCGAAAAGTAGCAAAATGTAACAAAAACGTAACGAAAAATATTAGAAGATATTAAAAAAAGGCGAAAGAAACACGGCCCAAAAGTACAAAAATAAAACCTGAAAAAAAATAGTGAAAAAACGATTTAAAACAAAAAACCGCGACAGAAAAATGTCAAAAAAAAAATTAAACAAACAAAAAACTACAAGTCAAAGAAAATGTGAAAAAAAAACATGTTAAAAAGAGAACGTAACAAAAAAGACAGTAAATGCGAAGAAAATGCAAAATGTACCACAAAATAGTTAAAAATAATTAAAAGAAATAGGCAAAAAGCGACAAGAAAGGACACACAAAAAAAAACGCAACAGATAAATGGACAATTAAATGTTAGAAAAAGGAGTAATGGGAAAAAAACGGCAAAAACAACGAAAAAATAAAACCCCAAAAAAAAACAACAAAATGCGCCAAAAATTTTGTTAAAAAACAGCACTAATTGAAATAGACAAAAAAAACCTACAAAAAAAAACTATTACAGAATTGATAATATTGAGAAAAAAAAATCAATAAAACAGCCTGTTAAAAAAAGGAATAAAAATAGGCACAAAAAAAGATTCGAAAATTTACAAAAACGATAAAACGGAGAAAAACGACAAGAATTTGTAAAAAAGCGACTAAAATAAATGGATAAAAAAACCTGAAAACTGCCACAGAAATATAGGCAACAAAAAGAAAGCACGCCAGGAAAAGGGATACAAAATGGCACAAAAACAAGTGACAGGAAGTAGGCAATAAAGTGCCAAAAAAAGCAAATAAAAATTTTTTTTAGAAAAGTGCAAAAAATGGCGAAAGGAAGGGAAAAAGAGGCAAAATAAGACACAAAAAGAACCTGTGTAGAACGCAAAAAAGGGACAAACAAAAAAGGAGAAAAAGGGGGACAATCAAGAGGAAAAAAACGTGTAACAAATAAACTAGACAAAAACGGTAAATAAAGCCAAACAAAAAAAAACTGATAATACGATTAAATACACTGATACACCATGGTAATTTATGTATTTCGTTAAGATTTGCCCAGAAACATTTTGAGACGACATCCTCCAGTTTTTGTATAATCTTAAAAAAATTGCAAAAAAAGAAGTTAACGTTTTTAATAGTTTCAAAGTTAAATTGTAAAAAGTTATTTTTCAAGCAATCTAGACACCAACGATAAAGAACAGGGGTCGACTAATAGATTACACATATTTTATAAAATCTAAGTAAGATGTACTATGCAAAATTGTGAGATGACGTCATCAAACTGATGGTGAGGATGATTAGACATATTTTGGTTAGCGTTTTGCGATATTTCTAACATTTCACAATAATCGACCCAGTAGTTTGGAGGAGTATTTGTTCAATAAAATCATAAACAGACACGAAAACACGAGATCTACTTTTTCTATATATTTCCTGATCTGGAACTCGGGAAGTAAAAAAGCAGCAACAGATCTATCAAACCAATTCAATGTATGATCTTCTGTCTAAATCACCTTACACATAATTAAAAATACAGTTGGTTCCATTTTTTACTCTTTAAAAAAAACATATAATCTGAACCGACTTACCGATGGCGCTGATCGGCTGACTGCTCGGCTTGACCGACGCGGACATCAACGAGTTCGACGTGGAGGAAATGAGTACAGTGGTGGGGTTATTTAACTGTTGATTCTGTCCGAACGGTCCGGTCGCAGACAGTCTGTAATTACTGATATTTTGGTAAAGATCTGGCGGCGCCTGTGCCGCGGGAGGGGGATGAGGCTGGGTTTGCAAGTACACCGATTGCGTCGAATAGGGACTGGAGGCCGTCTGACCCAAACTGTAATGATTAGGATATTGGGAATATTGGGACCGTCCTTGACCACCTAGCACTCCGCTCTGATCGATCTGGAACGGCCCGTACAGGCCCGTCTGCTGTATCTGTTGCGTCGAATTGTACATGACCGTCGGGGGGGAGGGTATGGCGGAAATGCCGTATTGGTTGCTGCCACCAAGACCAGCCTGCGCAAACAAAAACAACTCAGTCGAATCGCGATACCTCATCGCGCAACTCCGTCTTACTTGATAGCCGATGTGTTGATTGGCTGTGTACTGCTGCGGCGGCTGGCCGAGATTGACGCCGGTCCCGATGACCGGCTGCAGCGGGGGCGGCGACAGCGGCGTGCCCATCAAACTCGGGCCCATGATCCCCGAGTGCTGCTGGTGGTTCGTCGAGTTGAGAACCGCCTGCCCGCCGCCACCGGATACCTGCTGCGTAGGTTTCACCTTTAATTTCCCACTCTTTTATTAACTAGAAAAACACCTTCTGAAGCAACTTACTTTACATACATTGTGGTATTGTTCGACGCGACTTGGTTCGGCGAAGGGCTGTATCCCTCGTGGTTGTCGTCGGGCGTGTCGTTCCCCTTGCTGAACGCGTTCGGGTCGAGCGTGTTCGGGTCCGACACGAACGAGCTCGAGAAGCTCGAGTTGCTGTCCTCCTGGCCGACGCTGTGGTCGGTCGGGGTCTCCCACATCTTCTTCACCGACTGGATCTTGAAGTTCAAGGCGTCGGCGGTCGAGATGGTGTTGTTGCCGGTGGTGATGGCGTGCATCGAG
Source organism: Zophobas atratus (assembly GCA_022388445.1). Taxonomy (NCBI): domain Eukaryota; kingdom Metazoa; phylum Arthropoda; class Insecta; order Coleoptera; family Tenebrionidae; genus Zophobas; species Zophobas atratus. The sequence continues at coordinate 55,890,590 of CM039442.1, forward strand.
CGCGGCATGCACAGGTTCTTCGAGCTCTTCTCCTCGGTCAAGTGGGATAGCTCGGAGTCAAAAAAATCCAGTTTTATGTCGGCGTTGTCCTCTTTGAAGGAAAGCGGGATCTGGATGGACTCCGACTGCTTGTCGTTTTTGCAGAGGAGGTCCGATATGGGTTTGTTGAAGCCGGAAACCACGGAGCCGTCGATGCCCTCCTCGAGTTTCGAGCGCGGCTTGTCCGATCTCGAGTTACGAGAGCCGGGAGCCGATTTGAAGTTCGTGTTTTCGAAGATGATGGTGTTGACAGGGGGCGTGGTTCCGTCTAGGATTGCCTTGTCCTGCAACTGAGTGCTTTTTCCGATAATCTGAAATGAGTTTGTTAGGGGTCAAACGATAACAGACTTTCTATATGGTATTGTCGAACTTGGTGCCCACCAGTCGAGCTCAAAATTTACGTCCCATGTTTCTTAAAGGTAACAAAAAAAGTGCGAAAAATAATAACATTCAGGATTTTCATTATTAAAAATTTTCAAGTAAAATTATAAGTAATTCATGACTGTAATTCAATTACTTTCGAAGTAATTAACCCAAAAATATTGTTTTGTTTTTCTGTACGATTACTGTAAGAATATATTTCAGCAAACACTTATTTCGCAAGACTCAAGTTTTTCAGGTAATTACTAAAGGAATTCACTTCAGTAGTACTTGCTAAAATAAGACCGATTTTGGCAGATGACATATTCTCTAAGAAAAGAGAAGGTGGGTGGGGCTAGTACTTGTTAAAACTGATTTTAGCAAATGACATATTCTCTAAGAAAATAAAAGGCGGGCACTGTCAAATTCTTTCCAAACAAGAATACCTAGAACCTCAAGATTGTTAAAAAAAAAAGTAACTCAAAAAGAGGTCAGGTTAGAATTTTCCAATAACGTATAAAGTATCTAAAGAGTTATCTCAAACATAACCAATGTTAAATTCATATTCTTGGATAATGCAATATCTACAAAAATTCTATACCAAGCGATTTTGACGCAACTGTAAAAATTGCTGTATTTCAATTCACGATTTTCGAAAATCTAGAAGAAAATGTGTTCAACTAATTTTCAAAAATTTTTGAAAAATGGTCGAAAATGTTAAGTGCCAAAATAAGTCTTTTCGTATCAAATACTAGCCCCACCCACCCACCCTCAATTTTCTTGGAAGGTCTGTCATCTGCCAAAATCAGTTTCATCTTAGCAAGTACTAGCCCCACCCCCCCACTCTTCTCATTCTAACGTCTAATTTTATTTGTGTTTAGTATAAGATCATTCATTTCATTCAGAGCGGACAAAATCAGACATTCCGGATTTTCATAATTAATCATTTTCAAGTAAAATTATAAGTAATTTATTACTTGCGATGTAATGAGTAAGTGTACTGAATTTCTTTTTGTGAGTAATTAAATTACGTTTAACCCAAAAATATTGTTTTGTTTTTCTGTACGATTACTGTAAGAATATATTTCAGCAAACACTTATTTCGCAAAACTCAAGTTTTTCAGTTAATTACTAAAGGAATTCACTTCAGTAGTACCTGCTAAGATAAGACTGATTTTGGCAAATCAGGTACCTTCCAAGAAAGAGAGGGTGGGTGGGCGGGGCTAGTACTTGCTAAAATAAGACCGATTTTGGCAGATGACATATTCTCTAAGAAAATAAAAGGCGGGCACTGTCAAATTCTTTCCAAACAGGAATACCTAGAACCTCAAGATTGTCAAAAAAAAAAAAAGTAACTCAAAAAGAGGTCAGGTCAGAATTTTCCAATAACGGATGAAGTATCTCCAGAGTTATCTCAAACATGACCAATGTTAAATTCATATTCTTGGATGATGCAATATCTACAAAAATTCTACACCGAGTGATTTTGACGTAAATGTAAAAATTGCTGTATTTCAATTAGCGATTTTCGAAAATCTAGAAGAAAATGTGTTCAACTAATTTTCAAAAATTTTTGAAAAATGGTCGAAAATGTTAAGTGCCAAAATCAGTCTTTTCGTATCAAATACTAGCCCCGCCCACCCACCCTCAATTTTCTTGGAAGGTCTGTCATCTGCCAAAATCAGTTTCATCTTAGCAAGTACTAGCCCCACCCCCCCACTCTTCTCATTCTAACGTCTAATTTTATTTGTGTTTAGTATAAGATCATTCATTTCATTCAGAGCGGACAAAATCAGACATTCAGGATTTTCATAATTAATCATTTTCAAGTAAAATTATAAGTAATTCATTACTTTCGATGTAATGAGTAATTGTACTGAATTTCTTTTTGTGACTAATTAAATTACGATTAACCCAAAAATATTGTTTTGTTTTTCTGTACGATTACTGTAAGAATATATTTCAGCAAACACTTATTTCGCAAAACTCAAGTTTTTCAGTTAATTACTCAAGGAATTGACTTCAGTAGTACCTACTAAGATAAGACTTATTTTGGCAAGTCAGGTACCTTCTAAGAAAAGAGAGGGCGGGTGGGCGGGGCTAGTACTTGCTAAAACAAGACTGATTTTGGCAAATGACATACCCTCTAAGAAAAGAGAAGGCGGGCACTTTCAAATTCTTTCCAAACAGGAATACCTAGAACCTCAAAAACGTTATAAAAAAAAGTAACTCAAAAAGAGGTCAGGTCAGAATTTTCCAATAACATATAAAGTATCTAAAGAGTTATCTCAAACATAACCAATGTTAAATTCATATTCTTGGATAATGCAATATCTACAAAAATTCTATACCAAGCGATTTTGACGTAACTGTAAAAATTGCTGTATTTCAATTAACGATTTTCGAAAATCTAGAAGAAAATGTGTTCAACTAATTTTCAAAAATTTTTGAAAAATGGTCGAAAATGTTAAGTGCCAAAATAAGTCTTTTCGTATCAAATACTAGCCCCGCCCACCCACCCTCTATTTTCTTGGAAGGTCTGTCATCTGCCAAAATCAGTTTCATCTTAGCAAGTACTAGCCCCACCCCCCCACTCTTCTCATTCTAACGTCTAATTTTATTTCTGTTTAGTATAAGATCATTCCTTCATTCAAGGCGGACAAAATCAATCAAGAAAATGGAGACAGGATGGGTGGGCGGGGCATATTATGTTCTTCTGTGGAGTGACAGTAGAAACTAATAGAATCTATGATGTTAAAAAAAAGAAAAAAAAAGGCGTTAGTCGCAACTTTTTTATTACACTATTTACTATAAAATTTATTTATTATTTCGTACACTTGATATAACTTAAGAGAATCTAAAAAAAAAATGTAAAAATTGCCACATTTCATTAGCGATACTGGAAAAACGATAAGAATTTCCAAAAAAACAAGGCCGGAAATTAATTCTGGATGTCGACATCTACAAGAAAATCTCTAGCTGAATTTCGAAAATATATCAAAATCAGTCATATCATATATGCTAGCTCCGCCCACCCGCCCTCTGTTTCCTTGGAAGATATGTAATCTGCTGAAAACAGTCTTATCTTAGCAAAAACTAGCCCCGCCCACCCGCCCTCTATTTTCTTGGAAGGTATGTCATTCGCAAAATCAGTTTCATCTTAGCAAGTACTAGCCCCGCCCACTCCCACTCTTCTCATTCTAATGACTAATTTTATTTCTCTTTTGTATAAGACTATTCACTTCATTCAGAGTTGACAAAATAAATCAAGAAAATGGAGACAGGGTGGGTGGGCGGGGCTAATTATGTTCTTCTGTGGAGTGACAGTAGAAACTAATAGAATCCAGGATGTGAAAAAAGAAAAAAAGAAGCACTAGTCGCAAATTTTTTGTTATATTATTTGCTATAAAATTGATTTATGATTTAGTGCACTTGACATGATTTCAGTGAAATTAAAAAAAAAAATAAAATAAAAATTGCCATATTTCAATTGGCGATACTAGAAAAATGGTAAAAATTTCCAAAAAAAACAAAGCGGAAAATTAATTCCAGATGTCGAAATCTACAACAAAATCTCTAGCTCAATTTCGATAATGTGTCAAAATCAGTCATATCTTATAAAATGCTAGCCCCGCCCACCCGCCCTCTGTTTTCTTGGAAGATATGTGATTTGCTAAAAACAGTCTTATCTTAGCAAATACTAGCCCCGCCCACCCACCCTCCATTTTCTTGGAAAGTATGTCATTTGCCAAATCAGTTTCATCTTAGCAAGTACTATCCCCGCCCACCCCCACTCCTCTTATTCTAACTACTAATTTTTTTTCTGTTTAGTACAAGATCATTCATTCAGAGCGGACAAAATCAATCAAGGAAATGGAGGCAGGGTGGGTGGGCGGGGCATATTATTTTCTTCTGTGGAGTGAGAGTGGGAACCAACAGAATATATGATGTAAAAAAGAAAAAAATGCACTAGTCGCAACTTTTTTGTTAAACTATCAAATTTGTTATCAAATTTATTTCTCTATTCTTGCACTTGACATGACTCTCCTCTATTTTCTTAGAGGGTATGTCATTGGCAAAATCAGTCTTATCTGAGGAATTATTAGCCCCGCCCACCCGCCCTTCACAGTCTTGGAAGGTATGCGGTTTGCCAAAATCACTCTTATTTTAGCAATAACAAGTACCAACCCCGTCCACTCGGTGTCGTGAGAATGAAAAGAATTTGGGTGGGCGGGGCTAGTACTTGCTAAGATAAAAATGATTTTGACAAATGACATACCTTCCAAGAAAATTCAGGGCGGGTGGGCGGGGCTTGTATTTGCAAAGATAAGACTGTTTTTACCAAATTACAGATCTATCTATCTAAAACTGATTTGGAAAAGAGCCTACTCCCTAAGAGAACAAAGGGTGGGTGGGGGGGTTTAGTACTTGCCAAACTACAATCAGTTGAAGAACCAAATTAAATGAAAACTATAGAACAAAGAAAAAAGTATTTTCATAAAATATGTTCGTGGTACACCTACAATCCAAAAATCTTCTTTAAACTTCGCCCAAATACAATAAATAATAATAATACAATCAAAACGTGAGGGTTCTTCGAAGAAAAACGCTTAATTTCTGTAACAATCTTCCTACTTCTAGTGACCTAATACCAAATAATAATTAAAAATTAGTAGCTGCTAAGATAAAACTGATTTTAGCAGGTACTAGCCCCGCCCATCCGCCTTCTATTTTCTTAGAGAAATCTCATTTGCCAAAATTAGTCTTGTCCTAGCAGATACTAGCCCCACCCACCCTCTTTTTTCATAGAGGATATCTCAATTGCCAAAATTACTCTTATCTTAGCAGGTATTAGCCCCACCCACCCACCCTCTCTTTTCTTAGAGGGTATTTCATTTGCCAAAATCAGTCTTATCCTAACAGGTACTAGCCCCGCCCACCCACCCACACTTTTCTTGGAAGGTATGTTATTTGCCAAATTAAATTAAAATTAATACTTATTAATGGCCAAAATCTGTGTTATCTTAACAGGTACTAGCCATGGCCACTCGCTCTTATTTTCTTAGAGAGTAGGTAATTTGCCAAAATCAGTCTTATCTTGGCAAGTACCTGAAAGGTAAGACTGTTTTCTGGCATATGATATCTTTCAAGAAAATAAGGCGTGGGTGGGCGGGGCTAGCATTTTATAAGGTATGACTGATTTTGACACTTGACATTTTTCAACCATTTTCGAAAATTAGCTAGACATTTTCTTGTAGATTTCAACATCACTTTAGACTCCGTTTCTTTGAAAATTTCACTTTTCCAAAATCGCCAGTTGAAATATAGCAATTTTCACAATTCCAATAGCAAACAATTCATCACAAAAATTACGATTAGCGTTTTTTTTCTTACTTTTATCACATCTTAGATTCTATTAATTTCCACTCCCACTCCACAGAAGATAATAATTAGCCCCGCCCACCCACCCTAATTTCATTTTGGTGATTAATTTATCCGGTCTGAATTAAATAAGTGATCTTATACTGAACATAATTAAAATTTGTCGTTAGAATGAGAAAAGTGGGGATGGGTGGGGCTAGTACTTGCTAAGATAAAACTGATTTTGGCATATCACATATCTTCCAAGAAAAGAGAGGGTGGGTGGGTGGGGCTTGTTTTTGCTAAGATAAGACTGATTTTGGCAAATGACATACCCTCTAAGACTAAGAAAAGAGAAGGTGGGTGGGCGGGGCTAGTACCTGTTGAGACTGAGTTTGGCCAATGACATATTCTCTAAGAAAATAAAGGGCGGGCGGGTGGGGCTAGTAGTACCTGCTAAGATAATACTGATTTTAGCATATGACGTATCCTCTAAGAAATTTAATTAAATTATTATAAGAAAATACACTTGAGACTCCAAAGCACTTTCAAATTCTTTCCAAACCTTAAGAATGTTTTAAATTAAAAAAAAAAAAATCCCAAAAATAACTCAAAAACAGGTCAGGTCAGAATTTGCCAATAACGTAAAGAGTATCTAAAGGGTTATCTCAAACATCACCAATATTAAAAAATTCATATTCTTGGATGGTGCAATATTTACAAAAATTCTGTACCCAGCGATTTTGACACAACTGTAAAAATTAGTACCTGCTAAAATAAGATCGATTTTGGCAAATGAAATACTCTCTAAAAAAAGAGGGCGGGTGGGCGGGGCTAGGATAAGACTGATTGGGGCTAGTACTTGCTAAGATAACTGATTTTGGCAAATCACATATCTTCCAAGAAAAGAGAGGGTGGGTGGGCGGGGCTAGTACCTGCTAAGATAAGACTGATTTTGGCAAATCACATATCTTCCAAGGAAAGAGAGGGTGGGTGGGCGGGGCTAGTACCTGCTAAGATAAAAGTGATTTTGGCAAATCATATATTTTTCAAGAAAAGAGAAGGTGGATGGGTGGGGCTAGTACCTGCTAAGATAAGACGTGGTTTTGGCAAATCACATATCTTCCAAGAAAAGAGAGGGCGAGTGGGTGGGGCTAGTACCTGCTATGATAAGGCTGATTTTGGCAAATGATGTGATAGTTTTTAGAATCCTTACTAGACATATTTTGTCCCTCTTTTATTAAAATTTGATTTAAAAGGCTATTTTTTCTGAAAAAAAAAATGGAAACATGCGAAAATTTATTTTTATAATTCCCTGTTTAAATTTTCTTTTGTCATTTTTTTAATAAGTCCGTACACAATAAATAACTTCACCAATATAATCCATGAAATTATCCTTTACATTTTGATAATGTGAAATATTAAAATGATTGCGTTAACCGAATTGAAAGAATTTACTTACTTATTTTGCACAATCAGTAAAAATATTAATGGAACAGCAGCAATTTATTACTTCGATTTTTCCGATTTGCAAATTTTGGCTTCGGTTCTTTGTTTTCTTTATTTTTTCAATTTCTCAGTTTTCGGTGTTACAATTTTCTAATTTTTCTTTTTCAAGGTGAAAATTTTCAGTTTTAGGATTTTTCTATCGATTTGGATTTGCAATTTTTCAATTTTTCAACGTTTCGATTTTTTAATTTTTCATTTTTTCAATTTTAAATTTTTCAGGGACTTGAGTTTTCAATTTTTCGTTTCTTCAATTTTTGATTTGTAATTTTTCTAGTTTTCATTTTAAATACACATGTATCTAACAATAACTACAATTTTTAAAATTTTTCACTTTGTCAATTTTACGATTTTAGAATTTTTCCATCTCTATAATTAATTTTTCAGTTTTTCGATATCTCAGTATGGCAGTTTTTCGTCTTTACAATTTTATTTTTCGATTTTGCAATTTTCGGTTTTTCAGTTGTCAATTGTTTCAGATTTTTTAGTTTTTTCGATTTTTTAATTTGTCGATTTTTCAACTTTCGAATAAAAAATGGAACAACTGCAAAATTTTAAAATGAAAAATCAAAAAGCGAAAAAATATAAAATGAAAACTTTGAAAAATCTAAAACTGGAAGGAAAAATAGAAAAATCGAAAGATTTTAAAAAATTTGGAAACTTAACTGATCAGATAATCGAGAAATCCAAAAATTGAAAAATTGAATCACTTAAAAGTGGGAAAATCGAGGCTCGAAAATTTGAAGAACTGATTAAACGTAAAACTATAAAAACGAAAGAAGAAAAAAATTGATAAAAATAACATCGAAAGGCTGAGATTGGCCATCTGTTGTGCTATTAAACATATTATTACTATTAATTTTAAAATCATTATAACTACACCAAAATGTGAGAAGAATTTTTTTTTACTATTTTCTTAAACCCACAGTTAACAGCGTAGAGGAGAGTTCCTCTGCCATTTTCCAGACACCTGGTATATATGTTTTAATTTTAACAATACTGTATTTGTTTTCATAACAAAAATAAATAGAAATTTCATTTTGTTGTTTTGTTTCCTTTTCAATTTCGTCAGTGGCATATATTATTATTAGAAAAAAAACGTGAATTTCGAGTTTTAGTTTTCGCAAGTTTTTCGGTTACCAAATCGAAACCAACATCCCAACCAAACCTTTACCTTATCGTTGCTCGGGCTGTTGCTCTGGCTCGCCGCCTGCACGTGCTCCATCCCCTTGCAGCCGTCTCCGGCCACCCCCAGCACGTTCTCCGAGTCGATATTCCTCAGCGGCGTCCCCAGCGACTTGTCCCAGGCGTTCGAAAGCGGCGCGACCACACTCGACGGATCTTTCATACCGTAAACGTTTATGTTTTGATTCACTTTGTTCATATCGTTCACATCACACATACTCTGCTGCTGCATCTGCGCTTTTTGCAGTCTATTGTTCTCGCGCTGCTTAGCGAACCTCGGAGCCAGTTTGCTCTGTCGCGGCCTTTCGAACTGATTCTTGTTCGTCTGCGGCAGGACCGGCGGCGGATTCACGGGCGTTGCCATCAGAGGCGGAATGTTCGAGATCTGCTGTTGCGTCAGCTGGGCAGTGGAAGCGTTAGTTTTGGGCTTGCGATCCGGCTTCCCTACGTCTTTATCGGACTTCGGGAGCACCTTGCTGGGTTTCTCGTCCGTGGGCTTCTGGCGCTCTTTAACCGTCTTTTTACTCTTCACCTCCTGGAAGCCGTCCGAGTCGCCCTGCTGAGAGACCTTCTCGTCGCCGTCCTCCGGTTCCGTGTCCGTCTTATTTTTTAAAGATATGTCGGCGATGGCGTTACACAGACTGTTCTGGTCGACGGACTTGTCGTCTTTTTTTATTGCACGCAAAGCCCCGCTGGAGTTTTGTCTAGGAATGGGGTTGTCGCTCCTCGGAGGGTAGGGTTTTTTGTCGCCAGTCATCCTCGGGGGTGCGTTGTTACGTCTAGTCGAGTTCGAACTCGACGCACCCCGAGGTGGCGCGTTCGTCTTTAACTGCTGCCTCCTGGAGCTCTTATCCTTATCGTCGGAGTTGTCTGAGTTCGAATCCGCGTTTTCGTCGTCGCGTTTTCCGTCGGTCTTCGACTTCGACTTACCCCGTCTACTATCAGGCTTGCGCCCTTTGGGTTTATCGTCGCCCTTGGGTAGAGTGTCTTTTCGGGCGCTACCGATAATCCCCGCCGACAAAGCTTGTTGGTTCTGCTTAGCTTTATCCTCCGACGTTTCGGTCGTATTTTCGTCACTCGACATCTTCTTTTCCTTATCGTCGTGGTGACCAAACGGACTTTTCGCAGGTGGTGGACCATACCCATCAATCCTCTTACTCAGTCCACCCCTGCTTCTAAAGTTGCCACCCCCACGACCGTGCCTCGACGGCTCCCCCCTCGGAACGTAATTATCCCTCTTACTGTCCTGCTTATCCTTGTTCCTTTCCAAAGTCGACGACTTTTCGTGCTGCTTAATCTCCTTGTTCTTGTCGTCTTTATCGGACTTTTTCACCGTTTTCGGACTCTTCTGGGACGTCCCATCTGCCCCGACTTCGTCCATCGAGCCTTCGGAATCCGTCCCGTGAAAGTCGGTTTTTTGCGAACCCCCAGACCTCATACCCCGACTGGACTGTCTTTTGGGCCAGCCCGACCGGTGGTACTCATTGCCACCCCAACCCTTGTTCAAGGGGTAGTTCCTGTTCTTGTTGCCACGTTTGTCGTCCTTGTCTTTGAATTCCGAGTCCGACTTGTCCGACTTTTTCGAGTCGTCTTGCTTCGACGACGATTCTGTGTTTAAGGAGTTTTTGCATTTGTCGAAACCGTCAGAAAATTTATTTTCCATGTCGAGAGGGGTGGGTGGGAGGGCATCCGCCCAAGCCTTGCTCCCGGAGTCAGTCTGCTCCGGAACCGTACTTTCGTCACCCGCGGTCTCCTCCTGGATTTTTTCGTCCTTCTTTTCGACCTTCTTCTCCGGGATTTGGCCCCGTTTCAACTGAGTCAAGCCGCGCTTTTCGTTCCTCATGTCGTCGGCTTCTATCCGTTCCTTCGTGATCGGACCCGGGACTTGTCTGCGATCTTCCCGTCCGTGGTCCCGGCGCTTCTCCTCGTAGGGCGGGTCGAACATAGCGTCCGCCCACGAGCCGATGTGGTCCCTAGGTTCGGAATCCCGTGCCGAATCTCTCGATTGTCGCGAATCTCGCGACGCCCTCGAGTCCCTACTGTCCGGTCTCTGCGGCCTCTCGTGCCTCTCCTTATCCCTCCTGTCGCTGTGCCAATCCTCGTGGTCCTTCCTCTTATCCTCGTCCTTGTTCTTCCTGTTGTAGTCGTACTCCTGGTGTCTGTAGTCGTGCGAGTCGTCGAACCCTCTCTCTTGCCCCTTGTGCGACCTGTGACTATCCTCCGAGCTCTGTCTCTTGTAGTCGCGTCGCTCCTCCTCGCCGTCCCTATCCGGACTGTCGTGCCGCTTCGCCACGCCCTGACCCCAGCGACCGTCCCCGAAGCCGTAGTGCATCTGACTCTGCATCCCCGGGCCCGTGTTGTTCCTCTGCTTCTGGAACCTGGGTGGCAGCTGGCTCTGGAAATGTCTCGAGAAGCTCGGGCCGTTCTGGTCGCGCACGTCGCGCTCCCGGTCGCTCCCTTTCACGTGCTTCCTCGGCGTGAAGTTCTTGCCTTCGATCTGGGTGAGTTGTCGAAAAGCGCTCGACGAGCCAGAGGTTTTCTCCTCGGCGCCGCTGCTGTCGTTCGGCGTGCGCGAGCGGCTGTCTCTGTCGCGCTCTTTCTCGCGCTGGAAATCCGGGAGCGGGATGTCGGCGGGCACGATGGGCTTCGGCGGCACCACCGACGGGCTTATGGTACCCACGCCCTCCTCTTCGCGGTTGCGCTTGCTCATCTTCTCCTCCAGCTCCATGAGCTTCTTGGCGGCGCCTTGTTTGGTCGCCTCGTTGAAGCGCTTCTCTTCCTCTTCTTTGCGTTGTTTGGCTCGTTGAACGGTCAGCTCGAGGTCCTTGTTGTGTTGGCGGCGCTGCTTCCAGAGCTCCTCGTCCGAAGATCGCTGGCGGTTGGGGTTGGTCAGGTTGCTGTTCCAGTTGCGCGATTGAGATTCGTTCGGGTGAGGTTCGGGTTTGTCGTGGTCTTTAGGTTGAGGCGCGGCGGCGGGAGCGGGCGCGGTCGTCGTCGAGGCGGCGGCGGGTTTTGCTTCTTTCTTTGTAGGTTTGTCCGTGGTCGATTCGTCGTCGCTGAACGCAAGTTTTTGGCTGCGAACAAAAAGGATTTATAAATATCGTGTATTAAAAAAAAGTGTACAAAAAATCATCTCTGATGTTAAATTTTGTAGTTTTTAGGTCTAAGAAAACAGTGGGAAAAATTGGTCAAAGGTTACTTTTTTACGTTTTTGTTTTCTGACAACCTCTAGAAAAATAAACACCAGTGGCGTAAATAACACTTGGGCAGTCTTTTTATTTCAATCTTTCATTTCTCAATTTTTTTATTCTTTCGTTTTTCATTTCTTCAAATTTTCGATTTTTGTTTCGGTTCTTTATTTGCTTCTTCTTACATTTTTTTTTAATTTCAATTTCTGGTTTCTTCAATTTTCGAGTTTAATTTTTTGGATTTTCCAACTTTTGGATGTTTTAATTTTTAGATTTTGCAATTTCTAGTTTGCACTTTCACGAGTTTCTAATTTTTCTTTTCGGTTTTTCAATACTCTGATTTTATAATTTTATTTTTTTTCAATGTGAAATTTTTCCATGTTTTTCAATTTTCTGCTTTTTCAATTTTTCTAGTTTTCGTTTTAAATATGTAATTAACAAAATTTTTAAAAATTTTCACTTTTCAATTTTGCTATTTTCGAATTTTTCCATTTTTCAATTATTGGATTTTAAAACTTTTTCATTTATGAATTAATTTTTTTTAATTTTTCAATTTTTCATTTTTTTTATTTCTTCAATTTTACAAAATGCAACTCAGCAAGTTTCCACATTCAAATTTTTCAGTTTTTCGATTTTCCAGCTTTTTTAATTTTATGGATTTTCAATTTTTAATTGTCAATTTTTCGATTGGTAATTTTTCATTTTGGTTTTTTATTACCTTTATTTTTTCAATTTTTCGGTTCTTGAATGTTCTGATTTCACAATTTTCTTTTAAATATAAATTTTTTTAATTTTTAGATTTGCAATTTTTCAGTTTCATGGTTTTTCAATTTTTCGCTTCTTCAATTTTTCTAAATTCATAAACATTTTTAAAATTTTTCACTTTTCAATTTTACGATTTTTCCAATTTTCCGGTTTGCAATTTTTAATTTTTTTTTGTTTCTTCAATTTTACGACGTGCAATTCAATTTGTGGATATTGCAATTTTTCGTTTCGGTTTTTCAGTTTCTTTATTTTTTCAATTTTTTGGTTCTTCAATATTCTGATTTTTCAACTTTTTTTCGATGTAAAATTTTTAAATTTTTACATTTGCAATTTTTCATTTCCAAATTCTTCAGTTTTTCGATTTCCCCACTTTCGGATGTTTTAATTTTTAGATTTCACAATGTTTCGTGTCTACAATTTTTTGTTTAGCAATTTTTCGTTTCGGTTTTTTATTCGCTTTATTTTTCAATTTTTTGGTTCTTCAATATTTTGATTTTATAATTTTCTTTCAATGTGAAATTTTTCAATTTTAGGATTATTCAAGTTTTAAATTTTTCTTTTTTTTTCAATTTTAGAATTTTCAGTTTCTCGATTTTTCAGTTTTTGGTTTGTTTTTTTTTTCTAGTTTTCATTTTAAATATGTTATAATCATAATTTTAAAAATTTTCACTTTTTTAATTATTTGATTTTGAAATTTTTCGATTTTTCAACCTTACAGTTTTGGGACTATATAATTTTTCGCTTTAAATTTTTTTTGGGGTTTTTCAATTTTTCAATTAGATTCGTTTTTAGTTTCCTATTTTTTGATTCTTAAATTTTTTTCGATTTTTAAGTTTCTCGATTGCTTCAATGTTTCCGTTTCGGTTTTTTATTTTCTTCATTTTTTCAATTTTTCGGTTCTTCAATGTTCTAATTTCACAATTTCCCTTTTAATATAAAATTTTTGAATTTTGAGATTTGCAATTTTTCAGTTTTCAATTTTTTAACTTCTAGATTTCTTAATTTGTTGTTTTTTCAATTTTAGATTTTTCAGTTTCATGATTTTTCAATTATTCGCTTGTGCAATTTTTCCAGAGTTCATTTTAAACTTTCAGAAATATTTTTAAAATTTTTCACTTTTTAATTTTACGATTTTTTCCATTTTTCAACTACATATGAGATTTTAAAATTTTCATTCATTAGATTTTTTAGTTCTTCAATTTTTCGTTTTTTTTTTTAATTTTATTTTCTTTGTTTCAATTTCACGACATGCAATTCAGCAAGTTTTCATTTTCAAATTTTTCAACTTTTCGATTTCCCAATTTTTGGATGCTTCAATTTTTCGATTAGCAATTTTTTGTTTCGGTTTTTCAGTTTCTTTATTTTTTCAATTTTATGGTTGTTCAATGTTCCGATTTTACAACTATCTTTTCGATGTAAAATTTTTCAATTTCCCACTTTTGGATGTTTCAATTTTTAGATTTCACAATGTTTCATGTCTTCAATTTTTTTGTTTGGGTTTTGTATTAGCTTTATTTTTTCATTTTTTGGATCTTCAATGCTTCCATTTTATAATTTTCTTTCAATGTGAAATTTTTCAATTATTGGATTTTTCGACTTTTTCGTTTCTTCGATTTTTCATTTGCATTTTTTCTAGTTTTCATTTTAAACGTGTTACAATTATAATTTTAGAAATTTTCACTTTTTGAATTACTCAATTTTCCAATTTTTCGATTTCTCCATATTAAATTAATCAATTTTTGGTTTTTCAATGCTGCAGTTTTTCAACTTTACAATTTGGCAATATATAATTTTTCAACTTAATGTTTTTTTGGGTTTTCAATTTTTCAATTCGATTCGTTTTTTGTTTCCAATTTTTTGATTTTTAAATGTTTTTCGATTTTCAATGTTTTCGTTTTGGTTTTCTAATTTCTTAATTTTTTTCAATTTTTCGATTCTTCAACGTCCTGATTTTATAATTTTCATTCAATGTGAAACTTTCAATTTTTGGATTTTTCAACTTTTCGTTTCTTCAATTTTTGATTTGCATTTTTTCTAGTTTTCATTTTAAATATGTAATAATAAACAAATTTTATTTTTTCATTTATTCGAGTTTTTAATTTTTCGATTTCTCCATATTTGATTTTTCAATTTTTCCATTTTTCAATGTCACAGTTTTTCGATTTTACAATTTTAACGATTCCATAATTTTTCGATTCATGAAAATTTTTTGATTTTTAAGTTTCTTGATTTTTAGTTTTTCAACTTTTTGAATAAAAAAAAAATTGTAAAAAAAATCGAAAGATTAAAAATTGGGAATCTTAAAAATCGAAAAAGTGCAAAATCGAAATACTGGAAATTAAAGAAATGGAAAAATCGGATAATTGAGAAGTCTAAAAATTGCACAATTCAAAAATTTAAAAATTGGAAAACCGAGGAATTGAAAAATAAAAGATTAAAAGTTTGAAAAATCGAATAAACGAAAAATTATAACACCGAAAAAACATCGAAAAAACATCGAAAAAATAAAAGATGAAAAATTGTGATAAAATCGAGAAAATGAAAATTAAAAAATCGAAAAACTGAAGTAACGAACAATTGAAAACTGTGGAAATCGAATTGAAAAAATTGAAGTTGAAAAAAAACGATAAATTGTGATATAAAATCGAGAAAATGGACACTAAAAAATCGGGAAAATGAAAAATAAAAATTTAGGACTTGAAAAATTCAGGAAACGAAAGACTGAAACATCCAAAAATTAAAAATTGTGAAACTGAAAAATCGAAAAATGAAAAATTATAATGTCGAAAAACGAAAAAATTTAGAATCCGAGAAATTGAAAAAATTGAAGTCGAAAAAACGAAAAAATATGAAACCGAAACATTAAAAAACGAAAAAGCGTGACATCAAATCGGGAAAAAGAAAATTTAAAAAATCGGGCAAATGAAAAATAAAAATGAGGAGCTCCAAAAATGGAGGAAACGAAATATTGAAAAATCGAAAAATTAAAAATTGAGACACTAAAAAATTACAAATCGAAAAACTGAAGAAATGAAAAATTGAAAACTGTGAAGTCGAGAAATTAAAAAAATTAAGCTTGAAAAATGAAAAAATATGAAACCGAAACATTGAAAAATGGAAAAATTGAAAAATTAAAAGGAATGTAGAAAGGAAAAATATGATATATGTAGTTTTCCAATTTTTTTATTTTTAATTTTTATTCGATTTTTGAGTTCTTCGATTTTTTCAATGCTTCTATTTTTCGTTTCTTCATTCTCTGATTTTCCACTGTTTTGAATTTCCTATCTTTCGTTTTTTCAATTTTTGAATGTTTTTCCCATTTTTTGTTCTTCGTTTTTTTAATTTTTCGATTCTTCAACATTCTGAATAAGAAGATAGAAGAATCGCAAAATTGCAAAACGGTAGATTTTAAAAATCAAATAGAAAAACGAAAACGTATACATGAAAACTTTGAAAAATCTAAAAATTGAGATACTTAAAAATCCAAAGAGTGCAAAATTGAAAAATTTAAAAATCGGAAAATCGAGGAATTGAAAAATCAAAGACTGAAAATTTGAAAAATCGAATAAACGAAAAATTATAACACCGACAGAAACATCGAAAAAATAAAAGAAATAAAAAATTGTGATAAAATAGAGAAAATGAAAATTAAAAAATTGGGAAAATGAAAAATACAAATCAAGAACTTGAAAACTGAGGACACGAAAAGTTGAAAAATGGAAAAATTAATGAAAATGAAACAACGAAAAATTGTATAAAATAGAGAAAAATTGAGGACACGAAAAATTGAAAACTGTGGAAATCGAGAAATTGAAAAAATTAAAGTTGAAAAAACGATAAATTGTGATATAAAATCGAGACAATGAAAACTAAAAAATCGGGAAAATGAAAAATAAAAATCTAGGAATGGAAAAATTCAGGAAACGAAAGATTGAAACATTCAAACATCAAAAATTGAGAAACTGAAAAATCTAAAAATGAAAAATTATAATATCGAAAAACGAAAAAAATTTAGAATTGGAGAAATTGAAAAAATTAAAGTCGAAAAAACGAAAAAATGTGAAACCGAAACATTGAAAAAGGAAAAAGTGACATAAAATCGAGAAAATGACAATTAAAAAAATCGGAAAAATGAAAAATAAAAATCAGGAACTTCAAAAATGGAGGAAACGAAAAATTGAAAAATCGAAAAATTAAAAATTGACAAACTAAAAAATTACAAATCGAAAAAATGAAGAAACGAAAAATTGAAAACTGTGAAGTCCAGAAATTGAAAAAGTAAAAGTTAAAAAAACTAAAAATTTAATTATAAATCGAAAAATGAAAAATTGAGAAACTGAAAAATCCAAAAGGAAAAATTGTAATAAGTCGAAAGTTGGAAAAATTAAGATAGAAAAAATGAAAAAATATGAAACCGAAACATTGAAAAATGGAAAAAATTGAAAAAAATTAAAAGAAATGGGAAAATACATATAATATATGGGTATAGTTCTCCAATTTTTCGATTGGATTAGTTTTTTGTTTTTAATTTTTTGATTCTTAAAATCTGTTCGATTTTTAAATTTTTTCAATGCCTCAATTTTTCGTTTCTTAAGTTCTTTCATTTTCCACTTTTTTGATTTTGCTATCTTCCGTTTATTCGATTTGTGAATTTTTTTCCCATTTTTTGTTTTTCGTTTTTTAATTTTTAGATTCTTCAACTTTCTGAATAAAAAAAATGGAAAAATCGCAAATCGAATGAAAACTTCGAAAAAGCTAAAAATTGGAAATCAAGAACTTGAAAAATTGAAGAAAATAAAAATTAAAAATTGGGAAACTTAAAAATACAAAAAGTGCAAAATCGAAATGTTTAAAATTACAGAAATAGGAAATTTTGATTATTGGAAATAAAAAATTGTAAAATCTAAAAATTTAAAAATTGGAAAATCGAGGAATTGAAAAATCAAACACTGAAAATTTGAAAAATTGAATAAACGAAAAATTATAAAATCGAAACAATGAAAAAATAAAGGAAATGAAAAAACGAAAAATTGAGATAAAAATGGAGAAAATGGAAATTAAATAATCGGGTAAAGGAAAAAATTGAAGACGTGAAAAACTGAAAAATGTGGAAGTTGAGATATTGAGAGAATTAAAGTTAAAATAACGAAAAATTGTGATATAAAAAAAACTGGTGAAAGGTAAATAAATCCAGATTTTTCGAAAATTATAAGATTTGATTTTGATCTATTTTTTATAATAACCCTTAAAATTAAAATAAAGATGTTATGTATGAATACATATCTAGGGTAGAAACTCAACACGGATTCATAAATCACAAGTACAGGAGTGCCTTATTTTTTTTTAATTTAAATAACATTTACTAATGAAAATTTTGGGACGACGTCATCCTATTGTGGGTGGGGATGGTTAGCCAAATTTGGTTGGAAGTAATAAAATTGAATAAAATGGCTTCAATTTGTTCATAATCTACGTAAATTATAAAAAAAAATAACTGTAATTTTTATTTAAATAAAATATTACTGTTGTACGACAAACGACTAAACTCACTTGTAATCGATATCATCATGACAGGTCCAACCCATGTCTTTGTCAATTTCATCCATGCGACTTAATTCTTCTTCCTTGATGATCGGTCTTGGGGTGATTTCGTCCGGATCCACCAATCGCGGTGGCGGACGATTTTCGGGCCGATTTCGTCCGTTCATCGGAGGAGGAGTTTGAGTAGGAGCACCGGTTCCACCCGTAGCGAAGCTACCTTTGTACATCTGCAACAAAAAATTGTATTAAAAATAGCAAAAGTTCACACCAGAGGTCACTCAAGTCAAGTCGTCACGTGCAAATTCATTTCCGGAACAAACAAAAATTGAACAATATACACCCGAAGAGCTCGCGCAGCGAGCGAGCCGTGCACGCTCGTCACAAAACATACATATATAGATTATATCAATGCGACACTTACAAAAGTTGGCATGACCGCACGAAATTGCGGCGGCAGCGGTTGCTGAGGCAGGCCGACCTGGGCCGCTAGCTGTG
This sequence comes from Zophobas atratus, assembly GCA_022388445.1. NCBI lineage: Eukaryota > Metazoa > Arthropoda > Insecta > Coleoptera > Tenebrionidae > Zophobas > Zophobas atratus. The sequence goes on from CM039442.1 coordinate 55,909,030, forward strand.
GTGGGGCACCCAAGGGGACCGAGCTGCTCCTTGGGGGACCTTCGGCGCCCGGCCGCGACCCACCCTGTATCCATGAGCCCTCCGTCTGCGGGCGCAGACTTAGCCCTGGCGTGTACTGAGCATCGGAACCAGTACGTGTGGGGCCGCCATCGCCAACGGACAAGCTGGGGAACTCGTGCTGGAACTGGGGACTCTGATACAGTGGCGGATGTGCGGAATCCGGACCGCTCATGACGGCGCTCCATGACTTGTCGGTGGTAGCAGGCGTAGCAGAAGGTGGTGCGTGTTTGTTCGGCGGTGGTATTGTTGTGGTCACCGGAAGGGCAATTGCAGCTTGATGAGAACTCAACTGGGGGAAGGTTGACTGTTTGGAGTTGAAGCTGTTGTAGTTGTTGTCTGCGAATTTCAAGACATGGGTTTACGTTACTGCACGAGCTCGAATAGACCTTTTGAGGTTTTTATATAAGTAGTATGAAAAAACAAGGGACGGTTTAAAATCTCATCGAGGGTGGACTCGACGAACGAATCCTTACTGTGGGATCAGTGTAGGTGTGCGTGACGTTATTGTAAACTCGGCTGAATTTCCACGGGTTCATTAAAAAAATATGTATCTAAAAATAATTATGAAATTCCAAAAAAAGCGACAAAGATTCTACGTCACACTTAAAACCCTTCAAACTGCAAATTTTCGTTTTCACAAATTCGAAATCTCTCCTTTTTTAACTTGATTCACTCAAACCTGAAACTTGAAGTATAAAAATTTTTCATATAAATGACGATTCTCTCAACCCGACTTTCTTTTCTTAAATAATTAAGTTAGAAAACATTATACAATTTGATACAATACGAATTTTATTTTTCTTGTAAGTTATGAGTTAAAATGATGCTGAGTATGTTTTGAGTTTTTCAGAATAAAATTTTGTGACGTCAATTTTTTAGCAAGGACCAAAAAAAAAGACAAAAAGCAACAAGAAAAACGACCAAATAATGCAACAACAAATAAACTGCACCAATAGAATTGCCAAAAAACAGTGGAAAAAAGAAAAATGTCAAAAAGAACACCAAAAAAATGGCAATAAAAAACCAAAACGAAAAGAAAATCAACAAAACAAGAAAAATAAAGTCGAAAATATACAACAAAAAAATGGGGAAAACGTAAAAAAAGAATAGAAAAAAAAGGCAAAAAACAACGCGATAAAAAAGTATCAAAAGGGAGAGGCAACATCAGAAAACTAAAAAAATTGGTCTAAAGAGTTTAGACAGTACTTCCCTCGCTGTCGGAAACTTGACGACTGCATGCCTATTGTGTTTTTTTTCTCATTACATTTTTGTAGTAGGAATTTAAAAAAAAATTGCGATGACGTCATCAACATTTTTGCAAGGACACGTATATCAGTTGGGATAGATGTAGTGTAATACTAAGAATAAAATTATTGTATTCCCAAATTTTCGGGAAAATGAATTGGGTCGTTTTGAATATTGATTTTTTATAATCAATAAAATAACGAAACAATTTACTCACGTATACGGCAACTGAAAATCGTTTATGTATACACATTCTTAATTAAAGATGACAAGCGTAACAGCATACGTGCATGAGAGTCAAACAGAGAAACTGTAAACAAAACGACCATGAGTTTTATTGCTTCGACTTCTACTTATTATATAAAACATTGGGTTTTATTTTAATTCTTGACGGTGAAATTCACAATTGGTTGATTATAAACATGTCTATTTCACATTCGCGGAACCAAGTGAACGAATAAAACAAATGCAGGTCTGTAATGTTAAAGTCGATGTAAATAAGCGTGCTACCCTTATGTTTCAACCGAGTTTTTCCTTTAACAAATTTTGTGTCTACCAAATTGGGTTGGTTGGGGTGTAATACTAATACTAAGTGTTGCCTTTAATTTAATCAATAAAATAAATTGACTTCATTATTTTTTTGAACCACCTCTTAAGAAAATCTAAAAAATATGAATGGAATGATAAATCACAAGTACAAACTCATCATATTTTTTGCATTTTAGATAGGATTTATTCAGCAAAATTTAAGGGTGACGTCATCAATTTTTTTAGGAGGGATGAACAAATACATTTTGAACAAAAGTTTACCATGCTTATAATAACTTTAAAATATTCCCAAGATTTCAAAGCATTCGGTTTTGTAATTCCTGATTAAATCGATAAAATAAATTCACGCCTTCATTAATTTATTTGAGTCACCCTGCATATGCAAATCCAAAAATATGAATGGAATGATAAATCACAAGTACAGACTCATCATATTTTGCACATTTTAGATACGATTTATTCGGCAAACTTTTGAGCTGACGTCATCAGTTTTTTGTAGAAGATAACCAAATATATTTTGACTAAAAATTTATTATGCTCTTTATAACCTTACAACATCTGCAAGATTTCAAAGCATTCGGTTTTGTAGTCCTGATTAAATCAATAAAATAAATTTACGCATTCATTAATTTTTTTGAGTCACCCTGTATATGCAAATCGAAAAAATTTGAATGGAATGATAAATCACAAGAAGAGACTCACCATATTTTGTACATTTTAGATAGGATTTATTCAGCAAAATTTTGTGGTGACGTCATAAATTTTTTAGGGGGGACGACCAAATACGTTTTGATCAAAAATTTACCATGCTTATGATAATTTTAAAATATCTTCAAGATTTCGAAGCATTCGGTTTTGTAGTTCCTGAGTAAATCAGTAAAATAAATTTACGCTTTCATTTATTTTCTTGAATCACCCTGTATATGCAAATCCAAAAAATATGAATGGGGTGATAGATCACAAGTACAGACTGATCATATTTTGTACATTTTAGATATGATTTATTCGGCAAATTTTCGAGCTGACGTCATCAAATTTTTGGAGGGGATAAGCAAATATATTTTGACTAAACATTTATTATGCTCTTTATAACCTTAAAAGATCTGCAAGATGTCAGAGCATTCCGTTTTGTAGTTCCTGATTAAATCAATAAAATATATTTACGCATTCATTAATTTTTTTGAGTCACTCTGTATATGCAAATCCAAAAAATATGAATGGAGTGATAAATGACAAGTACAGACTCATCATATTTTGTACATTTTAGATATGATTTATTCGGCAAACTTTCGAGCTGACGTCATCAAGTTTTTGGAGGGGATAAGCAAATATATTTTGACTAAACATTTATTATGCTCTTTATGACCTTAAAACATCTGCAAGATTTCAGAGCATTCGGTTTTGTAGTTCCTGATTAAATCAATAAAATATATTTACGCATTCATTAATTTTTTTGAGTCACCCTGTATATGCAAATCCAAAAAATATGAATGGAGTGATAGATCACAAGTACAGACTCATCATATTTTGTACATTTTAGATATGATTTATTCCACAAACTTTTGAGCTGACGTCATCAAGTTTTTGGAGGGGATAAGCAAATATTTTTTGACTAAAGATTTATGATGCTCTTTATAGCCTTAAAACATCTGCAACATTTCAAAGCATTCTGGTTGGGAAATTAAAAATTAAATTTCAAAATGTTGTTTTATAATTTTGATTTTTTTTCCAAAAATCTGGACGTTTCGGGTGAAAAGTCGATTCAGAGTTGTAAACTACATGTGTAGGACTATGTTATTTTATACAATTGAAAACCCATTTACTATGTACAATTTTGAAGTGACGTCATCGCATTAGTGGTGGGGATGATTAGACAAATTTTGGTTAGCGTTTTACCATCTACATGATATTCTTAATATAAGTACAAAATTTCACAACAATCGGTCGAGTACTTTCGGAGATTATCTGTCTAATAAAAATCCGGGACGGCAGACGGACAGACGGACGCACAGACGGACGCACAGACGGACGGACAGACGGACAGACAGACGGAAATGGGAGACCTGTTTCTTCGTCTTCTAGAGGTCATGAAAGATCGAGAAAACGTAAAAGTAGAGAGTCGGCCGACGGACTCGATTACAATACTTCCTTTGCTTACGCTCGGGAAGTAAAAAGATGCAAAGTCGATAAAGGGCGGTAAAAAAGGGGCTCCAAAAAGGGCGATAAAAAGATGGGAGACAAAAACAGCGAAAAAGTGGCCTGAAAGTCAAAAAACGTCATAAAAACCTCCACCAAATAAAACTATAAAGGACAACAAAAGCAGGGAGGTAAAATGATGAAAAGAAATATTGAGATGACATCATCAAATTTTTGGAGTCTATAAAAGAAAATTTTAGAACATTTGCAAGATTTCAGGGACAATGAGTTTTATACGTTCTAAAAAAGTGCTTTTTTCCAAAAATCCAAACGTCGAAGATAAAAAACTAAGGGTGCACTAATAAACCACACAGAAGTATGTGATTTTATTTAAATTTAAGTAGGATTTATTTTACGAAAAAAAGATTAAAAAAAAAAGTAATAAAAATATGGTCACAAAAAACGTCAGAAGTCTGTAAAACCTCGCTAGAAAAAATGGCCACAAAAATTGGCAGTGCCAAAACAAAAAAAAAAAAAATAATAAAACAGAAGACAAAAAACCACAAAAAACGGCAAAAAAACCACAAAAATCTGAAAAAAAAAAGAAAAATCGACCGCACAGAGGACGGTAAAAAATGGGGTCAAAAAAAGGATAATAATAAAAAAAAGAGAAAAATGCAAGAAAAAAAAATGCGACCGAAAAAAAGGCGAGGAAAACAGCCACAAAAAATATCCCAAAAAAAATAGGTCGAATGTTATTTCAATTTCCCTCGCCTCTGAAGTGCCCCCAAATAAATCCCACTTTTTCGAAAAGTTATATTTTTTTTGCAATTTTGGTTTTCTGATCCCACAACTTTTTTGACTTGAATTTTTCAGTTCTTCAATCTTCCAATTTTTTGTTCCTTGATTTTTTCGATTTCAAATTTTTCCTAATTTTCAACTTTTGAATTTTTCTATTTATAGATTTTGCAACTTTTCGAATTGAATTTCTCGGGTTTCCAATTTGTAATTTTTCGTTTCAGTTTTTTATTTTCTTTATTTTTACAATTTTTCAATGTTCCGATTTTATAATTTGTTGTTTTTTCAATTTCACTTTTTTCAATTTCCCATTTGCAATTCAATTTTTTGTTTTTCTTTTCTACGATTTTTCGATGTCTCTTCGAGTTTTCAGTTTTAATAAATTTTCCAGTTTTCCGATTTTCCAACTTTCGGACGTTTCAATTTTTAGATTTGACATTTCACGAGTTTTGAATGTTTAACTTTTAATTTTTCAGATTTTCATTTCTTCAGTTTTTCGAGAAAAACGAGAAAGTAGAATTTATCTACGAAACTTATGTACATTAAAAAAAAAACAAGGATTACGTAAAACTTTATATATTTAAAATAATAATAATATGTAATAACTTAGCTTACACTCGGGAAGTACAAAAGGACCAAAAAGCGGAAAAACGGAGGTGAAAAAGGGGGACCAGAAGGGCACCCAAAAAAAGGCGGTAAAAGAGGAGACAAAAATTCGAATCGATTAGTTTTGTTTCCAATTTTTTGATTCTTAAATTTCTTCAGTTCTTTGATTTTCCACTTTTTTGATTTTGCTATCTTTATTTTTTTCGATTTTTGACTTTTTTCCCATTTTTGGTTTTTCTTTTTTTAGTTTTTCAATTGTTCAACTTTCTGAATAAAAAAATGGAAGAACCGCAAAATCGCAAAATTGTAAATTTTAAAAATGAAAAATGAAAAACGAAAACGTATAGAATGAAAACTTTGAAAAATCAAAAAATTGGAAATCAAGATCTTGAAAAATTGAACAAAAGAAAAATTAAAAATTGAGAAAGTTAAAAATCCAAAAAGTGTAAAATCGAAATATTTAAAATCATAGAAACAGGAAAATCGAGGAATTGAAAAATCGAAGATTGAAAATTTGAATAAACGAAAAATTATAAAATCCAAATAAACATTGAAACAATAAAGAAAATGAATAAACGAAAAATTGTGATGAAAATGGAAAAAATGAATAAAAAATTCGTCACAATTGAGAAGGGGTGGGTGGGCGGGCTTATATTTGTTCCATTTTTCTTAATATACGAAGTCTTTTTTTCCCAACAAGAAACTGAAAACGTGTTAACTATCCTGTTGTTGAAAGAAAACTTTATATATTTAAAAATAATAATAATAATAACTTAGTTTACACTCGGGAAGTACAAAAGGACCAAAAAGCGAAAAAACGGAGGTAAAAAAGGGGGACCAAAAGGGCACTCAAAAAGACGGTAAAAGAGGAGACAAAAAAGCAAAGAAAGGGTCTAGACGACAAAAACAGCGATATATAATTTATAACATAATTTTTGGATTTAAAAATTTTTTGGGTTTTCCAATTCTACGAATCGATTAGTTTTGTTTCCAATTTTTTGATTCTTAAATTTCTTCAGTTCTTTGATTTTCCACTTTTTTGATTTTGCTATCTTTATTTTTTCGATTTTTGAATTTTTTCCCATTTTTAATTTTTCTTTTTTTTACTTTTTCAATTGTTCAACTTTCTGAATAAAAAAATGGAAGAAACGCAAAATCGCAAAATTGTAAATTTTAAAAATCAAAAATGAAAAACGTAAACGTCCAGAATGAAAACTTTGAAAAATCTAAAGATTGGAAATCAAGACATTGAAAAATTGAATCAAAGAAAATAAAAAATTGAGAAAGTAAAAAATCCAAAAACTGTAAAATCGAAATATTTAAACTCACAGAAATAGGAAAATCGAGGAACTGAAAAATCAAAGATTGAAAATTTGAATAAACGAAAAATTATAAAATCCAAATAAACATTGAAACAATAAAGAAAATGAATAAACGAAAAATTGTGATAAAAATGGAGAAAATAAATAAAAAATTCATCACATTGAGAAGGGGTGGGTGGCGCGGGGCTTATATTTTGTCCATTTTTCTTAATATACAAAGTGTTTTTTTTCCCAACAAGAAACTGAAAACGTGTTAACTATCCTGTTGTTGAAAGAAAACTTTATATATTCAAAAATAATAATAATAATAACTCAGTTTACACTCACTCGGGAAGTATAAAAGGACCAAAAAGCGGAAAAAACGGAGGTAAAAAAAGGGAGGACCAAAAGGGCACTCAAAAAGACGGTAAAAGAGGAGACAAAAAAGCAAAGAAAAGGTCTAGACGACAAAAACAGCGATATATAATTTATAACATAATTTTTACATTTAAAAATTTTTTGGGTTTTCCAATTTTTCGATTCGATTAGTTTTGTTTTCAATTTTTTGATTCTTAAATTTCTTCAGTTCTTTGATTTTCCACTTTTTTAATTTTGCTATCTTTATTTTTTCCATTTTTGAATTTTTTCCCATTTTTGGTTTTTCTTTGTTTAGTTTTTCAATTGTTCAATTTTCTGAATAAAAAATGGAAGAACCGCAAAATCGCAAAATTGTAAATTTTAAAAATGAAAAATGAAAAACGAAAACGTATAGAATGAAAACTTTGAAAAATCTAAAAATTGGAAATCAAGATCTTGAAAAATTGAATAAAAGAAAAATTAAAAAATTGAGAAAGTAAAAAATCCAAAAAATTGTAAAATCGAAATATTTAAAATCACATAAATAGGAAATTCGAGAAATGAAAAATCAAAGATTGAAAATTTGAATAAACGAAAAATTATAAAATCCAAACAAACATTGAAACAATAAAGAAAATGAATAAACGAAAAATTGTGACAAAAATGGAGAAAATAATAAAAAATTCATCACAATTGAGAAGGGGTGGGTGGGCGGGGCTTATATTTTGTCCATTTTTCTTAATATACGAAGTGTTTTTTCCCAACAAGAAACTGAAAACGTGTTAACTATCCTGTTGTTGAAAGAAAACTTGATATATTTAAAAATAATAATAATAATAACTCAGTTTACACTCGGGAAGTACAAAAGGTCCAAAAAGCGGAAAAACGGAGGTAAAAAAAGGGGGACCAAAAGGGCACTCAAAAAGACGGTAAAAGAGGAGACAAAAAAGTAAAGAAAGGGTCTAGACGACAAAAGCAGCGATATATAATTTATAACATAATTTTTAGATTTAAAATTTTTTGGGTTTTCCAATTTTTCGAATCGATTAGTTTTGTTTCCAATTTTTTATTCTTAAATTTCTTCAGTTCTTTGATTTTCCACTTTTTTGATTTTGCTATCTTTATTTTTTTCCATTTTTGAATTTTTTCCCATTTTCGGTTTTTCTTTTTTTAATTTTTCAATTGTTCAACTTTCTGAATAAAAAAATGGAAGAACCGCAAAATCACAAAATTGTAAATTTTAAAAATCAAAAATGAAAAACGTAAAACGTCCAGAATAAAAACTTTGAAAAATCTAAAAATTGGAAATCAAGATCTTGAAAAATTGAATAAAAGAAAAATTAAAAATTGAGAAAGTAAAAAATCCAAAAAATGTAAAATCGAAATATTTAAAATCACAGAAATAGAAAAATCGAGGAATTGAAAAATCAAAGATTGAAAATTTGAATAAACGAAAAATTATAAAATCCAAATAAACATTGAAACAATAAAGAAAATGAAATAAACGAAAAATTGTGATAAAAATGGAGAAAATGAATAAAAAATTCATCATAATTGAGAAGGGGTGGGTGGGCGGGGCTTATATTTTATCCATATTTTCTTAATATACGAAGTGTTTTTTTCCCAACAAGAAACTGAAAACGTGTTAACTATCCTGTTGTTGAAAGAAAACTTTATATATTTAAAAATAATAATAATAATAACTTAGTTTACACTCGGGAAGTACAAAAGGACCAAAAAGCGGAAAAACGGAGCTAAAAAAAGGGGGACCGAAAGGCCACCCAAAAAAGGCGATAAAAGAGGAGACAAAAAAGCGAAGAAAGGGTCTAGACGACAAAAACAGCGATATATAATTTTATAACATAATTTTTAGATTTAGAAATTTTTTGGGTTTTCCAATTTTTCGATTGGATTAGTTTTGTTTCCAATTTTTTGATTTTAAATTTCTTCAGTTCTTTGATTTTCCACTATTTTGATTTTGCTATCTTTATTTTTTTCCATTTTTGAATTTTTTCCCATTCTTGGTTTTTCTTTTTTTAATTTTTCAATTGTTCAACTTTCTGAATAAAAAAATGGAAGAACCGCAAAATCACAAAATTGTAAATTTTAAAAATGAAAAATGCAAAAACGAAAACGTACAGAATGAAAACTTTGAAAAATCAAAAAATTGGAAATCAAGATCTTGAAAAATTGAATAAAAGAAAAATAAAAAATTGAGAAAGTTAAAAATCCAAAAAGTGTAAAATCGAAATATTTAAAATCACAGAAATAGAAAAATCGAGGAACTAAAAAATCAGAGATTGAAAATTTGAATAAACGAAAAATTATAAAATCCCAATAAACATTGAAACAATAAAGAAAATGAATAAAACGAAAAACTGTGATAAAAATGGAGAAAATGAATAAAAAATTCATCACAATTGAGAAGGGGTGGGTGGGCGGGGCTTATATTTTGTCCATTTTTCTTAATATACGAAGTGTTTTTTTCCCAACAAGAAACTGAAAACGTGTTAACTATCCTGTTGTTGAAAGAAAACTTTATATATTTAAAAATAATAATAATAATAACTTAGTTTACACTCGGGAAGTACAAAAGGACCAAAAAGCGGAAAAACAGAGGTAAAAAAACAGGAGACCAAAAGGGCACTCAAAAAGACGGTAAAAGAGGAGACAAAAAAGCAAAGAAAGGGTCTAGACGACAAAAACAGCGATATATAATTTATAACATAATTTTTGGATTTAAAAATTGTTTGGGTTTTCCAATTTTTCGATTGGATTAGTTTTGTTTCCAATTTTTTGATTCTTAAATTTCTTCAGTTCTTTGATTTTCCACTTTTTTGATTTTGCTATCTTTATTTTTTCGATTTTTGAATTTCTTCCCATTCTTGGTTTTTCTTTTTTTAATTTTTCAATTGTTCAACTTTCTGAATAAAAAAATGGAAGAACCGCAAAATCATAAAATTGTAAATTTTAAAAACCAAAAATGAAAAATGAAAAACGAAAACGTCCAGAATGAAAACTTCGAAAAAATCTAAAAATTGGAAATCAAGATCTTGAAAAATTGAACAAAAGAAAAATTAAAAATTGAGAAAGTTAAAAATCCAAAAAGTGTAAAATCGAAATATTTAAAATCACAGAAATAGAAAAATCGAGGAATTGAAAAATTAAAGATTGAAAATTTGAATAAACGAAAAATTATAAAATCCAAATAAACATCATTGAAACAATAAAGAAAATGAATAAACGAAAAATTGTGATAAAAATGGAGAAAATGAATAAAAAATTCATCACAATTGAGAAGGGTGGGTGTGCGGGGCTTATATTTTGTCCATTTTTCTTAATATACGAAGTGTTTTTTTTCCCAACAAGAAACTGAAAACGTGGTAACTATTCTGTTGTTGAAAGAAAACTTTATATATTTAAAAATAATAATAATAATAACTTAGTTTACACTCGGGAAGTACAAAAGGACCAAAAAGCGGAAAAACGCTAAAAAAAGGGGGACCAAAAGGGCACCCAAAAAAAGGCGATAAAAGAGGAGGCAAAAAAGCGAAGAAAGGGTCTAGACGACAAAAACAGCGATATATAATTTATAACCTAATTTTTAGATTTAAAATTTTTTTGGGTTTTCCAATTTTTCAATTGGATTAGTTTTGTTTCCAATTTTTTGGTTCTTAAATTTCTTCAGTTCTTTGATTTTCCACTTTTTTGATTTTGCTATCTTTATTTTTTCCATTTTTGAATTTTTTTGCCATTTTTGGTTTTTCTTTTTTTAATTTTTCAATTATTCAACTTTCTGAATAAAAAAATGGAAGAACCGCAAAATCACAAAATTATAAATTTTAAAAATCAAAAATGAAAAATGAAAAACGAAAACGTATAGAATGAAAAAAACTCTGAAAAATCTAAAAATTGGAAATCAAGATCTTGAAAAATTCAATAAAAAAAAAAAATAAAAATTGAGAAAGTTAAAAATGTGTAAAATCGGAATACTTAAAATCACAGAAATAGGAAATATTTGATAATTGGAAAAAAAAAATGCAAAACTGAAAAATTGGAAAATCGAGGAATTGAAAAATCAAAGATTGAAAATTTGAATACACGAAAAATTATAAAATCCAAACATTGAAAAAATTAAGAAAATGAATAAACGAAAAATTGTGATAAAAATGGGAGAAAATGAAAATTAAAAAATCTGAAAAATGAAAAATAAAAATCAAAAAATTTAAAAATTGAGGAAACGAAAAACTGATTATGAAAAACTGCAAATCGAAAAATTAAGACACGAAAAACTGAAAAATTTGGAACCCGAGATATTGAAAAAATTAAAGTTAAAATAACGAAAAACTGTGATATATACGAAATATTTATTTTTTATGACAACCCATATAAGTTAAATAAAGATGAATATGTGATAATCTAGGGTAGAAACTCAACACGGATTCATAAACCACAAGTGCAGGAGTATCTTTTTTTTTTTTTAATTAAATAACATTTACTAATGAAAAATAACACAAAAAAAGTGGCAACAAAAAACCATGAACAAAAAGAAGAGGAGGATAAAAAAACGACAAAAGGCGAGAGGGTGGAATGCCAAAAAAAAAAGGAAAAAAAAAAGTAATAATAAAACAGAGAGAACAAAAAATGCGAAAAGACTAAAAAAAGGCAAAAAAAACAAAGAAACAAAAAAATCGCCATGCAGATGACAGTAAAAAGCGTCAAAAAAATACAGCAACAAAAAAGAGAAAAATGCAAGAAAATGTGCGACTGGAAAAAAAAGACGATAAAAAAAGGCCGAGAAAGATATGAAAAAAAAATTGAGATGACGTCATCAAAAAAGGTGTCACAAAAAAAGCAAAAACCATGAAAAAAAGCAAAAAAGAGGACGATGAAAAATGGGACAAACAAAGCGATTAAAAAAAGTCGGAAAAAAATTACCAAAAATGAAGTCTAATAAACTATAAACATACTCATAAATTTTGTGAATTTTAAAAGTTGTGAGATGACGTCATCAAATTGTTGGTGGGATGACTATACAAATTTTGATAAATAAAGAGTTTCACCATCTACACGATATTCCTAAAATATACCGAACATTTCATATTCCATTAAAATCCGGTAAAGAAATATACATTTCAACTTAAAAAATCGTAAATCAACACGTTATTTTTGGCAGGTACACCGATATACACGTATGTACCTTAGGGCATGTTCGATAATTTATTATTTTAATGACCTTCCGGAAAAGTAGAAAAAATAATCTTGTTTTATAATCACTATACCGAAGTTAGTTTTTGTTTGATGGAATCGAAACCTCTCATTGTATAAACTACTAAAAGCTGCAGACATGTTTGGCATTCTAGAAAGTTTCAACTTTTTTTTTTAAACTTAGTTTGCCTTTTTTTACTATTTCCTTATTCCATTTGAAACTACACACTCGAGATTCAGTCCCGTGATAACAACACAAATAAAAATAACAATAAAAACTCCATCACCATAAAACGCAATAAAAACCTCTCGACTTTGTTTTTGCATTTCCATATAAAACTGCAATTACTATTTTAAATTCGCGGATTTTTATAATGGTGGAAATTTGTTAAGAAATATAAGATTTCATGAACAGTTTGATTCATTGTGTACTTTTAAAATTAACACGAAACAAAGTTAACTGAAAGTGTTAATCAGTCGGCGCAATTAGTGATAGGCAAGGCAAAGTTTAACTGCATTTAATTTATAATTCTTGGAATGTTCACGTATCGTATGTTAAGGTGAGTTATATCAGGGCTGACATTACAGAAGGAACGTTCTAGTATAAATTACAACACTGAGGAATGTTGACATTTTTTAAACACGAGTATCAAACACACTTTTTGTAGAAATAGTAATCTATTAGAACTTCAGTACCATAGTTTACTTTTACAAGATCATTTCTGTTAGCACGACGACGAGTTTTTAATCACGAGATTGTCAAACTTGTAGACACTGGCTTACTGATAAATTTTTAAATAAACGATCAATCAAATCATTGGGCTTAACACTAAAGCTAAGATAAAATATCCGACGACTATTTGAAATCAGCGACACCAAACAACAAACCCAATGGAAAATTCCATTACAAGACAATTTTACAATTTTAAAATGTTCCCTCCAAAATTAACAACAACATTATTTCTACAACACAAGTCCGGAATCTGTACCGTCTGATAAGCTAATTACTTTGAAAACCGAAGACATTTGTCAATATTTGTGAAAGCGCCATTGTGAAAGTAATTATACGTTGCTATCTTAATTCACATTTTTATAAGCGGAGTCATTATCTAATGTTAATGGGAATTGTGATACGGTGATGTTTAATGCCGTGACATTCTTGGAACGATGTGCTGTGTTTTTCAAATGACAATTCGATTACCAATAACATTAAAACTACCGAAAGTAGTGACGTCAGGGTTAACCTCTACACAAGGCGACTTCCTAGTATCATAGTTTTTACGTTTTTAAATTGGCAATAAATTTTTATTGTCGTCTTTTATTTCGTTTATTTTTTAGCTGTCATGTAGAAACTGATATTTTATCCGACATTTTTAGTAAACCAAAGGCAAAACTTGGAGTGATTTTCGAAGATGGTCGATAAGGGTCAAAAATTTTGAAAAATACAGCCCAAAAATCCACAGGAAAATAAAACTCCACGGGGCGATTCATAAAATATAGCGTGTTTATGATCCCCGAGCAACATTTTTCGAAATACTTGATTTGTATTTCGAAATTTTAAAAAATCTTTATAATTGTCAAATTTCATTGACAATTTTGGAGAAATAGTAGGAATTTTCCTAGAGATGAAGCCGAAAATAACTTCTGGAGGTAGAAATCCACATAAAAATCTCGTTGGGTAATTTCCACGAATGGTCGAAAATTGGCCAAAAAATTTAAACTGGTATTTATTGTAGTACTAGTACTTTTTACTATAGTAGTGTAGTTCGAATTTTCTAGTCATCATTAATCATCGCACAAAAATAGACTTCCTTGTGTTCATGTTTTTGTTAAAATTGGTAGGTTATTTCGACAGAACTTCCTTCGGCCTTGAAGTAAAGCCCAATAAATCCCGCTTTTTTGAAAAATTATAAAATTTGATTTTGCGACTTTTATTTTGTGACTTCTATAAAGTAAAAACCAGTGGCGTAAATAAAAACTCAAAAAAATCTAAAAATTGAAAAATGAACAATCAAAAAACTAAAATGAAAATCTGAGAAATCAAAAAATAAAAAAATTGAAAAGTCCAAGAACCGAAGAATGTAAAAAGTGACAAATTAAAATTTCGAAAAACTAAAAATCGAAAAACCGAAAAATCGAGAACTCAAAAAATCAAAAAGTAAAAGTAAATAAAACTGAAAAACGGAAGAACGGAAAAATTGAAAAACCGAGAAATCGAACAGGAAACAAATTGAAAATTCGAGTATCAAATATTCGATTAATCAAAATTCGAAAATTAAAATAAAAAAATTGGAAAATCCAGAAATGGAAAAATTCCCAAATTGAAGTGTTGAAAAGTTGAGAGAAAACTTGAAAAATCCAGAAACCGAAAAATTTTAAACATTGAAAAACCGAGAAACTGAAATTTTACAAAATTTTAAAAGCCATAAAATCGAAAAACTGAAAAATCGAAAAATATAAGATTTTAAAAAATTGAAAAATCGGAAAAGTGTAAAACTACAAAAACGATATAAAAGTAAAATGTAGAAAAAGTGACAAATCGAAGAACTGAAAAAAACGGAAAATGTAACAAAAAATGAAAAACTGGAAAACTGAAAAATGATAAATTGCAAAATCGAAAAAACCAAAAAATTAAAAGTCGGAGAATTACAAATTGAAAATTTTAAATTAAAAAAAAATCGAAACCCCGAAAAATTGATAAAACTTTAAAAATCAAAAATTTACACTGTCAAATAATTGAAGGATCGAAAACCTGAAAAATCCCAAACCTGAAATATCGAAAAATATCGAAAAATTGAAAAATTAGAAACCTAAAACTTGAAAAATTGAAGAATTGAAAACCTGAAAATAGAAAAAACAAATATTCGAAAATCGAGATTTCGAAAATTCCAAAAACTCAAGAATCGAAATATAGAAAACATGAATTATCGAAAGTAGAAAAATTGAAATTATAAAAATTCAAATATCTAAAAATCGAAAAACCGAAAAATCGAAACATCAAAAGATCGAGAAATGAAGAAATCGACAAAACGAAAAACCTAAAATTAAATTTAAAAATGGAAAAATTCCCAAAATTGAAGCGTTGGAAAGTTCAGAAAAAACTTAAAAAACCGAGAAATCGAAATATTTTAAACATTGAAAAACCGAGAAAGTCGAGAAATGAAAAAACTGAAAAATTAAAATTTTACAAAATTTCAAACGCCATTAAATGGAAAAACTCAAAAAACCAAAATTGAAAGAATAAAAAAATTGGAAAATCCGGAAATGAAAAATTCCCAAAATTGAAGAGATGAAAAGTTGAAAGAAAACTTGAAAAATCGAAAAACCGAAAAATTTTAAACATTGAAAAACCGAGACAGTCGAGAAATTGAAAAACCGAAGAATTGGAATTTTGCAAAATTTTAAAAGCCATAAAATCGAAATATGTAACATTTTAAAAATTCAAAAAGCGGGAAACTGGAGAACTAAAAAAAAATTAATCGAAAAGTCTAAAATTTAAAATATCGAAAAATTCCAAAACTACAATGTAGAAAAGTGACAAATTGAAAAATTGAAAAATCGAAAAATATAACTAAAAAGAAAAATGAAAAATTAGAAAATTGAAAAATGAGAAATGAAAATCGAAAAATTGAAACCTCCAGATTGAAAAATCCCAAAACTAAAATGTAGAAAAAGTGACAAATCGAAAAATATAACTAAAAAAAATAAAAATTCGGAAAACTGAAAAATGAGAAAACGAGAAATCGAAAAACCGAAAAATTGAAATTTTACAAAATTTTAAAAGCCATAAAATCGAAAAACTGAAAAATCGAAAATTATAACATTTTAAAAAATGCAAAAATCGGAAAACTGGAATACTAAAAAAAACGATAAATCGAAAAATCTAAAATTTAAAATATCGAAAAATTGAGAAATCGAAAAATCCCAAAACTAAAATGTAGAAAAAGTGACAAATTGAAAAATCGAAAATATAACTTAAAAGAAAAATGAAAAATTGGAAATTTGAAAAATGAGAAATAAAAATCTAAAATTTAAAAGATCGAAAAATTGAAACATCGAGATTGAAAAATCCCAAAACTAAAATGTAGAAAAAGTGACAAATCGTAAAAATGAAAAATCGGAAAACTGAATAAAAATGAGAAAACGAGAAAATCAAAAAATATAGAAATTAAAATATCGAAAAATTGAAGAAACGGAGGAAAATTGAAACATCGAGAAACTGAAAAATCCAAAGGCAAAAATTTCATGTGACAACAAAAATTGGAAAAATCCAGAAATGGAAAAATTCCAAAAATTAAAGTGCTGAAAAGTTGAGAGAAAATTTGAAAAATCGAGAACCCGAAAAATTGAAAATTTTACAAAATTTTAAAAACCCAGTAAAATCCGAAAAAACTGAAAAATAAAAATAAAAATTTAAAAAAGTCAAATAATGGAAAACTGGAAAACTAAAAAAAACGATAAATCGAAAATCTAAAATTTAAAAAATCGAAAAAATTAAAAAACCGAAAAATTGAAAACTAAAATGTAGAAAAAGTGACAAATCGAAAAAAAAACGAAAAATCTAACTAAAAAGAAAAATGAAAAATTGGAAAACTGAAAAATGAGAAATAAAAATCCAAAATTTAAAAAATCGAAAAACTGCAAATCGAGATTGAAAAATCCCAAAACTAACACATTAAAACATAAAATTAAAATAAAAAAAATTGAAGAATCGGAAAATGGAAACATCAAGAAATGAAAAATCCAAAAGGGCAAAAATATCATGTTACAACAAAAATTGAAAATCAGAAATGAAAAATTCCCAAATTAAATGGAAAAGTTGAAAACTTGAAAAATGAAAACCGAAAAGAAATTTACAAAAAAAACATAAAATCGAAAATTGAAAAAATCGAAAAATTGAAATTAAAAAATTCAAAAATGGAAATAGTGAAAACAAAAAAACATAATGAAAAATTAAATTTAAAATTAAAAATAGAAATCGAAAAATCCGAAACTAAAAGTAGAAAAAGAAATCGAAAATTGAAAATCGAAAAATATAACAAAAATCGAAAATTGAAAAATCGGAAAATGAAAAATGAGAAAAGCGAAAATGTAGAAATTAAAATACTGAAAATTCGAAAATTGAAAATTCAATCATCGAGAAACTGAAAAATCCAAAGGACCAAAATTTATGTGACAACAAAAATTGAAAATCAAAAATGCAAAAAATTCCCAAAATTGAAGTGCTGAAAAGTTGAAAAACTTGAAAAATCGAGAAGCGAAAAATTTAAACATTGAAAAACCGAGAAAGTCGAGAAATGGAAAAACCGAAAAATTGAAATTTTACAAAATTTTAAAAACCATAAAATCGAAAAACTGAAAAATCGAAAAATATAACATTTAAAAAAATTCTAAAATCGAAAAACTGGAAAACTAAAACGATAAATCGAAAAATCTAAAATTTAAAATATCGAAAAAATCCCAAAACTAAAATGCAGAAAAAGTGACAAATCGAAAAAATTGAAAAATATAAAAAAAAATGAAAAATCGGAAAACTGAAAAATGAGAAAACGAGAAATCGAAAAATATAGAATTTTAAATATCGAAAAATTGAAGAATCGAAAATTGAAACATCGAGAAACTGAAAAATCCAAGGCCAAAAATTTCATGTGAAACAAAAATTGAAAATCCAGAAATGAAAAAATTCCCAAAATGAAGTGCTGAAAAGTTGAAAACTGAAAAAAATCGAGAAGCTGAAAAAATTTTCAACATTGAAAAACCGAGAAGAACAAAAAAGGAAAAAGCGAAAAATTAAAATTTACAAAAATTTAAATAAAATAAAATCGAAAAATATAAACATTTAAAAAAATTTAAAAATCGGAAAAACTGGAAAAAATAAAAAACGAAAATGAAAAAATCTAAAATTTAAAAATCGAAAAATTGAGAAATCGAAAAAATCACAAAAAATGTTGAAAAAGTGACAAATGAAAAATATAACTAAAAAGAAAAAGAAAAATGGAAAAAAGAAACAAAATCTAAAATTTAAAAAATCGAAAAATTGAAACATCGAGATTGAAAAATCCTAAACTAAAATTAGAAAGTGACAAATCGAGAAAATTAAAAAAATTAAAAAATGAAAATGAAAAATGAGAAAATGAGAAAACGAAAATCGAAAAATATAAAATTTAAAATATCGAAAAATTGAAACATCGAGAATTGAAAAATCCCAAAACTGAAATGTAGAAAAAGTGACAATGAAAAATTGAAAAACGAAAAAAATAACCAAAGAAAATGAAAATGAAAACTAAAACAGAGAATCGAAAAATCTAAAATCAAAATCGAAAATTGAGAATCGAATTGAAAATCCAAAAATGTAAAAATACAACGAAAATTAAAAAAATAAATCGTAAAACTGAAAATCAGAAACAAATCGAAATGAAACCGAAAATTGCAACATCGTAAATTAAAATCCATCTAAATGTAAAAATGACAGTAGAAAATTGAAAAAATAGAAAATTCGAAAATCTAAAAATCGAAAACGAGAAATCGATACATCAAAAGATCCAGCAATGAAGAAAAACGAAAAACCTAAAATTAAAATTAAAAGTGAAAAAATTCCCAAAACTGAAGCGCTGAAAAGTTCAGAAAAAACTTGAAAAATCGAGAAATCGAAAAATTATAAACATTGAAAAACCGAGAAAGTCGAGAAATGGAAAATCCGAAAAATTAAAATTTTACAAAATTTTAAAAGCCATAAAATCGAAAAACTCAAAAATCGAAAATTAAAAGAATTAAAAAAATTGGAAAATCCGAAACGGAAAAATTCCCAAAATTGAAGTGTTGAAAAATTGAGAGAAAACTTGAAAAATCGACAAACCAAAAAATTTTAACATTGAAAACCGAGAAGTCGGAAAATGGGAAAACCGAAAAATTGAAATTTTACAAAATTTTAACAGCCATAAAATCGAAAAACTGAAAAATCGAAAAATATAACATTTTAAAAAAACTCAAAAATCAGAAAACTGGAAAACTAAAAAAACGATAAATCTAAAAATCTAAAATATCGAAAAATTGAAACATCGAGAAATTTAAAAATCCCAAAACTAAAATGTAGAAAAACTGACAAATTGAAAAATTAAAAAATCGAAAAATATAAAAAGAAAAATGGAAAATTGAAAAACTAAAAAATGGGAAATAAAAATCTAAAATGTAAAAAATCAAAAAACTAAAACATCGAGATTGGAAAATCCCAAAATTAAAAAGTAGAAAAAGTGACAAACCGAAAAAATTGAAAAAAAAATTAAAAATCGGAAAACTGAAAAATGAGAAAACGAGAAATCGAACAGGAAACAAATTTCCAGTATCAAAAATTCGATTAATCAAATATTTAATAAAACAAAAATCCGAGATATCGGAAAATCGAAAATCGAGATTTCGAAACATCTAAAAATCCAGGAATCGAAATATAGAAAAATTGAAACATCAAGAATTCGATAAATCAACAAACCGAAAAAAAATATAACATTTCAAAAAATTCAAAAATCGGAAAACTGAAAAACTAAAAAAACGGTAAATCGAAAAATCTAAAATTTAAAATATCGAAAAATTGAGAAATCGAAAAAGTGAAAAATCCCAAGGGCCAAAAATTTCATGTGACATTGAAAAATTGAGCTTGCCTGAAAATTCACAAAAAAATCAGGGACACTTTGATTTTAATAAAGACATTATTATTTAAATAAATTCTAACTATTAACAAATATTTAATATGACATAGGGCCTTCAAAACACGTTATTTTGTCAGTGTGAGGATTTTCAAACTATTCTACCATGTTTAACACACAAAAAAAAAGGAAAAAACAAAATACAATGTTTTCAGTGGCTTAGAACAAAAAAAAAAAAACACTAGCCCCATCTTAGTTCCAACTTCAGCCCCTAGTGGTGTAAACTGACTCTCAGAAAGGAGAAGTCACACGTTAAAATTTAAGGACATAACCCTCAATCCTCATAAATTTATGCAACGCAATCCACCGTTTCCTGTCGAAATTTCTAATTTTTAATTGCCGCAATTTAACTACCTATTAAATCTTTACTACTATTAAAAACTAAAATTTAATTAAACTTGCCAACAAAAGGTGAACAATTTTACTTAATTTTTAATCACGAATATTTTTTTCAGGACACTAATTACAATCTAACGTGCACAACAAACACATGACTCATTCAAAGTCTACTTCTTGGTAATTTTAGTCAAAATTATCAAGTGGTTTTCTAACTAAATTATATACATTTATGATACCACTAGTAATTTCTCTATCCGCGATACTGTAATGAGAAAGTTTAAAAAAATAATATACGCATGAGCTGGCATAATGGCACAAAAAAATTATACAGTCTGTTTCATGGTCAATAGCCACACTCTTTCACTCCAGATATTGGAAAAGTCTCGTGCACGAAACACGAAAATAAAGCAGTGAAGGGTTCAATTTTCTCCCAATTTCAACTACAATGCATTCCCACACTCTTATCGCGATCAAACTTTACACAGACGAATTTACACAACGATAACTGATACGAAAACAAACTCATTTCGCAACAAAACAAAGGGAAAAACTCACCGTCGAGGAAGTGGTCGAAGTTGAAGTTGTTGATTCTTGTTTTCCCCATCCTGGTCCGCCTGGTGGTACTAAAGGTACAGATGCGTCAGTTCCGCTGTGTTCCGATTTCAAAGACGGTAAATTCGCTGGCGCCCTTCGTGCATTGGGCACCTTTCCCAAACTTTGCATGCCATGTTTGTATGTGAACGTGCTCTTCTGTTGCTGCTTCTCTAAATTTTCACCCTGAATTGCGTTTTAAGTCGGAGCACTCGAACAAACTCACGACTCACCCTGCTCACTCTATACAAACTATTTATGTCTAACGATTGGAACTTTGGTTTTGATTTCTCCCCCTTGGAGGCCAGACCTGGCAAAGTAGACATGCTGTCTGCACGCAACCATTTAGATCTTCAGGACCCAGCGAACGAACCTTTTTCCTTGAAGAGATAACCCGATTAGAACATGAATGAGCGACTATAATTGGACTTTTACTACGTGTGTTTGGAATGATAACAACGGTGTGGCGGATGTCTGGCGATTGGTATTCGCTCCTCGCCAATTAATTTATTAATTATGGTGGTGATTTGCTCGTTAATATTTGGTGTGCAACACAACGATCGCGAAGGTCTCAAAACGTCAAGGTAAAGCACAACAAAATCTCCGAAATGCCCCTATTTCGAACGGAAAAACGGCCACTTTTACGCGGAATCACTCACAAATATAACACAAAAGAACCAACGTAAGCACGACTGCCCAACCCCAGCGACCTGCCAAAATCCAACACGGGCGTCCGGAAGCGAGTGGAGGGCCGAATTGAGCGCGAGGGCTCGAAATGGGGGGCAGATATGCGGGATCTGCGGCTACGTAACGGTACAAAATTCGTTCAGTCGCCGATCGAAATAAAAACATTGGATTATGAAATCTAGTACGTATAAATTTTAAACGGCTAAATACTAGCGTACCTTGGTCCGTCCAGATGGGTAAAGAGTAACCAACAAGAAATAGATCCGATTTAACGAAAATAGGGACGGATGATCACAGATTTTAGCTTGTTTTTGCCACTTTACGTAAACTTTTTCACTTAAGTCAAAATGGCGTACGCCGACTACGGCAGTTTTAATCAATACATGACGTCACGTATATTCATTGGAGTGGCGACATCTGTGGGACGTGAACTGTACTGGGTTTTGACAGACGGGCGAAATGGCGCGTGCAGTTCGAATTTTCCAGTCATCGTTAATCATCGACCAAAAATAGACTTCCTTGTGGCCGTTTTTTTGTAAAATTGGTGGACTATTGCGACAGAACTTCGCTCGCCCTTGAAATAAAGCCCCATAGATCCCGAATCTTAAATTATCTGATTTTACGGTTTTTGTTTTTTACCTATATAAAGTAAACACAGTCACGTAAATACCAACTTAGAAAAATCGAAAAGTGGAAAAATGGACAATCGAAAAAACAGAAAACACTTCCCAAAAGCCAAAAAATCGAAACTTGAGAAATCAAAAATCGAATAGTAAAAAAAATTTGAAAAATCGATAAGGATGGAATTCAAAATTTTAGTAATCGAAAAGTACAAAAATTGAAAAGTCTAAAAACTGATTCATGTAAAAATTGAAAAATGGATAATTCGAGAAATCAAAGATTGAAAAATGGAAAAGTAAGAGTAGAAAGGTTGGAAATTGTAGTATCGAAAATCAAAAAATCGAAATGTAAAATAATTGGGAATCGAAAAACTGAAAAATGGAAAAACTGAAAATTCGAATATCGAAAAATCGAAAAGTAAATAAAAATGAAAGGTCTAAAAAGCAAAGAACGGAAAAATTGAAAAATCGAGAAATCGAACAGAAAACGAATTGAAAATTCACACATCAAAAATTCGATTATCGAACTGTATTTGAAAAACAAAAATCCGAGAAATCGGAAAACTGGAAATTCGAAAATCGATAATCGAGATTTCGAAGAATTTAAAAATCCAGGAAATTTTAAAAGCCATAACATCGAAAAACTGAAAAATCGAAAAAATAACATTTAAAAAATTCAAAAATCGGAAAACTGGATAATTAAAAAAAAAGATAAATCGAAAAATCTAAAACTTAAAACATCGAAAAATTGAGAAATCGAAAAATCCCAAAACTAAAATCTAAAAGTGACAAATTGAAAAATCGAAAAATATAACTAAAAAAAGACGAAAAATCGGAAAACTCAGAAATGAGAAAACGAGAAATCGAAAAATATAGAATTTAGAATATCGAAAAATTGAAGAATCGGAAAATTGAAACATCGAGAAACTGAAAAATCCAAAGGGCCAAAAATTTCATGTGACAACAAAAATTGGAAAATCCAGAAATGGAAAAATTCCCAAAATTGAAGGGTTGAAAAGTTGAGAGAATGCTTGAAAAATCGAGAAACCGAAAAGTGAAATTTTACAAAATTCAAAAATCGGAAAACTGGAAAAGTTAAAAAACGATAAATCGAAAAATCTAAAATTTAAAAAATCTAAAAATCCCAAAACTAATGTAGAAAAAGTGACAAATTGAAAAATTGAAAAAGCGAAAAAATATAACTAAAAGAAAAATGAAAAATTGGGAAACTGAAAAATGAGGTAGAAAGATCTAAAATCGAAAAACTGAAACATCGAGATTGAAAAATCCCGAAACTAAAATGTAGAAAAAGTGACAAATCGAAAAAATTGAAAAATAAAGAAAATGAAAAATCGGAAAACTGAAAATTCGAAAATCTAAAAATCGATAATCGAGATTTCGAAGAATTTAAAAATCCAGGAATCGAATTATAGAAAAAATCGGGATTAAAAAAATTCGAATATACAAAAGTCGAAAAACCGAAACATTAAAATACCAAAAAATTGAAACATCAAGACGTCGAGAACTCGACAAACCGAAAAATCGAAAATTGAAATATCAAAAAATTTAAAAAACCAGAAATGGAAAAATTCTCAAAATTGAAGTTTTGGAAAACTTGAAAAATCGAGAAACCGAAAAATTTTAAACAGTGAAAACCGAGAAGTCGAGAAATGGAAAAATTGTAATTTGCAAGATTTTAAAAGCCATAAAATCGAATAATTCAAAAATTCAAAAAAGAAAAGAAAAATTGAAAAATCGAAAACTGAAAAATCAAAAACACGAGAAATTGAAAAATGTAAGATTTAAAAAAATGAAAAATTGAAGAATCGGAAAATTGAAAAAATGAAACATCGAAAAATTGAAAAATCGAAAAACCAAGAAATCAAAGCAGCACAAGATCGAGAAATCAAATCTACAAACTGAAAAATTTTAATAATAAAAAAAAATCGGAACCCCAAAGATCGAAAAATTGAAAAATCGAAACAGAAATCTCCACAAATCGAAAAATCGAAAAATTGATAAAACTAAAAAAAATGTAAACATGGAAACTTTAAAACACGAAAAACTAAACAAAAAACGAGAACTCGAAAAATCTAAAACTTAAAAAATAAAAAAATTATGTCAAATAATTAAAGAATCGAAAAATTGAATAATCTCAAAACTCGAATATCGAAAAATTGAAAAATTGAAATTAAAAAAAAATCGAAAGCTTGAAAAATCGAAAGCTTGAAAAATCGAAACAGAAATCTCTATAAATTGAAAAATCGAAAAATTGATAAAACTGAAAACTCGAAAAATGTAAAATTTAAAAAACGAAAAACTGGAAAACAAAAAACGAGTAAGTCGAAAAATCTAAAACTCGAAGAATCAAAAAATTACAATGTCAAATAATCGAAGCCATAAAATCGAAAAACTGATAAGTAAATCTAAAAATGCAACATTAAAAAAAAAGAAAAATTCAAAAATCGAAAAACTGAAAAAACAAAACGACGAGAAATCGTGAAATCAAAAATCTAAAATTTAAAAAGTCGAAAAACTGAGAAATCGAAAAATTGAAATATCAGGAATTTGAAAAATCCTAAAACTAAAATGTAGAAAAACTGACAAATCGCAAAACCGATAAATCAAAGCATCAAAAGATCGAAAAATCGAAAAATTAAAAAATCGAAACGGAAATCTAGACAAATCGAGAAATCGAAAAATTGAAAAATCAAACAATTACAATGTCAAATAATTGAAGAATCGAGAATTTGAAGAATCGAGAAACAGAAAAATCCCAAAACCGGAACATCGAAAATTAATCGAGAAATCGAAAAATCTCGAAAAATTGAAAATTTTGAAACTTGAAAAATCGAAAAATTGAAGAACTGAAAATCTGAAAATCGAAAAATCCAAAATAGAGAAATCGAAATTAAAAAAATTAAAATATCTAAAAATCGAAAAGCCGAGAAGTCGAAACATCAAAGACAAGAAATCGACAAAATCTAAAATTAAAATATCGAAAAATCTAAAAATGAAAAAATTCCCAAAAACTTTAAGTGTTGAAAAGTTGAGAAATCGAAAACTTGAAAGTCTTAAACATTGGAAAACAGAGAAGTCGAAAAATGTAACATTTAAAAACGAAAGAATAAAAAATTTGAAAAACTGAAAAATCAAAAAAAAAACGAGAAATTGAAATCGAAGAATCTGACATTTGAAAAATCGAAAAATAAAGAATGGAAAAACTGGAAAATCGAGAAATTGAAAAATCCCATAACTGAAACGTAGAAAAACTGGGAAATCGAAAAATTTAAACAACGAAACATCAAAAAATAGGAAAATCAAAACACTAAGAAATCGAAACGTCTAGCAATTGTAAACATCGAAAAATGTAACATTTAAAAAAACGAAAAAATAAAAAATCTGAAAAACTGAAAAATCAAAAAAACGAGAAATTGAAAAATCGAAAAATCTGATATTTAAAAAATCGAAAAATTGAAGAAATAAAGAATGTAAAAACTGGAAAATCGTGAAATTAAAAAATCCCACAACTGAAACGTAGAAAAATTGGGAAATCGAAAAATTTAAACAACGAAACATCAAAAAATAGGAAAATCGAAAAACTAAGAAATCAAAATATCTAGAAATTGGAAAATTGAAACATGAAAAGATCGAGAAATCGAAAAGTCGAGGAGTCGAAATTTTGAAAAATCGAGAAATCTAAAAATCGTGAAATCGAAGCAGCCCAAAATCGAAAAATCGAAAAATTAAAATTTGAAAAATTGAGAGATAAAAAAAATCGAAACATCGAAAAATTGATAAAACTGAAAAATCGAATAATCTAAAAATGTGAAAAACGGAGAAATCCAAAAATCCTGAGAAATTGAAACATCGAGAAATCAAAACAGCCCAAAATCGAAAATTTAAACTTTGAAACATAGCAATTTAAAAATAAATCAAAACATGGAAAAATCGAACAATAGAAATATCGAAAAATCGAGAAACGGAAAATTGATAAAACTGAAAATTCAAAAACCGAAAAATTGAAAAATGTAAAATCAAAAAACGAGAAAAAAATAATATAAAAATACCAAAAAATTGAAGATTCGAAGAATCAAAAAATAGAAAAACTCCAAAACTGAAACATCGAAAAACTGAGATATCGAAAATTTGAAAAATCGAGAATTCGAAAAATCTCGGAAGTGAAAAATCAAAAGCCTGAAATGGAAAAATTGAAAAACTGAAAAATATGAAAATCGAGTAGTGGATAAAGCGAAACAAAAAAAATCTAGAAATAGAGAAATCAAAATATCGAAAAATCGAAAAACCTAAAAATCAAAATGGTCAAAAAATCTAAAATTAAAAACGCCAAAAATTGAAATATTGGAAAACAGAGAAATTTAAAAATAAAAAACATCGAGGAATTGAAGAATTTAAATCAAAAAATTAATAAAACTGAAAAATCGAAAAACGCAAAATTGAATAATCGAAAAATGTGAAAAGAAATCAAAATATAGAAACCTCGATAAATCGAAAAATGTGAAAAACGGAAAAATCCAAAAATCCTGAGAAATTGAAACATCGAGAAATCAAAACAGCCCAAAATCGAAAAATTAAAATTTGAAACAACAATTTAAAAATAAATCAAAACATGGAAAAATCGAACAATATAAATCGCGAAAAATCGAAAAACGAAAAATTGCTAAAATAGAAAATTTAAAAACTGAAAAATTGAAAAATGTAAAAAACGAGGAGAAAATAATATAAAAATACCAAAAAATTGAAGATTCGAAGAATCAAAAAACAGAAAAACTCCAAAACTGAAACATCGAAAAACTGAGATATCGAAAATTTGAAAAATCGAGAAATCGAAAAATCTCGAAAGTGAAAAATCAAAAGCCTGAAATCGAAAAATTGAAAAACTGAAAAATCTGAAAATCGAATAGTGGATAAATCGAAACATAAAAAAAATCAAGTAATGGAGAAATCAAAATATCGAAAAACCTAAAAGTCAAAAAGTCTAAAATTAAAAACGCCAAAAATTGAAATATTGAAAAATCATAGAACTGAACTTTCGGAAAATAGAGAAATCTAAAAATAAAAAAAAAATTAATAAAACTGAAAAATCGGAAAACACAAAATTGAATAATCGAAAAATGTGAAAAACCGAGAAATCGAAACATCCAGCAATTGGAAAATTGATAAACTTAAAAACTAAAAAATCGAAGAATATAAAATCAAAAAACGAGAAGTCGAAAAATCTAAAATTTAAGCAAATATCAAAAAACTGAAGATTCCAGAACTTGGTAAATCGAAGAATCAAAAAACAGAAAAACCCCAAAACTGAAAAATCGAGAAATCGAAAAACCAAAAAATTCAGAAATGGAGAAATTAAAATATCGAAAAATCGAAAAACCTAAAAGTTAATAAATCGAAAAAAAAAACGCCAAAAATTGAAACACTGAAAAATCATAAAACTGAAATATCCGAAAATAGAGAAATCGAAAATTCCAAAAATCGAGAAATTAAACATCGAAAAATCTCAATGTCTAGTATAAAAATTCAATACTGATTCGTGTTACATTTTAACATTTAGGTAACATTTATTCATGATCGAATAAATTTTGATTAACTATTACCATTTTTACGATAAATTTAAAACGTTTGCAAAATTAAATCGGACAACGTGATACAATTTTGATTTTTTTTTTTTTTCAAAAATCTGGATGTCTAGGATAAAAACTCAACACGGATTCATAAACCACCAGTGCAGGAGTATCTTCTTGTATAAAATTTAAATATTTACTAATGTAAACTATATTACTAATAGTAGTTTCAGAAATTATATGTCTAATAAAAATTGATAGACGACAGACAGACAGACAGACGGACAGACGGAAACGTGCTTACACTCAGGAACCAAACAAAACCTCTACTTACGTAGTGTTTATTAAATACATACAAAGTTATATTCAGTTCAAGTTATTAAAACGCCTACGTCTGATTTCATGTGTATGAGTTCGCATATGTCAAAAAATTTGAAAATTATTACAATGTAATACTGTTAATTATAAAATTAAATTATGTGCTTATGATTCTATTCTACCTATTTACAAAAAATATGGTTACACAAACACTATGCGGGCGTCACGTTAGTTCTGGCCATTCGAGACTGCTGTTCCTTCCGGCATTCTTCAGCCGTGTGCTCCAGCTGCTCTTTCAGGATCAGTAATTCTCGTATCCTCTGGTAAACAGGGTCCTGAAAATAAATAAATAAATAAATAAATAAATACAATACTCAAACTACTGTTACTACTCATTGTTTTTTTTTATTATTATTATTATTTTAGGTACCTGCGTGCGCATGCTGGGGTTCCACCTACAATAATAGGCCTTCCACAGCTTAATGTGTCTTATGCTAGCTATTGGAATCAGCACCCTCTGTTGGTTATTATTTGCCCAATACAACGGATTTTTATAAAGGTCTAATTGACTATTGGTGTAAGACCACAAAGAAATGGTCTGTTCTTTCAGTTCTAAAACACTCAGTTACATATAAATTTATTAAAATTCATGAGGACTCTTACTTTCTTGCACTCTTTCCCTCTCGCTGTTGCATAAGAACGTCCCAAACCTACATGAATAAAGATGGTCGAGAATGGTAATTAAAAAGTAATCGTTAAATTCAAAAGCGTTTGGAAATTGTTGCGTAATCTGCCAGACGCAGTCTATGAATTGGAGAAAAACTGGGGACCTGTCGGCGTCTGAGTGATGATCGTCGCCATGGCCAATGCGCTACGAAAAAAAAAAATTATTGAAGTAATTTTCAGGTTTTCGTTTTTTACGAACTTGTTGAAACTTGTGTCCAAAAGATAGCCACTCTTTCTCTATTAGTACTTCAAACCCTTTCATTGTTCTGTAGTAAGGGTCCAACATTAACATTGGTAAGGCAGTTAGCTGCGCTGTGCGGTCCCACCCGTCTGAGCAGTGAACCAAAACCGAAGTTTTGTGATTTTCGACCTAAATGAACAAGTTTTACTAGTGTTCGAAAATGAGTTAAAATTTACCTTATCTACGATTCTGACTGCTCCAGCTAATATACATTTGATATGTTTTAACCAGTACGTGGACTCCACCCCTGATAACCACTTGGTTTCTTCTATGTTTGGATAACAGAGTTCTTTAAGTTTTCGTAGAGACTCCCGCATTACGTGGATGTTGTGGATGTCCAAGAATACGAGTTCTGCGTTTTGATAGGCATCTTCGGATTCATATCTGGGTTTCAGTTAAAAAAAATAGATGTTAAAATAATGAAAAAATATACAAAGTTTGAAGCTTACCCGCCTCCTTTTGCTTTATTTGCTATTGCGTTAGCGCTAGGCCGGGCATCCATGATGAACATTTTGTGGGACTGGGCATTGGCGTCCATTATTAATTGGATGTATCTTTCGTCTTCCCGGCATCTTTTGCCGCTCACCTTTAATAAGTATTTTTTAGACAATTCGTATCATAAAGTTTAAAATTTAATGAGAATGTTGATTAAAATTCACTAATGTATCCCCCCTTGGCAACTGATGACGTCACTTCAAAATTTTTTATGGTGGCTTTCTAGTATTTGTAATTCCATGAATTGAAAAACCGAGAAGTCGAAAAATTGTAAAATCGCGAAAAATAAAAATCGAAAAGTTAAAAATTGAGTCGAAACAGTAAAAAATCGAGAAACCGAAAAGTCGAAAAATCCAAAATCTAAAATATCGAAAAATTAAAAAAACGAAGAATTGAAGAATCGAAAAATCGAGAAATCAAAACAAAAAATCAAAAAATTGAAAAATTAAAAAAATCCCATAACTGAAATAGCGAAAATTTGAAAAATCGAAGATACATTGAAAAATTCAAAAACTGAAGCACTGGTAAATTGAGAAATCGGGACTCTGAAAAATCGAAAAATCGAAGTCGAAAAATTTAAAATTTAAAAAATCCAAAAATTGAAAAATCAAAAACTTGAAAACTCGAAGAAATGAAAAACTAAAAAATCGAAAAGTCGAAAGACCAAAAAATCGATTAATCGAGAAATAGAGAAATCGAAAATTTAGAAACGTCACAAATTGGAAAACCTTAAATTTTAAGAATTGAAAAATTGAAATATTGAAAGATTAAAAAATCGAGAAATCGAATGACCAAAAAATTGAAAAATCTAAAATTTAAAAATCGAAAAATTAACAAGTAAACAATCCCCAAACTGAAGCACCAAAAAGTGAAAAATCGAAGAAGAATTGAAGTATCGAAAAATTGAAAAACCAAGAAGTGGTAAAATCGTAAAATCGCGAAAAATAAAAATAAAAATCGAAAAGTTAAAAATTGAAAAATTTAAAATTAAAAAAATTTTATGAATTGAAAAATCAGAAACTGAACAATCAAAAACCGAAATTTCCAAAAACTGAAAGATGAAAAAATTTAAAAACCAAAAAATCAAGAATTGTAAAAATCAGAAAATTGCAAAATTGACAAATCTAAAATCGAAAAGCCCAAAAATCGAAAGATTGAGAAATTGAAAAATCGAAGATAAATTGAAGAATCAAAAAATTGTTAAATCCCAAAACTTGAAACATCGGTAAATTGAGAAAGCGGAAAACTGAAAAACCGAAAAGTCGAAATATTAAAAATTTTAAAAATCGAAAGAATCAAAAACCTGAAAAATCGAAATGGAAAATGGAAATATGTATTGAACAATCCCCAAACCAAAGTAGCGAAAATCAAAAAATGTATTTATTTATTTATTATTACGGAAATTTTTTATTGAAATTTACATTGATATTTTAGCAACAATTAAACTGAAGAATTTGAAAAATCGAGAAGTATGTAGATATTAAAAAAACTGAAAAATTTAAAATTCGAAAAATTAAAATATCCCAGAACTGAAAAATCGAGAAGTCGAAAAATGAATTGAAAAAGTAAAAAATCGAGAAATAACAAAAAATCGAAAAATTTAAAAATCCAAAAACTGAAACATCGGTAAATTGAGAAATCGCGAAACTGAAAAATCGACAAATAGAAAAATCGAAGTCGAAAAATTGAAAATTTAAAAAATCGAAAAATCAAAAACCTGAAAACTCGAAAAAAAGAAAAACTAAAAAATCGAAAAGTCGAAACTTTAGAGACGTCACAAATTGAAAAACCTAAAATTTTAAGAACTGAAAATTTAAAAAATCGAAAAACTGAAAATTTAAAAAATCGAAAAATTGAAAAATCAAAAAGTGGAAATACCAAAACATCGATTGATTGAGAAATAGAGAAATCGAAAATTTAGAAACGTCACAAACAAATTGAAAAACCAAAAATTTTAAGAATTAAAAAATTAAAATATCGAAAAATCGAAAAATTCAAAATCTAAAATTAAAAAGTAAACATCGAGAATCGAAAAATTCAAAAATCGAAATATTGAACAATCCCCAAAATGAAGCACCGAAAAATTGAAAAATCGAGAAGCAAAAACATCAAAAAAACTGAAAAATTGAAATATCGAATAACTGAAAAATTTTAAAAATTCTAAAATTAAAATATCGAAAAATCCAAGAATCGAAATATGTATTGAAAAATTCAAAAACTGAAACATCGAAAAATTTAAAAATCGAAGAACTGAAGAATCCAAAAATTGAAAAAACCGGAAATCAAAACATCGAAAATGTAAAAAATCTAAAAATGAAAAACTGAAAAATCGAAAAGTCAAGTCGAAAGACCAAAAAATCGATCAATCGAAAAAAATTCAAAAATTGAAAAGCCTGAAATTTTAAAAATTGAAAAATTAAAACATCCAAAAATTGAAGAATTGAAAAATCGGGAAATACAAAAGTTGAAAAATCCAAAAATCCAAATATTGAAAAACCCAGAAATCAAACATCAAAAAACTGAAAATCCAACATTTAAAAATTGAAAAATCTAATAGTCGAAATATTGAAAAATCCCAAAGCTGAATTTGCAAAAAACTGAAAAATCTAAGATAAATTGAAGAATCAAAAAATTGGAAAATCCAAAACTGAAACATCGGTAAATTGAGAAAACGGAAAACTGCAAAACCGAGAAATTGAATAGTCGAAAGATCAAAAAATCGAAAATTTAGAAACTT
The DNA here is from genome assembly GCA_022388445.1 of Zophobas atratus. Classification (NCBI taxonomy): domain Eukaryota; kingdom Metazoa; phylum Arthropoda; class Insecta; order Coleoptera; family Tenebrionidae; genus Zophobas; species Zophobas atratus. Next base: position 55,941,329 of record CM039442.1, read on the forward strand.
TAAAAACCCAACACTTTACAAATTGAAAAATTAAAATATTGATAAATTGTAAAATCCAGGAACAGAAACATTAAACAATCGAAAAGCTGAAAAAAAAAATAAAAAAAACGTCGAAAAATTGAAAAATCTTGGAAAACTGAATCAAAGAAAAACTGAGAAACCGAGAAATTGAGAAATCGGAACATTGAAAAATTGGAAAGTCGAAAATTCGGAAAACCATAAAGTCGAAAAATCGAAAATCAAGAAGTCGAAAAATTGTAAAGTTGAGAAATCGAAATGACCCAAAATCGAAAAATCGGAAAGTTAATAATTCAAAATTTTAAATTAAAAAAAACAATAAATCTAAAAATTCAATCGAGAAATGGAACAATCAATATACCAGAGCGTGGAAAAACTGAAATATTAAGAACCGAAAAATTAAGAATTGTAAAATTCAAAAAAATTTCAAAACCGAGAAGTCCAAAAATCGAAAGATGGGGAAGTTCAAAAAACTGAAAAATTAAAATATCGAAAAATCCAAGAATCAAAATATAGAAGTATGTATCCAAAAACTGAAATACTGAAAAATTTAAGAATCGAAGAATTGAAGATTCGATGAATTGAAAAATCGGAGAATTGAAGAATCAAAAAATTGAAAAATGGAGAAATCAAAACATCAAAAATGGAAAAATCGAAAAATTTTATACTCGAAATATTGAAAAATCCCTAAACTGAAATGGCGAAAAATTGAACAATCGAAGATATTTAAATTAAAGAATCTAAAAAACAAAAAAAAAGTGAAAAAACGAAAATAAATTGAAAAATTGAAAAGTCGAAAAATCGCGAAATTAAGACTCTCAAAAATCGAAAATTTAGAAACGTCAAAAACTGAAAAATCTAAAATTTTGAAAATTGAATAATTAAAATATCGAAAAATGGAAGAATCGAAAAATTGAAAAATCAAAAACCTGAAAAATCGGAAAGTCGAAAGACCAAAAAATCGTTTAATCCAGAAATCGAGAAATCGAAAAATCGAAAACTAAAAACGTCAAAAATTAAAAAATCGAAACATCAAAAATAGAGAAATCGAAAAATTGAAAAGTCAAAAAATCGACAAATTTAACAATTGAAAAAAAATCAAAAATCCTAAAATTGCTTAACCATAAAGACGAGAAAAAAAATCGAAAAATTTATAAGATCCAAATCGAAGAAATGAACTGAAAAATTAAAGATCGAAAAATGAAAAATTGCGAAACCGTAAAATTGAAAACATTTAAAAATTGAAAATTTGCAAAATTGAAAATCGGGAAATTTAAGAATTGTTATAAAAACCGTCAAATTGCTAAAACGTAAAAATGAAAAAAGAAAAAATTCGAAAAACTGTAGAAATGAAGAATTGAAAAATTAAAAATTGAGACACGAAAAAATGCAAAATTGTAAAATTGAAAAATTGAAGATAAGTGAAAACGAAAATAGAAAAATCACAAACTAATAGCCAAAATCTAAAAATTGAAAAATTGAAAAATCGAAAAATTGCAAAACTGTGAAACTGAAAAATTGAAAATTTAGAAACGTCAAAAACCGAAAAATCTAAAATTTTGAAAATTGAAAAATAAAATATTGAAAAGTTGAAGAATCGAAAAATTAAAATTCGGGAAATTATGGAAAAATTGAAAAATCCTAAAACCGAAGAATCGAAAAATTGAAAAATCTCAAAGCTAAAATATCAGTATAAATTGAGAAATCGAAAACTGAAAAATCGAAAATAAATTGAAGCATCGAAAAATCGAGAAATTGAGAAACTCAAAAATCGAAAATTTAGAAACGTTAAAAACTGAAAAATCTAAAATCTTGAAAATTAAAATGTCGGAAAATTTGAAGAATCGAAAAATTAAAAATCGAGAAATCGAACTTCAAATAATCGAAAAATTGAAAAATTAAAAAATCCAAGATTCAAAAGTCAAGAAATCAAAAAGTCGAAATATTGAAAAATCCCAAAACTGAAGAATCGAAAAATTGAAAAATCTCAAAACTAAAATATCGGTATAAATCGAGAAATCGAAAAACTGAGAAATCGATTCATCCAGAAATTGATAAATCTAAATATCGAAAATTTGAAAAATCGGGAAATCGAAATATCGAAAAATCAAAAAATATAAAATTAAAAAATTCAAAAATTAAGAAGGAAAAAATCAAGAAATCGAAAAGTTGAAAAATCGAAAAATCCAAGAATCGAAATACATATTGAATAATCCCCAAACTGAAATACGTACCGAAAAATTGAAAAATCGAAAAAATTGAAGAATCGAAAAATCCAAAAATCTACAAATTGTAGAAGTGAAAAATCAAAAAATCGGGAAATAGAAACATCAAAATAACGAAAAATTTAAAACAAAAATTCGAAATATTGTAATATGGAAGAAATGAAAAATCTAAAATTTTAAAAATTGAAAAATGAAAATTCCAAAAATTAAAGAATTGAAAAACAAAAATTGAGACATTGAAAAGTCGAAAAATCAAAGAACCGAAATATTGAAAAATTTAAAAACCGAAGAATTCAAGAATCCAAAAATTGAAAAATCGAGAAATTAAAAAATCCAACATTCAAAAACCGAAAAGACGAAAAATCTAATAATCGAAATATTGAAAAATCCCAAAACTGAAATGGGGAAAATTTGAAAATCGAAGATAAATTGAAGAATCGAAAAAGTGAAAAATTGAAAAATCGAAAAGTCGAAAAATAGAAGTCGAAAAACTGAAAATTTAAAAATTCAAAAACCTGAAAAATCGATTAATTCAGAAATTGAGAAATCGAAATATCGAAAAGTCAAAAAATCTAAACTCTAAAAAATGAAAAATCGAATTGAAAAGTCGAAAAATCTAAAAATTGAGAAACTCAAAAAATTAAAAATTTAGAAATCTCAAACTGAAAAATTCTAAATTTTGAAAATTGAAAAATTAAAATATCGAAAAATTGAAGAGTCCAAAAATCAAAAAATCAGTTAATCGAGACAAAAACTGAAAAACGTCAGATTTTAAAAATCTAAAAGAAATTAAAAAATCGGAAAGTCAAAAAATCCGAGAATCGAAATATTGATAAATCCCAAAACTGAAATATCCAAAAATTGAAGAACTGAAAAATTGAAAAGTCAAAAAATCAAGACATGGAGAAGTCGAAAAACCAAAAAATCTATTAATCGAGAAATTGAAAAATTTAAAAATCAAAAAGTTGAAGAATCGAAAAATTGAAAAATCTAAAATCGAAAAAAGTGAAAAATCTTAAAATGGAAAAATAGAAAACTGAAATATGTATTAAAAAATTGAAAAACCGAAGAAAAATGGAAAAACCGAAAAATCAAAGAATAGAAATATTGAAAAATTCCAAAAATTGAAATAACCAAAAATTGAAAAATTGAAAAATCAAAAACCTGAAAAATCGAAGAGTCGGGAAATCAAAAAGCACAAGAACCAAAAAATTGATTAATCGAAAAATTGAGAAATCAGAAATTTAGAAACGTCAAAAATTGAAAAATCCCAACCCTGAAATATCGAAAATTAAGTAATCGAAAAATTGAAAATCGAAACACTGAAGAAAAAAAAATGAAAAATCCCAAAACTGAAATATCAGAAAGATGAAAAACTGAAAATTCGAAAAATTATTACATATCTACAATTTTGATTTTTTTACAAAAATCTCAATGTCGAGGATAAAAATTCAACACAAATTCATAACCCACAAGTTCAGGACTGGGCTATTTTTTATACTTTTTAGTATTTAAATAGCATTTATTTGACAAAATTATAAGATGACATCACCAATTCCCAGAAAGGAGGCATGAAATGCATGAAAGAATAAATTTTGATCAACATTTTACCATGATCTTAAAATGTTTCCAAGATTTTAAAATTAAATTGTAAAATATTGTTATGAAATTTAAAATTAGGAGATGACGTCATTTACGTTGACCTACGTGATATTCGCAGGAAATACAAAGTCACTTACTCCAACCAAAGGTTGTGAACACCGTGTGATGGTAGCTTGTGACTCTGGATGGATCCAACTAAGCACCGGTATCCTGCCCCTGCTGCGAAAACCGGCAACCGCCTTGATTTCTTCATCCGTAGCTTGCGCTGGAATGGCCCAAACCGCTGGATAACTATCGCAAATTTCATACTGTTCATTAATTCGCGAAATTTTCCACATATCGTTATTCACACCCTAAACAAACAACAATCAACCAATCAAAACACACACAAATATAAAATACACAAACCATCCTCTTCAATTCTGCTATCGGCTCATAAATAGTCCACCCATTTTCCAAAAACGTCTCTGAATACTCGAACGCAAACAACTTGATCTTGTGAGACAGCGGAAACGCAAACTGCTGCAACTTCTCAAACACATCTCTACGTGAATGGTTTTCCTGCTTGTGAGCAAAGCGCAAATTGCGCATATCTTTGCAGAAAACTTCTATCCCGTAGGCGTTTTCGCCTCGCGATGAGGCGCCGCCGACTTTTTCAATACGGGACACCTATTCACATCATTATTCACACACATATTATAAAAAAAAAATAATAATAATAAACTTACGACTCCCAGCGGCACGTCTATGATATTCGGCGTATCTTTATCAGCTGAACGAAAATATAATTTGTAGTTGGTCACGGTTAACACCCCTCGCGCCGGTCCGTAATACGGACACAAGTAAGTCACGTCTCGAGCTTGTCCGGTCACTTTTTCTCCCGGTAACAAGGGAGGGTCGTCTGGACGGTTTGGTGCATTGCTTTCGAAAGATGCTGCCTTTAATAACGAAATTAGGTGGGGTGTTTATGGGGGCGACAGTTACCTTTTTTCTTTCCAAGGTGGAGACGACGTTTTCTGTGGACGTTGAACTGGAAGAACAGTAACTCTTGCTGGGGGAGGTTTTGCCCCAGCTTGTCTGTTGAATTAAATTTATGGGTGAGATTGTGGGAGCCGGGGGGGTTACTCACGGTTTCTTGTTTGGACCCGATTAAATTGGACTTTGAGTCGGATCTAAACGTGTCTAATTCTACGCTTCCTCGTTTTATCATTTTCGTGTTGTTTTAATTTGTTTTTACAAATATCTACACTTAATAAAGTTGGTAAAGTGTCAAAATTGTCAAAATTTACAAGTGTCAATAAACCGACTGACGTTTGCAAAGTGAAGTTTGCGCGAGTGGCTGTGTGACGTCAGACGATTCCTGGGTTGGAAATTACCATTTATACAGTTCAATCCACAGCTCAATATAGGTTCAATCCATAAGCTTGTAACCACTCGTTAAATTATTTGCTTCTTTTTCTTAATACCTGTTTTCAACAACACGATATTTAAAATATAATTCTAACCTCACATTTACTATTTGATATTTTCAGTAGTTTATTGTTGAAAGAAGACCACGTATATTACAAAAAGAAAGTCAAATAAGAAGACTTTTCAATTCGATTTTTCAGTTTTTCAGTTCTTTAGTTTATTCAAGTTTTTGATATTTCAACTTTCCTATTTTTCGACTTTTCAATTTCTCGATTCTTCACTTTTTGTTTCTTCGATTTCTAAGTTTTTCTTTGATGTTTCGATTTTTTCATGTTTGTCATTTTTTGAATTTTTCTATTTTTCGAATTTCCAATTTTTTAATGATTCGATTTTTCAGTTTTTGGATTTCACAATTTTTCACCATTTCGGGTTTGAAAATTTTCACTTTATAGTTTTTTTTTCAGATTTTCAATTCTTCAATTTTTCCATTTCAAGTGTTTGGTTTTTTATTTCGGATTTTCGTTTTTTCGACTTTTAGATTTGTCGATATTTAATTTTTAAAATTTTTGGTCTTTTCTCGAGTTCTGGATTTTTTGATTTTTCATTTGTTCTATATTAGTTTTTCAATTCTTGTATTGACATGTCGGTTTTTCGATTTTTTATATTCTTGGACTTTTTGATTTTTAGATTTCTTGATATTTCAAGGTCCCGATGTTTTCATTTTTTAAAATTCAATTTCTCTCTGTATATTTATTTTTTTATTTAAAATTTTTCCATTTTTCATTTTTGAATTTTCCTTTGCCTCGATTTTTCGGCTTTTCATCAAGATTCTCACAAGAAAATGTTTTCAGTCAAATACACTTCAGTTTATGTCACTTCTTAAAAATTGAAGAGAAGAAGAAGAAGAAACTTACAATATATGTTTAAAATGGTAAATTTTTGTAGAAAAATATGGATTTTACAATTAAACTCCGCCCCTCTATCTGACAACGAATAAAAAATTCATCACAACTAAGACACGGGCGGGTGGGTGGGGCTTAATTATTGACCTCTTTTTCTTAATGTGTACCTATTTTCAACACCACGAAAGCACGATATTTAAAACATAATTCTAACCCCAAATTTACCATTTGATATTTTAAGTATTTTATTGTTGAAAAAAGACTATCTATATGTACTAAGAAAATCACAGGATAAGCCCCACCCACCCGTTCCATCTCAATTGTGATTAATATTTTTATTGGTCGTGAGACGGGAGGCGGAGCTTAAATGGAAAGTTCATATTCCTCTACAAGAAAATACCCCCTGAAAAAAAAGTCAAAAATTAAGCCCCACCCATCCGCCCAGCCTCGATGAATCAATTTGTTTATTTTTTGACTTTGATTTTTCCAGTTCTCGATTTTTCATGTTTTCCATTTCTTAATTTTTCAGTAGTTCAATTTTGGGAATTTTTCAATTTCTGGATTTTTCGATATCTTAATCTTTCGATTTTTCGACTTTTCGAATTTCGAGTTTCTGGTTTTTCAATTTTTCGGTTTTTGATTTCTCAATATCTCGTTTTATGGATGTTTCGATTTTCCGATTGCTTGTTTTCTCGACTTTTCAATGTTTCGATTTTTCGGTTTTTCAATTTTTCAATTTATCAAGTTTTTGATTTTTCACTTTCCTATTATTGGACTTTTCAATTTCTCGATTATTCAATTTTTGCTTCTCCGATTCCTAAATTTTTCGTTTATGTTTCGATTTTTCAGTTTTTGGATTTACCAATTTTTTACCATTTCAGGTTCAATTTTCCATTTTGCAAGTTTTTTTATTTTGGATTTTCGTTTTTTCGGCTTTTCAATTTTTCAAATGTGAAACTCTAGGTTTTTCAATTTTTCGATATTTAATTTTTGAAATTTTTGTTTTTTTCTCGATTTCTGGATGTTTTGATTTTTCATTTGTTCTATATTAATGTTTTTCAATTCTCGTATTTTTTTTAATTCTACATTTCTCGATTGACATGTCGGTTTTTCAATTTTTTATATTCTTGGACTTTTTGATTTTTAGATTGCTCGATTTTTCAATTTTGGCATTATTCACTTTTTCGATTCTTAAACTTTTCTTCCATTTCTCAAGTTTTCCATATTCCAGTTTCGGATTTTTTTAATTTTAGATTTTTCGATTTCTCGATATTTTGGTGTTTTGATTTCTCGATATTTCAATTTTTGAGGTTTTTCATCAAGATTCTCACAAGATGCGTTAGAAAATGTTTTCAGTCAAATAAGATTGAGACAAGAAACGCCAAATACACTTCAGTTTATGTCACTTCTTAAAAATTGAAGAGAAGAAGAAGAAGAATGGTAAATTTTTGTAGAAAAATATGGATTTTACAATTAAACTCCGCCCCTCTATCTGTCATCACAACTAAGACACGGGCGGGTGGGTGGGGCTTAATTATTGACCTCTTTTTCTTAATGTGTACCTATTTTCAACACCACGAAAGTACGATATTTAAAACATAATTCTAACCCCAAATTTACCATTTGATATTTTAAGTATTTTATTGTTGAAAAAAGACTATCTATATGTACTAAGAAAATCACAGGATAAGCCCAACCCACCCGTTCCATCTCAATTGTGATTAATATTTTTTATTGGTCGTGAGACGGGGGGCGGAGCTTAAATGCAAAGTTCATATTTCTCTACAAGAAAATACCCTGTGGAACATGTTCTAAGTATTAAGAAAAAAAAGTGAAAAAGTAAGCCCCACCCACCCGCCCCGCCCCGTTGAATCCATTTTTTTACTTTTTGAGTTTGATTTTTCGAGTTCTCAATTTTTCATATTTTCCATTTCTTAATTTTTTTCAGTATTTCAATTTGGAATTTTTCAATTTCTGGATTTTTCGATATCTTAATTTTTCGACTTTCCGAATTTCGAGTTTTTGGTTTTTTCAATTTTCGGTTTATTGATTTTTCGATTTTTAGGTTTTTTGATTTTTCAATTTCTCGTTTTATCGATGTTTTGATTTTCCGATTTCTTGTTTCCTCGACTTTTCAATGTTTCGATTTTTCAGCTCAATTTTTCAAGTTTTTGTTTTTTCAACTTTTCAATTTCTCGTTTCTTTTCAATTTTTGCTTCTTCGATTTCTAAATTTTTCGTTGATGTTTCGATTTTTCGATGTTTGTCATTTTTTGAACTTTTCGATTTTTCGAATTTCCAATTCTTTGATGATTCGATTGTTCATTTTTTGATTTCCCAATTTTTCACCATTTCAGGTTTGAAAATTTTCAATTTCTACTTTTTTTCAGATTTTCAATTCTTCAATTTTTCCATTTTGCAAGTTTTCGTTTTTTATTTTGGATTTTCGTTTTTGCGATTTTTCGATTTTTCAATTTTTCAATTGTTAAAATTTTAGATTTTTCAATTTTTCGATATTTAATTTTTCAGTTTTTAAATTTTTGGTTTTTTTCTAGATTGCTGGATTTTTGATTTTTCATTTGTTCTGTATTTGTGTTTTTCAATTCTACACATCTCAATTTTACGATTTCTGATGTTTCGATTTTAGATTTCTCGATTTTTCGATTCTTTTCTTCCATTTCTCAAGTTTTTGATATTTTATTAGGTTCGGAATTTTTCAATTTCCCGATATTTCAAGATTCCGAAGTTTCAATCTTTTAATATTCAATTTCTCCCATTTATTTTTTTTTTATTTAAAATTTTTCAATTTTTTCATTTTTAGATTTTTGGATTTCTCGATGTTTGAATTTTCTTCAGTTTATGTCACTTCTTAAAAATTGAAGAGAAAGAAGAAGAAACTTAACAATACGTTTAAAATGGTAAATTTTTGTAGAAAAATATGGATTTTGCAATTAAACTCCGCCCCTTTATCTGACAACGAATAAAAAATTCATCACAACTAAGACACGGGCGGGTGGGTGGGGCTTAACTATTGCCCTCTTTTTCTTAATGTGCCTACCTACCTATTTTCAACAGCACGATATTCAAAACATAATTCTAACCCCAGATTTACCATTCGATATTTTAAGTATTTTATTGTTGAAAGAAGACTGTCTATATGTACTAAGAAAATCACAGGTTAAGCTCCACCCACCCGTCCCATCTCAATTGTGATTAATCTTTTTTATTGGTCGTGAGACGGGAGGCGGAGCTTAAATGCAAAGTTCATATTTCTCTACAAGAAAAAACCCTGTGGAACATGTTTTAAGTATGTGTTTTGAAAGAAAACTACACATATTAAGGAAAAAAAGTCAAAAATTAAGCCCCACCCATTAGCCCAGCCTCGATGAATCAATTTTTTTATTTTTTGACTTTGATTTTTCGAGTTCTCGATTTTTCATGTTTTCCATTTCTTAATTTTTCAGCATTTCAATTTTAGGAATTTTTCAATTTCTGGATTTTTCGATATCTTCATTTTTCGACTTTCGAATTTCGAGTTTTTGGTTTTTCAATTTTTCGGTTTTTTGATTTTTCGATTTTAAGATTTTTTTGATTTATCAATTTCTCGTTTTATCGATGTTTTGATTTTCCGATTTCTTGTTTCCTCGACTTTTCAATGTTTCGATTTTTCAGTTCTTCAATTTTTCAAGTTGTTGATTTTTCAACTTTCCTATTTTTCGACTTTTCAATTTTTCGATTCAATTTCTAAATTTTTCGTTGATGTTTCGATTTTTCGATGTTTGTTGTTTTTGAATTTTTCGAATTTTCGAATTTCCAATTTTTGATGATTCGATTTTTCAATTTTTGGATTTCTTAAATTTTTCACCATTTCAGGTTTGAAAATTATCAATTTCTAGTTTTTTTTCAGATTCCTAATTCTCGATTTTTCAATTTTGCAAGTTTTCGGTTTTTTTATTTTGGATTTTCGTTTTTTTCGACTTTTCGATTTTTCAAATGTTAAATTTAGATTTTTCAATTTTTCGATATTTAATTTTTCAGTTTTTTTAAATTTTGTTTTTTTCTCGATTTTTGGATTTTTCATTTGTTCTATATTTGTGTTTTTTAATTCTTGTATTTTTTTTTAATTCTACATTTCTCGATTTTACGATTTCTGATGTTTCGATTTATTGACATGTTGGTTTTGGTTTTCGATTTTTTATATTCTTGGACTTTTGATTTTTAGATTTTTCAATTTTTCGATTATTAAACTTTTCTTCCATTTCTAAAGTTTTCCATATTTCAGTTTCGGAATTTTTCAATTTTTATTTTTCGATTTCTCGATATTTCAAGATCCCGATGTTTCAATTTTTTAATATTTAATTTCTCTCTATTTATTTTTTTTATTTAAAATTTTTCAATTTTTCATTTTTAGATTTCTCGATGTTTGAATTTTCTTCAGTTTCACTTAAGTTAACTTAAGCTTAACTATTGCCCTCTTTTTCTTAATGTGTACCTATTTTCAACAACACGATATTTAAAACATAATTCTAACCCCAAATTTACCATTTGATATTTTAAGTATTTTATTGTTGAAAGAAGACCATCTATATGTACTAAGAAAATTACAGGATAAGCCCCACCCACCCGTCCCATCTCAACTGTGATAAATCTTTTTTTTATTGGTCGTGAGACGGGAGGCGGAGCTTAAATGCAAAGTTCATATTTCTCTACAAGAAAATACCCTGTGCATAATGTTTTAAGTATCGTGTTGTTGAAAGAAAACTACATATTTAAAAAAAAAAAGTGAAAAAGTAAGCCCACCACCCCCCCGCCTCGTTGAATCCATTTTTTTATTTTTTGACTTTGATTTTTCGAGTTCTCGATTTTTCATATTTTCCATTTCTTAATTTTTCAGCAGTTCAATTTAAGGAATTTTTCAATTTCTGGATTTCTCGATATCTTAATTTTTCGAGTTTTTGGTTTTTCAATTTTTCGGTTTTTTGATTTTTCTATTTTTAATTTTTTTTTGATTTCTCACTTTCTCGTTTTATCGACGTTTTGATTTTCCGATTTCTTGTTTTCTCGACTTTTCAATGTTGCGATTTTTCAGCTCAATTTTTCAAGTTTTTGATTTTTCAACTTTTCAATTTTTGCTTCTTCGATTTCTAAATTTTTCGTTGATGTTTCGATTTTTCGATGTTTGTCATTTTTTTGAACTTTTCGATTTTTCGAATTTCCAATTCTTTGATGATTCGATTGTTCAGTTTTTTGATTCCTAATTTTTCACCATTTCAGGTTTGAAAATTTTCAATTTCTACTTTTTTTTCAGATTTTCAATTTTTCAGTTTTTTCTCGATTTCTAGATTTTTTGATTTTTCATTTGTTCTGTATTTGTGTTTTTCAATTCTACATTTCTCAATTTTACGATTTCTGATGTTTCGATTTTTAGATTTCTCGATTTTTCAATTTTTCGATTCTTTAACTTTTCTTCCATTTCTCAAGTTTTTGATATTTTAGTTTAGGAATTTTTCAATTTCTTATTTTTCGATTTCTCGATATTTCAAGATTCCGAAGTTTCAATCTTTTAATATTCAATTTCTCCATATTTATTTTTTTTATTTAAAATTTTTCAATTTTTCATTTTTAGATTTTTGGATTTCTCGATGTTTGAATTTTTCTTCAGTTTCACTTAAGTTTATGTCACTTCTTAAAAACTGAAGAGAAGAAGAAGAAGAAACTTAACAATACGTTTAAAATGGTAAATTTTTGTAGAAAAATATGGATTTTGCAATTAAACTCCGCCCCTCTATCTGACAACGAATAAAAAATTCATCACAACTAAGAGGGGGCTTAACTATTGCTCTCTTTTTCTTAATGTGTACCTACCTATTTTCAACAGCACGATATTCAAAACATAATTCCAACCCCAAATTTACCATTTGATATTTTAAGTATTTTATTGTTGAAAGATTATCTATAAAAAAATCACACGATAAGCCCCACCCACCAGTCACATTTCAATTGTGACTAATCTTTTTATTGGTCGTGAGACGGGGGCGGAGATTAAATGCAAAGTTTATATTTTTCTACAACAAAATACCGTGTGGAACATGTTTTGAGTATCATGTAAAAACATTAAATTATTAAAAATAAATAAAAGACACTTTTGGCAGTTTTTTAATCAGTATCCATTAATGCATTTGTTTTAACAGTCATTCCGTTCTGACAGTTTTCCTTTTCACTTGTTTTTGTAATAGGAGCCTCCAGTTGACTTTTGCTATATCTTTTGAGCTTAAATTTTGGCAAAAATCTTAATTCGCCGTTCCACTGCTTTAGAAGGGTAAACTGCGAAACGCACAGTAAATCAGGAATTTCTGTAACAATGAAGGAAATTAAATTTGACACTCAGATTTAGGGAATTCAGTTATGCCAACAAAACACAAAAAAAAAAGCTCAAATTTACCTAAACCACAGGAATTAAATTCCTCTCTCTCTTTCTTGATTGTCAAATTAATAATATCTTCTCTACTAGCATGCTGGCGATTTTTCCTACAACCAATTGAATGTTTTATTTTAATCTGTTCCAGTTCCTCATCAAACCTCCCCAAGTATCTAAAAATAAAAATAAATTTCAAATTTTGAAAATCACCCTTGAGCGAAACTTACGTTTCAATAACTTTTATTGTAAGTTCAGGTGTGTATGTAGCAGAATTGGGCTCCAAATTATCTCGAAACCACAACAATTTCTCCCCTAAAAGATTCAACTTTATGTTGCCAGCCTGTTTGCTTTTTTCACGCGATTTGGTCCTAAAATTGTTTCAAATATTACAATAATGTCAGCACGTAGTAAACGTTCTTATACTGACTTTTTTATCTGTTTTACTAGCGCATTTGTTTTACGGCTGTTGGGGTGTTTGCACTTTGCCAAGTCTTTGATTTTGGTCTGGAATGTAAAAATTTGAAATTATATCACACAAAAATTAAAAAATATAACAAACCATGTTAATTTGCTACTTCGTTCTCCCAAAAACAGTGAATAATAAAAGTTTTATAAAAGCACGCACGTGCGCTTGAAAGTTTTAGGTTATGTTTTGACAGACCACAGGTTGTGACTGTTGACAGATAAGGGGCATGTCCATAGAATATTCTCCTTACGTCTAATTTGGTTTCATCCACGGCTGTACATAGAATATACGGTTGGTACGGGAAATTTGATGGAATACGTCATCACAAAATTTTGCTATGGGAAAATTCACTTGAAACATACACACAACATGTTTCTTTATTTGTAAATAACTTATTTAAACTGATTTTTTCTCGTATGACTTTATAAATAAATTATTATAAATTTAAACTCTTTAGAGATGTTAAAGTTTAATATACGTCAACAACTCTTTTTTACGTTTGAACAAAAACGACACAGTCTGAGAGAAGCTTCATGGAGAATAACAGGGCAAAGCGTGTGTCTATAATTTCCATAGTTATCTTTAATCACTGTTGGACAACTATCAATGTCTGTAATACCTTTACAAACGCTTAGTGAATCAAATTTAAAAATTACGGTTTCCAAAGACTCCAATGTACTCAAAGACGAGTCGAAGTCACCTAGTAACGGTTTACCAAAACATTGATAACTGATTTCGCCTGTTACATTCACTACAACTTCTTTGAATGGAACGATGCCAACTTCATTATAATGAAAATTTGCAAAAACAATTAGAGTTGAATTAACGGGAATTATTTTCGCCCAGGATGGTGGAAGGGAAAGTGGAAGGTTGCTGGAGTAGAGGTCATCGAAAATGTTGGAAACGGCGTTTTCTGAACAACTCGCTATAGGTTCCGAGACATTTTCTTGCGCGGATTCAGGCTGAACGACAAAAGGGTTAGGGATAGCTTGGTCACTAAGACGGGGTTTTTTCAAAGGAACCTGCAAAATAAGAAAATTGTATTGTTTATAAATAATTTAAAACGAAGTCGTTTATGAAACGTAAAATGTGTTGCCTATGCAGACATATCCAGGCGTGAACTGATAAAATAATCACCCTGTATTAGGAGTAGGCACTCTGACATTGACAAGTCAGAGCTTTCAAATAATGGTTACCAACCGTTTGAAGAATAGTCTTATCCTGTCGATAGAAAATGTGTTCTTTTGTAATATCCTCCTTTTTGAAGTGCAATTCACAAATAACTTGTGTTCCACGAAGTGATATATCTAACGATTTTTCCCACAATTTTCGCTTTGCTGCTGATTTTGGCACAGTGAAGAAAGAGTGTGTCGATTCGCTTGCTGATGTACATCCAGGTGCAGCACAACGCTTTCGTGACATCTGTATTAGAAATTAATCACTCAGTAGATTTTACGTCCCCCTTTTTGTCATGACTGCTTACCTTGGAAACAAATAAAAGTAGTACAGCCCAAAAATGTCCACAGTATGATTTACGAGTGTCCACAAAAAAATAACAAACTTATTCACAACGAAGAGGTTATACGCATTCCTTAACTGAATACATGGCAGCGCCTGTTAAACAGGCAACCAGCAATACGCGTTAAGGGCAAAATAAGAGTGATTTAGGAAAATCATGAAAATTTTGCAATAATTTAAATTACCAAGTCGTATAAACTTTCTTTTTGAAGTATGTGTTAAGGCAACAACAAAATCTTTTAATCTATAGAAAAAATTCTCTTTTATACAAATAAAAAAAGTAGTAATTTGCAAAATCTTATTATTCGTTCTTAAATTTTTAAAACTGAAAATGGTAAATAATTACGTATAAAATAAAAGAAATATATGTATACCAATTTTGAAAAGTACTTTAAAAAATTCAAAAATTCAAAATATGGCTTTGACTGTGATCGTCTATAATTTATTGTTTATTTAATTTTTCAAATTTTCCATCTTTGATTTTTCCATTAACCGATTTTTCAATTTTGCTATTTTTGGATTTACAGTTACCCGATTTTCCGATTTCTTTAATTTTTAATATTTCGATTTTACATTACATAATTCCTTTTTTCTTTGCAATTTTTATTCTTTCGTTTTTTGAATTTTTCGTTTCTTCAATTTTTGGATTGCAATCTTTTGTATTACACTTTTCCATTTTTCGATTTTTCAGTTTCTCAAATGGTTAATTTTTCAATTTTTCGTTTGCGCAATTTTTCGACTTCTTTATTTTTATTTTTCATTTCATTTATTTTTTCAATGTTTCTTTCGATTTTATCATTTTTCGTTTATTCAATTTTGCAATTTTTGGATTTCCACTTATCCGATTTTCCGATTTCTTTAGTTTTTAATATTTCGATTTTACGTTATATGTATAGATACATATCATATTTTTCGTTTCTCAATTTCTTTTCTTTCAATTTTAAATTTTTCGTTTCTTCAGTTTTTTGGTTCGCAATTTTTGATATTACAATTTTTCATTTTCCGATTTTTCAGTTTCTCAAGTTTTAAATTTTCGATTTTTCAATTTTTCTTTTGCCCAATTTTTCAAGTTCTTAATTTTTATTTTTCATTCCTTCTATTTTTCAATGTTTCTTTCGATATTATAATTTGTTCCTTTATCCAATTTTTGATTTTAGTTCCTCGATTTTCCAAATTTTAAAATTTCCAATTTTGCAATTTTTGGATTTATAGTTATCCACTTTTCCCTTTTCCTTCATTTTTAATATTTTGGTTTTACAATACATATGTATCTCGTTTTTTCGTTTCTCAATTTTTATTCTTTTGATTTTTTAATTCTTCGTTTCTTCAATTTTTCAAGATTTTGATTTTATTTTTCATTTTCTCGGTTTTTAATTTTCATCTTGACTGAATATGTATCACAATTTTTCCTTTTTCATGTCCTTTATTTTATCCATATTTCTTTAGACTTTAAATTTTTCGTTTATTCAATTTTTCAAATTTTTCTTTGATTTTTAAATTTCTCGATTTTCCAATTTTGCAATTTTTGGATTTCCAGTTTTTAATACATATTTCTATTTTATATTACATATTTTTCAATTTTCTTTCGATTTTATATTTTTCAGTTTTTCAATTTTCAATTTTTGGATTTATTATCGATTTTCCGTTTCTTAGTTTTTAATATTTCGATTTTACGTTAATGTATAGATATTATCATTTTTTCGTTTCTCAATTTTTATTCTTTCATTTTAAATTCTTCGTTTCTTCATTTTTTTCAAGATTTTGATTTTTAATTTTTCATTTCATTTCGTTGTTTTTAATTTTTTTTGACAATTTAGTATCCAATTTTTTTTTTCATGTTCCTTTATTTTTCAATGTTTCTTTCGATATTAAATTTTCGTATTCAATTTTTCAATTTTTCTTTGATTTTATTCCTCGATTTTCCAATTTTAAATTTTATTTCATTTTTATATATTTCATTTTCCCTTTTCTTACTTTAATATTTTTTCGTTTACTAATTTTTAATTCTTTCGATTTTTGAATTCTTCGTTTCTTCAATTTTTCAAGATTTTGATTTTTATTTTTCATTTTCTCGGTTTTTAATTTTCATTCTTGACTGAATATGTATCACAATTTTTCCTTTTTCATGTCCTTTATTTTATCAATATTTCTTTAGATTTACATTTTTCGTTTATTCAATTTTTCAAATTTTTCTTTTGATTTTTAAATTCTCGATTTTCCATTTTGCAATTTTTGGATTTCCAGTTTTTAATATTTCGATTTTAGTTACATACATATTTCATTTTTTGGTTTCTCAATTTTTATTCTTTCGATTTCTGAATTCTTCGTTTCTTCAATTTTTCAAGATTTTGATTTTATTTTTCATTTTCTCGGTTTTTAATTGTCATTTTTGACTGAATATGTATCACAATTTTTCCTTTTTCATGTCTTTTATTTTTCAAATTTCTTTAGATTTTACATTTTTCGTTTTTCAATTTTTCAAATTTTTCTTCTTGATTTTTCAGTTCCTCGATTTTCAATTTTGCAATTTTTGGATTTCCAGTTTTTAATATTTCGATTTTACGTTTACATACATATTTCATTTTTTCGTTTCTCAATTTTTATTCTTTCGATTTCTGAATTCTTCGTTTCTTCAATTTTTCAAGATTTTGATTTTTATTTTTCATTTTCTCGGTTTTTAATCGTCATATTTTTGACTGAATATGATACACAATTTTTCCTTTTTCATGTCTTTTATTTTTTCAATGTTTCTTTAGATTTTACATTTTTCGTTTATTCAATTTTTCAAATTTTTCTTCTTTGATTTTTCAATTCCTCGATTTTCTAATTTTGCAATTTTTGGATTTCCAGTTTTTAATATTTCGATTTTACGTACATACATATTTCATTTTTTCGTTTCTCAATTTTTATTCTTTCGATTTTGAATTCTTCGTTTCTTCAATTTTTCAAGATTTTGATTTTTATTTTTCATTTTCTCGGTTTTTAATTGTCATATTTTTGACTGAATATGTATCACAATTTTTCCTTTTTCATGTCTTTTATTTTTTCAATGTTTCTTTAGATTTTAAAATTTTTCGTTTATTCAATTTTTCAAATTTTTTCTTTGATTTTTCAATTCCTCGATTTTCTAATTTTGCAATTTTTGGATTTCCAGTTTTTAATATTTCGATTTTACGTTACATACATATTTCATTTTTTCGTTTCTCAATTTTTATTCTTTCGATTTTTGAATTCTTCGTTTCTTCAATTTTTCAAGATTTTGATTTTTATTTTTCATTTTCTCGGTTTTTAATTTTCATCTTCTTGACTGAATATGTATCACAATTTTTCCTTTTTCATGTCCTTTATTTTATCAATATTTCTTTAGATTTTAAATTTTTCGTTTATTCAATTTTTCAAATTTTTGTTCTTTGATTTTTCAATTCATCGATTTTCTAATATTGCAATTTTTGGATTTCCAGTTTTTAATATTTCGATTTTACGTTACATACATATTTCATTTTTTCGTTTCTCAATTTTTATTCTTTCGATTTTTGAATTCTTCGTTTCTTCAATTTTTCAAGATTTTGATTTTTATTTTTCATTTTCTCGGTTTTTAATTTTCATTTTCTTGACTGAATATGCATCACAATTTTTCCTTTTTCATGTCCTTCATTTTATCAATATTTCTTTAGATTTTAAATTTTTCGTTTATTCAATTTTTCAAATTTTTCTTTGATTTTTCAATTCCTCGATTTTCCAATTTTGCAATTTTTGGATTCCCAGTTTTTAATACATATTTCAATTTTACATTACATACATACATATTTCATTTTTTGGTTTCTCAATTTTTATTCTTTCGATTTCTGAATTCTTCGTTTCTTCAATTTTTCAAGATTTTGATTTTATTTTTCATTTTCTCGGTTTTTAATTGTCATATTTTTGACTGAATATGTATCACAATTTTTCCTTTTTCATGTCTTTTATTTTTTCAAAGTTTCTTTAGATTTTACATTTTTCGTTTATTCAATTTTTCAAATTTTTCTTCTTTGATTTTTCAATTCCTCGATTTTCTAATTTTGCGATTTTTGGATTTCCAGTTTTTAATATTTCGATTTTACGTTACATACATATTTCATTTTTTTCGTTTCTCAATTTTTATTCTTTCGATTTTTGAATTCTTCGTTTCTTCAATTTTTCAAGATTTTGATTTTTATTTTTCATTTTCTCGGTTTTTAATTTACATCTTCTTGACTGAATATGTATCACAATTTTTCCTTTTTCATGTCCTTTATTTTATCAATATTTCTTTAGATTTTACATTTTTCGTTTATTCAATTTTTCAAATTTTTCTTTGATTTTTCAATTTCTCGATTTTCCAATTTTGCAATTTTTGGATTTCCAGTTTTTAATACATATTTCGATTTTACATTACATACATATTTCATTTTTTGGTTTTTCAATTTTTATTCTTTCGATTTCTGAATTCTTCGTTTCTTCAATTTTTCAAGATTTTGATTTTATTTTTCATTTTCTCGGTTTTTAATTGTCATATTTTTGACTGAATTTGTATCACAATTTTTCCTTTTTCATGTCTTTTATTTTTTCAATGTTTCTTTAGATTTTACATTTTTCGTTTATCCAATTTTTCAAATTTTTCTTCTTTGATTTTTCAATTCCTCGATTTTCTAATTTTGCAATTTTTGAATTTCCAGTTTTTAATATTTCGATTTTACGTTACATACATATTTCATTTTTTCGTTTCTCAATTTTATTCTTTCGATTTTTGAATTCTTCGTTTCTTCAATTTTTCAAGATTTTGATTTTTATTTTTCATTTTCTCGGTTTTTAATTTTCATCTTCTTGACTGAATATGTATTACAATTTTTCCTTTTTCATGTCCTTTATTTTATCAATATTTCTTTAGATTTTAAATTTTTCGTTTATTCAATTTTTCAAATTTTTCTTTGATTTTTCAATTCCTCGATTTTCCAATTTTGCAATTTTTGGATTTCCAGTTTTTAATACATATTTCGATTTTACATTACATACATATTTCATTTTTTGGTTTCTCAATTTTTATTCTTTCGATTTTTGAATTCTTCGTTTCTTCAATTTTTCAAGATTTTGATTTTTATTTTTCATTTTCTCGGTTTTTAATTTTCATCTTCTTGACTGAATATGTATCACAATTTTTTCTTTTTCATGTCCTTTATTTTATCAATATTTCTTTAGATTTTAAATTTTTCGTTTATTCAATTTTTCAAATTTTTCTTTGATTTTTCAATTCCTCGATTTTCCAATTTTGCAATTTTTGGATTTCCAGTTTTTAATACATATTTCGATTTTACATTACATACATATTTCATTTTTTGGTTTTTCAATTTTTATTCTTTCGATTTCTGAATTCTTTCTTTCTTCAATTTTTCAAGATTTTGATTTTTATTTTTCATTTTCTCGGTTTTTAATCGTCATATTTTTGACTGAATATGTATCACAATTTTTCCTTTTTCATGTCTTTTATTTTTTCAATGTTTCTTTAGATTTGACATTTTTCGTTTATTTAATTTTTCAAATTTTTCTTCTTTGATTTTTCAATTCCTCGATTTTCTAATTTTGCAATTTTTGGATTTCCAGTTTTTAATATTTCGATTTTACGCTACATACATATTTCATTTTTTCAACGATAAGACTGAACAATATTAAGAGTAATAACTGAAATGAAATGGGTGAGGATGGACGAAGCTATTGCTTGCCTATAAAATACCCTAGGAAAAAGTTAAACTTTGTGCAGATGGCGCGATAAATTCCGCGAACTCGACTAGGAACCGCGCACTCCGCTTCCACCAAGTGTGTCTGTGTTATTTAGCCTCAATTCCATTTATATGTTTAATTCTTATAACTCTGATATTAAGCTACAACTGAACAAGTGTCAAAGTTTCAAAGGAATAACAAACAACATTTAAATTCGCCACACAATCTTGTGAAATTTTAAACAACAAATAATTCTTATTTGAGATTATAAGATTAGACTTCAGATAATTTATATTATGGAAATATTCATCAACAAAATATTTACATAAAAAAAAAACTAGCAAAGATTTATAAAAACAAAAGATCTGGTGTGAAATAAACTCGTCAAGATAAAATATTACGTGAGGTTAGAAACTTCAGAGCATGAAAGTTTACATTCAATTTAAATTATCCAACAAAGCAAATCAACGATTTAAACATAGAATTTACACTATGTTCAATTGTGCCACACTTTATCAACAATTCAAACAAAGAATTTATATGATGTTACATTATGCCATGACCCAAGTGACTGGTTACTTAAAACATGATAACAATAATAACTGTCTAAGGAGAGAAATCTCTAATTTCCCTGTCAGTTCACGATATTACAATATTATGAATCCTGCTGCACTTTTCTACGGTCTTTTTCCACAGGGGGGCAATGTTTAGGTTAATTTAACTCCCGTAAATGAACTATTAGCAATCTTGTGTGAAGAATTAAGAAATGTTATAAAGTAGCACTTTAGTATTAGCATCCAGAAATCCATTCATAACTTTATTAAACAAAATACTGAATCCTGACTAAGTGAATTTCTTAAAATCTCCCAGTGAGTGTTTATTTAAATAAATTTAATATCTGTTAAATTGTGTTAGCACCAGTTAACGATTAAAATCCTAACCTGATCTGTGATAATAATAATATCTTTATTGTCCAACAGGGTGGCCCTAAGACAGGACAATCTAAAATATAACAAAAGTTAAAATAAAATATTCAAGCAGAGAATTAACAAATAAAAGAAAATTCAAATTAACAAAATAATGTAATTAATTGCCGTTAAACAAAGGCTTTGTGATAACTCAAAATCCCGCCTTAAATTGACATGTGAAAAAAAATTGAAAGCCCGCGAAAAATGTAAAAATTCAAAATTTGGCCTTGGCTGGATCGTCTAATAAAATGGAACCTACGTTGTGTTTGTTTTTTTTAATTTCAATTTTTTTCTCAAATTCAAATTATTCAAATGTGATTTCGTGCCGCTGTTAATTAATTTCAGCGCGAAATTTTGATTCAAATTCGGTCACCACAGCTTCCTCCCTTTTATTAACTACCAAGCCAACTAAACTTAACCTACTCATTTACCGTTTCTTTTACCATGCTCTCACACCCATAACCAAATCAACAATGACGCTTTCACAATTCTACCAAGCCATCTTCTACCCTACCAACCCTCTAACTAGAATTCCCTAGCGAGCTACCAACTACCCCAAAGTGTTAACGTGCACATGGTTGCCTACGTTTAACGATTTTTTATTGATTGAATTTTTTTCAAATTCAAATTATTCAAATGTGATTTCGCTCCGCTGTTAATTAATTTTAGCGCGAAAATTTGATTCAAATTCGGTCACCACAGCTTCCTCCCGTTTATTCACTACCAAGCTAAACTTAACCTACTCACTTACCGTTTCTTTTACCATGCTCTCACACCCAGAACCAAATCAACAATGACGCTTTTACCATTCTACCAAGCCATCTTCTACCCTACCAACCCTCTAACTAAAATTCCCTAGCGAGCTACCAACTACCCAAAAAGTGTTAACGTGCACATGGTTGCCTATGTTTAACGATTTTTTATTGATTGAATTTTTTTCAAATTCAAATTATTCAAATGTGATTTCGAGCCGCTGTTAATTAATTTCAGCGCGAAAATTTGATTCAAATTCGGTCACCACAGCTTCCTCCCTTTTATTAACTACCAAGCCAACTAAACTTAAGCCGCCATCTTCTATCATACTAGCCCCGCCCACCCACCCTCTAATTTCTTGGAGAGCATGTGATTTGCCAAAATTAGTCTTATCTTAGCAAGTACTAGCTAGCTAAGATAGAACTGATTTTGGCAAATACGATACCCTCTAAGAAAAGACAGGGCGGGTGGGCGGGGCTAATACCTTTTAAAGTAAGACCAATTTTGGCAAATGAGATATCCTCTAAAAAAAGAGAGGGTCGATGGGTGAGGCTAGAAAATGACTTCAACTAATTTTCAAGAATACTTGACAAGTGCTCAAAAGTGCCAAAATCAGTTTTATCTCATTCAAATACTAGCCCCGCCCACCCACCCTGTATTTTCTTGGAGAGCATGTGATTTGCCAAAATTAGTCTTATCTTAGCAAGTACTAGCTAGCTAAAATAAAACTGATTTTGGCAGATGACATACCTCCTAAGAAAACAGAGGGTGGGTGGGCGGGGCTAGTATCTGCTAAGATAAGACCGATTTTAGCAAATGACGTATCCTCTAAGAAATTTAATTAAATTATTATAAGAAAAGATACTGCAGCCTCCAAAGCACTTTCAAATTCTTTCCAAACAGGAATACCTAGAACCTCAAAATTATGTATCATTGTTTACTAATAATTCTGTGCTAAACTCGACTGGGTTAAAATTATCTTTTGTGAGAAGAACCAGATATAATAATCCCAACAGGTCAAGTAAACGATTCGTACAGAAAAACAAAACAAAACTTTTTTCCTAAGAATCTATCAAACGCAAAACACTAAGAAAAGAGAGGGTCGGTGGGCGGGGGCTAGTATTTAGCAATCACTGGCTTTACTTACTTACTATTGTACTACTATCCGTCTCGTTATTGCCAATAAAATTTTATAGGGTAGAATGAAATTTCCAAAACTACTAGCTCCATCCGCCCGCTCTCTTTTTTCTTAGAGTGTATGTCATTTGCCAAAATCACTCTTATTGTAGCAAGAACTAGTCCCGCCCACCCGCCCACTCTTCTTTTAGACGGTATCTCATCTGCCAAAATCAGTTTTATGTTGGCAACTACTAGCCCCGCCCACCCACCCTTACTTTTCTTAGAATGTATCTCCTCTGCCAAAATCAGTCTTATCTTATCTCTAATATTTACAAAAAAGGGTGGATGGGCGGGGCCAATACTTCTTAAATTAAATTTTTATTTAATACCCTTATAAGGTCTAAACTAGAATATTGCTGAGTTATCTGGAGGCCGCAAAAAAAAAACAAAAACAACGTACTTTTCTCTATTTATTACGAAAATACTTCTTAAAAAATTTCTCATTGCTTTTGATTCAGACCTTACACATATAGGAAGCCAATAATACTGTTGATATTATTTGAATGTCAAAGGTTTCTAACTAGCTAACAATACTATAAGTTAAATAATAAACCTACACATTTAACATGTCAACCGTGTTTATAAACAAAATAGATATCTTCTCTATATCTTTCCTATAAGTTATATATATTCTAAAAATAGTGTTAATAAAGCTGGAATGTGGCCCGAGATTTACTAACCAAATACTCTTCTTGTCATAGAGAGTTGTCAAATTTTTCACCAATCCAATTCATTGGGAATTTGTTCAGGGTATTCACCAGTCAAACACGCAGTGCAGTGCCCTTTGTCAGCCCCCTTTTCAATATTTCGCTGCACGGCTTTCACCAACCCTTCAACACTTAAATACTCCAAACTATCAGCCCCTAAAATTTTTCAAATTTGGAACACAACCAACACAAACATTTTTATTTTCATACCAACTTTACTAGCGAGACTCTTTGAATCCAGATCATTTGCAATCAATTCCTCTTTAGTGGGGATGTTAATCCCCATGTAACACGGGTACTTCAGGGGCGGACTCGCCACCCTTATATGAACCTCTTTAGCTCCGGCTCGCCGCAATAATTTAATAATGGGGCCAATCGTGTTACCCCGGACTATGGAGTCGTCGATTAATATGATTCTCTTACCCTTGACGTTCGTGCCAATTGGACCTACACATTATTTTTTTATTAATAATAATAATTATACCATACTTATTTAATTTTGATTAACTTACTGAATTTCAGTGCTACATTGAGCTGTCGCAGCCGATTCGTCGGTTGGATGAAAGTCCTTCCCACGTAAGTGTTCTTCGTGAGTAGCTCCCCCATGGGAAGCTTGGACTCCTTGGAGTAGCCAAAGGCGGCGGCGTTTCCCGACTCCGGGACCGAGCCTACGATGTCGGCTTCCACCGGGTGTTCGATGGCGAGTTGTCTTCCGCAGTGCGAACGCACGCTGTAGACTTCCTGGCCCTCGAAAATACTGTTGGGTCGGGCGAAGTAAACGTACTCAAAGATGCAGAATGCTAGCTGCTTGTCGGCCGGTCTTCTGACGATGTCGACGGTGCGGACTCCTTGGTGGGTCATTTCGATTATTTCTCCTGGGAGGACCTCGCGGACGTAGCGCGTGATTGTCAAGAAGGCGCAGGATTCGGAGGATACTAGCCATCCCTCTGGTTGCACATCTTCGTTTTCTGCTGCGATAATTATGGGAGAAATTCAGTTTTTGATCATTTTTTTTTAAATGACAAATCAGTGGCTAGTTTTATGTTTTCTCGAGGTTTCATGACACCTAAAGTATTTTTCGTCCTTTCAACTTTGATTTATTTAATTTTTCAATTTCTTGATGTTTATATTTCATTTTCCCGATTTTTTTAATTTTCATTTTCTTGATTTTATATCACACTTTTTCGTTTTTTCATTTCCTTTATTTTTTTAATGTTTCTTTCGATTTTATCATTTTTCGCTTTTTTATTTTACAATTTTGCAATTTCTCCATTTTTTTTGCTTCGAGAAGTTGGAAAATTGAAAATCTAAGAATGGAAGAAACGAAAAATTGGAAAGAAGAAAAAACGAATTGTCAAAAATGTAAAGTTCAAAAACTGTAACATTGGAAGATTGAAAAATTACAATTACAATTATAAATTTAAAATGAAAACTCGAAAAATTGCAAATCGAAAGTTGAAAAACCGAAAAATTGCGAATCGGAAAATTCCAAATCCAGAAATGGAAAAATTTCACATTAAAAAAATATATAAAATCAAAATATTGAAAAACATTAAAACTGAAAAAATCAATAAAATAAAAACTAAAAATTCCTGAAATTTTCAAGTTCTTGATTTTTTCATTTTCCCGATTTTTGAATTTTCAATTTCTCGATTTTCCAATTTTGCACCTTGTTTTTCTGAATTTTGTAATTTTCAATATTTCGATTTTACAAAATATATTTCGTGTTTTCTGTTTTGCAATTTTTGATTTTTAAGTTTCTCAATTTTTAATATTTCCATTTTTCAATTTTTCGTTTCATTAAAATTTGAAGTTAAAAACGGAGAAACTTAATAATCGAAAAAAAAAATAGTGAATCGAAAAATTGGAAAGAAAAAACGAATCGAAAAATTGGTAAACCCAAAAATTGTAAAATCAAAGAATTATAGAATCCTCAAAATTGTAAAGTTCCAAAAACTGTAACATTGGAAGATGGAAAAATTGAAAATCCCAAAATCGCAAAATTGAAAATGTGAAAAATTTTTTAAATTATAATTACAATTACAAATTTAAAATGAAAACTAGAAAAATTGCAAATCGAAAGTTGAAAAACCGAAAAATTGAAAACCGAAAAATTCGAAAAATCCAGAAATAAAAAAATTTCACAATAAAAAAAAATATGTGAAATCAAAACAATGAAAAACCGAAAAATTCGTGGAATTTTCAAGTTTTTGATTTCTTTATTTTTCATTTTCCCGATTTTTTAATTTTCATTTTCTCGATTTTATATCCAACTTTTAGTTTTTTCATTTCCTTTTTTTTGACTTCATAATTTTTCGTTTATTAAATTTTTCAAAACTTTGATTTTTCAATTCCTCGATTTTCCAATTTTTTAATTTTTCAATTTTTCAGTATTTGGAGTTCCAATTATTAGTTTTCGTGAATTCTGTAATTTTCAATATTTCGATTTGACGAAATAAATTTTTCTTTTTTCGGTTGTGCACTTTTTGATTTTTAAGTTTCTCAATTTTTAATCTTTCGTTTTGTCAATTTTTAGTTTCATTAAATTTTCAACTTTTTGATTTCCAATTTTTAGATTTTTCAAAGCTTTCATTATATATTTTTTCGTTTTTTTTTTATTTTACAGTTTTTCCATTTTTTTATTCGAAAAATTGAAAAATCGAAAAATTGCAAATCGAAGAACTGAAAAAAACGAAAAATTGAAACGTTGAAAAGCTAAAAATCTAGCAACTTAATAATCGAAAAATTGGAAAGAAGAAAAAAAGAATCGAAAAATTGGAAAAAAAAAAACGGTAAAATCGAAAAATTATAGAATCGTCAAAATTGTAAAATTCGAAAATTGTAACATTGGAAGATCGAAAATTGTAGAAATTCTAAATTCGTAAAATTGAAAAACTTTTAAAATATTTAAAATGAAAACTAGAAAAATTGCAAATCGAAAGTTGAAAATTCAAAAAATCCAGATATAGAAAAATTTCACATTGAAAAAAAATATATAAATAAAAAAAATTGAAAAATTGAAAATTTAAAAAAATAAAAAGTAAAAATTCGTGAAATTTTGAAGTTCTTGATTTTTATTTTTCATTTTCCCGATTTTTGAATTTGCATTTTCTCGATTTTATATTCAATTTTTCGTTTTTTCGTTTTTCTTTCCTTTTATTTTTTTTCAATGTTTCTTTCTCATTTTATTAATTTTTCATTTATTCAATTTTTCAAATCTTTGGTTGTTCAATTCCTCGAATTTCCATTTTTTAATTTTTCAATTTTGCAATTTTTGGACTTGCCATTATTCAGATTTTTTTTAATTTTCAATATTTCAATTTTTTCAAATATATTTCGTTTTTAAGTTTCTCAATTTTTAATTTTCGATTTTTCAATTTTTAGTTTCATTAAATTTTCGAGTTCTTGATTCCAATTTTTAGATTTTTCAAAGCTTTCATTTTTATTTTCGTTTTTTTATTTTAAAATTCTGCAATTTTCCATTTTTTATTCGAAAAGTTGAAAAATCGAAAAACTAAAAAATTGGAAAAAATTGAAAAATCGAAAAATTGCAAATCGAAGAACTGAAGAAAGAAAAAATTGAAACATTGAAAAGCTAAAAATCGAGCAATTTGATAATCGAAAAAAAATTGTGAATCGAAAAATTGGAAAATCCAAAAATTATAAAATCGTCCAAATTGTAAAGTCCAAAAAACTGTAACATTAGAAGATCAAAAAATTGAAAAATTAAATATCGAGAAATTGAAAAATTAAAAACCGCAAAATTAAAAATCACAATATTTAAAAATCGAAAAATTTAAAATCCAATACATTATTGAAAAATGGACAAATTCTAAAATCGTAAAATCGAAAACGTGAAAATTATTTAATTTTTAAAATTATAAATATTATTACATATTTAAAACGAAAACTAGAAAAATTACAAATTAAAAATTGAAGAAACGAAAAATTGAAAACCGCAATATTAAAAAATCTAGAAACTGAAAAACCGAAAAACTGAAAAAATTAAGAGAATGAAGATTGGTAATTAAAATTACCAGAAAAGTAGCTAACCAAAAATTGAAGAAGCGACAAACTGAAAAATCAGGAAATTGAAAAATTTTCACTTGGAAAATCGAACGAATTTAAAAATTTTACATTGAAAAAAATATATATGTATAAAATCAGAACAGTGAAAACTGAAAAGTACAAAAAATAAAGAAAATAAAAAATCGAAATACCAAATTGTAAATCAAAAAATTGAAAAATCCAGAAAATGAAATTTTCACATTAAAAAGAAATATTTGTATATAAAAACAGACCATTGAAAAACGGAAAAATTGAAAAACATTAAGAAAATAAAGATTGAACATTCTTGGAATTCCAAATCGAAAAATTGTAAAATTTTAAAATCTAAAAACTGAAACATCCAAAAATTGGAAAAATAATAAAAAAACGATAACGAAAAATTGCAAATCGAAAATCTGAAAGTCGAATAAATGAAAAAGTTTTAAAATACACTTCAAAAACGGAAAAATTCTAAAACAGTAAAATTGAAAAAGTGACAAATTTTAAAAATTATTATCATTTGTACATATTTAAATGAAAACCAAGAAAATTGCGAACCAAAAATTGAAGAAACGAAAAATTTAAAAATCTAAAAGTTGAAAAATCGAAAAATTTAAAGCGAAAGATTGCAAATCGAAAAATTAGAACATCCAAAAATTTAAAAATTTTACACTGAAAAAAAAAAAAATCAACACTGAAAAACCGAAAAGTAGAAAAAAATAAAGAAAATAAAAAATCGAAATTCATGAAATTGCAAATCGAAAAATTGCAAAATCTAAAAACGGAAACATCCAACAGTTGGAAAATCGAAAAACTGAAGAATCCAAAAATTGAGGAAAGACAAAATTTACAAAAATTGGAATTGGAACATTGGAAACCGAAAAATTGTAAAATTAAAAATTTGAAAGTCGAATAAATGAAAAGGTTTTAAAGTCCAATAATAAAAAAATGGAAAAATTGTAAAAGTGGAAAATTTCAAAAATTATTTTCATTTTTTTGTATTTAAATGAAAATAGAAAAATTGCTAAGCAAAAATTGAAGAAACGAAAAATTGAAAAATCATAAAACTAGAAAATTTTAAATGGGAAAAACGAAAAATTAAAAAATCTAAAAGTTAAAAACTCTAAAAAGTGAAAGAGAAAAATTGCTAATCGAAAAATTGGAAAATCCAGAAATATTGAAAATTTTTACATTTAAAAAAAGAAAAAATTGAAAATCTGAACACTGAAAAACCAAAAACTAGAAAAAATTAAAGAAAAAAATCGAAATGAAAAATTGTACATCAAAAAAATTGAAGACACCTAAAAGTTGGAAAATCTAAAAATTAACGTAAAATCGAAGAAACAAAAAAAAATGAAAAATTGCAAATCGAAAAATTGAAGAAACGAAAATTCGGGATATTTTAAGTCCAAAAATTGTAAAATCTAAAAACTAAAAAATAAGAAACTATAAAATCGAATTTTTGAAAAAATAAAGAAAATAAAAATCCGAAACAAAAAAAATGGAAACCGAAAAATTTCAAAACCTAAAAAAAAAAAAATTCGACAGTTGGAAAATTGAAAAACTGAAAAATTTTAAAATGAAAACTGGAAGAGTTGTATATCGTAGAATTGAAAAAAAAAAGAAAAATTGAAACACTGCAAATCGAAAAATTTAAATGAAAAACAGAAAATTACACTGAAAAATCAAAAAACCTAAAATTGGAACATTGAAAAATTAAAAATCGAAAACTCAGGAAATTTTAATTCGAAAAATTGCAAAATCTAAAAATTGAAGAAATAGGAAATTATAAGATCGAATATTTGAAAAAACAAATAAAATAAAATTCCGAAACGAAAAAAACTGAAAAATTTGAAAATCCATAAATTGAAAAATTTTTACAATGTCAAAAAAATCAGAACATTGAAAACCGAACAGTTGAAAAAATAAAGAAAATAAAAAATCAAAATGAAAAATGGTTAATCCAAATATTGAAGACACTTAAACGTTGGAAAATCTAAAAATCGGAAAAATTTTAAAATAAAAACTTGAAGAGTTGCATCTAGCAAAATTGAAGCAACAAAAAAAAAGAAAAATTGAAAAACTGCAAATCGAAAAACTGAAAAAACTGGAAGTGAAAAAAATGAAACTGAAAAAACAAAAAATTGTAAAATCTGACAATGGCAAAATCTAAAAATCGAAGAAACACGAAATTATAAAATACAATCGAATATTTGAAAAATAAAGAAAATAAAATCCCGAAACAAAAAATGGAAATCGAAAAATTGCAAAATGTAAAAAAACGAAAAATTCAACAGTTGGAAAATTGAAAAACTGAAAAATTTAAAAGTGAAAACTCAAAGAATTGCATATTGTGAAATTGAAGAAACAAAAAAAAGAAAATGAAAACTGCAAATCGAAAAATTGAAGAAACGAAAAACTAAAAAAAAATAAATAATAAAATCGGAACACTGAAAAATTGAAAAATTAAAAATCGAAAACTCGAGAAATTTTTATAATAGAAAAATTGCAGAATCTAAAAATTGAAGAAACAAGAAATTAAAAAATAGAAACATTGAAAAATCGAATATTCAAATATAAAGAAAATAAAAACTCGAAACGAAAAACTGGAAATCGAAAAATTGCAAAATATAAAAAATCAAAAATTCAGGACTTGGAAAATTGAAAAACTGAGAAATTAGAAAATTCAAAAATTGAATAAAATGTTACAATGACAAAAAAATTATAAAATGAGAAACCTTGAAAAACCGAAAAGTAGAAAAAAATAAATAAAATAAAATAAAATCAAAACATTCAAGACGCCTAAAAGTTGGAAAATCTGAAAACTGAAAAATTTTAAAACAAAAACTTGAAAAGTTGCATAGAGTAAAATTGAAGAAATAAAAAAAAGAAAGATTGAAGAAACGAAAAAGTGAAAAAATTGAAACTGAAAAAACAAAAAATTATAAAATCGCAACACTGAAAAATTGAAAAATTAAAAATCGAAAATTCGAGAAATTTTAAATCGAAAAACTGTAAAATCTAAAAATTGAACAAAGGAGTTATAAAACAGAAGCATTTAAAAATCGAATATTTGAAAAATAAAGAAAATGAAAACCCAAAACGAAAAAAATGAAATCGAAAAATTGCTAAATCTTGAAAAGTGAATAATTCACCAGTTGGAAAATTGAAAAACTGAAAAATTTAAAATTGAAAACTCACAAAACTGAAGAAACAAGCAAAAATGAAAAAGTCAAAAAGCTGCTGTGTTGTTAAAATTTTTTTGAATTTTCAAAAAAGCGGGATTTTTTGGGCTGCACCTCAAAGGCACGGGAAGTTCTGTCGAAATAACCTTCCACCAATTTTTTGTTTATTATTATTATATGTGAGACACCCTGTATATTTTTCGTTAATTTGCAACGTACCGTCATAGTTCGGCGGAAGAATCTTCCCCAAACACAGAGGCCGATTTCCATAGGGGTCCCTCATAGCGTAAATCCGATCCTTCAGCATCAAAACCACTGAGTAACTCAAGGGGGCCAACTGCATCAAATGCCTTATCCTCGCCGGCCAATCCGGCCCGTTCACCTCCCCCTCGGGCGGAATCAAACACAGAGCTTGCGTGATAATCTCACTATCAGAGTGCGTAGACAGCCCCACCCCCCTATCCAGAACCATCTTCCTCAAACTCGAGCAATTAACCAACTCCCCATTGTGCGCAGTTGCCAGAGATCCATGCATCGAGTGGACCACGAAAGGCTGGCAATTCACGGCCGCCGACGCCGCCCTCGTCGCATATCTGGTGTGCCCGATCCCCAACGAGCCCCTCAGCTTGCCGATATTGTCTTTATTGAACACGTTCTTCACCAACCCCATCCCTTTGTGGATGTGGAACTCGTTCGAGCCATCGCTTGTGACAACGCCGCATGACTCTTGACCCCTACAAATTAAGCGCGACGGTTTATCAAAACAACGATAACTTTTGAACTTACCGGTGCTGCAGCGCTTCCAACCCGATGCAGATGATTTGGGCTATGTCTGCATTGCCGGTCAGCCAGTCGGTGGCCCCAATTGCGGCGAAAACCCCACATTCGTGGGTCAACCCGGTTGAGAATTCGTCTCGTGGGGCACCTGAAGACATGTTCTGTTTTGAAAATGCCAGTCACGTGGAAGTTTGAGGTTATCAAGCCACCTGTGGATTGGAAAAGTGACAGGTGGGCAGAGGCGGCTCGTGATTTGCTTTCGACAAGGAAACTCCAGTTTAAAAAGTATCAGTATTTATTATTTACATTATATTAAACAATCCAGTAACATTATGGTGATTTGACAATAAAGAAATAAATAAAAACATTTACAATAGACATTATGTACACAATGAATTGTAAAAATAAAGTATGTGATAAAAATATAAAACTTTATACTGAACCTTAACATAATAATTGCTTGAACTTAGCACTTAATAATACTAACAAAAACAAATATAAAATATAAATCTGAAATATTTCAGTTCAGTAATCTAAGATCAAATCTAGGTAGTATGACTATTTTTGTAAACTTCTCCACCTACTAGTGATTTCAGTAAACTGTAAGTACTAACGATGTGCTCTCGGGCAACCACCAATTTGCGAACGTCCTTACGATTTACCAAAACTGATTCTTTACAAGTAAATGCTAGTGTGCCATTGTGTAACTAAGATCCATGCATTCTGCGTAACTCGTCTTTTCTTTTTCCTCGGCCGGCGGACTGTCACACTCCTCCAGAAACTTGATCACTTTCTCGGTGGCTTTAATTGCGCAGACGCTGGAGGCTTCAGTCTGAAACGCGACATTAGCGCTTATCGCCACACAAAAAACAACTCACCGATGCGGTTAGATTCATAAAATTGAAGAATTTTTTCAAAAGTTCCACCATGTCGGCGAAATTGTTCCCTCGTAGAAACTGGCGAACGTTGTACTGGTATTCCTTGTTGTCCATTATTAAAAATCCAGTAAGCATTACGATGTAAGAAGCCAAGAATGTGTATTCCATGTGGGTGCCAGCCTTCTGGAGTACTAGAAAATAAAATCGGTCATCGAGGTGGAAACTAGTGACAATTTTAGTTACATTTTGCGACGGTTTCTTCTATGAATTCTTCGTTCGACTTGTAAGCCACGGGTGCGCTGTCTGCGTCCTTCTCGCCGTCCAAGATGGCGTTGGTGCGCTTTTCCGCTATTTTTGCGCAGCCTTCCCAATGGTAGAACTGGGCGATCAAGGCCTCCACCGCGCTTTCTTCGCCTACATACAAATATTAACATTAAAAAATTTGAAGTTATTAAGTTGACGTTTAAATCAAATTTTTGACAGCCAGAGTGACAAAGGTTCATGGCTAACTAAGATCTAGCGTTCCCTAAACTCAAAAATTTGTCCACCGCCAACGCAATCTACCTCCGCTACTGGGGTGGGATTTTATTTCTATAACGATAAAATATCGGTACCGATAAAATGTTGTCGTCTTTTTCATTCGCATTTGAAGTTTATATTTTCGTCCTTGTTATTTATCGCTTCGTATCGTATCGGTAGAAACAAAATCCCACCCTGGTATCTGTTAAGATAAAACTGATTTTGGCAAATGGCATACCAAAAAAAAATTTCTATTTGCAATTTTTCGTTTCTAACTTTTTATTTTCTTCATCTTTACAATTTATCGATTTTTCAGTGTTCTGATTTTATAATTTTTTGTTTTTTCAATTTCAGTTTTTTCACTTTTTGATTTCTTTAATTTTACGATATGCCACTCTGAGTTTTCATTTTTAAAATTTTCAGTTTTTAGATTTCCCAACTTTTAGATGACGTTAATTTTTTGTTTTTTCAACGTTTCGGTTTTTCAATTTTTGGATTTTTCAAATTTTAGATTTTTTAATTTGTTGTGTTTCCAATTAACTTTTCAGTTTCACGATTTTTCAATTTTCCGTTTCTTCAATGTTTGATTTGCAATTTTTCTAGTTTTCATTTTAAGCAAAAATTTTTCACTTTTTGGATTTTCCAATTTTTCGATTTGCAATTTTTGGCTTTCAATTTTTAACTTTTAGATTTTTTAATTCTTCGTTTTTCCAATTTTTGGTTTTCATTTAAACATGTACAAACGATAATTTAAAAATTTTTTCAATTTTACAATTTTAGAATTTTTTTGGATTTGAAAAGTTGTTAAGTTAGTCGACATTCAAATTTTCAATTTATCCATTCTTCAATTTTTTTCTCCAAATTTTCTATTTGCAATTTTTCGTTTCTAACTTTTTATTTTCTTCATTTTACAATTTTTCGATTTTTCAGTGTTCTGATTTTATAATTATTTGTTTTTTTAATATCAGTTTTTTCACTTTTTGATTTCTTCAATTTTTCGATTTGCAATTTTTCAGTTTCTTTATTTCTTCAAATTTACAATATGCAACTCTGTGAGTTTTTATTTTTAAATTTTTCAGTTTTTAGATTTTTCGACTTTTAGATGTCATTAATTTCTTATTTTTTCAACTTTTCGGTTTTTCAATTTTTGGATTTTTCGGTTTTTCAATTTTTGGATTTTTCGTTTTCCAATTTTAACTTTTCAGTTTCACGATTTTTCAATTTTCCGTTTCTTCAATGTTTCATTTGCAATTTTTCTAGTTTTCATTTTAAGTAAATTTTTTCAATTTTTGGATTTTCCAATTTTTCGATTCGCAATTTTTAGCTTTCAATTTTTAACTTCTAGATTTTTAAATTTTTCGTTTTTTCAATTTAAAATTAATTTTTCAGTTTTTAGTTTCTTCAATTTTTGGTTTTCATTTAAACATGTACAAATGATAATAATTTAAAAAATTTTTCAATTTTATAATTTATCCATTTATTCATTCTTCTGCAGTTTTTATTGTTCTCAATTTAAATATGCACAAAAATGTTCTAATAATTTTTAAAATTGTTCAATTTTACAATTTTAGAATTTTTCCGTTTTTCAATTTTTGGATTTGAAAATTTTTCATTTATTCGACATTCAAATTTTCAATTTATCGAAAAGGTGAAAAATGGAAAACTTAAAAAATTGAGAAATCGAAACATGAAAAAATAGACAGTTCAAAAATTTAAAATCTAAAAACCGAAAAATTGAACTATCGAAAAATAATTGAAAAATCTGTAAGAAATTGAAGAATTGAAAAATTGAAAACGTGAAATTGAAGAATAAAATATTAAAAAGTCCCAAAACTGAAATATGGAGAGATTGAAAAATCAAAAGATCCAGAGATTGAAACTTGAAAAAATTCATGTATAGAACTAAAAAATTTAAAAAATTAAAATATCGAAAAACTGAAAAATCAAAAAATTGAAACAAAACTGGAGACTTCGAAAAACTGACCGAAAAATTGAACTATCGAAAAATAATTGAAAAATCTGTAAGAAATTGAAGAATTGAAAAATTGAAAACGTGAAATTGATGAATCAAAAAATTGAAGAATAAAATATTAAAAAGTCCCAAAACTGAAATATGGAGAGATTGAAAAATCGAAAGATCCAAAGATTGAAACTTGAAAAAATTCTTGTATAGAATTAAAAAAATTGAAAAATTAAAATATCGAAAAACTGAAGAATAAAAAAATTGAAACAACACTGGAGACTTCGAAAAACTGAGAAATCGAAAAATTGAAAAATCGAGAAATCGAAAAGTCCAAAATAATAAAAAAAAAAAAAATGAAAAATTAAAAACCCGAAAAATCCAAAAAATTGAAGTAAAAAATAAAAAAGACAAAAAGTTAAAAATTTCGAATTAAAATAAATCGATAAATACAAAAATCGAGAGATTGAACAATCAAAAAATCGAAATATCTGAATCTCGACAAACTGAAAAATTGAAATACCGAAAAATCCAAAATGCAACAATTTTAAATTGAAAAAATAAAAATTTAAAACAAAACAAGCGAAAAAAAAAATTGATGAATTTTCGAATCAAAAAAGGGAAAAATCGTAAAATTGAAAAAACGAAACAGCATAAAATGAAAGTTTTGAAAAATCTAAAAATTGAAAATCGAAAGAACTAAGTGTTTATTGTAAAATCTAAATACTGAAAATTAAAAAATCCGAAAATTCGGGAACTGGAAATCCAAAAGTTGCAAAATTGTAACGTTTAGAAATTGGAAAATGAGGGATTTGAAAAATCAAAATAATTTTCAGTGTTCTGATTTTATAATTTTTGGTTTTTTTAGTTTCAGTTTTTTTAGTTTTTGATTTCGTCAATTTCTCGATTTGCAATTTTTCAGTTTTTCAGTTTTTTTTTTTTTCTTCAATTTTACGATATGCAACTCTGTGAGTTTTCATTTTTACATTTTTCAGTTTTTAGATTTTCCAACTTCTAGATGTCATTAATTTTTTGTTTTTTCAACTTTTCGGTTTTTCAATTTTTGGATTTTTCAAATTTTAGAATTTTTTAATTTGTTGTTTTTCCAATTTTAACTTTTCAGTTTCACGATTTTTCAATTTTCCGTTTCTTCAATGTTTGATTTGCAATTTTTATAGTTTTCATTTTAAGCAAAAATTTTTCACTTTTTGGATTTTCCAATTTTTCGATTTGCAGTTTTTGGCTTTCAATTTTTAACTTTTAGATTTTTTAATTTTTTGTTTTTCCAATTTAAGATTAATTTTTCAGTTTTTCCTTTCTTCAATTTTTGGTTTTCATTTAACCATGTACAAATGATAATTTTAAAAATTTTTCAATTTCACAATTTTAGATTTTTTTTTGGATTTGAAAACTTTTTAAGTTAGTCGACATTCGAATTTTCAATTTTTCGTTTCTAACTTTTTATTTTCTTCATTTTTAGAATTTTCCGTTTCTTTAATGCTTGATTTGCAATTTTTCTAGTTTTCATTTTAAGTAAAATTTTTCAATTTTCGGATTTTCCAATTTTTCGATTTGCAATTTTTGACTTTCAATTTTTAACTTTCAGATTTTTTAATTTTTCGTTTTTCCAATTTAAAATTAGTTTTTCAGTTTTTCGTTTCTTCAATTTTTGATTTTTATTTAAACATGTACAAATGATAATAATTTAAAAAAATTTTCAATTTTACAATTTTAGAATTTTTTTTTGGATTTGAAAACTTTTTAAGTTAGTCGACATTCAAATTTTCAATTTATGCATTCTTCAATTTTTCTCCAAATTTTCGATTTGCAATTTTTCGTTTCTAACTTTTTATTTTCTTCATTTTTACGATTTTTCGATTTTTCAGTTTTAGATTTTCCAACTTTTATATGTCATTAATTTTTTATTTTTTCAACTTTTCGGTTTTTCAATTTTTGAATTTTTCGATTTCCAATTTTAACTTTTTAGTTTCACGATTTTTCAATTTTCCGTTTCTTCAATGTTTGATTTGCAATTTTTCTAGTTTTCATTTTAAGTAAAATTTTTCAATTTTTGGATTTTCCAATTTTTCGATTTGCAATTTTTGGCTTTCAATTTTCAACATTTAGATTTTTTAATTTTTCGTTTTTCCAATTTAAAATAAATTTTTCAGTTTTTCGTTTTTCGATTATTGGATTTGAAAATTTCTTCATTTATTCGACATTCAAATTTTCGATTTATCGTTTCTTTGATTTTTTTCTCCAAATTTTCGATTTGAAATTTTTCGTTTCCGTTTTTTATTGTCGTTGTACAACTTGGCGATTTTTCAGTGTTTCAATTTTATCAATTTTTGTTTCTTCAATTCCATTTTTTCCAATTTTTCCGTTCTTCATTTTTCAGTTTTTCAAATTTCCAAATGTTGAATTTTTCATGTTTTAAATACTGCAATTATTCTATTTCCAGTTTTTCGTTTCGGGTTTGTTTTCTTTATTTTTTCAAATATTAGATTTTTCGATG
The DNA here is from genome assembly GCA_022388445.1 of Zophobas atratus. NCBI lineage: Eukaryota > Metazoa > Arthropoda > Insecta > Coleoptera > Tenebrionidae > Zophobas > Zophobas atratus. The sequence goes on from CM039442.1 coordinate 55,979,108, forward strand.
TCTCTATTTTATAATTTCTTGTTTCTTCAATTTTTAGAATTTTGCAATTTTTCGATTTAAAATTTCTCGAGTTTTCGATTTTTAATTTTTTCACCCGCCCTCTATTTTCTTAAAGGGTGTCATCTGCCAAAGTCAGTCTTATCTTACCAAGTACTAACCCCGCCCACCCACTCACGGTATTCTGATTCTAAGGACTAATTTTATTTCCGTTCAGTATGGGATCCACTTTCATTCAGACCAGATAAAATGAATCACTGAAAAGGAAACGGGGTGGGTGGGCGGCGTTAATTATACGTTCTTCTGTAGAATTAAGTGTTTATGGGATTATGGAAATCCGTAAAGAGGAGGCGGAGAAGCCTAAGATTTCTCGCTGCTGGATCTCGACAATATATATGTTATAATAAAAATTCTTGTAATTTTCTAAATTAATAAAGTTACCATTTAATTTAGGTCATTGATCATAATCATTTCAATTATTGTAATAAATTAATGCTTGTTATTATTTTTATCCAATGGGTTTTAGTTTTAATTTTTTCAACTCATTTAGATTTGTGTGCAATTACACTGACATTTTTGGTTAAAAAATTTAATTCGTTAGACAAAAATTTTTATAATTTTTCCGTATAAAAATGAGATATTTAGGTCATCACATCAAACTGAAAAAATCTATATAGCGATTTCTTTTTAGTTAATTTTTAATGAACACATATTGAAATGCGATTTCGAAATTCGAAATTGAGCATATATTTCAAATACAATAACTTAAAAAAAAAAAAATACTATGTAGTTCATATTCACTTGATTTCTTCATTTTCATTTTCCATTGGAATATTTAATCAATTTTTTATCAATCATGTTAATATTTCGAGTAGATTATTGTCACTAAGCGCACCCTCCTCGATATTTCATTAATTCTAGAGGTAATTTTAACACTAAGAAAAAAAATCAAAGAAGAGTTATACGTTTTTTTTTTTTAAATAATGTTTGCAATATGCTAAAAATATCATATTCTTTCTGATTTTATAAGATTTCATTATTTTCTCTTGGAAGTGTACATTTTGCTAGCTTTGTAGTCATGTCATTTGCCAAAATCGATTTTATTTTAGCAGGTACTAGCCCCGCCCACCCACCCTCTCTTTTCTTACAAGGTATGTCATCTGCCAAAATCAGTTTTATCTTAGCAAGCACTAATAACCAACTTTTACAAAAAAATGGATTTTTCTCTTGTTGTTTTTGTTCATAATTTAAAAATATGTTATTCAAATGTTTGTTTTATTAATAATAACGCACAACGATTAATCAGTTTGAATCCTAAGAAAAAAGTCAAAGACCAGAGTTGTTTTTTTTTTTAAATAAATAATTTCATCATTCTCTCTTGTTAGTTTTGACACGTTTGAAAACCAAACTTTAGAAGGTGCTAGTTACTCAACGCATTTTTGAGGTTAGCAGAATAAAATTCGAGATAAATTTTGGCCACGATATTATATACTGTCAAATTATTACTAATATACTTACGAGAATATATACTTTCGAGTTTTGCCGGCGCCTTCGCTTCCATTAATAATTTTTTGTTCGGATCGTTGTCTTGTATCAGGTTAATCAGCAACATTAGAACCTGAAAAATTGGTCGATTATTAATGTTACATTTCGATTAATATTTCTGCTGCTTTAGATGGACATAATACAATTTTAAACATACAGATAAGATTCCATTTAATATTAAAGTACCGGAATTTTAGAATGCCCCCATTTCATAACGGAAATGATACGCCACTGGTCAAAGCTTTAGTGACATTTCGATTCATCTCGTTGTATTTCTAGTCTACACGTTGTTAAAATGGCGCTCCACGAACATAAGAAATGTCGTTTCAAGACTTTATCACTGAATCGTTTTCGTAGTTAAGCAAGTTTTCCATTCTTGTGAATTAAAAAAGGTATTTCTAAGCGGGAAATTTGAAAATCCCGCGCATGTCTACCTACCAACCGACAGACAAAAATTCCCTAGACTTAAAAAAATGGCTGCTCATGTTTGAATAAACGAAGAAACATACCAGCACTCCTAACTCAAACTTCTTCTGTTCGGGGATATAGTGGGGTACTTGAAGAAGCAGGTGCAAACTCGTCTCAATAATCCCGGTCTGGAGCCAATGAGCGAGCTTCCCATAGCTAAAACCAACCGACTCTCAGTACTTGAAAAACCCAGAACCCAACAACTTACATTGCCTACTGAAATGATGAGTTAAATTTATTAATACTTTTAAAGTAACAAGCAGCGCCTCCCTAATAATAGTCCCCGTCGACTCCTTGTCCGTAATGTCAGTCACTGGATACAGAGGTATTTCGCCATCACACAATTTGTACAAATTAACAAGTGTATCTAAAATCACTCCATCATTATATTTTAACAGGTACGTTTGATTCTCTTCATTGTTATGCGTCACCTAAAACCCCAAATTACACCTCTATCGACACCCCCACCCTCACTCACGTTCTCCAAAACCCGCAGACACCTGTCGACCTTGCGCAGTTTATCCAACAAGACGTCCGTCCACGACACCACGTAATCCGAAACTTGCCTACAAAACCAGTTGAATCAAAACCACAAAAAACTCAGTTTGTTTTTCTTTGTAACCCACTACAGCACTCGCATATCGTCTTCATGATGTGCTCCAGCCCGCCCAGCTCCCGCAGCTCCTCCTTGAACCACTCTCCGGCCCGCTTCGACGTCAAGCTCAGCAGCGTCTCCATCGCGAGCTGGCCCACGGTGATGTTGTCGAGATTCAGGTGCATGGCGTGACCTTGGCTCTGGATTTCGGCGCACAGCTCCCTCACTTTTTGCTTGTTCTTCTCGAGTTGCGCCGAGCTCAGCCCGCACTCGTCGAGCGCCTGCTGGTAAGTCACGTCCGATTCGAGGAGGTTCAGCATCAGCTCGAGGCAATCGCGGTCTAGGTCCATGTTGAGGCGGTCCTGGCTCAGGACGAACATCACCGTCGCCGTGCACAAGCCCAGGCTCTGGTCTTTGGTAGCGTCATGTAGTGCCTTGAAGAACTTAGCGACGGTCCCGTGGGCGCGCACGTGCATCCGGAACGCGGGAACCATGCACTTGGAGGCTAGAGTGATCGCCGACAGACAACGCGTGCTGATCGGGTTGTTGTCCTGCAACGCGTCTAGGATGTACTCCACGTCGTCGTTGAACTCTTGAAACTCCCCGATTTCCTGAATCTGGTGCGCCTTCTTGACATTTCTAACAACCGTATAATACTAAAACAGCGGTTTTTGCGTTTTTTTTAATAAAAAACTCGACCCACTTACCCCTTTGTCGCTCTTCGTGCATTTTATGCTCGTCACGCTCTCCTCCTCGTCGTCGGCGCCCGCCACCGTCACCCTGGTCAGAGGGTCGTCGTTAAACCCGAATTCGTCGTACACCGAACTATTCGTATTATTGCTTCCTGAATTGTCGTTAGTCTTTTGATTTCCATCTTTATCGTCACTCCACTTGTGTTTATATAACGCGCGTCTTTTTTTCGTCACGTCGGTTACTAAAGGTCTACTTTTAAAAATACTCCCTTTTTTCTTGGATATTACGAGTTTCACTGGAGGCGTCGCTTCCTCTTGTTTGTCTTCGGTTGATTCGTCCTTGTGGTCGTCGGTGAGGGGCTGCGAGGGCTCGTTCTCGTCGATGGAGTTCTTCGGCTCGCCGGAGGTGCTGTTGCTGTCCGAGTCGGTGTCCCACTCCTCCTCTATGGAGCCTTTGGTCACCGGGTCGTCTTGTCTTGCTAGTGCCACGATCGCCTCTTCCGTGGCTTCTTTAATCATGATTTCTTCTTCTTGCCGCGTTTCTTCTTCTTCTTCTTGATCTATGCTCGGCTGGCTTTTGTCTTCGCTGTCTTCGCTCTTGTTATAATTATAGCAACAATTATTATACATAAATAGTCAACAACTATAGAATATTAGAATACAACTACGACATTTGATTGTAATTAAAAATTCCAACAGCTCTCAAAGTACAAAAAATATCTATTTGTCGATGATAATACATAATAACAATTCTACCCACGATACATAAAGAAGAATGACAGACAGGCAGATAGACGGACAGACAGACGGAAACGGGAGACTTTTTTCTTCGTACTCTAGGGGTCATGAAAGGTCGAGAAAACGTAAAAGTAGAGGGTCGGCCGACGGACTCGATTACAATACTTCCTTCGCTTACGCTAGGGAAGTAAAAAGAGCGACAAAAGAAACATGTAAAAAAAGACGAAAAAAAGTAAAAAAAAACCGCCGATAAAAGGGATGAACAAATCGCAACCAAAGAAAATGGAAAAAAGGCGAAACACAAAATGATCAGAAAAACGTAAAAGAAACATAAAAAAGCCTCAAAAAAAGGCAACCGAAGAAAATTAAAATGAATTGGAATAAATACAAGAAAAGACAAAAAACACAAAAAAATCCAACAACAAAAAAAAGGTCAAAACAAACGATTCCGACAATTAAAACACGACAATCAAGAAAAAAGACAATAAAATGTGAAAAAATTAAAAGAAGCACAAAGAAGCATTAAAAAATAACAATAAAAAAGAGATCAAAAACAGGTAATTAAAAAATTCAATAACGCGACAAAAAAACTTAAAACTTGGTCAAAAATAACATGCGACAAAAAAGGCAACAAAAAGGACAAAATCACAACAAAAGAAAATAAAAAAGAATTGGCAAAAACTACCAAAAAAATTAGAAGAAAAAAATGGAAACAGACAACTCCAACAAAAAAATACGACAATCGAGAAAAACACAATAAAATGTGAAAATATTCCAAGGAACACAAAAAAGTGGCCAAAAAAAAAAGATAAAAAATGAGATTAAAAACAGGTGATCCAAAAAATCCAATAACACCACAAAAACTAAAAAAAAAAAGATTATTAATGGGCGAAATAAGGCAAAAGAGGGAAAAGAGAGGTCACGAAAAAGGCTTAGGGAAACAAAAAACTATAATGGGACAAAAAAAAAATCATAAAAACAACAAAAGAAATATGTAAAAAAAAACAAAAATCACAACCAAAGAAAATGAAAAGAATTGGCAAAAAACGCTAGAAAAAACAACAAAAAAGAGACAATGAAATGTGAAAAAATTAAAAGAAACAAAAAAAAAAGAGATTAAAAACGGCGAAACACAAAGGGACCAAAAAAACATAGAAGAATCGCAAAAAAGGCAAAAAAGGTGATTTAAGAAAGACGACAAAAAATTCTACAAAAAAAAAAGAGAAAAAAGCAGCAAAAATCTTAAAAAAAAAAAACGACAAAAAACTACGAGAAGAAAAGCAAAAATAACCTGCGCTAAAAAAGCAACAAAAAAGGTTCCCCAAAAAATCGCAACCAAAGAAAATAAAAAAGAATCGGCAAAAAATGCAAAGAAACGTCAAAAAACATTACACAATAACTTCTCTAAAGTAAAAACCAGTGGCTTAAATAACACTCTAGCAGTTTTTTGACTCGAATTTTTCAGTTTCAATTTTTTCATTCACGATTTTTCAATTTTTCGTTTTGTTTCCTCAGTTTTAAAATTTTGCAATTTCAGTTTTTTAATTTTTAAGTTCTTCAATTTTTCGATTTGAAATCTTCCAATTTTTGATTTTTTTGTTCGTTCAATTCTACGACATGCAACTCTTGAGTTTTCAATTTCTAATTTTTCGATTTTTCATTTCTTCAATTTTTCGTTTCGGTTTATTTTATTTATTTTTTCAATTTTCCGTTTCTTCAATTTTTGATTTGCGATTTTTTTAGTTTTAATTTTAAAAATGTTAAAATAATTATGTACAATAAATTTCACTTTTTCAATTCTCAAAAACAACAAAAAAAAACGGGCAAAAAACTACCAAAAAAATTTCGACAAAAAACGTGGAAACAAACAATTTCGACAAAAAAAACACGATAATCGAGAAAAAGACAATGAAATGTGAAACAATTAAAAGAAACACAAAAACATATTAAAAAAAAAAAAAAAGACAACAAAAAAAGGAGATTAAAAAAAAAGCGTAACAAAAAGGGACCAAAAAAAAAACAAAAAAGAAACGCAAAAAAAAAGTCAAAAAAAAGGCAAAAAATGTAGGTAAAAAAAAGGTGATTTAAGAAAGACGATAAAAATTTTTACAAAAAAGCGACAAAAATCTAAAAAAAAAAAAGACAAAAAAACGTGGATTAAAAATTAGCAAAAAACGCAAAAAAAAAACTAGAAAAACCAAATAAAAAACTAGCAAAAAATTCCAGAAAAGCATGGAAACAATTCCGACAAAAAAAAACAGGTGATTAAAAAATTCAATAACGCGACAAAAAACTTAAAAAAAAAACGATCATAAATGGACGAAAAAAAGCAAAAGAGGGAAAAAGAGGTCACAAAAAGGCTAATAACAAAATAGGGGAATAAAAAAACTACAAGAGGAGATAAAAAAATCATAAAAACATAAACAAAAGAAATATGAAAAAACACGCCAAAAAAACCGGCTATAAAAAGAAACGACAAAGAAAATGGCAAAAAACGCGACAAAAAAGGCCATAAAAAGTACAACAACAAAAAACGGGATAAAACAGCGTCAAAAAAAAAACGCCATTGAAAATAGGAAACAAGAAATAATAAAAAAGAGGAGACAACAAAATATGAAAAAAAGGCGAAACATAAAGGGACCAGAAAAATATAAAAGAAACGCAAAAAAAAGCATCAAAAAAGGCAAAACATGTAAGCAAAAAAAAAAAAACAAAAAAAACCCGGCAAAAATCTAAAAAACGACGACAAAAACCGTGAGAAAAAAAAAGCAAAAATAACATGCAACAAAAAAAAGCAACAAAATGGGGAACAAAAATTGCAATCAAAGAAAATAAAAAAGAATTGGCAAAAAAACCCAAAAAAAAAGGACAAAAACCAGGCAAATCTACAAAAAAAAAACACAAATGAATCAAAAAATTCAATAAGGCAATAATGGACGAAGAAAGGAAAAAAGAGGTAACAAAACGGCTATAAATAGGGGAACAAAAAACCTACAAGAGGGATAAAAAATTGTAAAAACAGAAACAAAAGAAATATGAAAAAAAAGACGGCAAAAAAAAAAACGAAAATAAGGTGATAAAAAGGGATTAAAAAAATTGCCATCAAAGAAACTAAAAACCAATTCCAAGGTGAGGCAAAAAAGGCCGAGAAAACAAAAACGTGACAAAAAAGGGTGAAGAATGATAAAAGGAAAGAAATTTAAAGAAAAAGCGACAAAAAATTAGCGAAAAACAAGGCGATGAAAAGGGGATCAAAGAAATCACAAAAAAAAGGCGACAAAAAAATGGCACGAAAAAACAAGAAAAAAATGAGACAACGAATTGTGAGAAAAAGGCGAAAATGCTACAAAAAAATAGAAAAGCCGGGAGAGAAACAAAGAGTACAAAAAGGGGGACAAAAATAACATGCGACAAAAAAGGCAACAAAAAGGACAAAATCACAACCAAAGAAAATAAAAAAGAATTGGCAAAAACTACCAAAAAAATTCCAAGAAAAAAATGGAAACAAACAATTCCGACAAAAAAAATACGACAATCGAGAAAAAGACAATAAAATGTGAAAATATTCAAAGGAACACAAAAAAGTGGCAAAAAAGTGGAAAATAAAAAATGAGATTAAAAAACAGGTGATCCAAAAAATTTAATAAGTCCACAAAAAACTAAAAAGAAAGATTATTAATGGGCGAAATAAGGCAAAAGAGGGAAAAGAGAGAGGCGATGAAAAGGGGATAAAAGAAACCACAAAAAAGGCGACAAAAAATGGCACGAAAAAACCAGAAAAAAAAGGAGACAACGAATTGTGAGAAAAAGGCGAAACAGACCGTTTTTTATTTTTTCGGTTACTCAATTTTTCAAAATTTCAGTTATTGATTTGTCACAATTCTCCGATTTTTCATTTTTTTAAATTTTCAATTTAGTAATTTTCGGATTTCCAAGTTTTCATTTTATATTTTTTCGTTTTTGATTTTTCAATTTTACAATTTTTCCATTTCGAAATCGAAGAAATGAAAAACTGAAACACTGAAAAACTAAAAAAAAAATAATGAACCGAAAAATTGAAAACAAGGAAAAACGCATCGAATTGAAAAATTGGAAAACTACAAAAAAATCAAAAACTGACGAAACGACAAACTGAAAAATCGAGGAACTGAAAAAACGAAAAATTAAAATAGCCAAAGTTTTAAAAAGCGAAAAACTGAAAACTTGAAAAAAGAAAGAAAATAAAAAACCTAGAAAAATTGCAAAAACTAAAAGTTGGAAAACTCTTTGTTAAATTCAAGAAACAAAAAAATATATGAAAAATTGGATATTGTAAATAAAAAAATTGAATAAACGAACACGTAATAGGAATACAAAAAGTGTGAAAAAAGGACAATGAAAAAAGATGATTAAAAAAGAGAACAAAAGACGATACAGAAACTTTAAAAAAAGAACGAAAAACCAGCCCCCAAGAAAATGTGACAAATGCGACCCCAAAAAAATAAACCGGGACATAAAAAAAAGTAAAAAAGAGGACAACAAAAAGTGAAAAAAAGCTAATTGAAAAGAGACCAAAACAAGGTATAAAAGTAACCCAAAAAGCTTCAAAAAAGGCAATAAAATCATCCTTCTTTTTATTTTATTTTCTTTTCTTATCTTTTCAAACTACGAAAATATAGTGCATTTTACGGCCGTTTCAAATGCAGTTAAAATCAAAATAAATTGAATACTGTATAGAATAAAATATTTCCAACAAAATAAAACGATAATTTTCGCTATTTCCGCCTGTTTATATCGTCTTTCGTTTGAGTCCATTTTATTAGACAGCCAATCCTTGAATTTTATTTGTATTTTAGGAATATCGTGTAGATGCTAAAACGATAACCAAAATTTGTCTGATTCTCGCTACCAACATTTTAATGACGTAACCTAAAAATTTTGCATTGTCAATGTTATTTAAATTTAAAAATAACAATTCTATATTTGTGGTTTATGAATCAGCCTTGATTTATTAATTTATAGTTATCATGGGAAAAAAAACAGGGACCTACTGTCTACTACTTTAATTAAATAATAATTAATTAAAAATATTCCAGTAAACTTTGTAAACATAAAAAAAACACTACTACTATTTAGTATTTATCAACATAAATAAAAATAAATTATCTTTATTGCCCAAAATTAACATAAACACTATTAAAACGTGGCACAGTGTCGAATACTTGTGAACCCATGTTAAAATACATGGAAAGTGAAAATTAAAACAACACAACAAAATATAAAGCATTATCAAAACCTGAACAAACGTAAATGAAGCTCCTAATTTTAAAATTTTCTTGCTACTTTTAGCGATAAAAAACATAGATTTTTTAATTCAATTTTTTTCTAATCCTAAACAAATTTTCGGAAAAATAAGATGAGCCGTTTTTGATCTGACAATAAAAAAGGATTCGGCAATAAAAATAATAATTAAAAAAATTCAGGTGGATTCATAAACCACAAATATAGGAATAAGGTATTTTATAAAATTAAACAGCATTTACTAAGTAAAATTTTGGGGTAGCGTCAATGGAATGTTTAGCTTATGTTTAGCCGTGTTTTTTTTAATTTATGCAATTTTCTTTTCGTAGCAGGAAACTTAAAACATGTTCAAAATGGTAAATTTTTGTAGAGAATTTTGCGATTAAGTTCCGCCCCTCCGTCTCACAGCGAATGAAAAATTCATCAGAATTGAGATCGAGGAGGGTGGGTGGGGCTTAATCTTTATGTACAGTTTTCTGCCACCAATAGAATATTTGAAATATCCAATGGTAGATCTGAGGTTAGAATTGTGTCCGACATTTTGTAAAAAAACAAAGTGTCGGATATAATTCTAACCTCAAATTCATCATTTGATGTTTCAAGTATTCTATGGTTGAAAGAAAAGCGTATTAAGAAAAAACGCAAATATTTTGGATTGTCGGTTTTTCAATTTCTCCATTTTTCAAATTTTCAATTTCCCGACTTTACGACATTTCGATTTTTAATTGCGCTTTTTCGACTTCCATTTTTCAATTTCTCGATATCTCGATTTATGATATATCGAATTTTCGATTTTTGGCTTTTTCGATTTTTCGACTCGAATTTTTCAATTCCTGGATTTTTCGACTTTCCAATATTTGGGTTGTTCGACTTTTCGATCGGAAATATGGATTTTGCAATTAAGCTCCGCCCTGCGGCTCACGACCAATAAAAACATCATCACAAGTGAAATAGGGTGGGTGGGCGGGGCTTATATTTAACCTTTTTTTTTTTTAATATATGTAATCCTTTTTTCATAACGGGAAACTTAAAACACGTTCAAAATGGTAAGTTTCTGTAGAGAAATATGGAATTTGCAATTAAGCTCCGCCCCTCCGTCTGACAGCGAATGAAAAATTCATCACAATTGAGATCGGGCGGGTGGGTGGGGCTTAATCTTTTTATACAGTTTTCTCTCAACAATAGAATATTTGAAATATCAAATGGTGAATCTGAGGTTAGAATTGTGTCCAACATTTTGTAAAAAAACAATGTGTCGGATATAATTCTAACCTCAAATTCATCATTTCATGTTTTAAGTATTCTATTGTTGAAAGAAAACCGTATTAAGTAAAAAGGCACAGATTTTGGATTTTTCGATTTTTCAATTTCTCCATTTTTAAAATTTTCAATTTCCCAATTTTACGACATTTCGATTTTTAATTTCGCTTTTCGACTTTCCGATACTTCGATTTTTGGATTTCTCGACTTCCATTTTTCAATTTCTCGATTTTGAATTTTTCGACGTTTCAATTTTAGGTGTTTTCGATTTTGCAATTTTTAAATATTTTAACTTCGCGATTGATGACTTCTGGATATCTCGATTTATGATATATCGAATTTTCGATTTTTGGCTTTTTGGATTTTTCGACTTGAATTTTTCAATTTCTCGATTTTTCGACTTTCCAATATTTGGGTTGTTCGACTTTTCGATCAGAAATATGGATTTTGCAATTAAGCTCCGCCTTTCGACTCACGACCAATAAAAAAAAATCATCACAAGTGGAATAGGGTGGGTGGGTGGGGCTTATATTTAATTCTATTTTTAATTAAATAGATGTAATCCTTTTTTCATAACGGGAAACTTAAAACACGTTCAAAATGGTAAATTTCTGTGGAGAAATATGGAATTTGCAATTAAGCTCCGCCCCTCCGTCTGACAGCGAATGAAAAATTCATCACAATTGAGATCGGGCGGGTGGGTGGGGCTTAATCTTTTTATACAGTTTTCTCTCAACAATAGAATATTTGAAATATTAAATGGTGAATCTTAGGTTAGAATTGTGTCCAACATTTTGTAAAAAAACAAAGTATTTATGCAGGGTTCAAATTTAGGTCCACTTACGTTTTTAATATTTATTAACGATATGGTAATTGTGTATTCGTTGAAAATTATCCATGAAGACTGTTTAATTTTGCAACAGGATATTAATTCGATACACTAGAGGTGTAATAATTAATAATAATCAGTTGCACATACATCAACAAGAAAAATGTAATGTCAAGTTACATAATGAATTATAAATTTTGCAGTTATCTTTATTACTACTATTACTAAAAAGTTTACGCAATACAAAAATACTTACCGACTCCTTCTTGTAGAATTCCACTGGGTCTTCCTTCATCTCGTCCCTCTTCAAGAGGATATCCTCCACCAGGTCAATCCCGTGCCCCGCTGCCTCCTCCCCCTGCTCCGCCATCGTCGGGGAGTTCGGCCTCAGCAAATTATCGTACATGGCCTTCCTCTCCAGCTCGTACTTCTCCGCCGGGATGTACTGCGGCGACAGGTCCATGTCCTGCTTGGGCGACGTGAACAGCGAGAACTCCCCCGGGGTGTCGGCGGTGGCGGGGCTGCTGCTCGGGTCCTGCTGCATGCTGCGGCGCGCCGACCGCGTGATCCGGCAGTTCGGCGAGCGCTGCGCCGTGTCCCTGAGCGCCCTCGGCGACGTCGCGTTCGACGTCGACGGCGTGCTGGAGGGCGTCGGCGTGCTCTCGGACTCGTCCGAGTCGTTCACCAGCTGAGATTTCCCTCTACATATCCTTAAAACTATTGGAGGTTTCGTTTCGTTTCGCTTAGAGTTATTTACATTTGAACTTAGTACAGTCTTTTCGGGCGAGTTCTTCGACGAGAAGAATTTCCGAGGCACGGTCTTTGTGCTCCTGTCGGCGGGGTCGTCGACGACCTTGAGTTTCTTCGTCACGCTGCCGTAAGTCATGTCGGCGGAAGTCTTGTAGGAGGAGGGGAGGTCGGGCGGGTCGGTGTTGCGGCTCTTGAAGAACTTCTTGGGCTTGGGGGCGGAGTCGCCCTCGGAGGAGGCGAGCTTGTCGTTTTCTGGACAGAAAAAACAATTATTATTATTATTAATCCAACATGTTTGGATATCAGTATATGTATATGTTTTTTGAGAAAGTATACAGAAGCTCTGTTAAGTCTACAGAATGTTTACCAAACAGATGGAGTGATCAGGTGAGTACATCAAGATTGGATGTATCCATAAAGAAATGGTTGTTTCGACAGAACTTCCCTCGCCCGTCTCCTGCTTTTTTTTCTGATAACCTCTCCAAATTTTTCAATGTTTAGATTTTATAATTTTTTTGTTTTTCAAAAAAATTTTTTTTGTTACTTCAGTTTTAAAATTTCTCAATTTTTCGTTTCGGTTTTTTATTTTCTTTACTTTTACAATTTTTCGATGTTCGGATTTTATAATTTTTTGTTTTTCCAATTTCAGTTTTTTAATTTTTTGATTCTTCAGTTTTTCGATTTGAAATTTTTAAATTTCTTTTTTGTTCCTTCAATTTTTCGATATGCAACTCTGAGTTTTCATTTTTAAATTTTTCAGATTTTCAATTTTCTAAATATTGTGTTTCAGTTTTTAATTTTTCAATTTTTCGATTTTTCAAGTGTTCGTTTCTTCAATTTTTCCATTTCTGATTTTTCAATTTTTCATTTTTTTTTGCTTCAACATTTCAATTCTTCAAATTTTCGATTTGAAGTTTTTCGTTTCGATTTTTTATTTTCTTTATTTTTACAATTTTTCGAGTTTTCTGTTCTGATTTTATAAATTTTTGTTTTGTCAATTCCAATTTTTTTGATTTGCAATTTTTCAATTGTTCATTTTTTTGTTTCTTCAGTTTTTCATTTTTAAACTTTTCAGTTCAATTTTCTAACATTTGTTTTAGATTTTGCGATTTCATGAGTTTTTAATTTTTCAATTTTTGATTTCTTCAATTTTTGGTCTGGGGTTATTTTCTTAATTTTTTCAATTTTTTGGTTTTTCAATGTTGTAGTTTTATATATTTTTTTTACCATGACTTTTTTCGATTTTAGATTTTTCGGTTTCTCGATTTTAAAATTGCCGTTTCTTCAGTTTTTGATTTGAAAATTTTCTAGTTTTAATTTTAAATTAGTAAAAATGATTGTTTTAAATAATGTTCACTTTTTCAATTTTATAAATTTGGTTTCCTCAATTTTTCGATTCACGATTTTTTCAATTTTTCATTTGTTTGTTTCTTCAAATTTTCTATTCTTTAATTTTTCATTTTTTCATATTTTCGATTCACAATTTCTCCGCTTCCATTTTTTATTTTCGAGTTTCTATGTTCTAATTTTATAATTTTTTGTTTTTTCAATACCAATTTTTTGATTTGCAATTTTTCAATTTTTCATTTTTTTTGTTTCTGCAATTTTGACATAAAACTTCAAATTTTCATTTAAAATTTTTCAGTTTTGTTTTGGATTTTGCAATTTCTCGATTTAAAATTTCTCGAGTTTTTAATTTTTATTTTTCAATTTTTGATTTCTTCAATTTTTCGTTTCGGGTTTTTTCTTTATTTTTTCAATTTTTCGGTTTTTGAATGTTCTAGTTGTATAATTTTTCGTTTTTTCAATTTTAGATTTTTCGGTTTCTCGATTTTTCAATTTTTCATTTCTTCAATTTTTGGTTTGCAATTATTTTTCTGGTTTTCATTTTAAACATGTAAAAAAATATTTTAAGAAATTTTATTTTTTTCAATTTTACGGTTCAGAATTTTATCATTTTTCAGTTATTTGATTCTTCATTATTTCGATTTTATAATTTTTCATTTCTTCACATTTTTGATTTGCAATTTCTCGTTTCGATTTTTTATTTTCTTAATTTTTACAATTATTCCAGTTTTCTATGTTCTTATTTTGTATTTTTTTTTCAATTTCAATATTTTTATTTACGATTTTTCAATTTTTATTTTTTTTTTCTTCAATTTTACGATACGAAACTTTACGATTTTCATTTTTAAATTTTTCAGTTTTTGATTTTTCGACTTTTGTTTAGATTTTGCAATTTCACGAGTTATTAATTTTTAATTTTTCAATTTTTGATTTTTTCAATTTTTCGATTTTTCAATGTTGAAATTTTAGAATTTAATTTTTGAATTTTACATTTAATTTTTTCGCTTTTCCAATTTTAGATTTTTCGGCTTTTCGATTTTTCAATTTTCCGTTTCTTAAATTTTTGATTTGCAATTTTTCTAGTTTGAATTTTAAATATGTAAAACTAATTATTTAAAAAAAACTTCACTTTTTCAATTAAACATTTCACAGTTTTACCATTTTTAAATTATTCGACTTTTGAATGTTTATATTTTCTATTTTTTTGTTTTTGCAATTTTTCGATTCTTTGATTTTTCATTTCTCCAAATTTTCGATTTGCAATTTTTCGTTTCTAGTTTTAATTTTTGAATTCTTTCAATTTTCCGACTTTTCAATTTTCTAATTTTATAATTTTTTTCAATGTGAAATTTTTCGATTTTTCAATTTTTCCATTTGCGACTTTTCAGTTTTTCATTTTTTTGTTTCTTCAATTTTTCATTTCTTCAAATTTTCGATTTGCAATTTATTGTTTCGATTTTTTTTTTACAATTTTTCCAGTTTTCTGTTCTGATTTTATATTTTGTTTTTTCAATTCCAACTTTTTTATTTGCAATTCTTCAATTTTTCTTTTTTTTTTGTTTCTTCAATTTACGATTTAGTTTTTCAAATTTCAAACTTTGGTTTTGGATTTTCCAACTTTTGATTTGCAATTTCACAAGCTTTTAATTTTTGGTTTTTCAATTTTTGATTTCTTCACTTTTTCAATTTGCAAATTTTCGTTTCGGGTTTTCTTCATTTTTTTTTAATTTTTCGACTTTTCAATGTTCAAATTTCACAATTTTATTTGTCAATGTGAAATTTTTCGATTGTTGAATTTCAGATTTTCTGATTTTTTTGTTTTTTCCGATTTCAGATTTTGCGGTTTTCTGATTTTTCAATTTTCCATTTCTTCAATTTTCCAAAAACAATTATTTAAAAAATTTTTCACTTTTTCAATTATACGATTTTATAATTTTTTGCAATTTTTATTTTTGTTTCTTCAATTTTTCGATTCTTTAAAATTTCATTTCTTCAAATTTTCGAGTTTTCTATGTTCCGATTTTATAATTTTTTGGTTTTTTCAATTCCAATTTTTCATTTTCTTTTTGTTTCTTCAATTCTATGATATGAACTTCGAATTTTCAGTTTCAAATTTTTCAATTTTTCGTTTTTTTTTGTTTTAAAATTTTGTAGTTTTTTGATTTATAATTTCACAAGTTCTTAATTTTTCAATTTCTGATTTCTTCAATTTTTCGGTTTGCAGTTTTTCGTTTCGGATTATTTTCTTTATTTTTTTAATTATTCGGTTTTTCAATGTTCAAACTTCAGATTTTTTAATTTTTCGTTTTTCCAATTTTAGATTTTTCGGTTTTTCAATTTTTTATTTGCAGTTTTTCTAGTTTTAATTTAAAAATGTAAAAATAATTATTTTAAAGAATTTTCACTTTTTCAATTTGACGGTTTTAACATTTTGCCATTTTTCAGTTACATATACGATTTTTATAATTTTTTGTTTTTTCAATTTCACGACATGAAACTCTCAGAATTTTCATTTTTAAATTTTTCGTTTTGCAAAATTTGCAATTTCACAAGTTTTTAATTTTCAGTTTTCTAATTTTTGATTTCTTCACTTTTTCGGTTTTCAATGTTCTAATTTGATAATTCTGTTCAATGTGAAATTTTTCGATTTTTCGCTTCACCAATTTTCAATTGCAATTTTTCCAGTTTTCATTTTAAACTTTTTTTTAAATTATTGCATTTTAAAACTTTTTCGTTTATTCGATTTTTAATTTTTCAATTTTTGGATAATTAATTTTGTAATTTTTCGATCTTGCAATGTTACAGTTTTTCGACTTTACAATTTTGACAATTTCGATTTTCTAATTTTGGGTTTTCCAATTTTCCGATTCGACTCCTTTTTCTACTTTCCAATTTTTCGATTCATTATTTTTTTCGATTTTCAGTTTTATAATATTTCAATTTCTCGTTTCTTCAGTCCTTCGAATTGCAATTTTTGATTTTTTCAGTTTTTGTAATTTTCAATCTTTTCCGATTTTTTTTGTTTTTCGATTTTTCAACTTCTCAAATCAAAAAAATGGAAAAGTTACAAAATTGTAAAATAAAATGGAAAAGTATAAAATGAAAATTTTGGAAAATCTAAAAATTGAAAATGAAGAACTTGCAAAATTCAAATATTTTTAAACGAAAAATGAAAAATTGAGACACCTAAAAATCGAAAAAACGGAAATATTGAAAATTAAAGAAATCGGAAAACAGGATAATTGAGAAATTCAAAAAATTGAAAAATTGAAATACTTAAAAATTGGAAAGCCAAGGAATTGAAAAATCAAAGATTGAAAATTTGAAAAATTAAAGGAAATGAAAAAGCGACAAACTGAGATATAAAATCGAGAAAACGAAAATTAAAAAATCCGGAAATCGAAAAATAAGTATAAAGAACTTAAAATATTGAGGACACGAAAAATTCAAAATTGAAAAATTGAAATACTTAAAAATTGGAAAGCCAAGGAATTGAAAAATCAAAGATTGAAAATTTGAAAAATTAGAGGAAATGAAAAAGCGACAAACTGAGATATAAAATCGAGAAAACGAAAATTAAAAAATCCGGAAATCGAAAAATAAGTATCAAGAACTTAAAATATTGAGGACACGAAAAATTGAAAAATTGAAATACCTACTTAAAAATTGGGAAAGCCAAGGAATTGAAAAATCAAAGATTGAAAATTTGAAAAATTAAAGGAAATGAAAAAGCGACAAACTGAGATATAAAATCGAGAAAACGAAAATTAAAAAATCCGGAAATCGAAAAATAAGTATAAAGAACTTAAAATATTGAGGACACGAAAAATTCAAAAATTGAAAAATTGAAATACTTAAAAATTGGAAAGCCAAGGAATTGAAAAATCAAAGATTGAAAATTTGAAAAATTAAAGGAAATGAAAAAGCGACAAACTGAGATATAAAATCGAGAAAACGACAATTAAAAAATCCGGAAATCGAAAAATAAGTATCAAGAACTTAAAATATTGAGGACACGAAAAATTGAAAAATTGAAATACCTACTTAAAAATTGGAAAGCCAAGGAATTGAAAAATCAAAGATTGAAAATTTGAAAAATTAAAGGAAATGAAAAAGCGACAAACTGAGATATAAAATCGAGAAAACGAAAATTAAAAAATCCGGAAATCGAAAAATAAGTATCAAGAACTTAAAATATTGACACGAAAAATTCAAAAATTGAAAAATTGAAATACCTACTTAAAAATTGGAAAGCCAAGGAATTGAATTAAAAATTGGAAAGCCAAGGAATTGAAAAATCAAAGATTGAAAATTTGAAAAATTAAAGGGAATGAAAAAGCGACAAACTGAGATATAAAATCGAGAAAACGAAAATTAAAAAATCCGGAAATCGAAAAATAAGTATCAAGAACTTAAAATATTGAGAACACGAAAAATTCAAAAATTGAAAAATTGAAATACTTAAAAATTGGAAAGCCAAGGAATTGAAAAATCAAAGATTGAAAATTTGAAAAATTAAAGGAAATGAAAAAAGCGACAAACTGAGATATAAAATCGAGAAAACGAAAATTAAAAAATCCGAAAATCCAAAAATAAATATCAAGAACTTAAAATATTGAGGACACGAAAAATTGAAAAATCGAAAAATTAAAAAATTGATAAACTGAAAAAACTCAAAAAACGAAAAAATGTGATGCTGAAAAATTGAAAAAATTAAAGTCGAAAAAAAACGAAAAATCATGAAACCAAAACATCGAAGAATGGAAAAAATGAAAAATGAAAAACTGAGAGACTGAAAAATTGGAAATCGAAAACTAAAGAAACGAAAAATTGAAAACCGTGGAAGTCGAGAAATTGAAGAAATTAAAGTTGAAAAAACTAAAGATTATAAACCGAAACTGGAAAAACTGAAAGATCAAATGAAATGAAAAAACGAAAAAGTGAGAATCTGAAAAATCGAAAAATGAAAAATTGTAATATCGAAAATTGGAAAAATCGTAAAATTGAAGATAAAGGAAAAAACGAAAAAGTGTGATATAAAAAAAATTGGTCAAAGATAAAAAATCCAGATTTTTCGAAAAATTATAAGATTTTGTTTTACGAATTTTATTTTTTTATGATATCCCTTAATATACTGCCTCATCCATTTTTTTTAGTCAGCCTGTATAAGTTAATCATTCTAAAAACTATAAGTGCATTAATAAACCACAAGTATAGAGTCATAATATTTTGCATATTTCAGAGAGGATTTATTCGGCAAAATTTTAACATGACGTCATCAATTTTTTGAAAGGGGTTAAAACGAATAAATTTTGATTAACAACTTACATTTTTATGATAACCTTAAAACGTTTGCAAAATTTCAGAGCAATCGGTTGTGCAGTTTTAAAGTTAAATTACAAATTGTTGTTATAGAATTTTGAATTTTTTCCAAAAATTTGGATATCTAGAGCAAAACTGAACAGGATTCATAAACCACATGTGCAGGAGTATCTGATTTTATAAAATTGAAATATTTAACGTCATCCTATTGTTGGTGGAGATGTTTATGCAAATTTTGGTTAGCGTTTTATCATCTACATAATATTCCTAATACATATAAAATTTAACAACAATCGGTACAGTATAGGTATAGTTTCGGAGATTATCTATCTAATAAAAATTCGGACAGACGGCAGACATACAGACAGAGAGACAGACGGAAACGACTTATTTTTCCGTATTCTAGGGGTTATGAAACGTCAAGAAAACAAAAGTAGTCGTCCAATACTAATGGACTCTATTACAATACTTTCCTAGCTTACCCTTAGGAAGTAGTAATTAGTAGTGAGGTTAGACATGCCCCAGCCACCTTGACGTTTCAAAGTCGCACTTACCATTGACGGTGCGGATTGAGGTGAAAGAGGTTATGCCCCACTTCCCAACAGTGGCAGCCGACCTGGCTGCCGAAGGCTTGTTCGCATTTTCCTTGAACAGGTTGTCGAAGTGAAAACTCGCGTGTGAACTTCCTCCCCGCCGGTACTTGCCATATCCCCTTGACATCTTTAGAACTTAACTAAAATGTATATATCACTTAAACCTTTCATAACATTCTGGCAAAATTTCAGTATCGAAAGAAAAGCACGCAATGCAGCTGCGTCCCATTGGGCTTATCAAGCACTGCTATCCACTCCCATGACGTTATCTGGCCGACTGCTCAACGCATTTCGTGGTATTTTGTTAAAATTGGTTCACTTCGCCATTTTCGTCCACTGATGTACGGCCATATATTTTTGTTAAATGGATCGTATCGATGGGGTTTCGCCTTCGCAGTCGACCACGAGCTTCACATTATTTGAGTCCTGCATTCCACGGCTTCTTTCGAACCGACGAATATTGTATTTTTGCTTGTCAAATGAATTTTCACGTTATAAACACGCTAGTAAATAACGGCTACGAGAATCTACGTTGGGTTGCAAGGGTAAAGGTTGCAATGACGCTCAAATGTCAAACGGCTGGCGGATGTCATTTGAACGTCATGCAACGTTGCAGCGGGTTGGTATGTGGTGGGAACGGGCGCAGGATTACAAGATGGCGGGGAAAGAAAGAAAGTTACTAGGTTGTGATTTGGCAATCAGAGGCACTCAATCGTGAGGGTCCTAGTTCAAAAATTATTATCAAGACTCATCAAGGACTCCCTATGTTCTGTTTTTGAAAGAATTTGAAGGAGGTTTTATTAACGCACTTGACCATTTACAGAAATACAAAAACATTCATTATATAAAACATGAATATGTGTCTCTATATGTACAATATATATACAATCAAAAAACATACAATAAAAAATCATAACCTTAAAACGAACTTACATTTACATTTAAAAGAATTAGAAGAAATACAACCCTGACAATATACAACTGCAACTAATGAGACCTGTCAAGAGTTTGAACTGAATACAAATGTAGCGTCAAAAAATTGTCGTCATAGGTATAAGGATCAAATAACTTAAGATGTTAACATAATTATTATTGTAAAAAATAGTGACATGAAAGCAAATAAATTTAACAAACCTATTTTAAACAGCTTCTAACTTTTCAGTGTGTACATTTATTGAAATGCGGTGACCAAATTACAGAGAAATATTCTAAAATAGGCTTAACGTAAGAGTTACACCCTGTTGACAATTTTTATTTTATTTTTTTGAAGATACTCAGACTGCATTCATGGAATTGACTAGACAATTCGGCTGCCAAACAAGGGACGATTTGATTGAAGCTATTGGACTGATTATTGTTATGAAATTTTAAGCATATTTCAGCAATATGGTATTGTCCCCACGAACAACTTGATGACATCATCTAGAATTTTTGCTGGATAAATCCTTTCAAAAATACACAAAATGTATGAGTCTATATTTCTAGTTTGTTAGTATCTCAATTTTTTTGTCATCTTATTTTCCGACTTTTTTCAATCGCTTTTTTTTTGTTTTTCTTGGTCGTTTTTATTTGTTGTTTGTAGGCTTTTTCATTACATTTCTTTGAAGTTTTTTTCTGTTGCATTTTATCTCTGTCGAATTTTTTGTTGCACTTTTTTTTAATTTTTTTTTGGTCGCTATTTTTTGTCTCTTTCGATGCTTTTTTTTCTCACTTTTATTGTTTTTGCCGCATATTTTGAATTCTTTTTGTATCGTTGTTTCGGTCTTGTTTTTTATTTTTTTTTTTGTATTTTTTATTTTTGGCTAATTCTTTTGTCGCCCTTTATGATCGCCTTTTTTTTGTCTTTTTTTGCCCGCGTTTTCTGATGCTATTTTTCATCGTCTTTTTTGTGGCCCTTTTTGTCATCTTTTCTGACATTTTATTGTAAATTTGTTGATGTTTTTTTTGTCTTCTTTAATCGCCTTTTTCTGTCCCCCTTTTTATAAACTCTTTTTTGTATTTATTTGTTGTTTTTAGGTCCTTTGTTCTGCTTTTTTTGTCGAATTTTTTTTGTAGCCCTTTTTTTCCACATTTATAGGCTTTTTTGTCGCCTTTTTCTCTGTATTCTTTTGTGGCTACTCTTGTTGTTTATTTTCGTGTTTTTTTTGTCTTATTTATTACTTTTTTTGTCATTTTCACTTTCATAATTTTTTTAAATCGTCACTTTTGTCGCTTTTTCTGTGGGTCTTTTTCTGGCTATCTTTTTTTATACGTCTTTTTTTCACTTTTTTTGACGTTTCGTTTGTTACATTTTTTGATCTTGTGTTTCTATAGGGTTTTTTTGTAGTTTTTTTTACATTTTTTGTTACTTTCATATTTTTTAATCGCCTTTTTTCCCCTTTTTATCACCTTTTTTGTGCTTTTTATCGGCTTTCTTTGGATTTTTTTCTCCCCCATTGTCATTTTTTGCGTTTTTCTATTATATTTATTTCACTCTATTTTGTGCTATTTTTCTCGCTTTTTTTTAATAGTTTTCTTGTCACTTTCTCTGTGTCGCTTTTGTTGTCATCTTTTTTCGTTTTTTGTCACGTTTTTGTTCTTTTTGGTTGCCTTTTTGCTGTTATTTTCTTTTCTTTTTTTGACGCTTCTGTTGTCACCTTTTTGGTAGCGTTTTTTTAACTTAATTTTTCGTCGTCGTTTTTTATGGCTCTTTCTTTTGTTTTTGTTTTTTTTCACCTTTTTTGCCGATTTTTTGTGTTTTTTTGTTTTTTTTTTAATAGCCCTTTTTGTCTCTTTTTTGTCCCCTTTACTTTTTTTTTGTTTTCGTTTATTTTTGTGTTATTTCTTGGCGCATTTTTCTCTTATTTTTTCCTGTGGCCCTTTTTTTGTCACTTTTTGGCGTTTGTTTTGTTACGTTTTTTAATCATTTGTTTTTATTTTTTTTGTTCTTTCCACCTTTTTTGTCACTTTTTTTATTGTTTTTTTGGTCGCGTTTTTGACTCGATTTTTTTGTTTTGTTTTTTGTCTCCTTTTTTATCACCTCGTTTTTCGGATTTTTTTCTCCCTCTAGATTTGTCATCTTTTTCCTTTTTGTTTTCTTCTTTAATGATCTTTTTCTGTTACTTTTTTTTCACTTTTTTTTGGTTGTTTGTTGAGATTTTTTCTCTCGTTTTTTTTATCTTTTATGGCTCATTTTTCTATCGTTGTTTTATAGTTTTTTTGTCGCTTTTTCTGTGTCTCTTTGTTGTCATCTTTTTTCCGTTTTTGTCAATTTTTGGCTTTTTTTGTCACGCTCTTGATCTTTTTCGTTGCCTTTTTTTATTCATATTTTTTTCTTTTTTTTGTGGTTTCTGTTCTTTTTTGGTCGCGTTTTTAGACTTTTGACATTTTTCATCGTCGTTTTTTATGGCCCTCTCTTTTGGTTTTTTCATAATTTTTGGTTTCTATTTTTCATCCTTTTTTTGTCGATTTTTTGTGTTTTTTGCCTTTTTCTTTAATCGCCTTTTTTGTCTCTTTTTCGTCGCCTTTATTTTTTGGGTTTTTTTTTTGGTCTTTTTCTTTCACTTTTGTTGGCGTTTATTTGTCGCCTTCTTTAATTGCCTTTTTCTGTCATTCTTTTTATCATTTTTTTATGCTGTTTTTTTCGGATCACGTTTTCGGTTCCCTTTTTTTTGTCGACTTTTTTTGCCCTTTTTTTCTGTCATGTTTTTACAGCTTTTTGTCGTCTTTTTTCTTTTACCTTTTCTTGCTTTTTTGTTGTTTTTTTTGCCTTATTTTTTTGTTATTATTTTTTTGTCGTTTTCCTTGGCATTTTTCTCCTATTTTTTCTATGGCCCTTTTTTGGATCTTTTTTATATGTTTTTGTCACTTTTTTGGCGTTTCTTTTGTCAGGTTTTGATATTGTTTTATTTTTTTTTTTGCTTTTTTTGTCACTCTTCTTCCCATCTTATTTGTCACTTTTTTTATTGTTTTTTTTTTGTTGTCGCGTTTTTGACTCCATTTTTTGTTTTGTTTTTATCTACTTCTTTAGTCATCCTTTTACGTCTCCTTTTTATCACCTTTGTTGTGTTTTTTTGTGGCTTTATCTTTTCTTTGTGCTTTTTTGAGATTTTTTCTCTCGTTTATTTTATAGCAATTTTTTATGGCCCTTTTTCCTCTAATTGTTTTACAGTTTTTTTGTCGCCTTTATTCTGTCTCCTCTCGTCTCTTTTTTTAATCACGTTTGTTTACGTTTTTTGTCAATTTTTGGCTTTTTTTTCACGTTTTTGAACTTTTTTGGTTGGCTTTTTTTGCTCTTTTTTTGTAGCTTCTGTTGTAAGCTTTATTTTGTTTTTTTTAATTCTTTTTGGTTTCATTTTTCACCTTCTTATGTCGATTTTTTGCTTTTTCAATCTTTTTTTTGCCAACTTTTGAGTGTTTCTTTGTCTCCTTCTTTAATAATTTTTTTGTCCTCCTTTTTGATCCTTTTTTTGTGTTTTTTTTAATTGCAGTTTGTTCGGATTACTTTTCCTTGTGTTTTTGTCGAATTTTTTAATGGCCCTTTTTTCTGTTATGTTTTTACAAGCTTTCTGTAGCCTTTTTTCCTCTTACCTTTTTTTTGCTTTTTTGTTGTTTATCGTCTTTTTTGTTATTGTTATTTTTTGTTGTTTTCCTTGGCCATTTTTCTCCAATTTTTTGTGGCCCTTTTTTTGTAGTTTTTTTTGTCACTTTTTGAAGTTTCTTTTGTCACATTTTGATCTTTGGTTTTTATGTTTTTTGCTTTTTTGTCACTTTTTTGTCGCGTTTTTTGACTCCATTTTTTGTTTTGTTTACTACTTTTTAATAATCTTTTTATGGCTTTTTTTTATCACCTTTGTTGTGCTTTTTTTGACGCTTTTTTTTCGCCCCCTATGTTTGTCATTTCTTTCTTTTATTGGTCTTCTTCTTTAATAACCTGTTTTTGTTACTTTTTTTTCACTTTTTTTTGTTTTTGTCGCTTTTTTTTGAGATTATTTTCTCCCTTTTTTTTTAATAGAAATTTTTATGGCCCTTTTCTTCTGTCGTTGTTTTACAGGTTTTTTTTTGTCGCTTTTATTTATTAGTTTCTTGTCGTCTCTTTTTTTATCAACTTTTTTACGTTTTTTGTCAATTTTTAGCTTTTTTTTTCGTTTTTGATATTTTTGGTTGGCTTTTTTTGCTCTTTATTTTGTCGCTTCTGTTGTAAGCTTTATTTTGGTTTTTTAAAATTTTTTTTGATTTCATTTTTCACCTTTTTATGTCGATTTTTTGCTTTTTCCATCTTTTTTTTGTCAATTTTTGAGTGTTCCTTTGTCTCCTTCTTTAATAATTTTTTTTGTCCTCCTTTTTTATTCTTTTTTTTGTTTTTATGCAGTTTGTTCAGATTACTTTTTTTGGTTCCTTGTGTTTTTGTCGAATTTTTTAATGACCCTTTTTTCTGTTATGTTTTTACAAGCTTTGTGTAGCCTTTTTTCCTGTTGCTTTTTATTTGCTTTATTGTTGTTTATCGTCTTTTTTGTTATTGCTATTTTTGTCGTTTTTCTTGGCCATTTTTCTCCAATTTTTTTGTGGTCTATTTTGTCGTCTTTTTCTTATACGTTTTTTTTTGTTACTTTTTCACGTTTCTTTTGTCACATTTTGATTTTTGGTTTTTAAGTTTTTTGCTTTTTTGTCACTTTTGTTATTGTTTTTTTTGTCGCGTTTTTTGACTTCATTTTTTGTTTTGTTTACTACTTCTTTAATAATCTTTTTATGGCTTTTTTATCACCTTTGTTGTGCTTTTTTTGATGCTTTTTTTCTCCCCCTATGTTTGTCATTTCTTGCTTTTATTGGTCTTCTTCTTTGATCACCCGTTTTTGTTACTTTTTTTTCACTTTTTTTTTGTGTTTTTGTCGCTTTTTTTGAGATTATTTTCTTCCTTTTTTTAATAGAAATTTTTATGGCCCTTTTCTTCTGTCGTTGTTTTAGAGGTTTTTTTGTCGCTTTTATTTGTTAATTTCCTTGTCGTCTCTTTTTATCATCTTTTTTTACGTTTTTTGTCAATTTTTGGCTTTTTTTTTCACGTTTTTGATCTTTTTGGTTGGCTTTTTTTGCTCTTTTTTTTTTGGTTTCATTTTTCACCTTTTTTACGTCGATTTTTTGCTTTTTCCATCTTTTTTTGTCAACTTTTGAGTGTTCCTTTGTTTCCTTTAATAATTTTTTTTGTCCTCCTTTTTTTTTTTTTGTTTTTTTTTAATGCAGTTTGTTCGGATTACTTTTTTTGGTTCCTTGTGTTTTTGTCGAATTTTTTAATGGCCATTTTTTCTGTCATGTTTTTACAAGCTTTGTGTAGCCTTTTTCCTGTTTCTTCTTTTTTGCTTTTTTGCTGTTTATCGTCTTTTTTGTTATTGCTATTTTGTCGTTTTTCTTGGCCATTTTTCTCCAATTTTTTTGTGGCTCTTTTTTGTCGTCTTATTCTTATACGTTTTTTTTGTCACTTTTTCACGTTTCTTTTGTCACATTTTGATCTTCGGTTTTTACGTTTTTTTGCTTTTTTTGTCTCTTCTCCCATCTTTTTTGTCACTTTTTTATTGTTTTTTTGTCGCGTTTTTATCGCCATTGTTTCTGTCGTTGTTTTACAGTTTTTGGTCGCCTTTTTGTTGTCTCCTTTCCTCGCTTTCTTTTGCCAATTATTCGTTTTTTTTTTGTTATTTTTGTCGTTTTTCTTGGCTTGTTTTATCTCCCACTTTTGGTGTCTCTTTTTTTTGTCACGCTTTGTTTGTGAATACCAATAACAACCACATTATTATTATTATTATTACCCCATGTTTGAGTACTTCTGTCATTACCAACCAAATGTGTAATTCCTAGTGACTTTTAATTTGATAACCTCCCCAAATTTTTCCACCAAACCAATCCAGAGAGCGCGAGACGTTCAATCCGCGGAATAGCCCCGTTGCAACATTGACCGCATTCAAATTGTCATCTTTGTTTTGACATTGTGCGGTTTTTCTTAAAACAAAAAAAACAGTAATTACCAAAAATACTCCAAAAATGAACGTGGCATTAATTTTCGTATTAACAATTTCGCTGTTCCCCACCTCATACTGCCACAACAAATACACCGCTGAAGCCAACGCGAACAAAAAATTAAAAAACGACGACATGGACTTTCGGCCCGTGAGCCTGAAACACCTGGATAAGCCCTTCAGAATGGCCAAACTAAACCTACTGTGGTCAAAAGCAGTCGTGGTAAGTACATCAATTATGTGCGAAGAACCCAGGACTTTGTGACTTTTCTAGAGGTTATCTGAGCCCAAACTGAAGTCGCTATTTGGCGAGTTGAAGCTGCACGACAAGGAGGAAATAACGTGGAAGCACTTGAAAGCCGACGGGAAGGACAAAGACGGGCTGAAGGAGGCCGAATTGCGGAAAAAATTGCTAACAATAATGGGGAACTACAACTTATTGGATCAGGCAGATGATGTCCATGATGCTTCCAAATATAGAGCGCATAAACCGTTGAATGAAGCGTCTGACAAGTATCTGAATAAGAGTTTCTTCAAGGATAAGAAGTTGAATAAGTTGTGGGAGAAGGCGGAAACTGCGGGGTTTACGCCGGAGGAATTGGCGGCTTTGAAGGAGGAGTTTGGGCACCACCAGGACAAAGTGGATCAGTATTATGCGCTGTGGCACGATGTTAAAGGGGGCGAAGACAAAGATGACGGAATTGCGAGTAAGATATGAATTTATCACGTGTCAATGACTTTAATAATGTTGTTATAAATAGATTGGTGTATTTATAGCGATGATTGTTGTAAAAATTACAGATTCTGTTGACGAAAATCTGGACAAATACAACACCATTGAGAATTTAGAGGATGAAAAACCTAATAAGGATTATCTTGATAAGGTGAACCTTCTCAGGGAAAAAACACCGCGATATTCGCGATGGTTATGATCGCCTGTTTGTTCTGGCCGCTAAAGGACCCAGCAGCAAAGAGTTTGTGGAACCCAAGGTTCAAGGGTTGTGGAAAATCGCGCTTGAGTCGAATTTTCAACCAGATGAGCTGGAATCACTCAGGGTTGAACTTCTTCACTATGAAAACCGGTTGTTGAAGCTGAGGCATCTGCAGGCAGAAGCGGCTTTGAAGGAAGATTGGCGTAAGAGAAAAGTGGAAATGGCTGGCGGTAAAACAGAGGGGATGGTGTTGATGGAAGATACAATCAAAAAGCATGCTAGGAAGGTGGAGAAAATCCATCTGGATCTTGAAACTAGAATAATGCAGAAGCATATTGAGCTATAATCGTCGTTTGGTGTGTTAACAGAGAGATATTTATACTTTTGTATTGTAAAAACTAAAGAATTTATTAATATAACGTGTCAAAATTTATTATAAAATTTGATAGGAGTCCTTAGGTAGATTATCACAAATTGATACAATACTTGTGGTTACTAAGTGTGATATAGTTTTTGGAAGTTTTGGATAATTTTTAACGTTGTAAGTTTAATGTTTTGTGCAATAATATTATTAATTTCAGAAATATTGTGGTCTTTGTTAAAATTGGCTACAATGTCTGCATACATCCCGTTCATTTCGTCCTTTAGCATTGACGTGAAGTTCGCAGTTTTTTCTTTATCTTCATCAGTTGCTTGTTTTTCGCGATTTAGTTCACACTCAATCAATTTCTGCTCTAACTCTAATATTGTTTGTTTCAGATTAGGGACTTCACTGGATTCCTCTTGATATGAAACTAATTGTTTCCTCAGTTCATCTGTTTCAGTCTTCTGAGTTTCTGAAGCTTGAGAAAGTTCCACCACTTTGCTTTCAGACAGAAGAATCTGTCTTTCAAGTTCTTCAATTTTTGTGTTTTTTTTGTTCTTGTAGATTTTTCAGTTCAGTTTGAAGCTCTTGTTCGCGCTTTGAAGCTGCATCTTGGTGGGTCATTTCCAGCTTCAACTTGGCGTTTTCTTGTTGAATGGTGTCCAGCTCCCTCACCAGATTTTCCACCCTCAGTTCCAACACCTTAATTTTACTTTTTGAAACGTCATCAGGTTTGTGGCTCACTTTTTCTGAATCAACTAACTTCATAATGCAATTCAGCTTTTCTGAAATTTGTGACAAGTTCATTCTTAGCTCGCTATTGTGGGCGCGATTTTCAGACACGTATACGTTTAAAGGGTCATAACCCATTGGTTGTGTGATAACTACGGTATTAGGGACCGTGGGCATGCTTCTCTCACTATGTATAATATTAGCTGGCGTTAGAATAGTAGAACTAGAACTAGAACTAGAACTCACGCTTGAAAAGTCTCTACTCTTACTCAAACCAGAAACTTTAGTATCCACAGTTTCCACAACTTCTTCACTTGTATCACTAGCTTTACTTGGTAAAATAGACTGCCCCATTTTAGCAATCCTCGTCAAAATATCGCTTCTCGCTTTATTTTCAGGCGTACTATCTTCTTCACTTTTTTCACTTTCTGGTTTTTCATTCACGACTTTTTTAGTGTCTTCAGACACAACTTTGCCGCCACACTTTTCCACCTGAGTTAAAACCGCCACGCAGTCGTTGTTATTGCTAAATTTAACTAACCAATTCTCTTTAGCACTGTCATAGAACGAAGCAAAATCATCCTTCTTGACACTGACTGTAAACTCCGCCCCTATTTTGGCTCTCATTATCACATTGCGCTTTTCTTTGTACAGAATCATCTCGAATGAGTTTTGAGCAGAGGAGCCGATGATTGCACAGCCGTGTTTGCCTATTGCCACGTATTTTCCATCAGTGCTAAAACGGGGTGGTAAAAAATTGTATTAATTGGAGATATACGCACAGTTTCCAGACTTGCACTACTCTGGCTACAAGGACGCTCGTTTCTGGTTTTGGCGGAGTTTCGGCTTTGGTTTCTCCGGGTTTTGGCTGTTTTGGGGCTGTGTAGGTGAGGGTCGACGGATCCGCAGTTTCGTCGAAGTTTCGGTCGAACAGGGAGCGCAAGTTGGTGCTATAATATAGCAAGTTTAGGACTGTTGTGTGATTGAGAGATTTTAAGGTGTACCTGGAAGCTGGAGCGAAATCGTAATCTTCAAGAGTGTTGTTCATTATTAATTTATAGAATGGTTAATAATAAATAAAACACTTCATTCCAATGTTTTTTTTTCTGGGAATGGTAAAAACAGTTCTCATAAGTACAATTTATGCGGATAAACAGATAAATTAAGTTCTAAGTTAACCTTATTTTTACGCATTGTTTAATGACACTGATGACAGGTCTGTGCAAAATGCGCATGCGCCAATTGTATTATGACTTTTTCATAGAGTTATAAAAATAATTGATTACAATTAAAACAAATTATACAATTAAATAGAAAGTCGCGAATACAAACAGTATTTTTTTTAGTTTTTGTAAATAAGGTGGAATTTCAAAATCACAAATGAATCTCTAGAAATTAGTTTTTGATGGTCACGGAGCAACATTTTCGAAATAATCGGTAAGAAATGCGAATTTTTGAAGATTTCTAAAGTTTTCGATATTTCAACGGTCGATTCCGGAAAAACGGTTACACTTATCAAAGAAACGATGCCGGAAGTGAGTTCTAGAGCTCGAAATCTACAAGAAAATATCTTTAGTTAAGTTTCGAAAATGTCAAAATTTGGCCGAAATTTGAAGACCATTGGAAAATTTTCACTTTTAAAAAAGTTGTCAAAAAATTGTGAAAAATTCAGGGACGTAGATCTCGACATGCTGATTCCAAAAATATAGGGTGTTGATGGTCACGGAGCAACAATTTCGAAATAATCGGTAAGAAATGCGAATTTTTGAAGATTTCTAAAATTTTCGATATTTCAACGGTCGATTCCGGAAAAACGGTTGCATTTATCAAAGAAACGATGCCGGAAGTGAGTTCTAGAGCTCGAAATCTACAAGAAAATATCTTTAGTTAAGTTTCGAAAATGTCAAAATTTGGCCGAAATTTGAAGAAGGGGGGACCATTGGAAAATTTTCACTTTTAAAAAAGTTGTCAAAAAATTGTGAAAAAATTCAGGGATGTAGATCTCGACAAGCTGATTCCAAAAATATAGTGTGTTGATGGTCACGGAGCAACATTTTCGAAATAATCGGTAAGAAATGCGAATTTTTGAAGATTTCTAAAATTTTCGATATTTCAACGGTCGATTTCAGAAAAACGGTTGCACTTATCAAAGAAACGATGCCGGAAGTGAGTTCTAGAGCTCGAAATCTACAACAAAATATCTTTAGTTAAGTTTCGAAAATGTCAAAATTTGGCCGAAATTTGAAGATTGGAAAATTTTCACTTTTAAAAAAGTTGTCTAAAAATTGTGAAAAAATTCAGGGACGTAGATCTCGACATGCTGATTCCAAAAAT
This sequence comes from Zophobas atratus, assembly GCA_022388445.1. NCBI lineage: Eukaryota > Metazoa > Arthropoda > Insecta > Coleoptera > Tenebrionidae > Zophobas > Zophobas atratus. Next base: position 56,009,869 of record CM039442.1, read on the forward strand.
ATAGGGTGTTGATAGTCACGGAGCAACATTTTCGAAATAATCAGTACGAAATGTGAATTTTTGAAAATTTCTAAAATTTTCGATATTTAAACGGTCGATTCCCGAAAAACGGTTGCACTTCTCAAAGAAACGATGCCGGAAGTGAGTTCTAGAGCTCGAAATCTACAAGAAAATATCTTTAGTTAAGTTTCGAAAATGTCAAAATTTGGGCGAAATTTGAAGAAGGGGGGACCATTGCAAAATTTTCATTTTTAAAAAAGTTGTCTAAAAATTGTGAAAAAATTCAGGGATGTAGATGTCGACATGCTGATTCCAAAAATATAGGGGTGTGATAGTCACAGAGCAACATTTTCGAAATAATCGGTAAGAAATGCGAATTTTTGAAGATTTCTAAAATTTTCGACATTTCAACAGTCGATTCCGGAAAAAACGGTTGCACTTATCAAAGAAACGATGCCGGAAGTGAGTTCTAGAGCTCGAAATCTACAAGAAAATATCTTTAGTTAAGTTTCGAAAATGTCAAAAATTTGGGCGAAATTTGAAGAAGGGGGGACCATTGCAAAATTTTCATTTTTAAAAAAGTTGTCTAAAAATTGTGAAAAAATTCAGGGATGTAGATGTCGACATGCTGATTCCAAAAATATAGGGTGTTGATAGTCACAGAGCAACATTTTCGAAATAATCGGTAAGAAATGCGAATTTTTGAAGATTTCTAAAATTTTCGACATTTCAACAGTCGATTCCGGAAAAACGGTTGCACTTATCAAAGAAACGATGCCGGAAGTGAGTTCTAGAGCTCGAAATCTACAAGAAAATATCTTTAGTTAAGTTTCGAAAATGTCAAAATTTGGGCGAAATTTGAAGAAGGGGGGACCATTGGAAAATTTTCACTTTTAAAAAAGTTGCCAAAAAATTGTGAAAAAATTCAGGGATGTAGATCTCGACATGCTGATTCCAAAAATATAGGGTGTTGATGGTCACGGAGCAACATTTTCGAAATAATCGGTAAGAAATGCGAATTTTTGAAGATTTCTAAAATTTTCGATATTTCAACGGTCGATTCCGGAAAAAACGGTTGCACTTATCAAAGAAACGATGCCGGAAGTGAGTTCTAGAGCTCGAAATCTACAAGAAAATGTGTTTAGTTAAGTTTCGAAAATGTCAAAATTTGGCTGAAATTTGAAGAAGGGGGGACCATTGAAAAATTTTCACTTTTAAAAAAGTTGTCTAAAAATTGTGAAAAAATTCAGGGACGTAGATCTCGACATGCTGATTCCAAAAATATAGGGTGTTGATGGTCACGGAGCAACATTTTCGAAATAATCGGTAAGAAATGCGAATTTTTGAAGATTTCTATAATTTTCGATATTTCAACGGTCGATTTCGGAAAAACGGTTGCACTTATCAAAGAAACGATGCCGGAAGTGAGTTCTAGAGCTCGAAATTTACAAGAAAATATCTTTAGTTAAGTTTCGAAAACGTCAAAATTTGCCAAAATTTGAAGAAGGGGGGACCATTGGAAAATTTTCACTTTTGAAAAAAATTGTGAAAAAATTCAGGGATGTAGATCTCGACATGCTGATTCCAAAAATATAGGGTGTTGATGGTCACGGAGCAACATTTTCGAAATAATCGGTAAGAAATGCGAATTTTGAAGATTTCTAAAATTTTCGATATTTCAACGGTCGATTTCGGAAAAACGGTTGCACTTATCAAAGAAACGATGCCGGAAGTGAGTTCTAGAGCTCGAAATCTACAAGAAAAAATCTTTAGTTAAGTTTCGCAAATGTCAAAATTTGGCCGAAATTTGAAGAAGGGGGGACCATTGGAAAATTTTCACTTTTAAAAAAGTTGTCTAAAAATTGTGAAAAAATTCAGGGATGTAGATCTCGACATGCTGATTCCAAAATATAGGTTGTTGATGGTCACGGAGCAACATTTCGAAATAATCGGTAAGAAATGCGAATTTGTGAAGATTTGTAAAATTTTCGATATTTCAACTGTCGATTCCGGAAAAACGGTTGCACTTATCAAAGAAACGATGCCGGAAGTGAGTTCTACAGCTCGAATTCGACAAGAAAATGTCTTTAGTTAAGTTTCGAAAATGTCAAAATTTGGCCGAAATTTGAAGAAGGGGGGACCATTGGAAAATATTCACTTTTAAAAAAGTTGTCTAAAAATTGTGAAAAAATTCAGGGACGTAGATCTCGACATGCTGATTCCAAAAATATAGGGTATTGATGGTCACGGAGCAACATTTTCGAAATAATCGGTAAGAAATGCGAATTTTTGAATATTTCTAAAATTTTCGATATTTCAACGGTCGATTCCGGAAAAACGGTTGCACTTCTCAAAGAAACGATGCCGGAAGTGAGTTTTAGAGCTCGAAATCTACAAGAAAATATCTTTAGTTAAATTTCGAAAATGTCAAAATTTGGCCTAAATTCGAAGAAGGGGGGACCATTGCAAAATTTTCACTTTTAAAAAAGTTGTCTAAAAATTGTGAAAAAATTCAGGGATGTAGATCTCGACATGCTGATTCCAAAAATATAGGTTGTTGATGGTCACGGAGCAACATTTTCGAAATAATCGGTAAGAAATGCGAATTTGTGAAGATTTCTAAAATTTTCGATATTTCAACTGTCGATTCCGGAAAAACGGTTGCACTTATCAAAGAAACGATGCCGGAAGTGAGTTCTAGAGCTCGAAATCTACAAGAAAAAATCTTTAGTTAAGTTTCGCAAATGTCAAAATTTGGCCGAAATTTGAAGAAGGGGGGACCATTGGAAAATTTTCACTTTTAAAAAAGTTGTCTAAAAATTGCGAAAAAATTCAGGGACGTAGATCTCGACATGCTGATTCTAAAAATATAGGGTGTTGATGGTCACGGAGCAACATTTTAAGTAGGGGTAGGTCAGAATTATGGAAGAAATGAGGCCAGAGGTTCTTGCTCTGGGTACGCCAAATTGAAACACAGTTAGTAGTAGTCAAATATTTTGAAAATTTATACAGGTATATACAGAGGAAGTGTGTCTTTGACCAATGATAATAATGAATCAAGTAATGTATTTTTTGGGTTGCCTAAAATACAGGTCGTCAAAGTTTGCTAATGCATGGGGGCATTCAAAGTGAGCATAAGTGACTGTGGTTTGGTGATAGTTATAAAACCTTAATTCTCTTGTCGTTCTTAAATCGTCATATAGTTATCCCAAAACAAACAAAAAAAAAAAAAAAACAAATAAAACAACCTTCTTACCTTATTTAAATATTTATTTTTCTTTTAGAAATATTAAAAACTAAAGTTAATTTACAAGTTAGTGAGTAGGTACAATACAGACTAAAGCTACATTTCAACTACGGCGACAACGTAAAGTCCTGATGCCGATATCTCAACGAATTGACATCAAATCTGTTACACACAGAACTCGACGACATGTTCGTCGAGCAATAATTAAACGGATTACTAGAGAGAAAAGGGCACGTTTGTGCCGCCATGGGTGCGTTAAAATTGCTCGTGTACAAATCCGCTTGTCCATATTGCCCATGCGAACACTTCCAGGGCATAACGTACTGCAGATCCGCGGCGGTGTGTGGAGGGATCATGTTCTGGTGCGGAAATAGCGGCTTTTCCATGGCGTCGGAGCGCGGGTTCAGTGTCGTAATGGACTTATTGCAAGACAGTTTGGTGGATGGGGTTTGCTGCAGGGTTAAGCTTCGTTCGTTTCTTCGAAATTTCGCTCGGCGGTTTTGAAACCATACCTAAAGAGATTTTTGTGTTATGTTGCCTGACTGGTGGGGTAATTAGGGTTTTGCTCACTTGGACTCTGGCTTCGCTAAGGCTGACTTTGGCTGCTAGGTCTTCTCGGACGAAAGCGTCGGGGTAGTGGGTTTTTTCGAAAACTTTTTCTAGGGCTGCTAGCTGGACTGTGGTGAAAGTTGTTCGGTTTCGTCTGGGTTTTTTGGTTTTTTCTTCGCTTCGGGAGTTTTCGGAAGTGGAGCCTGGAACAAACACGGGTAATTTTGTAAATGTTATTAGTCGAACATTTTAAAATATTCGTTTATTTTCAAAATAAAGGAATTAAACTAGGAGTATATTTTAGAATACCGAAAATGAAATTCCGTAAGAAATACTGGAAGATGAATAAATAAACTGCATACTACAGTTTACTGCTAACAAAAAGTACATTTAAACAATTAATACATAGTGATCCATTTACAAATTGTCAGTTTTGGGACATCTTGTATTTTAGAACATTTCCCTAACTCTCTGACTATGTTTATTTTTGGATTATTTTTAAAATAAATCCCAACAACCTTGGTATCAAACGAAAGCTTACATGGATTCGAAAATTTTATAAAATGTAGATGTAACGTTTGAAAAATATGAGAAAAATAACAAGTTGCCAATTTAATCATCCTGTATAAAAAAGTTAAATTTTTTTTACACGTGTATTAAGATAACAAAAAGTTTTTTCAAAATTTCAGATTTCTATCTTTAAAAATGACGAACTAGTCAATTTGTAAATTTATGTGGTTACATTTTTTGATAAAAATCCAAAAATCCATTATACTGGGAGTTTATAAATGTTTGTCCATCAAGTTGGTCGAGACGTAAGTGTCAAAAAGATAAGATCTATAATTTGTAGACACCTAGTATTATTTGTTATTTCCGAAAATGACTGAAAAATCGAGAAATTGAAATCGAAAATCGAAAAGCTGAAAATCCGAAAACCCGAAAATTCCAAATAAAACAAAAACACGAAAATTCGAAAAATTGAACAATCGAATAATCGAAAATCAAAAAATCGAGAAGTCGAAAATCAAACATCCGAAAAATAACGAAAAATCGAAAAAAAAAAACGATGAATCATATATTTGAATGATCGAAAACCGAAAAACGGATAATTGAAAAACTGAAAAGTGGACAATTAGAAGAATTAAAAAATTGAAAACTTAAAGAATCTAAAATCAAAAAATTAAAAAAAAAAAATCGGAAAACAGAAATGGAGAATTCAAGAAATTGAGAAATCGAGAAATAGAGAAATCGAAAAATCGAATAATCAAATAATAGAAAAATCGATTAATCGAAGAATCGAAAATCGAAGAAGTAGAAAATTAAAAATTCGAAAAATCGAAAAATTGATGAACATTCGAAAAATCTAATTAACGGAAATTTGAAAATTCAGAAAATCATAAAACCGAAAAATCGATAAATCGAAAAATAGAAATATTGAAAATTGGAAAAACTGAACAATCGAAAAATCAAGAAGTCGAAAATCAAAAATTCTAAAAATCGAAAATCGAGATTTCGTAAAACTAAATCGAAAAATAAAAAAATCGAAAAATCTTAAAATTGAAAAGCGAAAAATCGATAATTCGAAAAATATAGAAAAACTGAAAATCGAATAATTGAAAAAACAAAAAATTGAAAAAATCAGTGAACCAAATATTCGGAAAATCGCAAAATGGATAAATCGAAAATCAAAAATTCGAAAAATCGAAAATGGAGATTTCGGAAAATTGAAGATTCGAAATATCGATGAATATTTGAAAAATCAAAAAAACGAAAATTCGAAAATACGAAAAATCTTAAAATCGAGAAGCGAAAACGCGATAGATTGAAATATGCAAAAACTGAAAATCGAATAATTGAAAAAATAAAAAGTAGAAAAATAAAAAATATCAGTGAACCAAATTTTCGACAAATCGAAAAATCTAAAATTTGAAAAATTGAAAACTCGAAAAATCGAAAAATTGAAAACTCGAAAAATCAAAAATTGAAAATTCGAAAATTCAAACAACTGCACAATCGAAAACCGAAAAATCGAGAAGTCGAAAAGCAAAAATTTGAAAAATCGAGATTTCGGAAAATTGATGAATCGAAAAATAGAAAAATCTAAAAATTTTTTTAATAATAATAATAATTTTATTAATGCATATAAACATACAATTGATGTACAATCGGAAAATCTAAAAATTGAAAATTGGAAAATACGAAAACCTGAAAATTTGAAAATATTGAAAAATAAAAAAATCGAAAATTCGAAAAATTAGATAATCGGATAACCGAAAATCGAGAGACCGAAAATAAAAAAATTGAGAAGTCGAAAATCAGAAACTCGAAAAATCGAAAATTGATATTTCGGAAAATTGTTGAATCGAAGAACAGAAGAATCGAAAAATAGATGAACAATCTAAAAATCGAAAAATTCCAAAATTAAAAAAACTGAACAATTAAACATTCGAAAATTGAAAAATTAAGAAGTCGAAAATCAAAAATTCGAAAAATCGAAAATGGAGATTTCGGAAAATTGAAGAATCGAAAAATAGAAAAATCGAAAAATCGATAAATATTCGAAAAATCTAAAAAACAGAAATTCGAAAATTCGAAAAATATTAAAATCGTAAAGCGAAAAAACCATAAATCAAAAAATGGAAGAACTGAAAATTTGTAAATTCGAAAAACTGACAAATTGAGAAATCGAGAACTCGATAAATCGGGAAATCGAGAAATCGAGAACACTAGAAATCGAGAAATCGAGAAATCGAGAAATCGAAAATTCGAACAATCGAAAAATAGAAGAATCGAAGAATCGAAGAATCGAAGAATCGAAGAATCGATGAAGCGAAGAATCGGAGAATCGAAGAATCGAAGAATCGAAGAATCAAAGAATCGAAGAATCTAAAAATCGAAAATTCGAAAAGTCAAAAAAATCGATTAATCATATATTTGAAAATCGAAAATTCTAACAATCGAAAATGGAAAAACCGAAATTTGAATAACCGAAAAGTGGAAAAATAGAAAAATTCAAAAACTGAAAATTTGTAAATTTAAAAAATCGAAAATTCGAAAATCAAAAATAGAAAAATCAGTGAACCAAATATTCGAAAAGTCAAAAAATCGATTATTCATATTCGAAAATCGATAATTCCAACAATCGAAAATCGAAAAACTGAAAAGTGGAAAAAACAGAAAAATGAAAAATTGAAAATTTGTAAACTTGAAAATTCGAAAATTGAAAAATATAAAAATCAGTGAACCAAAAAAATTCGAACAATCGAAAATCGAAAAATCGAGATGTCGTCAAAAATTGAAAATTTAAAAAATCGAAAATTGAGATATCGGAAAACTGAAGAATCCAAAAATAGGAAAATCGAAAACAAGAAAATTGAAAATTCGAAAATTCAGGGAACTTAACAACTGAACATTCAAAAACTGAAAAATCCAGAGGTCGAAAATCAAAAATTAGAAAAATCGAAAAATCAATGAATATTCGAAAAATCTAAAAAACAAATTCGAAACTTCGAAAAATCTTAAAATCGAAAAGCAAAAATCGAAAAATGGAAAATTGGAAATTCGAAAATTCAAAAAACTGACCAATCGAAAAATCGAGAAATCGAGAGAAAACGAGAAATCAAGACATCGAAAATTTGAATAACCGAAAAATAGAAGAATCGAAGAGTCGAAAAATATTCGAAAAATCTAAAAAACAAATTCGAAAATTCGAAAAATCTTAAAATCGTAAAGCGAAAAACGATAAATAAAAAAATGGACGAATTGAAAATTTTAAAATTAAAAAAACTGACCAATCGAAAAATCGAGAAGTCGAGAAATAGAGAAATCTACAAATCGACAAATCGGAAAGTCGAGAAATCGAAAAATAGAGAAAACTAGAAATCGATGAATCGATGAATGGAAGAATCGAAGAGTGGAAGATTCTAAAATTCGAAAAATCCAAATATCGAAAATTCGAAAAATCAAAAAAATCGATGAATCATATATTTGAAAATCGAAAATTCTAATAATAGAAAATCGAAAAACCGAAAATTGAAAAACCGAAAACTGGAAAAATTCAAAAATTCAAAAATTGAAAACTTGAAAACTTGAAAACTCGAAAATTTGAAAATCAGTGAACCAAATATTCAAAAAATCCAAGAATCGAAAAAACCGAAAAGTGGAAAAAACAGAAAAATGAAAAATTGAAAACTTGTAAACTTGAAAAATCGAAAATTCGAAAATTGAAAAATAGAAAAATCGGTGGACCAAATATTCGAAAAATCGAAAAATCGAAATATTGAAAAATCGAAAAACCAAAAAATTGAAAATTCGAAAATTCACAAAACTGAACAATGGGACAATCGAAATCTAAAAATCGAGAAGTCGTCAAAGATAAAAAAATTGAAAAATCGAAGAAACGAAAATTGAAAATTCGAAAATTCAGAAAATGAACAATTGAACATTGGAAAATTGAAAAACCAGAAGTCAAAAATCAAAAGTTAGAAAAATCGAAATTCGAGATTTTGAAAAGTTGAAGAATCAAAAATGAAAAATCGAAAAATGGTAAAAATTGAAAATTCGAAAATTCAAAAAATGACATCGAAAAATCGAGAAATCGAAAATCGAGAAATCGAGAAAACGGAAATCACGAAATCGAAAATTGGAATGACCGAGAAGAAGAAATAATAGAAAAACGAAAATCGAAAATCGAAATCGAAGATGAAAAATCGAAAAATCAAGAAATTGTGAAATCAATAAAATCGAAAATTCCAACAATCGAAAATCGGAAAACGAAAATGGAAAACAAAAATTGAAAATCGAAAATTGGAAAATCGAAAATAGAAAGTAAACCAAATTTGAAAATCGAAAAATCGAAATATATGACAAATTTGAAAATCGGAAAACGAAAATTGAAAATTCGAAAATTTGGAATCTGAAAATAACATTGGAAAATTGAAAAATCAGAGTCGAAAATCAAAAGTTAGAAAATCGAATTGAGTTTCGAAATTGAAGAATCAAAAATGAAAATAAAATTTAAAAAACGAAATTCGAAAAATCTAAATCGAAAAGTCGAAAATGGAAAATGAAAATCGAAAATTCAAAAACTGCAATCGAAAACGAGAAATCGACAAATCGAGAAATCGAGAAAACGAGAATCCGAAATCGAAATTGGAATAACGAAAGAAGAAATATAGAAAATCGAAGAATCGAAAATCGATGATCGAAGATCGAAAAATCGAAAACAAAATTGATGAATCATATTCGAAAATCGAAATTCAACATGAAAATCGGAAACCGAAAAGTGGAAAACAAAATTGAAAAATTGTAAACTTGAAAAATCGAAAATTGGAAAATCGAAAAATAGAAGTCAGTGAACCAAATATTTGAAAAATCGAAAAATCGAAATATTGACAAATTTGAAAAATCTGAAGAACGAAAATTGAAAATTCGAAAATTTAGGAAACTGAACAATTGAACATTGGAAAATTGAAAATCCAGAAGTCAAAAATCAAAAGTTAGAAAAATCGAAATTCGAGATTTGAAAGTTGAAGAATCAAAAATTGAAAAATCGAAAAATTTAAAAAACGGAAATTCGTAAAATCTTAAAATCGAAAAGCAAAAATCGAAAAATCGAAAAATGGTAAAAATTGAAAATTCGAAATTCAAAAAACTGACCAATCGAAAAATCGAGAAATCGACAAATCGAGAAATCGAGAAAACGAGAAATCACGAAATCGAAAATTGGAATAACGAAGAAGAAGAAATAACAGAAAATCGAAGAATCGAAAAATCGATGAATCGAAGAATCGAAACATCGAAAAATCAAGAAAATTGATGAATCATATATTCGAAAATCGAAAATTCCAACAATCGAAAATCGGAAAACCGAAAAGTGGAAAACAGAAAAATTGAAAATTGTAAACTTGAAAAATCGAAAAATAGAATTCAGTGAACCAAATATTTGAAAATCGAAAAATCGAAATATGTATTGACAAATTTGAAAAATCGGGAAAACGAAAATTGAAAATTCGAAAATTTAGGAATCTGAACAATTGAACATTGGAAAATTGAAAAATCCAGAAGTCGAAAATCAAAAGTTAGAAAAATCGAAATTCGAGATTTCGAAAGTTGGAGAATCAAAAATTGAAAAATCGAAAAATTTAAAAAACGGAAATTCGAAAAATCTTAAAATCGAAAAGGAAAGATCGATAAATCGAAAAATGGTAAAAATTGAAAATTCGAAAATTCGAAAACTGACCAATCGAAAAATCGAGAAATCTACAAATCGAGAAATCGAGAAAACGAGAAATCACGTTGAAAATTCAATTGAATAAACTCAAAATAAAATCCAAAAAATCCAAAAAACCAAGAATCGGAAAACCAAAAAGTGGAAAAACAGAAAAATGAAAATTGAAAACTTGTAAACTTGAAAAATCGAAAATTTGAAATTGAAAAATAGAAAAATCAGTGAACCAAATATTCGAAAAACACAAATATTGAAAAATCGAAAAACAAAAAATCGAAAATTCGAAAATTCACAAAACTGAACAATGGGACAATCGAAATCAAAAATCGAGAAGTCTTCAAAAATAAAAAAATTGAAAAATCGATAAAACGAAAATTGAAAATTCAAAAATTTAGAAAACTGAACAATTGAACATTGAAAAATCGAAAAATCCAGAAGTCAAAAATCAGAAGTTAGAAAAATCGAAATTCGAGATTTTGAAAAGTTGAAGAATCAAAATTGAAAAATCGAAAAATTTAAAAAACGGAATTTCGAAAAATCTTAAAATCGAAAAGCAAAAATCGAAAAATGGTAAACATTGAAAATTTCGAAAATTCAAAAAACTGACCAATCGAAAAATCGAGAAAATCGACAAATCGAGAAATCGAGAAAACGAGAAATCACGAAATCGAAAATTGGAATAACGAAGAAGAAGAAATAATAGAAAAATCGAAGAATCGAAAAATCGATGAATCGAAGAATCGAAAAATCGAAAAATCAAGAAAATTGATGAATCATATATTCGAAAATCGAAAATTCCAACAATTGAAAATCGGAAAACCGAAAAGTGGAAAACAAAAATTGAAAAATTGTAACTTGAAAAATCGAAAATTGGAAAATCGAAAAATAGAAGTCAGTGAACCAAATATTTGAAAAATCGAAAATCGAAATATTGACAAATTTGAAAAATCTGAAGAACGAAAATTGAAAATTCGAAAATTTAGGAAACTGAACAATTGAACATTGGAAAATTGAAAAATCCAGAAGTCAAAAATCAAAAGTTAGAAAAAATCGAAATTCGAGATTTTGAAAAGTTGAAGAATCAAAAATTGAAAAATCGAAAAATTTAAAAAACGGAAATTCGTAAAATTTTAAAATCGAAAAGCAAAAATCGAAAAATCGAAAAATGGTAAAAATTGAAAATTCGAAAATTCAAAAAACTGACCAATCGAAAAATCGAGAAATCGACAAATCGAGAAATCGAGGAAAACGAGAAATCACGAAATCGAAAATTGGAATAACCGAAGAAGAAGAAATAACAGAAAAATCGAAGAATCGAAAAATCGATGAATCGAAGAATCGAAACATCGAAAAATCAAGAAAATTGATGAATCATATTTCGAAAATCGAAAATTCCAACAATCGAAATCGGAAAAACCGAAAAGTGGAAAAACAGAAAAATTGAAAAATTGTAAACTTGAAAAATCGAAAAATAGAAGTCAGTGAACCAAATATTTGAAAAATCGAAAAATCGAAATATGTATTGACAAATTTGAAAAATCGGGAAAACGAAAATTGAAAATTCGAAAATTTAGGAATCTGAACAATTGAACATTGGAAAATTGAAAAATCCAGAAGTCGAAAATCAAAAGTTAGAAAAATCGAAATTCGAGATTTCGAAAGTTGGAGAATCAAAAATTGAAAAATCGAAAAATTTAAAAAACGGAAATTCGAAAAATCTTAAAATCGAAAAGGAAAGATCGATAAATCGAAAAATGGTAAAAATTGAAAATTCGAAAATTCGAAAAACTGACCAATCGAAAAATCGAGAAATCTACAAATCGAGAAATCGAGAAAACGAGAAATCACGAAATCGAAAATTGGAATAATCGAAGAAGAGAAATAATAGAAGAGTCGAAAAAATCAAAAAAATCGATGAATCATATATTTGAAAATTGAAAATTCTAATAATCGAAAATCGAAAAACCGAAAATTAAAAACCGAAAACTGGAAAAATTCAAAAATTCAAAAATTGAAAACTTGAAAACTTGAAAACTCGAAAATTTGAAAATCAGTGAACTAAATATCCAAAAAATCCAAGAATCGGAAAACCAAAAAGTGGAAAAACAGAAAAATGAAAAATTGAAAACTTGTAAACTTGAAAAATCGAAAATTTGAAAATTGAAAAATAGAAAAATCAGTGAACCAAATATTCGAAAAACACAAATATTGAAAAATCGAAAAACCAAAAAATCGAAAATTCGAAAATTCACAAAACTGAACAATGGGACAATCGAAATCAAAAAATCGAGAAGTCTTCAAAAATAAAAAAATTGAAAAATCGATAAAACGAAAATTGAAAATTCAAAAATTTAGAAAACTGAACAATTGAACATTGAAAAATCGAAAAATCCAGAAGTCAAAAATCAAGTTAGAAAAATCGAAATTCGAGATTTCGAAAAGTTGAAGAATCAAAAATTGAAAAAACGGAAATTCAAAAAATCTTAAAATCGAAAAGCAAAAATCGATAAATCGAAAAATGGTAAAAATTGAAAATTCGAAATTTCGAAAAACTGACCAATCGAAAAATCGAGAAATCGAGAAAACGAGAAATCGAGAAATCGAAAATTGCAATAACAGAAGAAGAAGAAATAATAAAAGAATCGAAGAATCGAAAAATCGATGAACCGAAGAATCGAAAAATCAAAAAATCGAAAAATCCAAATATCGAAAATTCGAAAAAATCAAAAAAATCGAGAAATATATATTCGAAAACCGAAAATTCCAACAATCTGGAATCGAAAAGCAGAAAATAAAAAATTTGAAAAATCGAAAATTCGAAGATCGATAAACGGAAAATCAGTGAACTATTCGAAAAATTGTAAAATCGAAAAATCGATAATTGGAAAATTCAAGAGAATGAACAATCGAACAATCGAAAAATCGATAAATCGAAAATCAAAAATTTGGAAAATCGAAAATCGAGATTTCGGAAAATTGAAGAATCCATAAATAGAAAAATCTAATACTCGATGAATATTCGAAAAATCTGAAAAACTTTTGTTTAAATTAGGAAAATTTTAAAATCGAAAAGCAGAAAATCGATAAATATTCGAAAAATCTAAAAAACAGAAATTCGAAAATTCGAAAACTCTTAAAATCGAAAAGCAAAAATTGATAAATCGAATAATGGAACTGGAAATCGAATAATAAAAAAAAAACAGAAAAAAAACAGTGAACCAAATATTCGAGAAATCGAGAAATCGAGAAACTGAGAAATCACGAAATCGAGAAATCCAGTAGTAAATGATAAATCGGTTAATCAAAAAATAGAAGAATTGAAGAATTGGGTCGACGAATCGAGAAATCGAGGAGTCGAAGAATCGAGTAATCGAATAATCGAAAAATCTAAAAATCAAAAATGTCGATGAATCATATACATATTTGAAAAATCGAAAATTCGAACAATCGAAAAACCGAAAAAATGGAAAAATTGAAAAATCGAGCAATTGAAAACCGAAAAATTTCAAGAAAATGGGAATAACGTGGCAACATCGCAACGGAACTTCGAAAATAAACTGGGGTTGCAAAGCTTGAGAAAGATTCAATTAAATATGTCAAAATAAATATATAGGGTGTTTCATTAAAAAAAAAAAAACTAATTTGTGTGTTACACTTTAAAATCAGAGCAGAAACAGATTAGATGTGTAGGAATTTTTGAATATCATAAAACAACAGAATTTTCAATTTTACAGAGTGTTCTGTATTTATAGTAAAGCAAAGATTTACAATAACAGCAGTAAAATAGCATACGGAGTGTTCATAAAAAATTATAAATAAACTGAAAAATCATCGAAATTATCACTGTTAGGTATAGCAAATGGTTAACAGTAGAAAAATAAACAATCGAATAAAAAGTTTGGCTGTGTTGTTTTGATAATCTTTAATGTCAAAGAAATTCAGGAAAAATGAAATCAATTGACAACGTCGCTTTGGATAATAAATTGTGTTTGTTGGTTGTTGACTTTTTATCAGCTCTAATAGTAAATTAATAGTAAGTACATCAAGAAACTTAAGCTTATTGATTCACCCTATATATATGTTTTAATAATAATAGTTCTCATTAAATACGTTGAAAAATATGTAAAAAACATATTTTCGGTATCAATAATTAAAAACTTCTCATCACACTGAAGTTTGTGTATAAATCTCGCAGAAAGTGCACTTGTGTGCCGTCCATTTGGAACTATTTATTGCTGTGGCAATGAAACGATTCCACGTAATTTTACTCTCGTTGTAAAATTTTACAATTATATCAAGTGCGAAACGGCAGGAACTACATTTTGACTATTTAGTGACAAAAGCCAACAACTGCAACGCTCCGTCTCTTCGCTAGTAGAACACGCTAATAAAGTCACTTTTCCCGGTAAATTACGACGTCCCCCGAAAACAAATCTTAACGGTTATTTTATCTGCATTTAATTTACATGTTGAATGTGTCCCCCGCAATAAAATGAATCACGTTTGATAGTTTAATGACTTAGTGCTTCCAAGAAGTTTATTTTCGATGGGATCCCATTTTCCTCGCGATTGGGAGGTTCATCCTCACAAACGAAATTTGGCCGATTTCGCTCGGAGAGAATGCAGCTGAAAGCTGTCTGAAATATCGGATTACGTTGCAACAAGCAGCTCATTGAGATAGACAGAGAAGTCTTTGATCTGTCCTTTGATCCCCAAGTTTGAGATATTCCGGTCGGACGCACCGGTCCGCGTTCATCATTTCTAATTACATGATGCATTGCGTTTAAAATGATTCTGTTTAAACGCATCGCACACACACATGTCCCTAACTAACTAACTTTAACTTGCCGATTTTATCGCAATCATTGCCAAATAGAATACAAACATCCGTTCGCACGCAGACCTTGGGGCACAGCTATTTTTAATTACTATCTTTTTTTCGATGATTGAAATGCGGGATTTACAGAATTCATTAACTGCCGGGGAGTATGATCGATGAATGGACTCGTTTGTGCGAAAAGTGATGGAAAAGTCCGCTTTTCAGGAGCACTTTTCGGGATATTACGCAAGAAATTGCGGAGCTTAACAGTAATTTTATTTCAGTTTCGGTTTGACGGGAAACCGAGTTTTAATGGAAGGCTAGATCTTGTTTCCTTGACATTTACAAAAAGAATTATGCTTGGTTGAGTCGCAACAATTATGGATTTTTTCTCCGTTTTAGAAGTCGTAGAATACGAAAGTGGCAGTTTCTCTCTTAGTAGATTTATCCAACAAATGGCCTCTGAACAATCGAACTCGATTCATTTGAAATTAAAATTTATTTATTCGTCCCCTCAAAAAAATCGTTACATTATCTGTTAGTAAGTGAACCTTATTTTAAATTCCTCTGTTTTAACTATACATACATATGTGGAAAATAAAATGGTAAATAAAAAATTAAATTAAAATTCTCTAAAAACATATTTGTATTTTTTAGCAATGCAATCACAGGATGTCCTAAAAATTTTCTCTAGATTCTAGAAGCACAATTCCTTTCTAATTAGTGTTACATTGTCCACCATTTTATTTTAAGAATAATAATATTTAAGAATTAATATTACTATCTTCTAAAATTTTCGAGAAAATGGGATCAATCGAGCCAACGACTTTCGTGTTAGTAATTTAAGATTTTTACGGCATGGTCAAGCAGTTCAACATACGTCAGTGTGCCTAGGATAAAAATTAAGGCGGATCCATAAAGCACAAGTCCAGGAGTATGCTATTTAATAAAATTTAAATGGTGTTAGTTCAGTAGATCCTGTTCGTTCCAGATCACAGGACTCCGAGATTCTTTAAAACTACTTCAAAAACAAAAAAAAAGACAAGGGGTTTCCGAGTTTTTTGAAATTACTTCAAAAATAATACAAGGGATCCCAAGATTCTTTCAAACTATTTCAAAATAATACAAAAGGTATCCCCGAGATTCTTTCAAATTACTTCAGAAATAAAGCCCACATGAGGTCCCCGAGATTCTTTTAAACTAAGTACTTAAAAAACCAGATATAAGGAATCCCCGAGATTCTTTTAAATTACTTGTAAAAGAAGACTAGGAATCCCAGAGATTCTTTCAAACTACTTGAAAAACAAAGCATGAGGGGTCTTGGACATACTTTCAAACTACTTCAAAAACCAGACGCAAGGAGTCTCCCAGAATCTTTGAAATTACTTTAAAAACACAGAAATATCCCGAGATTCTTTCAAATTATTTTTAAACTACTTTAAAAATTAAACACAAGGGGTTGCCGAGATTCTTTCAAATTACTTTAAAAACCAAGACAAAAGGGGTCGCCGAGACTGTTACAAATTACTTCAAAAGCAAGCACCAGAAGAGGTCCCTGAGATTCTTTTAAACTACTTGAAAAACCAGACAAGGAATTCTCGAAATTTTTTCAAACTACTTGAAAAATAAGACCCATAGGGGGTCTTCGAGATTCTTTCAAACTACTTACAAAAAAATCACAAAAAGTGCTCCAGATTCTGTCAAATTACTTCAAAAACCAGACACAAATGGTCCTCTGAGATTCTTTCAATTTACTTCAAAAACAAGATCCACAAGAGTTCCCTGAGTTCCTTTAAACTACTTCAAAAACCAGACATAAGGAATCCTCGAGATTGTTTCAAACTACTTCAAAAACCAGACGCAAGGAGTGTCTCAAATTCTTTCAAATTACTTCAAAAACAAGAAAGAGACCCCAAGATTCTGTTAATCTATTTCAAAAACAAAACAATGGGGGTCCCCGAGAATGTTTCAGATTACTTCAAGAACAAGACCCACATGAGATCCCCAATATTCTTTTAAACTACTTCAAAAACCAGACCTAAGGAATCCTCGAGATTCTTCAAATTACTTGAAAAACAAGACAAGAGATTCTCGAGTTTCTTTCAAACTACTGCAAAAACCAGACACAAGGACATAAATTACTTTATGAACGTGATCTACATGAAGTCTTCACTATTCTTTCAAACAACTTCAAAAATAAAACACAGAAAGATCCCGAAATTCTTTCAAATTACCTCAGAAACAAGGCTCACATGAAGTCCCTGAAATTCTTTGAAACTACTTCAAAAACCAGACATAAGAAATCCTAGACATTCTTTCAAATTACTTAAAAAATAAGACCCATAAGGGGTCTTCCAGATTGTTTTAAACTACTTCGAAGAAAAAGGACAAAAGGAATAGGAATTCGAGATTATTTCAAATTAACTAACAAGTAAGATCCACATGAGGTCCCTGAGATTCTTTCAAAATACTTCAAAAACAAAGCATATGGAGTTCTGGAGATACTTTCAAAATACTTTAAAAACCAGACACAAGGGGTGTCCCAGATTCTTTCGAATTACTTCAAAAACAGGAAAGGGACCCAAAGATTCTATCAAACTACTTTAAGTACCTTACACAAGTGGCTCTCTGAGATTTTTTCAATTTACTCCAAAAACAAGACCCACATGAGTTCCCTGAGATTCTTTTAAACTACTTCAAAACCAGACACAAGGAGTGTTCCAAATTCTTTCAAATTACTTCAAAGACAAGAAAGAGATCCCAAGATTCTGTCAAACTACTTCTAAAACAAAACTACAGGGGTCCTCGAGATTATTTCAAATTGCTTAAAACAAGACCCACATGAGGTCTCCGAGATTCTTTTAAACTACTTCAAAAACCAGACACAAGGACACAAATTACTTTATAAACATGATGCACATGAAGTTTCCAATATTCTTTCAAACAACTTCAGAAATAAAAAACAGGAGGATCCTGAGATTCTTTGAAATTATTTCAAAAACAAGACCCACAAAGGGTCCTCGAAATTGTATCAAAATACTTCAAAAACAAAGCACAAGGGGTACCCGAGATTCTTTCAAATTACCTTACGTTTCTCCGTTATTCTTATTTAATGTATTATAAGATTTCGTATACATAATTTTAACTTTTGAAACTAAAATTACAGAAAACTTGAAAAATCGAAAAATAGAGAAATCGGAACATCGAGATCTCGAAAAATCGAAAATTCATTCCACTACTAAAATAAGTATTTCAAAAAAATTGGAATAACATGGCAAAGTCGCATCGGAACTTTGAAAATAAATTATGGTTGCAAAGCCTAAGAAGAAGTCAATCAAATATGTCAAAATATATGGGCTGTTCATTAAAAAAAAAATAATAATAATAATTTGCGTGTTACACTATAAAAACAGTAACAATACACACAAAGATCCTGAAATTGATCCTTAAATTCTTTCAAATTACTTAAAGAATAAGAAACAAGGGGTTACCGAGATTCTTTCAAATTACTTTAAAAACAAGACAAGAGATCCCGAAGATTCTTTCAAACTACTTCAAAAACAAAACAACAGAGGTCTCCGAGATTCTTTTCAATGACTTCAAGAACAAGACATAAGAAATCCTCGACATTCTTTCAAATTACTTGAAAAACAAGATAAGTGATCCCGAGATTCTTTCAAACTACTTCAAAAACAAACCATAAGGAATCCTGGAGATACTTTCAAGCTATTTCAAAACCCGGACACAAAAACACAAACAACTTCAAAAACAAATCACCAGGGATTCCCGAAAAAGCAAGCCCCACATGAGGTCCCTAAGATTCTTTTAAACTACTTCAAAAACCAGACGTAAGAATTCTTCGAAATTCTTTCAAATTACTTGAAAAATAAGACCAATAGAGATTCTTTCAAACTACTTAAAAAAAAAAACACAAAAGGTGCTCGAGATTCTGTCAAATTACCTCAAAAACAAGACCCACATAAAGTCCTTGAGATTCTTTTAAATTACTTCAAAAACCAGACATAAGAAATCCTCGAGATTCTTTCACACTACTTGAAAAAAAAAAAAGACAAGGGATCTCCGAGATTCTCTCAAAGTACTTCAAAAATAAAGGATAAGGGGTCCTGGAGATACTTTCAAACTACTTCAAAAATCAGACACAAGGATGATCCACATGAAGTCTCCGCTATTCTTTCAAACAACAAAAACAAAACACAGAAAGATCTTGAGATTCTTTCAAGTTACTTCAAAAACAAGACCCACAGGGGGTCTTCGAAATTGTTCAAATTAATAAAAAAAAAATCATCAGGGGTACCCGAGATTTTTTCAAATTACCTCAAAAAGAAGACTCCGTGGTCCCCGAGATCCAACTTACCTTACTTTCCTTCTCCTCTAGCCTTATATATTTAATGTATTATAAGATTTCGTAAACATCACTTTAATTTTTGAAACTAAAATAACAGAAAACTTGAAAAATCGAAAATCGAAAATCGAAAATCCAAAAATCCAAAAATCGAGAAATGGAGAAATCGGGACATCGAGATCTCGAAAAATCGAAAATTCGATTAATCGAAAAATAGAAGAACCAAAGCATCGAAGAATCGAAGGTTTTAAGAATCAAAGAATCGAGAAATCTAAACATAGAAAAATCGAAAAATGAAAAAAATCGATGCATCATCTCGAAAAATCGAATATTCGAAGAATGGAAAATCGAAAAACCGAAAATTGAAAAACTTAAAGTCTAAAAATAATCAAAAAACTAAAAACATGAAAAGTTGAAAAATTGACAACCGAAAAATTGAAAAATCAAGCAATTGAAAACTGAAAAATCGGAAATTCATTCCATATCTAAAAAAAATTCAAGAAAATTGGAATAACGTGGCAACGTCGCATCGGAACTTCGAAAATAAACTGTGGTTGCAAAGCTCAAGAAGAAGTCAATCAAATATGTCAAAATATATAGGGTGTTTCATTAAAAAACTAATTTGCGTGTTACACTTTAAAAACAGTAACAATACACGCAAAGATCCTTAAGTTCTTCCGAATTACATACTTAATTTAAAAACCAGTGGTTCCTAAAATTCTTTCAAATTACTTAAAAAATAAGAAACAAGGGGTTACCGAGATTCTTTCAAATTACTTTAAAAACAAGACGAGGAATCCAAAGAATCTTTCAAACCTTTTCAAAAACAAAAAAGCAAAGGGTTCCCGAGATTCTTTCAGATTACTTACTTAAAAAATAAAACCCACATGATGTGCCCGACATTCTTTTAAACTAAGTACTTCAAAAACCAGACATACAAAATCCCCGAAATTCTTTCAAGTTATTTGTAAAAAAAGACCAGGGATCCCGAAATTCTTTCAAGCTACTTGAAAAACAAAGCATAAGGGGTCCTGGACATATTTTCAAACTACTTCAAAAACCAGACGCAAGGAGTCTCCCAGATTCTTTCAAATTACTTCAAAATCAAGATCCACATGAGGTCTCAAATATTCTTTCAAACAACTTCAAAAACAAGACGGAAAAATCCCGAGATTTTTTGGAATTACGTATTTCAAAAACCAGGTACAGAAGGTCCCCGAGGTTATTGTAAATTACTTCAATAACACGACCCACCGAGGGTCCTTGAAATTCAACACTTCTGTAGTAAATAGAATAGGATTGGCGGTTAATAACTTAGTAGATATAGATATCTTCAGTTGCTCGCAACATATGTTTAACAATTATTTAAGACGTTTGTAGTTATAAGGACATCTTATTTCATATTTTGTTTTTTTTAAACTATTGTCTATTTTGGAACTTTGTTCTGTTAGTCAATAAAATTTATTTATATTAAAAAAAAAAAAAACAAAACCAAAAATCCCCGAATTGTTTTCAAACTACTTTAAAAACAAAATAAAGGGAGTCGCCGAGATTCTTTCAAACTACGTATTCAACAACAAGATTCTGTGTTCCCGAATTCTATTAAATTACCTTAATTTCCACCTCTAGTTTTATTTAATGTATTATAAGACTTCGTATACATAACTTTAATTTTTGAAACTAAAATTAAAGAAAACTTGAAAAACCGAAAATCGAAAAATCAATGAATCATACACGAAGAATTGAATATTTGAAGAATCGAAAAGTGAATAACAGAAAATTGAAAACATTAGAACCTGAAAAATCGCAAAACTAAAAAATTTCAAGAAAATTGGAATAACACGGCAATGTCGCATCAGAACTTAGAAAATAAACTGTGGTTGTAAAGCTCAATAAGAAGTCAATCAAATATGTCAAAATATATGGGCTGTCCATTAAAAAAAAAAATAAATAATTTGCGTGTTGCACTTTAAAAACAGTAACAATACACACAAAGATCCTGAAATTCTTTCGAATTACATGTTAAAATTTTTTCAAATTACTTAAAAAATAAGAAACAAGGGGTTACCGAGATTCTTTCAAATTACTTCAAAAACAAGACAAGAGATCCCGAAGATTCTTTCAAACTACTTCAAAAACAAAACACAAGGAGACCCGAAGATTCTTTCAAATGACTTCAGGAACAATAGCCACATGAGATTCCCGAGATTCTTTTAAACTACTTCAAAAACCAGATATAAGGAATCTTTGAGATTCTTTCAAATTACTTGAAAAACAAGACAAGGGATCCCGAGATTCTTTCAAATTGCCTCACTTATTTTATGTACTCTAAGATTTCGTATACATAATTTTAATTTTTGAAACTAAAATTACAGTATAAGTTTTTTTTGGAAAATGTGCAAATTCTGCTCGAAATGAAAAAATAAAAGAAAAAATAAACGACAAATATAGCGGTTATTCTGGATTTAGCTTCTATTGGAAAATGAACTTACGCTATCAATTACGTCTAAAAATCACATAATTTCTAACTAAACAACACAATATTTCTTCTATTTCTAGAGTTTTTAATCTGTTTGTTGTATTATTTTAGAAATGAATTAAAATCTTGTGTACGCCAGATTGGTAACATAAATTAATCTTTAATAAATAAGTCCAAGGGGGCGCAGTTTGCACAGATACGGACAATATGAAACAAGTTTAAAGCAGACATGAAAGTGAGAAAATATTATCAGTACATGCTTAACTTCGATTGTTTATGTTTATATGTATATCGATTTTGTCTTCTCAAAACATAGGAAGCGATAAAACGTTCAAAGTATTATCTTAGGTAAGTAGCTGTTATTATGGTTATTATTAAATAGGAGGTTTGCACACGTTTTTACTCTTATACCGGTAAAAAAATTAATGAAGACGCAGTTTAGTTGATTTGAGAGAATCAAGCCACCTATGGTGGTAAGTAAATTAAGACGGATTCATAAACCACAAGTATAGGGATATGTTATTTTGTTAACGTTGTATCATTTACACGAAATTCTTAACATTGTCTCAAATATTTGTTCATTTCTGTGAATAAACAAAAATCAAAAAGTACACAATAATTCAGTTTGGAACTAAAATATAATGACGTAATCACAAAAATTATTAAACAAATCTGTTTTTAAGTTAATGCTCTGATAACTATTTCTGCAATAAGGTGAAATGGTAATGTTTTACGCACTAAATGCGAAGTTTGTTCAATCGCGCGTAATGCAAACAAGATTTTTTCTACAACGCTCCAAAATTTAATTTCAAAATCTAATTGGAAGTGACACTTTTGTTGACAATATTTACAATTATTGTTCAATTTCTAGGAAGCCAATGGTCTGATAATGATAATGATAATACATTGTTTATAAACAAAAAAAAAAAAGCGCCGATTGTGGTGTTGATGCAGTTTAGTGTATTATCCGATCAAAGAAATAACCGAAAATAATAATATATAAATCTGTATATATGACTCTGAAATCCCGTCGGACATTGAACAACCAGCTGATGGAACTGAATATAAAATCATAGAAAAAGAAGAACTAAAACCATATTTTGGAATTGACCATTTAAAAAATTATGTTATTAAAACAAAAAAAATCTCAACTGTTTTCTTTGTTTTCAGAGCTTTTTTTTCAGAATTGAACTCTCATAAAAAATTAAAAATTACTACATATTTTTAAAACTAAAAATTTTTTTTAGGTTCTAGGGCCATGTAAAAAATAGCTTCGTTATTATGACTGAAGCCGAGTTTATTACACCATCAGTTTTAATTTTTTAAGTAAATTTGTCCGTTCCATTAAAATAAGCTATTTGTATTTATTTTAACTTTTTGGTTAACATATCGTAGTCACTGATTAATATGCCTTCAAGTTTGTTAGTGATAGGTTGGTATACAGATCTAACTGCAGATTTGTTTTACATGGAACTATTTTCAACTATTTTTGTTTATATTCGTTATCGGAATGTTCCGAACATTCGTAAACACTCATCCTTGATTATTTCAATCCCATATTCAGCCACAATTTTCCTCACTAAATTCTCACAAACTCACCTAATTTTTGAAACTGAAATTACAGAAAACTTGAAAAATCTAAAATCGAGAAATCGGAACATCGAGATCTTGACAAATCGAAAATTCGAATAATGGAAAAATAGAAGAACCAAAGTATCGAAGAATCGAAGAATTTAAGAAGCAAAGAATCGAAAAAACTAAATATCAAAAAATCGAAAAATAAAAAAATTGATGAATTATACTCGAAAACCCAAAGTACAAAAATCAAAAAACTAAAAACCTAAAAAGTGAAAAATCGACAATCGAAAAATTGAAAAATCAAGCAATTGAAAACTGAAAAATCGAAAATTCATTCCACTACTAAAATCAGTATTTCAAAAAAATTGGAATAACGTGGCAAAGTCGCATCGGAACTTTGAAAGTCAATCAATGGGCTGTTTCATTAAAAAAAAATAATAATAATTTGTGTGTTACACTTTAAAAACAGTAACAATACACACAAAGATCCTGAAATTCTTTCGAATTATATATTTATTTCAAAAACCAGTGGTTCCTGAGATTCTTTCAAACTACTTCAAAAACAAAACAAAATGTGCTCGAGATTCTGTCAAATTACCTCAAAAACAAGACCCACATGAAGTCCCTGAGATTCGTTTAAATTACTTCAAAAACCAGACATAAGGAATCCTCGAGATTCTTTCACAGTAATTGAAAAAAAAGACAAGGGATCCTGAGATTCTTTCAAAGTACTTCAAAAACAAAGCATAAGGGTTCCTGAAGATACTTTCAAACTACTTTAAAAACCAGATACAAGGAGTGTCCCATATTTTTTCGAATTAATTCAGAAACAAGAAAAGGACCCCGAGATTCTAGCAAACTACTTCAAAAACCAGACACAAGTGGTCCTCTGAGATTCTTACAATTTACTTCAAAAACAAGACCCACATGAGTTCTTTGAGTTCCTTTAAACTACTTCAAAAACCAGACATAAGGAATCTTCGAGATTGTTTCAAACTACTTTAAAAACCAGACGCAAGGAGTGTCCCAAATTATTTCAAATTACTTAAACAACAAGAAAGGGATCCCACGATTCTGTCAAAATACTTCAAAAACAAATCAACAAGGGTCCCCGAGATTCTTTCCAACTACTTCAAAAATAAACTATAAGGGGTCCTGGAGATAGTTTGAAACTACTTCAAAAACCAGACACAAAAACACAAATTACTTTATAAACAAGGTCCACATGATGCCTCCAATATTCTTTCAAATAACTTCAAAAACAAAACACAGAAAAATCTCGAGATTTTTCAAATTACTTCAAAAACAAAACACAAGGGTCCCTGAGATTCTTTCAAATGACTTCAAGAACAAGACCTACATGAAGTCCCCGAGATTTTTTAAACTACTTCAAAAATTACACATAAGGAGTTCTTGAGATTCTTTCAAATTACTTCAAAAACAAGACAAGGGATCCCCTATATTCTTTCAAATGACTTCAGGAACAATACCCACATGAGGTTCCCGAGATTCTTTTAAACTACTTTAAAAGTATAAAGCATAAGGAATCCTCGACATTCTTTCAAACTATTTCAAAAACACAACCCACAAGGGGTCCTCGAAATTGTTTCAAAATACTTCAAAAACAAATCACAAGGGATCCCCGAGATTCTTTCAAATTACCTCAAAAATAAAGCAGCGTGGTCCCCGAGATCCTATCAAATTACCTTACTTTCCTTTTAGTCTTATTTAATCGAAAAATCGAAAAATCGAGAAATGGAGAAGTCGTGAAAACGAGAAATCGAAAAATCGAGAAATCGGGACATCGAGATCTCGAAAAATGGAAAATTCGAATAATCGAAAAATAGAAGAACCAAAGCATCGAAGAATCGAAGAATTTAAGAAACAAAAAATGGAAAATCTAACTATAAAAAAATCGAAAAATTGAAAAATCAAAAAAATCCATGAATCATACTCCAAAAATCGAATATTCGAAGCATAAACTTGAAAAGTTGAAAAATCGGCATTTGAAAAATTGAAAAATCCAGCAACTGAAAACCGAAAAATCGAGAATTCATTCCACTGCTAAAAAATTTCAAGAAAATTGGAATAACGTGGCAACGTCGCATCGGAACTTCGAAAATAAGCTGTGGTTGCAAAGCCTAAGAAGAAGTCAATGTATATAGGGTGTTTCATTAAAAAAAAAAAAAACTAATTTGCATGTGACACTTTAAAACAGTATCAATACACAGAAAGATCCTGAGATTCTTTCGAATTACATATTTATTTCAAAAACCAGTGGTTGCAGAGATTCCTTCAAATTACTTCAAAGATAAGACTCACATAAGGTCCCCGAGATTCTTTCAAACTACTTCAAAAACAAAACAGAAAGATCCCGAGATTTTTCAAATTACTTCAAAAACAACACCCACAGGGGATGTTCGAGGTTCTTTAAAACTACTTCAAAAACAAAACACAAGGGTCCCTGAGATTCTTTCGAATGACTTCAAGAACAAGACATGAGGTCCCCGAGATTTTTTAAACTACTTCGAAGACCAGACATAAGGAATCTTCGAGATTCTTTCAAATTACTTGAAAAACAAAACACCTCACTTATTTTAGTGTTATTTTATGTATTCTAAGATTTCGTATATATAACTTTAATTTTTGAAACTAAAATTACAGCGTGATTTTTCTATGTAACTTTTTTTGGAAAATGTGCAAAATAAAAGAAAAAAATAAGTGGCAAATATAGCGGTTATTCTGGATTTAGCTTCTATTAGAAAATGAAATTACAACATTAAGTACGTCTAAAAATCACATAATTTCTAACTAATTTACAAGATTGCAGAAATCTGTCACCAAACAACACAATATTTCTTCTATTTCTAGAGTTTTAAATCTGTTTGTTGTATTATTTCAGAAGTGAATTAAAATTTTATGTACGCCCGATTTGTAACATAAATTAATCTTTAATAAATAAGTCCAGAAATGAAAGTGAAAAACTATTATCTGTACATGCTTAACTTCGATTGTTTATGTTTATATGTTTATCGATTTTGTCTTCTCAAAACATAGGAAGCGATAAAACGTTCAAAGTATTATTTCGCGTAAGTAGATGTTATTATGGTTATTATTAAATATAGGCTCAAGATTACTGAATTCTCAAATTTTCGCGAAAATGGAATAAATCTAAAAAGTTCTGACCCGTTACATTATGTATTACAAAAATTAATGAAGACGCAGTTTAATTTATTTGCGAAAATCTAGTCGCCTACGGTGATAAATTAAGACGGATTCATAAACCACAAGTACAGGGATATGTTATTTTATAAAATTTAGTCAAATTTTGTTAGCGTTGTATGATCTACACGAAATTCTTAACATTGTCTCAAATATTTGTTCTACATTTCGGTGAATAAACAAAAATCAAAAAGTACACAATAATTCAGTTTGGAACTAAAAAATAATGAAGTAATCAGGAAAATTATTAAATAAATTTGTTTTTAAGTTAATGTTCTAATAGCTATTTTTGCAATAAGGTGGAATGGTAGTGTTTTACGCACTGGACGCGAAGTTTGTCCAATGGCACGTAATGCAAACAAGATTTTTTCTACAACGCCCCAAAATTTAATTTCATAATCTAATTGGAAGTGACACTTCACTTGACAGTATTCAGAATTATTGATACAATTTCTAGGAAGCCAATGGTCTGATAATGATAATAAATTATTTATAAACAAAAAGTGTGTTATCCGATCAAAGAAATAACGGAAAATAATATATAAAACTGAACTCTGAAATCCCGTCGGACATTGAACAAGCAGCTGATGGAATTGAACATAAAATCATAGAAAAAGAAGAAGTAAAAACACATTTTAGAATTGAGCATTTAAAAAATTATGTTATTAAAACAAAGAAACAGACAGAAATTGAAATTTAACGCTTTTCGAAAATCTTCTTCCGGGACCTTTAATACTTTGTTTTTCGATCCAGTTTGTCGAAATCCATATCCCAGAATTTTTTGAGGATGTTTACGCAAATTTTCAAAAATCTCAACTCATTGTTTTCATAGCATTTTTTCAGAATTGAATTCTCATAAATAAAAAATTAGTACTTAATTTTAAATCTAAAAATTTTCTTTAGGTTCTAGGGCCATGTAAAAAATAGCTTAGTTATTATGACTGAAGCCGAGTTTATTACACCATCAGTTTTAATTTTTTAAGTAAATTTGTCCGTTCTATTAAAATAAGCTATTTGTATTTATTTTAAATTTTTGGTTAACATATCGTAGTCACTGATTAATATGCCTTCAAGTACGTTAGTGATAGGTTGGTATACAGATCTAACTGCAGATTTGTTTTACATGGAACTATTTTCAACTATTTTTGTTTATGTTCGTTATCGGAATGTTCCGAACATTCGTAAACACTCACCCTCGATTATTTCAATCCCATATTCAGCCACAATTTTCCTCACCAAATTATCACAAACTCACCTTCGTTCGATTCGTCCGAACTTCTCCTCTTTTGTCCCAGCCTCAGCAAACTCGTCACTGAAAATTGCCTCGTATTGTTCGTACTCAGTCTTCCGCTGTAGTCCGACGCTGCCGCCAAATTCGTCAACTGTTCGTCGTATCCAAACATTTTTAAATCACCGCTTCAAAAATCGAACCCATTCAAAAATTCAGATTTCCAGCCCGAAAATAAACGTCAAGACCCATCTCGAGTGCTCTACGTTTCAATTAGCGATCGCACTAATCCCGTAATCCCGCTAATTTGACACCGACTCAAATTGAAATTAATGTTTGTTTATGAATGCGCTAATCTAATAATGCGACCACTAGGATACAACTAACGGGAAACTGGCAGGAGCTTTTAGATCTGAAACATTTCTTAGTGACGTCTCGTGCCATCCCCACCCAAATGACTTAATTTAAAAGGGGGCGGATTTAAGCCGAAATGGTATAAGATGTTAAGTGGCGCCCCAATCATTTACTCAAATTATGGCTGCGGTAATTGGGGATAATGGTGTTGACGTTTCGGATTCTGCAGGAAGCGAATTCCTGTTTAAACGGCCATATATCGTTTTTATTGCCCGTGAAAATTATAGGATTATGACTTAATTAGCGGGCTTTTTCTGGGGGGTTTCCCATGATTGCGAAAGTGGCGGTTTTCTAGGATTTCCGATGGACTTTTTGCGAGGTACTTAATTGAGGATATGTAGAAAGCGTAATTATGCGTTTATGGTGCAGTCGCGGTGGATTTATTGTGTTGTATTTAGTTCCTGTTGAGAGTGAAATTTCATTTTTTTGAAATATTTTTGGGGCTTAACTTTTAAATTATTCAAAGTTTTATAATGAAATAATTATTTGTAAATTTTTATTTTTGCATTTTTCGATTTACTGGATTACATTTTTTGAAATTTTATAGATAGTGACTGTTTATGTCTGAAATCTGAAACTCCATTTATCACGGACATATCTGACATGTAAGTAACAACTTTAGGAGTTTCGTCAGGATCAAATCTTGGGCTGCTACTTTTTTTGCTTTTCATTAACGATATCATTGAAATAATTTCATTTAACAATGAGTTCTGCGCCTTTATTAGAGACTACATTTAAGTATTTACAACAAAACGACAAAAAGCCCCAAAAAGAGCTACTAAAAAAGAGCGATAAAAAAAGATGACAAAAAAAACGAGAGAAAAAATCGCGCATTATAAACAGTAAAAAAAGGCAGCAAAAAAGGCGACAAATGCACAAAAAGTAGGACTGAAAAAAGGCAAAAAAGACCACAAGAAGGAACTAAAACAAAACGTCCTTAAAAAATACTAAGAAAAGATTGCCAAAAAGTGGCCAAAAGGTGACAAAAACGTGAATAAACATATGTGCTTTAAAAATAGCGAAAAAAAAGCAACAGAAAAGGAGAAAAATAGCGACAGAAAGCGGATAAAAAAGTGCAATGAAATAAGACGACAAAATGGGTGAAGAAGTGAAAATTGGACAAAAGTGACAAAAAGGGGACAAAAGAGCTCAAAAAGACGACAAAAACAACGAAAAAATACGATAAAAATATAAGAAAAAAAGAGAATAGAAAAAGCGAGAAAAAACATTACAAAAGATATAAAAATGCCGACAAAATGCCGAGTGAAAAAAGTGTCAAAAAAAAAAATGAGAAAAAAGATGACAAAAAGGTGGTGCAATGGACAAAAATGACAATTGGCGCCAAACAAGAAAAAAAAAGCAAAGAAAACGAGAAAAACGGGCTTTAAAAACTGTGAAAAAAGGCGACAAAAAGAAAACAAAAAAAGAAAAAAATTTGGAAAATACGATAAAATTCAGAGTAAAAAGTGACCAGAAAAAAATACAAAAAACGACTTAAAAAATGAGCTTTTTTCCCCATTTTTTGTCACTTTTTAAGTCGTTGGGTCTTTCCAATTTTTTTATTCATTAATTTTTTCATTTTTTAAATTCCAGAACTGAGATATGGAAAAACTGAAAAATCGGGAAATCGAAAAGTCGACAAATCGAAACAGTGAAAAGTCGAAAAATAGAGAAAAGTCGAGAAATTAAAGAGTCTAAATATAAATACCGAAAAATCGAAAATATTGAAACGCCAAAAATTAAAAAATTGAAAAATCGAAACATTGAAAAATCGTAAAACTAAAATATCCGAAAATAGAAAAATCGAAATATAAAAAATCTAGAAATCGAAAATTTGAAAAAACGAGAAATTGAAGAATCGAAACATTGAAAAATCCCAAAACAGAAATATCGAAAATTTGAGTGAATAAAAATGAAAATCGAAAAATCGGAGAATCAAAAATCGAGAAATAGAACATCAAAAAGGCGAAAAATCTATAATTTAAAAAATTGAAAAATTAGAACTTCGAAAAATTGAAAAACTGAGAAATCGAAATCCCAGAAAACTTGAAAAATCGAGAAATCGTAAAACCAAAAAGTCGCTACGTTTTAAAACTCGAAAAACCGAGATGTCAAGAAATTGAAAAATCAAAAAAACCGACAAAAAAGGACAATGAATAAAAGACGACAAAAAGACAAAGAAAATTTGTTAAACATTCTCCAAAAGTGACAAAAAGACGACAAAAAAGTCCACAGAAAGTGTAAAAAATGCGCCTTAAAAACGGTGGAAAAAAGGCATAAAAAAGGCGAAAATTACAAAATAAAATAAATATGTACATACATAAAAATGGCGGCAAAAGTGTCAAAAAATGAGAAAAGATAACCAAAATATCAAAAACCCGTTTTAAAAATGGTGACAAAAAGGGTAGTAAAAACAAGCGGAAAAAAGGCGAAAAACACGATAAAATTAAGAGAAGAAAACCTGACCAGAAAGAGCCACAAAAAACCTACAAAAAACACTTAAATGTCGATAATAAAACCCCTAAAAAGACTTAAAAAAGTGACAAAAATGAGCTTTTTTTCCGTCATTTTTTGTCACTTTTTTAAGACGTTGGGTTTTTCAGTTTTTTGATTCAATTCGTTTTTTCTTCGTTCCAATTTTTCTATTCATTATTTTTTCATTTTTTAAATTCCAAAACTGAAACATTGAAATCTGAAAAATCGGGAAATCCAAAAATCGAGAAATTGAAATGCGGAAATATCGAAAAATCGATTAACCAAAAAAATCGAAAAATCAAAAATTTTGAAACGCCAAAAATTAAAAAATTGAAAAATCGTAAAATTGAAGGCTCGAAAATAGAAGAATCGAAAAATTGAAAAATCATAAAACTAAAATATCGGAAAATATGTAGAAAAATCGAAACAAAAAAATCTAGAAATCGAAAATTTGAAAAATCGAGAAATTGAAGAACCGAAAAATTAAAAAATCCCAAAATTGAAATATCGAAAATTGAAGTAAACAAAAATGAAAATTGAAAAATTGGTAAACCAAAAGTTGAAAAATCGAGAAATCGAAGTATCAAAAACTAAAAAAAATCCATAATTTTAAAAATAAAAAATTAGAACTTCGAAAAATCGAGAAATCGTAAAATCAAAAAGTCGCTATGTTTTAAAACTCGAAAAATCGAGATGTTAAGAAATTGAAAAATCGAAAAATTGAAATATTAACAAAAGGAGGAAAAAGCGACAAAAAGGCGACAAAAAAGGACAACGAAAAAAGACGACGAAAAAGACAAAGAAAATGTGTCAAAATTCAAGAAAGAGTGATAAAAAGACGACAAAAAAGTCCACACAAAAGTGTAAAAAACGTGTTTTCAAAATGGTGGAAAAAAAGGCATGAAAAAAGGCGAAAATACAAGATAAAAATAGGAGAAAGAAAAATGAAAAGAAAAACCGATAAAAAATACTAATTACATAAAAATGGCGGCAAAAAGCCCAAAAACGACTAAAAAAAGTCAAAAGATATTGAAAAAAGTGTCAAAAAACGCGCTTTGAAAAAGTACAAAAAATGATAGCAAAAAAAAAAGGCAACAAAAAAGGCGATAGATTGGGAAAAAATGGGATAAAAAATAATAAAAGGAAAAAAGAGTAAAAAAGAAAAAAAAAACGTGCTTTAAAAATAGTGAAAAAAGATGACAAAAGAGAAACAAAAAAAGATGAAAAATACGAGAAAAGTAAGATAAAAAAACGTTACCAAAAAAATCTACAAAAAACCCTACAAGAAACACAAAAATGGCGATAAAAAGCCTCTCTAAGCACGTTTAAGTCAAAATTAGCTTTTTTCCTCATTTTTGTCACTTTTTTAAGTCGTTGCATTTTTCAATTTTTCGATTCGCTTCATTTTTCCTTCTTTCCAATTTTTATACTCATTAATTTTGCCGTTTTTTAAATTCCAAAACTGAAACATCGAAATACTGAAAAATCGAGAAATCGAAACATTGAAAATTTGAGAAATCGAAAAATCGAAAATTTAGATACGTCAAAATAAAAAATTGAAAAATCGAAAACTTGAAGAATCGACGATAGAAAAATCGAAAAATTGAAAAATTGTAAAAATGAAGTATGGGAAAATCGAAAAATCGAAATATAAAAAAATCTAGATATCGAAAATTTGAATAATCGAGAAATCGGAGAATCGAAAAATTCAAATAATTCCAAAACTGAAACATCAAAAGATAAGAAATCGAAAGTTGAAAAATCGAGAAATCGAAAAATCGAAACATCAAAAAGTAGAAAAATCCATCATTTAATAAAGCTTCGAAAAACTAAGGAATTGAAATCGCAGAAAACTTGAAAAATCGGGACATCGTAAAATCAAAAAGTTGAAACGTTTTAAACTCAAAAAATAAAGATATCCAGTAGCTGAAAAATCGAAAAGTTGTAATAAAAAAAAATTTCAAAATTGGGAAATCGAGACATCAAAAAATCGCGTAATTGAAGAATATAAGATTTAAGAAATCATCAGATTGAAAAATGAAAAAGCGAGAAATCGATAAACTGAAAAATTTAAAATACAAAAAATCGAAAAATTGAAAAACTGAAAAATCAAACTTTAGAAAATTGGAAGAATTAAAATTTTAAAAATGCCAACTAAATATCAAAATAAAATACTGATACATAAATCGATAAATTGAAAAACCGCAAAGTTGACAAATCAAGGAAAATGGAAAAATCCAAAAATCGAAAAATTCCAAATGTGAAATTCCATCTAAAAACTGAAACAAAAATTTATAACTTAAAAAAATGAAAAATTAAAACTTCCAAAAATTGAAAAATTGAGGCATCGAAATCGCAGAAAAGTTGAAAAATCGAGAAACCGTAAAATGAAAAAGTCGCGAAGTTTTAAAAATCAAAAACCGAGATATCGAGAAACGGAAACAAAAAATTGGGGTATTAAAAAATTCAAAATTGAGAAATCGAAACATCAAAAAATTGTAAAATTGTAAAATTGAGGAATGTAAAATTTAAAAAATCAACAAATTGAAAAATGAAAAAGCGAAAAATCGGGAAAATAAAAAATCTAAAATTCATCAAATCGAAAAATTGAAAAACGGAAGAACCTAAAATCTAAAAAAAATTATCTAAAGACTGACAAAAAGAACTTAAAAAAATTAAAAAACTAAAATTCTATAATTTAAAAAATTGAATACTGTCAAAACTGAAATATCGAAACACTAATAAATCTATGAATCGAGAAATCGGTAAGTTGACAAATCAAAAAAATGGAAAAAATCCAAAAATTGAAAAATTCCTAAACTGAAACATCTAACAATTGAAAAATCGAAAACTCGATCAATCGAGAAATGGGAAAATGACCATACCAAAAAATTGATGACATCTTCTCTCAAAATTTTGCCGAATAAATCCTATCTAAAATAAACAAATTATTATGCCTTCATAGCTGTGGTTTATTGATGCATTCATTGTTTTTATAATTATGTACTCACCTAGGGTGATTAAAAAAAAATAATGAATGAGCCAATCTATTTTATTGATCAAATCAAGTCTTGAAAATTTTATAACTGTATACTGATTTAAAAAAAAAGCTTAAAACTATCATCAAAGAAATCTGAGAGTGTGAGGGAAGTATTGTATATATTTTTTAAACCCATTTTTTATTATGTGTAACAGATTTCAAATTCCAAGAAAAAACGTTGTTTGAAAAATATGGAAATACTTAATTATTACAGGAGCTTTGTGTATGTAATTCTAAAGCCCAAGAGCTTCCGAACTTTACATATATACATACTAATATTCGCCAAATATAATGTATTGTGAAATAAATATTCTGTTCTATTATATTCTGAAAAAAAAAAATGCGATGACGTCTTTATCTGTCCAGTGAGAACGAACAAATAACTTGTCTATTTACACAATTATTTTTGATTTTTGTCCGCTTAAATTTCATTCGTTTTTGAAACTTCCCAATTATATCCTTCGAGTTTCCTCCAAACTCCACTTTTCTTCCTTCGATATTCGACCGCGATTACGCTTTAACTCCAGCTCCACTAACCACCGAAATGCTTCGCTTGATAGCATGGTAATTTAAAGCCAACATGGTTCAGCATATGTGGTTACTTAGACATGAGACAGTTTTCCGAGATCTGTATGCTCCACTGACTTCGGAGGATGTTCTGGCATGGTCTTGATGTGTGGCGTTACGCCCGCTGTGGGCCGGTCTCGGCACCAAGACGCCTTTGCCAATCATTCAAATTTCATAAAAACCCGTGACAAATGGCCTGCTTTTCCGTCACCGAAAAAATCGACGATATTTGTTATCAGCCGCGGCGTACACGTGGAGATTTCGCCGCCCCGAATTCACCTGACGAGTGGGTTATTTTCGTTGGGTCAAGCGAGCGAGCGAGTTTTAAAAATATGAATGGGTTTTCTGGTGTTTTCCAAAATAAGAAACTTCCAGCGAATTGCTAAAAATGTACTTTTTTTTCAAAGCAAAAAAAACACGATACTTTTGTTCAGGATGTTTTTAGACAAAGATAGGCCATGTAAATCTGTTATTGTTGAATTTATTTTAATTTAATTGTAATAATAACGCAAACGATTTCTTTCGTCAAGAACACAATTTAGAATGCTTTGGAAAGAAAGTTTGAGGCGTACAAATTTGAAAATTGATTCTGCTTTCAAAATTTATAAAGTCCTTTGTTATGTATTTTTAAAATTATATTTTAAGGTACACTTTGATCGAGAAGATTTCGTCTACGACTTAAAGTTTAAAGAGAGCTGTACCTAAATATTTTAAACCTCAAGGTTTTAAAGATACTGAAGAAAAAATTATTAGTGCAAATCGACTGCTTAGGAAAGTACTACCAAAATTTATTGTGGCAGATTTCTTAAGAATTTTTCAGATCTTTACAACTCGTTTCAGGTCCTCTCAAATTTTTCAGGATCGCTTTGGATCCTTTCAGACTGTTCCAGATTCTTCCAGTTTTCTCTAGATTTTACTAGATTCTCTCAAATTCTCTCAGATTCTTCCAGGTTGACCTAGATTTGTCTAGATTCCGTGAGATTCTTTCCGATCCCCTCTGATTCTTCCTAATTTTTTCCGATTCTTAGTCTCATATTTCCGCAGATTATCTTGAATTCTCTCAGATTCTTCCAGATTTTTCTAGATTTTTCTAGATTCTCTCAGGTTCTAACAGATTCTTTCCGAATTTCCCAATTTCTCCCAAATGCCCACAAATTTCTCCAGATCTCTGAAGATCCGTCCAAATTCTTCCAGTTTTTTTTAGATTCTTCTAGATTTTTCGAGATTCTTCGAGATTCCCTCAGATTCCTCCAGGGAATGTGAGAGAATCTCGAAGAACCTAGCAAAATCTGAAAGACTCTAGAAAAATCTTGAAGAGTCTGCAGGAATCTTAAAGGATTTATAAGGATCTGAAATAATCTGGACAGAACGGAATTATTTTAAAGACTCTTGAGGATTTCTGATGGTATCTTTGAAAGAATCGGAAAAGTTCGAAGGAATGTGAAAAAATTCGAAAAAATCCGAAAAATTCGAGAGATAGAATCAGAAAGAATCCAGAGAATTTGAAAAAAATCTCGAATTCTCTCAGATTCTCAGAATTTTTCGCCTTTCATATTGTTTCAGATTCTTTCGAAATTTTCCAGATCAGTTCAGATCCCTGCAGACTCTTTCAAATTCTTGTTGTTTTTTCTAGATTCTTCCGAATTCTTCGAAAAAATGAAATTTTAGAAACCTTATGTTGAAAAATTAATGCGAAAGTTTCTAGAAAAAATGCACTTTGTTACAGATTTTTTTCTATTCTTTCAAGTTATCTCAATATCGCTCAATATTCCCTCAGATATCCTAAGAATTTTTCAGATTTTTACAAATCGTTTCAGCTCCTCTCAAATTTTTCAAGATCGCTTTGGACCGTTCCAGATTCTTCCAGTTTTTTCTAGATTTTACTAGATTCTCTCAAATTTTCGCAGATTCTTCCAGGTTGACCTAGATTTGTGTAGATTCCTTGAGATTCTTTCCGATTCCCTCTGATTCTTCCTAATTCTTTCCGATTCTTACTTTCATATTCCTTCAGATTTTCTTGGATTCTCTCAAATTCTTCCAGATTCTTTCAGGTGTTTTCAGATTCTTTCCTTTTTTTAAAGATTCGTCCTTTCGGCCTCCTTTGCATTCTTTCGTATTATTCCGGATGGTGTTGGATGCTGTCGGATTGTTTAACATTTTTTCGAATTTTTTTCAGTTCTAAATATTCAAATCATTTTAGAACCTTACAGATACTTTCAGATGCCTGCAGACTCTTTTAAAATGCCTTCAGATTCTTTCATTTTCTTTTTGATTCTCTCTTTCAGATTTTTTACATTTTTTTTGTTCTAGATTTTTCGAGATTCTTCGAGATTCTCTCAGATTCTTCCAGGGAATGTGAGAGAATCTCGAAGAACCTAGCAAAATCTGAAAGAATCTAGAAAAATTTTGAAGAGTCTGCAGGAATTTGAAAGGATTTATAAGGATCTGAAATAATCTGGACAGAACTGAAATATTTTAAAGAATCTTGAGGATTTCTGATGGTATTTTTGAAAGAATCTGAAAAGTTCGAAGAAATCTGAAAAAATTCGAAAAATTCGAAAGAGAGAATCAGAAGGAATCCTAAGAATTTGAAAAAAATCTCGAATTCTCTCAGAATCTCAGAATTTTTCATTTTTCATATCGTTTCAGATTCTTTCAAAATTTTCCAGATCAGTTCAGATCCCTGCAGACTCTTTCAAATTCTTCCGAATTCTTCGAAAAGATGAAATTTTAGTAACCTTATGTTGAAAAATTAATGAGAAAGTTTCTAGAAAAAATGCACTTTGTTACAGATTTTTTTCTATTCTTTCAAGTTATCTCAATATTCCTCAATATTCCCTCAGATATTCTAAGAATTTTTCAGATTTTTACAAATCGTTTCAGGTCCGCTCAAATTTTTCAAGATCGCTTTGGACTGTTGTAGATTCTTCCAGTTTTCCCTAGATTTTACTAGATTCTCTCAAATTCTTTCAGATTCTTCCAGGTTGATCTAGATTTGTCTAAATTTCCTGAGATTCTTTCCGATCCATTCTGATTCTTCCTATTTCTTTCCGATTCTTAGATTCATATTCCCTCAGATTTTCTTGAATTCTCTCAGATTCTTCCAGATTCTTTCAGAAGTTTTCAGATTCTTTCCGTTTTTTAAAGATTCGTCCTTTCGGATTCCTTTGGATTCTTTCGTATTATTCCGGATGCTTTTCGATGCTGTCGGATTGTCTCACATTTTTTCGAATTTTTTCCAGTTCTAAATATTCAGATCGTTTTAGGATCTTACAGATACTTTCAGATGCCTGCAGGCTGTTCTAAGTTCTTTCAGATTTTTCTAGATTTTTCGAGATTGTCTCAGGTTCTCACAGATTCTTTCCGGACTTCCCAATTTCTCTCAGATTCTTTCAGATTCTCTCATATTCCTTTAGATTCCTTCAGATTCTTTTCGGAGCTCCCAATTTCTCTCAAATCATCATTTTTGCTTTTTGATTCTCTCTTTCAGATTTTTTCTATTTTTTTTTATTTTTTGCGATGATTCCGGATTGTTTCAAATTCTCTGAAATTTTTTAAGATTCTTTCAAAGTCACCGTCAGGAATCCTCAAGATTCTTTCAAATTTTTCAATTCTATACAAATCGTTTCAGACCCTTTCAGATTCCTGCAGATTCTTCCAAATTCTTCCAGTTTTTTTTAGATTGTTCTAGATTTTTCGAGATTCTTCGAGATTCCCTCAGATTCCTCCAGGGAATGTGAGAGAATCTTGAAAAATCAAGCAGAATCTAAAGAATCTGGAAAAATCTAGAAGAATCTGCATTAATCTGAAAGGATTTATAAGGATCTGAAATAATCTGAACAGAACTGAAATATTCTGAAGAATCTTGAGGATTTCTGATGGTATCTTTGAAAGAATCGGAAAAGTTCGAAGGAATCTGAAAAAATTCGAAAAAATCCGAAAAATTCGAAAAAGAGAATCAGAAAGAATCCAAAGAATTTGAAAAAAAATTCGAATTCTCTCAGATTCTCAGAATTTTTCGCTTTTCATATCGTTTCAGATTCTTTCGAAATTTTCCAGATCAGTTCAGCTTCAGATTCCTGCAGACTCTTTCAGATTCTTGTTGTTTTTTCTAGATTCATCAGAATTCTTTGAAAAAATGAAATTTTAGAAACCTTATGTTGAAAAATTAATGCGAAAATTTCTAGAAAAAATACACTTTGCTACAGATTTTTTTTCTTTTCTTTCAAGTTATCTCAGTATTCCCTCAGATATCCTAAGAATTTTTCAGTGTTTAGAAATCGTTTCAGGTCCTCTCAAATTTTTCAAGATCGTTTTCGACTGTTGCAGATTCTTTCAGTTTTCTCTGGATTGTAGTAGATTCTCTCAAATTCTCTCAGATTCTTCCAGGTTGATCTAGATTTGTGTAGATTCCCTGAGATTCTTTCCGATTCCCTCCGATTCTTCCTAATTCTTTCCGATTCTTAGTTTCATATTCCCTCAGATTTTCTTGAATTCTCTCAGATTCTTCCCGATTCTTTCAGGTGTTTTCAGATTCTTTCATTTTATTAAAGATTCGTCTTTTCGGATTCCTTTGGATTCTTTCGTATTATTCCGGATCCTTTTCGATGCTGTCGGATTGTCTCACATTTTTTCGAATTTTTTTCCAGTTCTAAATATTCAGATCGTTTTAGCCTTACAGATACTTTCAGATGCCTGCAGACTCTTCTAAGTTCTTCTAGATTTTTCTAGATTTTTCAAGATTCTCTCGGGTTCTTACAGATTCTTTCCAAATTTCCCATTTTCTCTCAGATTCTTTCAGATTCTCACATATTCCTTTAGATTTCTTCCGATTCTTTTCGGAGCTCCCAATTTCTCTCAGATTGGTTCAAATGCTTTCAGATTATTTCATTTTCTTTTTGATTCTCTGTTTCAGATTTTTTCCATTTTATTTTATTTTTTCCGATACTTCCGAATTTTTGATGGTATCTTTGAAAGAATCTGAAAAGTTCGAAGGGATCTGAAAAGTTCGAAGGAATCTGAAAAGATTCGAAAAAATTCGAAAAATTCGAAGGAGAGAATCAGAAAGAATCCAAAGAATTTGAAAAAAATCTCGAATTCTCTCAGATTCTCAGAATTTTTCACCCTTCATAAATTTTCCGGATCAGTTCAGTTGTTTTTTCTAGATTCTTCTCAATTCTTCGAAACAGCTAAAATCCATCTACCAATATAAAAATAACAATAATTTTTCACGTTTAATTTTAAAACATTAGAAAAAAAACTTGGTGGATAATTTTGCGTCTCAGTAATATTTTAGTCATTTTAATTGCACATACCGCCACTGAAAATTTGACTGACAAAGACAGAGCTAAAATCTATAGCTGCACTCTAATAATTACGTGTCTTGATGACACTGGAGATACCACCCTTAGCTATCTAAAAAATCTAAATTACACACCGTGGGAACTAGTAAAATTTTGACCAAAACCGGCAGTCTTCCTCCATAGTTTCGACTGTCTAATCCACCAAGTTCTCAATATTTTCTCCTACGACAACTGAATTTTTGTGAGTGAAGAAATCGGTTCATTTCACCCCTTGCGGAAATGACGCTTATTACCATTATCCGAGTAAAAATCGCAACGCCCCATGAATGCCGGCTCTGTGGGCGCAGGCTAGAGCTGGGAAGTTGTCCATAAAGGAAGTTCACTCGAAATAATTTAAGAGCGTCAGATCTTTATTAAAACGTCAACCTCAAACGCCGCAGTAAATTAGGCGAACGCAAGTAATCATTCATTAGTTTTATGATTTAGTGGCGTGTTCGTTCGTATCACGTGTGTGCGTTGACGGGGTGAGTAATAGTACCGTTGGCTCGTTTACATAATTTGCGCCAATCAGCGAAGCGCTCTGTCTTGATGCGAACCTCTATTTATCTTGTCTTTTCGGTGTAGTTAAATGCCACATCTGTATCTGTCAGCGGGGCCCAACCATCCGGCTATATTTATAATAAAGGATAAATTGCGCGAATAGTTCGGCTGGGGTTAATAAAAGGAGAGTGGTGGACTGGACGGAGGTGCGGAGGACCACCGTCTGGTCGAACGATCGAGCGTTTGTATTTTTTTGCTTCTTGGTAGTTTTTTCTTTCACGTTTTCTGTTTAGCCTGCTGTGGTTTTATACAGTTATAAGAGGTTTAAGGCATTGTAAATTTGCAAAATTGAAAGAACGAAAAATTTAAATTAAAAAAATATTATAAAATCGGAACATGAAACATTGTAAAAAGAAGAAAATAAAAAAACCGAAACAAGAATCGAAAATTTGAAGAATTGTAAAACTAAAGAATCAAAAAATTAAAAATTGAAGAAACAAGAAAAAAATGGAAAATTGAAAAATCGCCAATCGAAAAATTGAAGAAATGAAAAATTGAAAAAATTACAATCGCAGAAACAAAAAATAAAAGATCGAAACTTTAAAAAGTCTAAATTGAAAAAATAAAGAAAATAAAAAACCGAAAAGAAACAAATCAAAAAATTGAAGAATTAACTGCCAGTTTATAAAATATTCGCACTTTAGAAACTGAAGAAACGAAAAACTGAAAAACTAAAACATCGAAAGAGTAATTGAAAAATCGGAATAATTAGAAATCGAGAAATTAAAATTGAAAAAAAATAAAAATAAAATCAGAACATGAAAAATTGTTAAAAGAATAAAATGAAAAACCAAAACAAGAATCGAAAATATGAAGTAATGAAAACTAAAGGATCAAAAAATTAAAAATTGAAAGTCAACAAATTTTACATGGAAAAATTGCGAAATCTAAAAATTGAAGAAACAAGAAAATGAAAAATTGAAAAAATTACAATCGCAGAAACAAAAAATAAAAGATCGAGACTTTAAAAAGTCTAAATTGAAAAAATAAAGAAAATAAAAAACCGAAAAAAACAAATCAAAAGATTGAAGAATTAACTGCCAGTTTATAAAATATTCGCACTTTAGAAACTGAAGAAACGAAAAACTGAAAAACTAAAACATCGAAAGATAATTGAAAAATCGGAATAACTAGAAATCGACAAATTAACATTGAAAAAAATATATATAAAATCAAACATGAAAAATTGTTAAAAGAACAAAATAAAAAACCAAAACAAGAATTGAAAATTTTGAAGTAATGAAAAACTAAAGGATCAAAAAATTAAAAATTGAAAGTCAAAAATTTTACATGGAAAATTGCGAAATCTAAAAATTGAGGAAACAAGAAAATGAAAAATTGAAAAATCGCCAATCGAAAAATTGAAGAAATGAAAAATTGAAAAATTACAATCGCAGAAACAAAAAATAAAAGATCGAAACTTTAAAAAGTCTAAATTGAAAAAATAAAGAAAAAAAAACCGAAAAGAAACAATCAAAAGATTGAAGAATTAACTGCCAGTTTATAAAATATTGCTTTAGAAACTGAAGAAACGAAAAACTGAAAAACTAAAACATCGAAAGATAATTTGAAAAATCGGAATAATAGAAATCGAAAATTAACATTGAAAAAAATATAATAAAATCAACATGAGAAATTGTTAAAAAACAAAATAAAAAACCAAAACAAGAATTGAAAATTGAAGTAATGAAAAACTAAAGGATCAAAAAATTAAAAATTGAAAGTCAACAAATGTTACATGGAAAAATTGCGAAATCTAAAAATTGAGAAACAAGAAATGAAAAATTGAAAAATCGCCAATCGAAAAATTGAAGAAATGAAAATGAAAAAATTACAATCGCAGAAACAAAAAATAAAAGATCGAAACTTAAAAATCTAATTGAAAAAATAAAGAAATAAAAAACCGAAAAGAAACGAATCAAAAATTGAAAATTAACTGCCAGTTTATAAAATATTCGATTTAGAAACTGAAGAAACGAAAGACTGAAAAACTAAAACATCGAAAGAATAATTGGGAAAATCGGAATAATAGAATCGAGAATTGAATTGAAAAAATATAAAATAAAATCAGACATGAAAAATTGTAAAAGAAAAAATAAAAAACCAAAACAACATCGAAAATTGAAGTAATGAAAAACTAAAGGATCAAAAAATTAAAAATTGAAAGTCAACAAATTTTACATGGAAAAATGCGAATCTAAAAATTGAAGAAACAAGAAAATGAAAATTGAAAAATCGCCAATCGAAAATTGAAGAAATGAAAAATTGAAAAAATTACATCGCAGAAACAAAAAATAAAAGATCGAAACTTTAAAAATCTAAATTGAAAAATAAAAAAATAAAAAACCGAAAAGAAACAAATCAAAAATTGAAAAATTAACTGCCAGTTTATAAAATATTCGCACTTAGAAACTGAAGAAACGAAAAACTGAAAACTAAAACATCGAAAGATAATTGAAAAATCGGAATAACTAGAAATCGACAAATTAACATTGAAAAAAAATATATATAAAATCAGAACATGAAAAATTGTTAAAAGAACAAATAAAAAACCAAAACAAGAATTGAAAATTTGAAGTAATGAAAAACTAAAGGATCAAAAAATTAAAAATTGAAAGTCAAAAATTTTACATCGAAAAATTGCGAAATCTAAAAATTGAAGAAACAAGAAAATGAAAAATTGAAAAATCGCCAATCGAAAAATTGAAGAAATGAAAAATTGAAAAAATTACAATCGCAGAAACAAAAAATAAAAGATCGAAACTTTAAAAGTCTAAATTGAAAAAATAAAAAAATAAAAACCGAAAAGAAACAATCAAAAATTGAAGAATTAACTGCCAGTTTATAAAATATTCGCACTTTAGAAACTGAAGAAACGAAAAACTGGAAAACTAAAACATCGAAAGAATAATTGAAAAATCGGAATAATAGAAATCGCAGAAATTAAACATTGAAAAAAAATAAAATAAAATCAGAACATGAAAAATTGTTAAAAGAAGAAAATAAAAAAACCAAAACAAGAATTGAAAATTTGAAGTAATGAAAAACTAAAGGATCAAAAAATTAAAAATTGAAAGTCAAAAATTTTACATCGAAAAATTGCGAAATCTAAAAATTGAGAAACAAGAAAATGAAAAATTGAAAAATCGCCAATCGAAAAATTGAAGAAATGAAAAATTGAAAAAATTACAATCGCAGAAACAAAAAATAAAGATCGAAACTTTAAAAAGTCTAAATTGAAAAAATAAAGAAAATAAAAAAACCGAAAAGAAACAAATCAAAAGATTGAAGAATTAACTGCCAGTTTATAAAATATTTGCACTTTAGAAACTGAAGAAACGAAAAACTGAAAAACTAAAACATCGAAAGAATAATTGAAAAATCGGAATAATTAGAAATCGAGAAATTAAAATTGAAAAAAAAAATAAAACTAAAATCAGAACATGAAAAATTGTTAAAAGAAAAAATAAAAAAAGCAAAACAAGAATCGAAAATATGAAGTAATGAAAAACTAAAGGATCGAAAAATTAAAAATTGAAAGTCAAAAATTTTACATGGAAAAATTGCCAAATCTAAAA
Source organism: Zophobas atratus (assembly GCA_022388445.1). NCBI lineage: Eukaryota > Metazoa > Arthropoda > Insecta > Coleoptera > Tenebrionidae > Zophobas > Zophobas atratus. The sequence goes on from CM039442.1 coordinate 56,053,560, forward strand.
ATTGAAAAAACAAGAAAATGAAAAATTGAAAAATCGCCAATCGAAAAATTGAAGAAATGAAAAATTGAAAAAATTACAATCGCAGAAACAAAAAATAAAAGATCGAAACTTTAAAAAGTCTAAATTGAAAAAATAAAGAAAATAAAAAACCGAAAAGAAACAACTCAAAAGATTGAAGAATTAACTGCCAGTTTATAAAATATTCGCACTTTAGAAACTGAAGAAACGATAAACTGAAAAACTAAAACATCGAAAGAATAATTGAAAAATCGGAATAATTAGAACTCGAGAAATTAAAATTGAAAAAAAATAAAAATAAAATCGGAACATGAAAAATTGTTAAAAGAAGAAAATAAAAAACCAAAACAAGAATCGAAAATATGAAGAATTGAAAAACTAAAGATCAAAAAATTAAAAATTGAAAGTCAACAAATTTTACATCGAAAAATTGCGAAATCTAAAAATTAAAGAAACAAGAAAATGAAAAATTGAAAAATCGCCAATAGAAAAATTGAAAAAAATTACTATCGCAGAAACAAAAAATAAAAGATCGAAACATTGAAAAATCTAAATTGAAAAATAAGGGAAATAAAAAACCGAAAGAAACAAATCAAAAAATTGAAAAATTAACCGCCAGTTTATAAAATATTCGGACTGAAGAAACTGAAGAAACGAAAAACTGAAAAACTAAAAAATCGAAAAAATAATTGAAAAATCGGAAGAATTAGAAATCGAGAAATCGAAAATTTGCAAAATTGAAGAAAGGAAAAGTTGAAAAACTGCAAAATAAAGAACGAAAAACTAAAATTAGAATAACAAAATAATTGAAAACAGTGAAAATTAAAAATCGAGAAATTGGAAAGTTGCAAGATTGTAAAACCGAAAAATCTACAAATTTAAAAATTAAAAGTCGAGAAACGAAATATTACAATAGTGTAAAACTAAAAAATCGAAAGAAAAAAATTGAAAAATCGAAACATTGCAAAATAAAAACCGAAAAACTAAAATCAAATGATGTAATAATTGAAAGCATGGAAACTTTACAATTGAAAAGATTAAAAATCGTAAAATGTCGGAAACGTAAATACGAGAAAAGAAAAAATCTAATAAATAATAAAGTCAAAAGTTGAAAAATCGAAGAATTGGTAAATTAAACGTGGAAAACTAATTAAAATTGAAAAATCTCAAAACGAAACCGAAAAACTAAAAGTCGAATAATGTACTTAGTTAATGAAAAATCTAAAATGGCCAAATTTTAAAACCGAAACATCGACAAATTTAAAATTGAAAAGGTAAAAAACCTTAAAACTGCTTACAGAACGTAAAAATGGAAAAATAATTAATTAAATAATCGAAAAACTAAAAATTCAGAAGCGAAAAAAAAATCGAAAAATTGAAAAATCAAAAATCGGGAAACGAAAAATTAGAAAATTGAAGAATTAAAAATCGACAAACGAAAAATTGAAAAATTGTACGATAAAAAAATTCAAAATCGAAAAAGTGTAACAGTGAAAAATTGAAAAAAAGGAAATAAAAAATCGAAAAATTGCAAAATAAAAACCGGAAAACTAAAAAACGAATAATGTAATAATTGAAAACATGGAAAATTTAAAATCGAAACGTAAAAATGAAAAAAGAATACATTAAATAATCGAAAAAACGAAGAAATTCAAAAGAAAAAAGTAATCGAAAATTTGAAGAAACGAAAAACCAAAAAATCGAAAGATGGAATATTTGAAATTCAGAATAATCAAAAGAACGAGAAATTGAAAAATTGAAAACATTGAAAAATTAAAAATTTGCAAAATGTAAGAAATGAAAAGTTGGAAAACTGCAAAATAAAGACAGAAAAACTAAAAATCTAATAAAGAAATAATTGAAAACATGGAAAATTCAAAATCGAGATACAGAAAAATTGAAAAGTTGGAAAATTGAAAAACTGACAAATTTAAAAGTTGAAAAGTTCTACTTGAGACTAAGTTGATCACTGAAGAAACTAAAGAAACGAAAAATTCTAAAATAAAATCTGAAAAACTAAAAAGTTGAAAGAATAATTGTAAAATTGGAATAATTGAAAAATCCAAAAATTGAGAAGATTGAAAAATTGAAAATCTGTAAAATTGAAGAAACGGAAAGTTGAAAACCTGCAAAATAAAGATCGAAAAACTAAAATTAGAATAACAGAATAATTGAAAACACTTGAAAATTAAAATTGTAAAACCGAAAAATCTACAAAATTAAAAATTGAAAAAATAAAAAATTGTAAAATTGCGAAAACGTAAAAATGAAAAAGGAGAAAATCGAGAAATTGAAGAAATGATGAATTGAAAAATTAAAAGTCGAGAAACATAATATTGCGAAAGTGTAAAACTGAAAAATGGAAGAAAAAAAAATTGAAAAATCGAAAAATTGCAAAATAAAAACCGAAAAACTAAAAAACAAATAATGTAATAACTGAAAATATGGAAAATTTAAAATTGAAAAGATAAAAAATCATAAAATTTCGGAAACGTAAATACGAGAAAAGAAAAAATCGAATAATTAAAAAAGTCAAAAGTTGAAAAATCGAAGAATTGAAAAATTTAAAGTGGAAAACTAATTAAAATTGAAAAATCTCAAAACGAAACCGAAAAACTAAAAATTGAATGATGTACTTAGTTATATGAAAAATCTAAAATGGCCAAATTTTAAAACCGACAGATGGACAAATTTAAAATTGAAGAGATAAATAATCTTAAAATTGCTTACAGAACATAAAAATGAAAAAAAAAAAAATTAAATAATCGAAAAACTAAAAAATTCAGAAGTAAAAAAAAATTGAAAAATTCCGAAATAAAAATCGAAAAACTAAAAATCGACTAATGTAATAATTGAAAACATGGAAAATTTAAAATTGAAAAGATAAAAATCTTAAAATTATTAAGTACAGAACGTAAAAATGAATAAAGAATAAATTAAATAATCGAAAAACTAAACAATTCAGAAGAAAAAAAACATCGAAAAATTGAAAAATTAAAAATCGGGAAACGAAAAATTGGAAAATTGAAGAATGGAAGAATTCAAAATCGAAAAAAATATTGAAAACATAAAAAATCGTAAAATTGCGAAAACGTAAAAATGAAAAAAGAGAAAATCAAAAGTTAAAAAATTCAAATTTAAAAATCGAAAAATTGAAGAAATGAATAATTGAAAAATTAAAAATGGAGAAACGAAATATTGCAAAAGTGTAAAACTGAAAAATGGAAGACAAAGAAACTGAAAAATCGAAAAACTGCAAAATAAAAACCGGAAAACTAAACATCAAATAATGTAGTAATTGAAAACATGGAAAATTTAAAACTGAAAAGATAAAAAATCGAAAACTTGAAGAAACGAAAAATTGTAGAAAAACGAAAAACCAAAAATCGAAAGAGGGAATATTTGAAAAATCAGAATAATCGAATAAACGAGAAATTGAAAAATTGAAAACCTGCAAAATAAAAACCGAAAAACTAAATATCAAATAACGAAATAATTGAAAACACGGACAATTAAAAATTGAAAAGTTGCAAAATTGTAAAATCGAAAAATCGATAAATTTAAAAATTGAAAATATAAAAATTCGTAAAATTTCGAAAATGTATAAATGAAAAAAGAAAATCGCGTAATGAAAAAATCGGAGAATTGAAGAAATGAAGAATTGAAAAATTAAAATTTGAAAAACGAAAAATTGTAAAACTTCAGAATTGAAAAATTCCAAGACAGAAACCAAAAAACTAAAAATTGAATAATGTAGTAATTGAAAACATCGAAAATTAAAAATCGAGAATTTGAAAAATTCAAAAGGCAAAATCGTAAAACCGAAAAATCGACAAATTTAAAATTGAAAACATACAAAATCTTAAATTTTATTTTTAATTGGTTGTATGCCGATTCAAAAAAATCCAAAGAGTTGAATAAGTTCAAAAAGCCCAAAAAGTCCAAAAAATTGAAAGAATCCAACGAGTCCGAAGAGTCCGAAGCTTCCGAAGAATCCGAAGAATTCGAAAAATCCGAAAAATCCGAAAAGTAGGAAAAGTCTAAAAAATCCAAAGTATCCAAGAAAATTTAGAAAATCCAGAAAATTCAGTAAATCCGAAAAATCCGATAAATCCAAGGAATCCAACGAATCCAAAAAGTCAAAAAGTTTAAAAAGTCCAAAAAGTCCAAAACATCCAAAAAATGCAAAAGGAAATTGTAACGTTTATATTTTTTTGTAAACACTCTGTGTATTAAAGTTTATATTAATAACACTAATGCTAAAACAAAACCGAAAAACTAAAAATCAAATAATAAAATAATTGAAAACACGGAAAATTAAAAATCGAGAAGTTGTAAAAATATAAAATCGAAAAATAGACAAATTTAAAAATTAAAAAAAAGAAAAGTTGTAAAATTCCGAAAACTTAAAAATGAAAAAAAATAATCGAATAACCAATAAATCGAAGAATTGAAAAAAGTGAAAAATTGAAAAATTAAAAGTTGAGAAACGAAAAATTGCAAAACAAAACCGAAAATCTAAAAATTGAATAATGTGGTAATTGAAAACATTGAAAATTAAAAATTGAGAAATCGAAAAATCAAAAAAAACTAAAAAATTCTGAATTAAAAAAACCGAAAATTTGAAAAATCGAGAAACAAAAAATTAAAACATTGAAGAAAGGAAATTCGAAAAATTGCGAAGTAAAAACCGAAAAACTAGAAATTGAATAATATAAACACGGAAAATTTAAATTGAAAAGATGAAAAAAATAGTAAAATTGAGAAAACGTAAAAATGAAAAAAGAATATTTATATTAAATAATCAAAAATCTAAAAATTCAAAAGACAAAAAGTTGAAAAATTGAAGGAAAGAGAAAAAAAATTAAAAAATCAAAAGATGGAATGTTTGAAAAATCAGAATATGGAAAAATCGAAAACATTGATAAATTAAAAATTTGAAAAATTTAAGAAACGAAAAGTTACTAAAAATCAAATAATGAAATGACTGAAAACACGGGAAATTAAAAATTGAGAAATTGAAAAATTGAGAAGTTGCAAAATTATAAAATCGGAAAATAGCCAAATTTAAAAATTGAAAAAATAAAAAATCGTAAAATTGCGAAAACGTTAAAAAATTAAAAACCGAAAAATGAAGTATCTAAAAACCAAAAAAATCTGGAAAATAAAGAATTGCAAAATCGAAAAATTATGAATGAGGGATCCAGTATTACCAAAAATATTGTTATGGAGTTCTATGTATCCCTCTGGATTAGGTATCCAAAATTTGCCTGTATATGCTCACCAAAAATTTGATGACGTGATCTCAGAATTTTGACAAGTAAACGATTTGAAGTACACACAATATCTTCCATATCTCGGCTTTATTCATTCAGTTTAATTTTAAAGTTCACATATTTATTTTACCCAAAAAAGTGATAATTTTGTAATAAATTTAAAATTCTAGATTGTACTTTGATTTTTTTAAATATATTGAGTTATTTAGAAGAAAAGTAAATGAGTTACATTTTTAAATCTTAAACAGCCACTCATAAAAAAGTTTGATAAAATAATTAAAAGTTCAATTAAGTATGTGTAACCCCTGATCTTACATAAAATGAAAAATAGTTGGTTTTAATTTTTCGAAAAATGAAGTTAAAGTTATATTTAAAATAAAAAGGGCGGTAACTTGGAGGCGGGTCTACACTGTTGGGTGTTTCTGTATGTCCTTCAACACGCCAGTAAACTTGGCTTCGATTACACATTTAGCCTCCACCAGTAAACATTTTCCAAGTTTGTTGCCATCTGAAGAATTTTCCGCCTAAAACTGACCACATGAAAATTAAATTAAAACAATTTTTCTTTTGACAATCAAGCAAATCAAGTTCAGAGTGACCTGTTCCTGAGTGGGTACTCATTAATCAACCGAATTTGAAAAAAGCCGAAAAACATTCTGGCTCCATTTTCCGGTTAAGCATACTAGTGCGATGACTCCTCCGAACGTATTTTTGTTGCAATATTTTTTGGTGACATTGTTCTGCGTCTATACTATTTTTGCATTTGGCTGTGTCTTCGGCGGACACGTGCATGTCCGGAACAGCCGCCTTGGCGCTGAACATAAAAGTTTTGGAACGCCCACTGTCGGTCTCTCGGACTACCAACAAAATCTGTCAACAAGTGTTTTTAGATGAATTGAATATCTCACAAAACCAGTAACATGTAGCATACTTGTTTGCGGCGTAACATCAAAGCTCGACGTCATCGGCCACTTTTTCAGCCTTTTCATTGAGTTGCAAACGTCATTCTCATTTTCGAAAAAGTTAACACTCGCTTCGGGGGTGAGGAAAGTGGAATGTAGGTGAAATAATGGAGTGCAGTGAGTGGATGCGACTGAAATGGCACCGGTACTATGTTTCTGTTACGTCATTAATTTATGGTTTCGAAATGATGCGGGTATCTGTATTGAGGTTTATTGTAATAATAGCTATTTTTTGCTGGATGAAAGGTGTGCTATATTTTGTAAAAATTGGCACGTGCGGGCCGGCTGCTAGGCAGTGTGCGGTTTCCATTTGCATGTATGTCTGAATAACATAATTATGCCAACGAACATCCATTTTTACGTTTACCTACTTACACAGCTTGTTTACACTTTTTTTAGAACTTACCTAGATACTAATTTAATTTATCGAATCTTAAAATGCGTTTGACATATACAACATTGACACAGATATATCGCGGAAAATCACAAATTTTCACTGAAAAATATTGGGATTTACACACCAAATTGGAATCCTTGCGCTAATTTTATTAGGGTGATGGAAATGTTGGTTAAGCTCCTTGTTAAATGCACAAATTGTGGTCAAAAGCCCAGTTAATGTATCTCGTTTGCTGAAATTTAGCACCGACAAAGTTGTTTAATGAGTAATAAATTGAGATAATTTTATGTGACAATAAATACTTAAGTGTGTGTAGAAGCATCCTTCAGTTATAAATGTTATTTATGACGAGTTAGTAGTGCATGCCGAAATAACATAAATAGCTAATCTGGCTAATGAATGGATTAATCAGACGTGGGAATTTTAATTGTTTTAGAATGTCAACTCAAAACTTAAGGTCATGTCAATTAAAATAAATCATGTCACAGCTTACAGCTCCATTTGAAAAAAATTACCAACCCACAGTATTTTAAAATCAAAAATTTTAGCCTTTTATTAGCACAACTTTTTTGTTAATTTTTCAATCCACTTTCACTAGGCTTTTCTGACATGAAGGTATTTTTTTCTACAGCTATATTTAGTTCTGTTTTGAAACATGGCGAAAAACGCTTAATTCATGGTATTGTATATAACTGAAATTTCCCGAAGTTGTCGAAAAGCGTTTATTCTATTATACGAAAAGTGAGGTTAAGTTGTATCATTCCGCATTGTCAGCTGTCATCGATAAATTTTAGGTTTATTGTAGACATAATTTACTATGTTTAATGTTTTTTTTTTAATATTCTATATGTTTTACATATTTTATTGATCTTTACTTAAGCTTTATAATGAAGTATTTTCCACAATTAAATTCGATAATTCGGAAAGTCCGAAAAATGGGAAAAGTCCAAAAAATCCAAAGAATTTAAATAATCAAATAAAGTCCGAAAAGTGGAGAACGTCCAAAGAATCCAAAGAATTCAAATAATTGAAAGAATCCAGAGAATCCAGAGGATCCTGAGAATCCTGAGAAACCAGAGAATCCAGAGAAACCAGAGAATCCAGAGAATCCAGAGAACTAAGAGATACAGAGAACCCAGTGAACCCAGATAATTCAAAGAACCCAGAGAATCCAGAGAACCCAGGGAACTCAGGGAACCCAAAGAATCCAGAGTATCCAGAGAATTCCGAGAATCCTAAGAATCCTGAGAATCCAGAGAATCCAGAAAACCCATAGAATCCAGAGAACCAAGAGAACCCATATAATACAGAGACCCCAGAGAATCTGGGGAATTTAGAGAAACCAAAAAATCCAAAGAATCCCAAGAATCCCAAGAATCCAAAGAATCCAAAGAATACACAGAATTCAAAGATATCAGAGAATTCAGAGAATCCAGGGAATCCAGGGAATTCGGAAAATCAAGTCAACCCAGAGAATCCAGAGAACTCAGAGAACCCAGAGAATCCAGAGTATCCAGAGAATCCAGAGAATCAACAGAACACAGAGAATCCAGAAAATCCAGAGAATTCAGAGAACCCAGGGAACCCAGATAATGCAAATAACTTAGAAAACCTGGGGAACCCAGGAAACCCAGAAAATCTAGAGAATCCAGAGAATTGAGAGAATCCAGAGAATTGAGAGAATCCAGAGAATCATAAGAATCCTGCGAATCCTGAGAATTCTGAGAATCCTGAGAATCCAGAGAACCCAGAGAATCTAGAGAATCTAGAGAATCCAGAGAATTCAGAGAACCAAGAGAATCCAGAGAATCCAGAGAACCGAAAGAATCCAGAGAATCCGGAGAATCCAGAGAACCCAGAGAACCCATAGAATCCAGAGAATCCAGAGAATCCAGAGGACCCAGAGAATCCAAAAAATCCAGAGGATCCCGAGAATTCTGAAAATTCAGAGAATCCAGATAATCCACAGAATCCTGAGAATCCAAAAAATCCTAAGAATCCTAGAAATCCAAAGAATCCAGAGAATGCAGAGAATCCAGAAAATCCAGAGAATCCAGAGAATCCAGAAAACAAAGAGATCCAGAGAACCCAGTGAAGCCAGATAATTCAAAGAACCCAGAGAATCCAGAGAACCCAGGGAACCCAGGGAACCCAAAGAATCCAGAGTATCCAGAGAATTCCGAGAGTCCTAAGAATCCTGAGAATCCAGAGAATCCAGAAAACCCATAGAATCCGGAGAACCAAGACAACCCAGATAATCCAGAGACCCCAGAGAATCTAGGGAATTTAGAGAAACCAAAAAATCCAAAGGATCCCAAGAATCCTAAGAATCCAAAGAATACAAAGAATTCAAAGATATCTGAGAATTCAGAGAATCCAGGGAATCCAGAGAATCCGGAAAATCAAGTCAACCCAGAGAATCCAGAGAACTCAGAGAACCCAGAGAATCCAGAGTATCCAGAAAATCCAGAGAATTAACAGAACACAGAGAATCCAGAAAATCCAGAAAATCCAGAGAACCCAGAGAACCCAGATAACGCAAATAACTTAGAGAACCCAAAGAATCCAGAGAACCCAGAGAACCTGGGGAACCCAGGAAACCCAGAAAATCTAGAGAATCCAGAGAATTGAGAGAATCCAGAGAATCCTAAGAATCCTGAGAATCCTGAGAATCCTGAGAATTCTGAGAATCCAGAGAACCCAGAGAATCTAGAGAATCTAGAGAATCCAGAGGATTCAGAGAACCAAGAGAATCCAGGAAATCCAGAGAACCCGAAGAATCCAGAGAATTTAGAGAAACCAAAGAACCCAAAGAATACCAATAATGCAGAGAATCCAGAGAATCCAGAGGATCCAGAAAATCCAGAGATTTCGGAGAATCTAGAGAACCCAGAGAACCCATAGAATCCAGAGAATCCAGAGAATCCAGAGGACCCAGAGAATCCAAAAAATCCAGAGGATCCCGAGAATTCAGAAAATTTAGGGAATCCAGATAATCCACAGAATCCAGAGAATACAAAGAATCCTAAGAATCCTAGAAATCCAAAGAACCCAGAGAATGCAGAGAATCCAGAAAATCCAGAGAATCCAGAGAATCCAGAAAATCCAGAAAACCAAGAGATCCAGAGGACCCAGAACACCCAGAAAATTCAGAGAATCCAGAGAACCCAAAGAATCCAGAGAATCCAGCGAATTTAGAGAAACCAAAAAATCCAAAGAATCCGAAGAATCCAAACAATCCACAGGATCCATAGAATATAAAGAATCCAAAAAATACAAAGAATGCAGAAAATCCAAAAATCCAAAAAATCCAGAAAATCTAGAAAATTCAAAATCTAAAAAGTCCAAAAAATTTAGAACATCCAAAAGATCCAATTCAATTCAAGTCAAGATGGCGACCGGCGATGTTACACCGAACCTTGATATTCCTGCTGATGGCGGGGTTTTATCTAATTGCAAGTATTGTAGAAAACTTATATCGAAGGAGAAAGTTTTGTGTGTAAAGTGCTTCAGTTTGTTCCACCCAGGATGTGTTAAGTTTGCCTTACAAGCGAAAAATCCCAAATGTAATCATGAATGGGAAAGTTCTCCAAAAATTGTGTGTAACAATAGTGAAGTTGAGACGGAAATTATGTATCTTAAGGAATTAGTGTCGGTGCTAAAAAGCAAGAACAATGTTTTAGAAGAAAATTGTGCTTTGCTGCGTGAGAAAAACTTGTATCTTCAGTCCGAAATTATTTCGTTGAAACAACAGCGCAAGTGTGTGTCCTCAGATAATATTATCGTGAATCCACTGTCAACATCGGCAAAAACTCTGAAGCATGATAATGAGAATGGTATCAGAAATGCCTGGTCGGCGAAGGTAAACAATGATACAATCAACATCAATGAGACCATTTCAACAGTTAGTAAGTCCAGTTTTGGTCACCAATTAGAAAACTATCAAAGTAGTCTGATGAATGATATAATTAATCTTGACCCTATAAGTACTAAGGATGATATGAATATCTCGTCCAAGGAGGGCACCGATTTTAAGTTAACTGATAAGGATAAAACTAAGATGGTTGATGTTATTCAAGATGATGGTTTTAAAAAGGTTATTCATAACAAGAAAAAAGTCAATATTATTAAAGGTAAACTTGAAGGGGGCAATTTGACCTTTAAAGCTGCAATTAAAAAACGATATATATATATTGGCAATTTATCTCTAGATTGTAAGTCTAATGCAATTCAAGATTATCTCATGTCGAAATTTCCAGAAAGAAATTTTGAGGTTGAACAACTACCCAAAAGAGACTCAGCCAGGAGTATTGCGTTTAAAATAACCGTTGATGAGGACATGTTTAATAAATTACTTTGTGAAGATATTTGACCTTCTGGAGTAGTTATAAAGAAGTTTCATTTTTTTCGCAGTATAAGAAAGGATCCAGTAATGTCATAGGTAACTCCTTGCACAAAAGCAATTTTAGAGTATACTATCAAAATGTCAGGGGTTTGAACACTAAAATAAGTGATTTTTATTGTGAGTGTCTGTCTGAAGAATTTAGTGTAATTGTCTTGACTGAGACATTTATCCTGAAGTTAACAGTAGTGAGTTATTTGACAACAGATACGTTGTGTACAGGTGTGATCGTAACATGTTCAACAGTAGTAAAATGCGCGGAGGTGGGGTTCTCATAGCTGTTTTGAAGGCATTTTTATCTAGTGAGATATTATTAAATGTAAATACTGTTGAGCAGTTATTTGTAAAATTAACTGTTGGTTCAGTTGACATTATTATAGGAACAGTTTACCTACCTCCTGATTCTGGAATTGATAAATACGTAGTGCATACTGAAACAGTAAATGATATAAGTGAAAAAAATGTCAGTTCTTATATTTTCCTGGTTGGTGACTATAATTTACCCAACATCGTGTGGCATCCTGATGATGAGTTTAATGGTTATGTTCCTTTTTCATCCGCAGGGCTATGTGAATGTCACATTTGTGATTCTTTCTCTGCATGTGGTTTACATCAGTTGAATTGTTTTAAAAATATAGCTGGTAATGTACTAGATTTATGTTTCACTAATTTAGATGATTGTAACCTGTCATTGTGTAATTCCCTTAGTATTATTGATGCTAGTCATCCACCTCTTTTGATTGAAGTTGTTCTTGACTGCTTCATTGATATGAATTGTAATAAAGTTGAATACTATTTTGACTTTAACTCTGCATCTTACGTTGATATTTGTAGCTATTTTTCTGGTATTAATTGATATTCAATTTTTGATAATATCGTTGATGTTGATGATGCAGTAAATACTTTCTATGAACATGTACATGCTGCTTGTGAGCAATTTGTACCAGTCAAACGCAAAGTAACTTCTTCTTATCCCAAGTGGTTTAGTCGTGATATTATAAATCTTATAAAGGCAAAGAAAATTGCTCACAATTGCTTGCAATTTAAAAGAACTACTACTAATACAGACTATGTGAAATTTGTAAATTTGAGAAGTTTATGTAAAGTTATGATTAAGAATGCGTATAGTGAACATATCTCTAATATTCAGAATGATTTGTTGTTAAATCCCAGTAACTTTTGGAAATTTATCCGCACAAAATCTAACTGTCAAATGCCACTGCCAATGAGATTGGGCAATGAAATTTTTTATAATGATATTGATATTTGTCAATGTTTTAGTAATTACTTTGGCTCTGTATATTGTAACGTTATTAATCCTAATTTTAATGCTGTTTTTGATTCAGTGGTTAATATTGATAAAATTAACATTCACTTGACAGATGTTAAAAGTGCGTTAGATCTGATTGATTCTAACAAGGGAGCTGGTCCTGATTTCGTTCCTCCAAAGTTTTATAAGAACTGTGGTAAGTCTTTAGCATTACCGCTGCAATTGTTGTTCAATTTATCATTACAATCTGGTAAGTTTCCGTCATTATGGAAGGTCACTCATGTTGTACCTATACATAAAGCAGGTAGTAAGTCTTCCATTGAAAATTATAGGCCTGTTTCCATCCTATCAACACCTTGTAAGATATTGGAATCGATAGTATACACTCATATTTCTTATGCTTTTAAAAATATTATCTCTTTGAATCAGCATGGTTTTTTTCGTAAAAGGTCAACTATAACTAATTTGTTAAGTTTTACTGATAACGTTATTAAGTCATTTTCTGAGAGTGCTGAAGTTCACACTGTGTATACTGACCTCAGCAAGGCCTTTGACAAAATTAGTCATAAAATATTAATAAATAAACTTAGCGCTTATGGTGTCTCTGGTCATCTACTTCTATGGTTTACTAGTTACCTTGATAATCGATCCCAGATTGTGAAATTCAAAAATTGCTTCTCGTCTTCACAGATTATTACCTCTGGGGTCCCACAAGGGTCAATTCTCGGGCCTTTGCTCTTTTCCATTTATATAAATGATGTGTCTAATATACTCAAATGTAATTTTAGCCTGTTCGCTGATGACTTAAAAATATTTAAAACTATTAGGGATAGTAACGATATGTTTTTACTGCAAAGCGACTTAGATTCTCTCTCATTGTGGTGTAAGGATAACTTAATGAAATTAAATTATAGCAAATGTCAAGTAATATGTTTTAGTCGTAAAATTCTGGCATCAATTCCGTGTTATGCTATTGACAATAATTCCTTAAAAGTTGTTTCTTCCGTAAAAGACCTTGGTATCATTTTAGACAGCAAATTATCCTTTGTCCTGCATTGTGAATATATTGTTTCAAAAGCTAATAAAGTATTAGGGTGTATAAAGAGATACTGTCATGATTTTAATGATATTCGTACTTCTCTAGTATTATATTCATCATTGGTCCGTTCAGTCTTGGAATATGGGTGCATACTATGGGATCCTATATATCAGATACATAAGAATAGAATTGAACGCATTCAAAATAAGTTTGTCAAATCTATTTTGTTCAAATTACCACTTAAGGTCTCTCATTCTACTAGTCTTAGTAAATCTTATTTGGGTTTATCTTTATTAAGTGTACGTCGTGATTTTCACAAAATTTGTTTTATGTATAAACTTCTAAACAATATGTGCGATTCTGACATTCTGAATTCTATTAACTTCTATGTTCCTCAGTTCAATGTTAGACAAGCTCCCTTGTTCTACATTAAATTTAATTTTACGAATTATTTGTTGTTTTCACCACTTAATAATATATTATTTACTTGTAATTCTATTTATAGCAGAATTGATTTTTATTCAGATACATTTCCTAAATTTCAAACTAAGTTAAGGCAAATCTTATTTTAAAAATATTGTAACATTCTCATGTGATTTTATTATTTTTTCTTTGTATTGTTTAAGGATGTTTTTCCGTCAATAAAGTAAGTAAGTAAGTAAGTAAGATCTAAAAAATAAAAAATATCCAGAAAGACAAAAAAAAATCCGGAAACCCTAAACAGTCCAAAATATCCAAAAGATCCAACACATCAAAAAAAAATTCAAAAATCCAAAATATTCCAAAGAATCCCAAGAATCCAAAGAATACAAAAAATTTGCAGATATCAGAATTCAGAGAATCCAGGGAATCCAGAGAATTCGGAAAATCAAGTCATCCCTGAAAATCCAGAGTATCTAGAGAAGCCAGAGAACCCACAGAACCCAGATAACTCAGATAACTTAGAGAACCCAAAGAATCCAGAGAACCCAGAGAGCCCAGAGAAGCCAGGAAACCCAAAAATACAGAGAATCCAGAGAATCCTAAGAATCCTGAGAATTCTGAGAATCCAGAGAATTCAAAGAACCAAGAGAATCCAGAGAATCCAGAGAACCGAAAAAATCTAGAGAATTTAGAGAAACCAAAGAACCCAAAGAATACAAATAATTCAGAGCATCTAGAGGATCCAGAGAATCCAGAGAAACTAGAGAACCCAGAGAACCCAGACAACCCATAGAATCTAGAGAATCCAGAGAACACAGAGTATCCAGAAAATTCAGAAAATCCAGAGAATCCAGAGAACCCAGAAAATCCAGAGAATCCAAAGATTCCTAAGAATCCTAGGAATCTAAAGAATCGAGAAAATCCAGAGAATCCAGAGGACTTAGAGAATCCAGAGAATCCAATGAATCCAAAGAATCCAAAGAATCCAAAGAATCCAAAGAATCCAAAGAATCCAAAGAATCCAAAGAATCCAAAGAATCCAAAGAATCCAAAGAATCAAAGGATCAAAGAATCAAAGAATCAAAGAATCAAAGAATCAAAGAATCAAAGAATCAAAGAATCAAAGAATCAAAGAATCAAAGAATCAAAGAATCAAAGAATCAAAGAATCAAAGAATCAAAGAATCAAAGAATCAAAGAATCAAAGAATCAAAGAATCAAAGAATCAAAGAATCAAAGAATCAAAGAATCAAAGAATCAAAGAATCAAAGAATCAAAGAATCAAAGAATCAAAGAATCAAAGAATCAAAGAATCAAAGAATCAAAGAATCAAAGAATCAAAGAATCAAAGAATCAAAGAATCAAAGAATCAAAGAATCAAAGAATCAAAGAATCAAAGAATCCAAAGAATCCAAAGAATCCAAAAAATCCAAAGAATTCAAAGAATCCAAAGAATGCAAAGAATCCAGAGAATCCAAAGATTCAAAGAATCCAAAGAATCCAAAGAATCCAAAGAATCCTGAGAATCCAGAGAATTCGAAGAATCTGAAAAATCCAAAAAATCCGAAGAATCCAAACAATTCAAAGGATCTACAAAATACAAAAGATCCAAAAAATACAAAGAATCCAGAGAATCCAGAAAGTTCAGAAAATCTAGAATATCCAAAGAATCCAAAAAGTTCAATCATCCAAAATATCCAAAAAATAAAAAACACATCCAGAAAAACAAAAAAATCCGGAAAGTTCAAACAGTCTAAAATCGTAAAAAGATTAAACATTAAAAAAAACAAAAAATCTAAAATATTCCGAAGAATCCGAAGAATCCAAAGAATACAAAGAATCCAAAGAATATAAAAAATCCAAAGAATCCAAAGAATTCAAAAAATCCAAGAATCCCAAAAATCTCAAAATATTCAGAAAATCCAGAAAATTCAGAAAATCTAGAAAATATAGAAAATTCAGAAAATCTAGAAAATGCAAAGAGTCTAAAAAGCCAAAAAATCCAGGACATCCAAAATATTAGAAAAATAGAAAACATCCAGAAAAACAAAAAAAATCCGAAAATCCAAACAGTACAAAAAATCCTAAAGATCTAACACATCAAAAAAAATCCAAATAATCCAAAAAATCTAAAATATTCTAAAGGATCTGAAGAATCCAAAGAATCCAAAGAATCTTAAAAATCCAAAGAATGCAAAAAACTCGAAATATCCAGAAAATTCAGAAAATCTAGAAAATATAGAAAATCTAGAAAATCCAGAAAATCCAGAAATACAGAAAATCCAGAAAATCCAAAAAATCCAGAAAATTCAAGCAATCCAAGGAACCCAAAAAGTTCAAAGTGTCTAAAATGTTCAAAAAGTCCTAAACATTCAAAAGATGCAAAAGATAAAAAAACATTAAGAAAATCCATAATATAAAAAAAATCCAAAAGGTCCAAAAAGCCAACTGAAACATCCAAAAGATAAAAAAAAATTATAAAAATATAAAAAATCCCACGAAATCTAAGAAACTCAAGAAGTCAATAATCAAAAATCTACTGTCCAAAAAATTAAGGATATCCAAAAAAACAAAAAAATTCAAAAAGCCAAAAAATGTAAAAGATACCAGAAATCCTATAATTCTAAACCGACCAAAAATCCAAAAACCCAAAAGATCCGACAGCTCAAAAAAATATCCAAATAATCCAGAAAATCCAAAATATTCCAGAGTCCGAAGAATCCGAAAAGCCCGGAAAGTCCGAAAAGTGGGAAGAATCCGAAAAATCCGAAGAATCCGAAGAATCCAAAGAATCCAAAAAACTCAGAAAATTCAGAAAATCTATTAAAAGCAAACAAAAACACAAAATCCAGAAAATCCAAAAAAAAACAGAAAATCCAGTAAATCTAGAAAATGTGGTAAATCTGTAAAACGCAGAAAATCCAGAAAATCCAAAAAATACAAGAAATCCAGGGAGTCCAAGTTCTAAACATCCATAGATAAAAAACTTCCAGAGAATTCAGAAAATAAAAAATCCAAAAAGTGTAAAACAACTAAAACATCCAAAAAAATTCAAACGATCCAGGAAATTATAAAAATACAAAAAGTTCCACGAAATCCAAAAAACTCAAAAAATCAGTAGTCAAAAAAATCGAAACCATCCAAAAAAGTAAGGTAATTAAAAAAAAATCAAAGAATTTAAAAACCAAAAAATCTAAAAAGTACAAGAAATCCTATAATTCCAAACAATTCAAAAAATCCAAAAGATTAAAAAAATCCAAAAAATCCAAAATATCCGAAAAATTTAAAATATTCCAAGAAAATGAAAATAGCCAAAGAATTCAAACAAAAGAAGGAGAATTTTAAAAATCCAAGAAATCCAATAATTCGAAAAATCCAAAAAACTGAAAATAACGCAAAAAATCCAAAAAATCAGATAATAAAAACAAAGAAATTAAAATTGCCCAAACAATCTAAAAAATTGAATAAACTCATATAAACCCAAAAACAACAAAAAAGTCCAAACAAGTCTCTCAGTAGGTTATATAACCACAGCTAATTTTTGAAAATCCGTTGCGACGTTGCCACGTTGTTACGTTTTCCTTGACTTTGAAGAGATAAACAAAGGTGCGTACTTTACTCAGGTATTCATTAAATAAAATTTCAATATACAGAGTGTTTAAAAAAAATCTGTAGACGTTACAATTTATCAACTTTAAATATAGAAAATATTGAAAAAAAAGGAAGAGAACAAAAAACAGAATAAGTTCAATTAATTAAATACAGGATGAATAAGATTTAATTTTATTTACATCACAACAAAATTACCCTTTCTTCCAAAAATAAATGATATTAAAAAAAATTAATAAATCCCTTTAAGTAGGCATTACTAGCAACATTTTGAAATGGTCTCAAGAAATTTTTAGTGGGAATGATCACACCAATCTAAAATTTCACAACAATCAGTCCAGTAGTTCCAACTTTTTCGTCTTCTAAGAACTACCGTGTTATCAGAAAGTAAAAGTTACGAAATTTGTTTGTGAAATAATTAAATTAAACTTTCATTACCGAAATTACCTGAAATTAATTTACAAGTACTTAGAATATATTAGAAGGATTGCGCATTTAGTTTTAAAAACATTAAGAAAGAGACTTGGTTAAATTTAAGAACTGACATAATATCAAAGAGTTGCAACCTTTTCGCTTACCCTGAAATTACCTTCTTCTATTATCCTAGAGAAAATTCTACCTGCACTTTTTTGGGTGTCTTCAAACCGGTATCCACTCGTAAAAAATGATAGTAAACGGTTTTGCTATTGTCGCGGAACAAAAGACGCAGAATTTGCCTCTGTTTTTTCAAGCTGTGGGCTTCTAGTTAGCATTTTTTATAAACTCCCCTAGGCATAAAAACAATACTCTTTAAAAAAAATATCTACAACTATTTTATCCCCTTGAATTCCAATTACTTGTTTCAGGATTAATAATAATTTACTCTGTGATTCATCTCAATAAGCCAAGTTTTTACCAGATTAAACAAATTATCAAAATCAGCTAGGAATTTTTTACTCAGACCAAAAAAACCGTTTCTTCCTCTTGTTCGTCCAGCCACCGCTTGACAGTTTGTTATTTTTTTCTTCTAAATAAATCGGCGCTTGGGTTTCATTTTTGAATAAAATCATTTGTAAAAAGCGGAATGTAAACATTGGCGTTTAATGTGAAGGCGCCAGTTCGCGGATCTGTTTGAAGTGGAAGCGAGGGCGACAGGTGCGGGGGTTCACCTGCTGCTTCTTGTCAATCCAACGTCTTTGGTAAACTGCAGAAACCCCACACCACATCACAGACAACGATGACTAATTACTACATAACATCCTTAGTACCGTAAAAAACGAGGATGAAATTTTTCAGCGGTTTGTTTGTGACAACTCCACCTCAAAATACGGACGAATCAAAGATTTGATTAATCGAACGGCGGCGGATCATCTGGATTCGGATCGGGGTAATACGCCGGAGCGACACGTGGCCGCGTTATTTCCGACGGTAGTCGTATTTTCATAACACGCGTCCTGTCGACGCTAAATAAGTATTAATTTTCGAATTCGAATTAGTAGTAGTAGACTGGAAAGTGCGAAAATACGACCGGGTGTTTTTGTGCTGAACTTTAATATATTTTCGAAATTAAATTATAGTTTATTAAAGTTGTTTTCCGACATTCCAGGAGCTTTATGGCTTATCATGCGAAGTCATGTCGAGTTTATGGCCGATAAAAATAGCGCAAAATAGGTATTAAGAAAATATAATGTAGGATTACAGCAAACACATTTATTGCGGTGTGAACTTCGATCTGCGATTTTGTGGTAATTAAATTTTCTAAAATTAATCTTGTTATATTTAACAAAAAGAACTAAAGCGGAACGCTAGACGACAGGCAAGTTTGAATTAATTAACTAATTAAATATTATTGATTATCATTAGATTTTTATTAAGAAAAAAAAAATAGATAGGTATTTAATATTTTTCTGTTGTTAGTATGTATAATTTTAACTGGATTTTTTTTGAGAAAGTTAATATAATTCAATGCTCTTCCATTGGTAGGTAAATACATTTTTTAGTTATTAGTGTGTACATTCTTAAAATCTACCAGTTTCTAAGATTGGCACAACATTTCATATTTTTTGACAAAGCTCCCAAATAATGAGTTGGAAATTCAATTGATATTGAAAAATTGAGCTTTTAATAAAGTTGCCTCGAAATTCACAAAATCTCAGCATGCTATTTCTTAAAATTTAGGATGTTTATGGTGCCGGATCAACACTGTCGAAATATTCGATGTGAACATCAAAATTTTTGAAAATGTTTTTTTTTATGAATATTTTACACATCCTATATCTTTTATTGACCTTTACTTAAGGTTTATAACGAAATATTTTTCACATTTAAATTCGATAATGATTGCATTTTTTTCCTTTTTAAAAGATACACTGACATTGAAAGAAAGAACAAAAAATAGACTAAACCCAAGAATCTGAAAAGTCCGGAAAGAATCTAAAAAATCCAAAGCATTCAAAGATTACAAAGATTCCAAAGGTTCCACAGAATCCAAAGAATTCAAAGAATTCCGAAAATCAAAAGAACCCAAAAAATCCGAAGAATTAAAAAAATCTCAAAAACCCAAAAACTCAAAATATCCAAAAATCTAGAAAATCCAGAAAAACCAGGAATTCCAGAGAATCCAGAAAATCTAGAAAATCCAGAGTCCCGAAAATCCCGTAAATCCAAAAAAATCCAGATAATTAAAAAAATGCAAGATTCCAAAACGTTCAAAACGTGTAAAACTTCCAAAAAGATCCAAAAAGCAAAAAACATGTAGAATATCCAGAAAGATTAAAAAAAACATCCAAAAAGTTCAAAAGTCCAAAAAGTTCAAAAAGTCCAAAAATATATATTGAATAAAATAATTGAAAATATTCCAAACAAAAAAAAAAAATCAAAAAAATACAAAAAATTAAAATTACCCAAACAAAAAGAGTCCGAAGAATCCGAAGAACCTAAAGTATCCAAAGAATCCAAAAAAATAAAAATACTCAAAAAATTCAAAAAATCCAAAAAATACAGAAAAACCAGCAAATCCAAAAAGTTCAAAAAGTCCAAAAATTCTAAAAAGTGCAACAATCAAAAATCCAAAAAAAAAAAAAAATGATAAAAATACAAAAAAATTCCACGAAATCCAAGTAACTCAAGAAGTCAATAATAAAAAAAATCGAGACCATCCAAAAAATTAAGAAAATCCAAAAAAAGTCAAAGAATTTAAAAAACCAAAAAATTAATAAATCCAACATATCAAAAAAAAAAATCCAAATGATCCAAAAAATCTGAAATATTAAAAATATTTCAAAAAACGAAAATCCAAAAAATTTAAGTATTTTAAAAATCCAAAAATCCAGGAATTCTAAAAATCAAAAAAATTCAAAATATCCAAAAAAATAAAAAAAAATACAAAAAATTAAAATTACCTAAACAAAAAGAGTCCGAAGAATCCGAAGACTCCAAAGAATCTAATGCCTATAAAAAATCCAAAGGTTCCAAAGAATCCAAAGAATCCAAAGAATCCAAAGAATCCAAAGAATCCAAAGAATCCAAAAAGTCCAAAGTATCCAAAAAATTAAAAAATTCAAAAAACTCAAAAAAATCCAAAAATACAAAATACAAAAAATTCAGAAAATTCAGAAAATCCAGTAAATCCAAAAAAATTCAGAAAATTAAAAAATGCAAGAAATCCGAATAATCCAAAGAATCCAAAACGTTCACAATGTCTAAAACTTCCAAAATGTCCAAAACATCCAAAAGATCCAAAAGACTAAAAACATCTACAACAAAAAAAAATCCAAAAATTTCAAAAAGTCCAGAAATTCTAAAAAGTGCAACAATAAAAAAACCAGAAAAAAATGATAAAAATACAAAAAATCAAACGAAATCCAAGTAACTCAAGAAGTCAATAATAAAAAAAGTCGAGATCATCCAAAAAATTAAGAAAATCATACAATTAATAAATCCAAGAAATCCAAAAGGTCCGAAAGATCCAAAAAAGTCCAACATATCAAAAAAAATTCAAAAATTCCAAAAAATCTGAAATATTAAAAATATTCGAAAAACAACGAAAATCCAAAAAATTAAAGAATTTTAAAAATCCAAAAATCCAAGAATTCTAAAAAAAAATGGAAATATCCCAAAAAATAAAAAAAAAAATATAAAAAATTAAATACAAAAGATTAAAATTACCCAGAAAAGAGGAGTCCGAAGAATCCGAAAAATCCAAAGAATCCAAAGAATACAAACAATCCAGAAAATTCAGGGAATACAAAGAATCCAGAAAATCCAAAAATCTCAAAGGTTCAGAAAATCTAGAAAATTAAAAAAGTCTAAAAAGTTCAAAAAATCCAGAATATCCAAAAGGTCCAAAATATTAAAAGCATCCAGAAAAACAAAAAAATCCGGAAAGGCCACCCATTGCAGAATATCCAAAAGATCCAACACATAAAAAAAAAATCAAAAAATCCAAAATATTTCTAAACAATCCGAAGAATCCAAAGAATACAAAGAATTCAAAGAATCCAAAAAATCCATAGAGTCGAAAGAATCCAAAGAATCCACGGAATCCAACGGATCCATAGGATCCAAAGAATCCAAAAGATCCAAAGGATCCAAAGAATCTAGAGAATTCAAAGAATTTAAAAAATCCAAAGGATTCAAGGAATCCAAGGTAGCCAAAGAATCCAAAGAAGCTAAAAAATCCAAAGAATCCAAAGAATTAAAAAAATCCAAAAAACTCAAAACATTCAAAAATCAAATCAGAAAATAAAAAAATACTAAAAGTTCAAAATCTCTAAAGCATCCAAAAAGTCCAAAACATCCAAAAGATAAAAACATCAAAAAAAAATGCAGAAAATAAAAAACTATTCAAAAGATCCAAAAAGTCCAAAAAGTGCAAAAAAACTAAAAGCTCCAAAAGATCCAAACGATTCAAAATACAAAAAAAAAATTATAAGAATTCAAAAAATTCTCACGAAATCGAAGAAACCCAAGAAGTCAAGAATCAAAAAAACCAAACTATTCGAAAAATTAAGAGTATCAAAAAAAATCGAAAAATTAAAAAAACAATTTTGGAGTTTCTTTTACCGAATTCAAAAGGGAATGTCAAAATTTAATTTTAAAGTGTTAGATTATTTATGCTGTTTGTTATTACTGTATTGCTTAATTGGCGTCTAATAAAGTATTATTATTAATATTAACAAAAAATCTAATACATTGCAAAGAGTCTGAAGAATCCGAGGAATCTAAAAAATCCAAAGAATACAAAGAATTAAAGAAATCCAAAAAACTCAAAAAATTCAAAAATCAAGAAAATACAAAAATACAAAAAATTCAGAAAATCCAGAAAATCCAAAAAATGCAAGAAATCCAAGAACTCCACAAAGCCCAAAACATCCAAAAAATCTAGAAAATAAAAAATATCCAAAATGTTTAAAAAGTCCAAAAAGTGCAAAAAACTAAAAGCTCCAAAAGATCAAAAAAAATTTAAAAGATTAAAAAAAAATGCTAAGAATTCAAAAAAATCTCACGAAATCGAAGAAATTTAAGAAGTCAATAATAAAAAAACAATTAAAAAAATTAAGAAAATCCAAAAAAATCAAAAAATTAAAAAAACAAAAAATGTAAAATATTGCAAAGTGTCCGAAGAATCCGAAAAGACCGGAAAGTCCGAAGTGTGGGAAAAGTCCAAAGAATCCAAAGAATCCAAAGAATCCAAAGACTCCGAAGAATCCGAAGAAGCCGAGGAATTCTACGAATTCGAAGAATCCGAAGAATCTATAGAATCCAGAGAATCCAGAGAATCTAGAGTATCCAAAGAATTAAAAAACCCAGAAAATCTAGAAAATCCAAAATTGAAAAACATTCAAAAGATCCAAAAAATAAAAACCTCCAAAAATCCAGAATATAAAAAATCTAAAAGGTCCAAAAAGTCCAAAAAGTGCAAAAAAACTAAAGAACCAAAAGATCCAAAACAATAAAAAATAGAAAAAATTATTAGAATACAAAAACATCTCACGAAATCGAAGAAACTCTAATCAAAAAAATTCAAACTATTAAAAAAATTAAGAAAATCCAAAAAATCAAAGAATTTAAAAAACCAAAAAAATCTAGAATATTGCGAATATCCCGCAGATTCCGAAGAATCCGAAGAATCCATAGAATCCTAAGAATCCGAAGAAACCAGAGAATCCAGAGTATCCAAAGAATCGAAAGAATTAAAAACCCAGAAAATCCAGAAAATCCAAGGAATCCAAAAAGTTTAAAATGTCCAAAACATCCAAAATATCCAAAAGATCCAAAAGATAAAAGACATCCAGAAAATCCAAATAAATCAAAAAATCCCAAAAACCCAAAAAGTGCAAAAGAATTAAGAAATACAAAAGATCAAAAAAAAAAAATCAAAAGACCCAAAAAATTATAAAAATACCAAAAAATCCAACGAAATTCAAGAAACTTAAAAAGTCAATAATCAAAAAATTCGAAACTATTCAAAAAATTAAGACAATCCAAAAAAATTAAAGAATCCATAAAAACTTATGTTTATGTTGTGTTTATGGTCCCAGATATTCGGTTTGAATTTCAGCTTGTTTTTTGAGTCCTAAAAATTACCAAAAAAAGACCAAAAAATTCATAAGTGGTATTTGAAAATTGAGCTTTTGATAAAATTGCTTGAAAATTCTCAAAAAAATCAGGTATATTGATCTCGGCGTGCTGATTCTTAAAATATGGCCTGTTTATGGTCTCGTTGCTGTCGAAATATTCCATGTGAACTTCAAAATTTCTGAAATTCTAAAAATTGCTAAAATACCATTGACCATTCTGGTGAAATGGTAGAAATAATTCCAAGAAATGAAGACGAAAACAACTTCTGAACGTTGAAATCTACTCGTACATAAAAATTTCTTGGGGTAATTTCCGAAGATGATCGATAAAGGGTCAAACATTTTTTTAATGAACAATATGAAAAAATAGAGCTTTTGTTAAAGTTGCATAAAAATCAACAAATAATTCAGGAAAATAGATCTCGAGGTCCTGATTCATAAAATATAGCGTGTTTATGATTCCGAGGCTACATTTTCGATATATGTATTTGATTTTTATAGTATTGAAATTTTTAAAAATTTTAATAATTGCCAAATTTCATTGGCGATTTTGGAGAAATAGTTGACTGAACTGTTTTCAGGGACTTAGAACACGGAAAAAACTACAGTTTGATGTACTAATATCATTTTATCATAGAAAAAAGGAAGAATTTTGAATTGATGAATTTCTTCGTCGATTCTACCTGTCGACACAATACTGCGATAAAAGTCCTATTAATACTTTAATGAGTTTGAAATAGACCGCGATTTTAATGCCGCTTTTACGGCTTAATCACCGTGTTTAACATCGATTTCCGAACACCTGAATTGCTTTCCTTTGTTAGACCGAATCGCGACTAGTTCCGGTGTGAAAATTCGGTTAAAATGTGGTCGGGCGAGTTTCGGAAGTGCGTTTCTCGTCTTATTATTTTCCAGTTCTGGTCGTCCGTATTTGTGTACGATATGGGAATATAATTGGCCGGACCCTGCACAATGCGCGAGAAACCAGGTATGGTCGCTAAATAGCCAATTTCCCTCATTATTTGCGGATTATAAGCATGACCGTTGATGTGCATAAAGTAAATACGTTGCAGGAATTCAATGTGAATGCGGCGTCTTTGCAACATGTGGTCCAGACTTTGTTGTGCGCTAACATCGTCATTTATCTTGCTTCCAAAAAAAGATGCTTGTCGGAGCTAAAATGGGATGGAATTAAAGGCTAATTAGGGCGGATTGTCTTAATTAATGGTGGTAGGATTTTTAAATTAAGTGTTTTGTTACGTCTTTGTTCGACGTTTGACAACTTTTTATTGCGATTTTGATTGCGAATTGCCACGAAGTGCTATTTTTATGTTGATTCCATTCCTTTGTTTAGTAAATGTAAATTTTCCAACAAAATTTTGTCAATGACTTTATTAAGGTTTTCGAAAATACATGAAATATTTCATATTTTTTGAAAAGTTGCCGAAAAATCCATAAAAACTTATGCTTTTATTGTATTTATGGTCTCTAAGCAACATTTACCAAATATTTGGTTTGAAATTCAATTTGTTTTTTAAGTCCTAGAAATTGCCAAAAAGGGTCAAAAATTTCATACTGAAAATTTGAGCTTTTTTAAAGTTGACGAAAAATACACAAAAATTCAAGGATGTAGATATCGATGTGCTGCTTCGTGAAATATAGCGTGTTTATGGTTCAAGAGTAACACTTTCGAAATATTCGATTTAAACCTCAAAATTTTCCGAAATCCTAAAAATTGTCAAGTTTCATTGACCGATTCTGGAAAAATGGTAGGAATTTTTCTAGAAATGAAGCCGTAAATAATTTCTAGAAGTCAAAATCTACATAAAAATCTTTTTGGGTAATTTCCAAAGATGGTCGATAAAGTTGTCTAAAAATCCACAAAAAAATTCAGAGTATATATAGATTTATACGTGCTGAATTGTAAAATATAGCGTGTTTATGATCTGAGAGCAAAATTTGATTCGAACATCGATGTTTTAAAAAATTCTACAAATTTAATTGAGCGATCTGAAAAAATGGCAGGACCTTTCGAAGAAATAAAGCCAAAAATAATTTCTGAAGGTTGAATTGTAGAAAAAATCTCTTTGGGTAATTTTCGAAAATGATTGAAAAAAGGTCGAAAATTTCATAAGGGAGAAGTACTGAAAATTTTTGAAAAAATTGTCTAAAAATAAATCCACAAAAAATCTGGGATGAAGCTTTCGATGTACCACTTCGAAAAAAAAAAATAAATTCTAAAAATTTTCAAATTTCTTTGGGGGATTTTGGTAAATTGGCTGAAATATACGAAGAAAACTACAAAAAAATGTTTTTAGGAATTCTTCGAAAGTGGAAAAAGGCCAAAAATTTTAGGAGGCAGGACTACTGAAAAATTTTGAAAAAAGTAAATCTCGATGTAAGAATTCGAAAAACAAATTTTTGAAATGAGCACTGCAATTTTTAAAATTCTACACATTACCAAATTTTTTTGGCGGTTTTGGTAAAATCGTAGGAATTTTAGAATAAATTAAGCTGAAAAAAACTTGTGTGTAAAAATCAGCAAAAAATTCAAGGATATAGATCTCGACTTGCTGATTCGTAAAATATAGTGTGCTTATAGTTCCGGAGCAACTTCTTCGAAATATTCGATTTGAATTTCAAGATATCTAAAAATTCTAAAAATTGCCAAATTTTATTGGATGATTTTGGAAAAATCGTAAGGTTTTTCGAAGAAATCAAATCAAAAATAAGTTATGGGGGTCGAAATCGACGTAAAGATCTTTTTGGGTAATTTCCGAAGATGGCTGAAAAAAAAACAAAAATATGTATCATAAATTAGTAGTACTGAAAAATTTGGGGGCGATTCTGGAGAAATGGTAGGAATTATCCTAGAAATCAAACCGAAAATAGTTTCTGGAGCTCAAAATTTATGTCGGTTTATGTAATTTCCGAAGATAGTCAGAAAAGGGCCAACAATTTCATAAGTATTTAAAATTTGGACTTTTGAAAAAGTTGACTAAAAATTAAAAAAAAATCCGGGAATATAGATCTCGATGTGCTCAGTCGTAAAATATAGGGTGTTTATGGACCCGGACCAACATTTCCGAAATATTCGAATTGAACATCAAAATTTTGAAAAATCCAAAAAATTTCCAAATTTTATTTAGCGATCCCAGAAATATAGTGGAATTTTTCGAAGAAATCAACCAGAAATTATCTTCTGGAGATCGCTATGAAAAAAATCTCTTAAGATAATTTTCGAAAGGGGTCCAAAAAAGCCAAAAATTTCATAAGGATTGAAAGTTTTGAAAAATCGAGCTTTTGATAAAATTGTCTAAAAATCGGCATAAAAATCTGAGATGCAGATTTCGACGCATTGATTAAAAAAAAGTGTTTTTATGGTCCGGGAGCAAGAGTTATGAATTATTTCGCTTTGAAAATAAAAAATTTTAAAAATTCTAAAAATTGCCAAATTTCATTTAGTGATTCTAGAAATATAGTATAATTTTTCGAAAAAATCAGGAAGAAATTATCTTCTGGAAATCGAAATCTATGAAAAAAATCTCTTAAGGTAATTTTCGAAAGTGGTCCAAAAAAGCCAAAAATTTCATAAGAATTGAAAGTTTTGAAAAATCGAGCTTTTGATAAAGTTGTCTAAAAATCGGCAAAAAATCTGAGATGTAGATTTCGACGTACTGATTAAAAAATATAGTGTTTTTATGGTCCCGGAGCACGAATTATGATTTATTCCCTTGAAAATCAAAATTTTTAAAAATCATAAAAATACCAAATTTTATTTAGCAATCCCAGAAATACATATAGTAGAATTTTTAGAAGAAATCAGGCAGAAATTATCTTCTGCAGATCGAAATCTATGAAAAAAATCTCTTAAGGTAATTTTTAAAAGTGGTCTAAAAAAAACAAAAATTTCGTGAGGATTGAAAATTTTGAAAAATCGAGCTTTTGATAAAGTTCTCCAAAAATCGGCAAAAAAATCTGAGATGTAGATTTCAACGTACTGATTAAAAAATATAGTTTTTTTTATGGTCTGGGAGCACGACTTATGAATTATTCACTTGAAAATAAAAAATTTTTAAAAATCCTAAAAATACCAAATTTTATTTAGCGATCCTAGAAATATATGTAGTAGAACTTTTCGAAGAAATCAAACCGAAATTAGCTTCTGGTGATCGACATCTATGAAAAAAATCTCTTAAGGTAATTTTCGAAAGTGGTCCAAAAAAGGCAAAAATTTCATAAGGATTGAAAATTTTAAAAAATGGAGCTTTTGATAAACTTGTCTAAAAATCGGCAAAAAAATCTAAGATGTAGATTTCGACGTATTGATTAAAAAATATAATGTTTTTGTGAAAATTTTTTAGAAAAAATCAAGCCGAAAATAACTTCTGGAGATCTAAATCTACAAAAAAATCTCTTTAGCTAATTTGAGAAAGTGGTCTAAAAAAAAACAAAAATTTTATAAATATTGTAAGTTTTGAAAAATCGAGCTTTTGATAAAGTTGTCTAAAAATCGGCAAAAAAATCTGAGATGTAGATTTCAACGTACTGATTAAAAAATATAGTTTTTTTTATGGTCCGGGAGCACGAGTTATGAATTATTCATTTGAAAATCAAAATTTTTAAAAATCCTAAAAATACCAAATTTTATTTAGCGATCCTAGAAATATAGTAGAATTTTTCGAAGAAATCAAGCCGAAATTATCTTCTGGAGTTTGAAATCTATGAAAAAAATCTCTTAAGGCAATTTTCGAAGGTGGTCCAAAAAAGGCAAAAATTTCATAAAGATTGAAAATTTTGAGAAATCGAGCTTTTGATAAAGTTGTCTAAAAATCGGCAAAAAAAAATCTGAGATGTAGATTTCGACGTAATAATTAAAAAAAGTAGTGTCCTTATGGTCCCGGAGCAAGAATTATGAATTATTCACTTTGAAAATCAAAATTCTTAAAAATCCTAAAAATTTTCAAATTTCATTTGACGATTCTAGAAAAATAGTACTATTTTTAGAAAAAATCAAGCCAAATATAACTTCTGGAGATCGAGATCTACAAAAAAATCTCTTTAGCTAATTTGCGAAAGTGGTCTAAAAAATATCAAATTTTTTATAAGAATTGTAAGTTTTGAAAACTGGAGCTTTTGATAAAGTTGTCTAAAAATCGCCAAAAAATCTGAGATGTAGATTTCGACGCACATATTAAAAATATAGTGCTTTTATGGTCCCGGAGCACGAGTTATGAATTATTCACTTGAAAATAAAAATTTTTAAAAATCCTAAAAATATCAAATTTTACTTAGCGATCCTAGAAGTATAGTAGAATTTTTCGAAGAAATCAAGCCGAAATTATCTTCAGGAGATCGAAATCTATGAAAAAAAATCTCTTAAGGCAATTTTCGAAGGTGGTCCAAAAAAGGCAAAAATTTCATAAGGATTGAAAATTTTGAAAAATCGAGCTTTTGATAAAGTTGTCTAAAAATCGGCAAAAAAATCTGAGATGTAGATTTCGACGCACATATTAAAAATATAGTGTTTTTATGGTTCCGGAGCACGAGTTATGAAAATTATTCACTTGAAAATAAAAATTTTTAAAAATCCTAAAAATACCAAATTTTATTTAGCGATCCTAGAAATATAGTACAATTTTTCGAAGAAATCAAGCCGAAATTATCTTCTGGAGTTTGAAATCTATGAAAAAAATCTCTTAAGGCAATTTTCGAAGGTGGTCCAAAAAAGGCAAAAATTTCATAAGGATTGAAAATTTTGAAAAATCGAGCTTTTGATAAAGTTGTCTAAAAATCGACAAAAAAATCTGAGATGTATATTTCGACGTACTGATTAAAAAATATAGTGTTTTTATGGTCCGGCAGCAAGAGTGATGAATTATTCGCTTTGAAAATCAAAATTTTTAAAAATCCTAAAAATTGCCAAATTTCATTTAGCGATTTTAGAAAAATAGTAGAATTTTTCGAAAAAATCAAGCAGAAATTATTTTCTGGAAATTGAAATCTAGAAAGAAAGTCTCTTGACGCAATTTTCGAAGGTGGCGTAAAAAAGCCAAAAATTTCATAAAGATTTAAAATTTTGAAAAATCGAGGTTTTGTCTGAAAATCGACAAAATATCTGAGATGTATATCTCGACGTACTGATTAAAAATATAGTGTTTTTATGATCCAGGGGCAGGAATTATGAATTATTTGCTTTGAAAATCAAAAATTTAAAAATCCTAAAAACCCTGGCGATTTTGGAAAAATGACAGGAATTTTCAAAGAAATGAAGCGGAGACACACTTCAAAAGCTCGACATCAACAAAATAAACTCTTTAAATATTTTTTGAAGTTGCTTAAAAATTAAAAAAATTAAAAATTCTGGGACATAGACAAGTTGAATCGGAAAATGCCAGACCACGATTTTCGAAAGCAAAATTTTTCAATATTTTACCACGAATATTTTGGTCCCCCAGAAATTAGGGTCGGACTCATTTTTTGGAAAACAATTTATCCAGAAACGTCCACTGATTTAATGGAATTCTCAACATAATTCGTGATCACAATTGGCTTGTGTTTCAGAAAACGTACGTCGGCACTTTTTAAAATAGTCGTATGGATCAAGTGCAGACTCATAACTTTGTGTCTAGAGCCTACTGCAATCACGAATTATAATTATAAACCGGAAATGAGACGACAATTATTTTTTAAGATGAGTTGAAAATTTGAACATTCAATATAAATATTTCACAAACCGCTATGTTTATTGTTTTTTTTAACTACGACCACAGCGTCGTAGCCATCACTCAGATAAAGAAAGTGATCGGTCTATGTCGCTCTGACCGAGTTGTAGACAAGTTTAAGTTAAACTGTCGTTGTTAAAATAAAGCAGCACGACTGTTTATATACAATTAAGCGCACAAAATGTCAAAACAGACACCAGCAATTAAACTAATTCGCGCACTACTCGAACACCCAGCAAAAGCTTCCCAGATGCGCGTCGATAATTAGCGCCCCGTTTCCCCGACTTGTTTTTGTCGAAACCGGTGAATTAGTTCGAAAATAATTGGCCCAGCAATCGTCATAGCTTATGACACAAGCTATTAGTCGCAATACGGTTGGCAGTGTCCCCAGAGCGTAATTCGTGAACTACTCATCCCGTTAACCATCCACAACAATAAATGTTGAGCTTTTCCAGAGCACGCGTCCTCCACGCTTTAACGTATTAATAACAACAGTAGCGGACGGCTGCACTCCTAATCGAAATCACATATGTCACGAGTTAAGCGAATTAACTCTTTCCCTGGGTTAACATGCCTTTTAATTATTGTAGTTGGTCGTTTCGGGGCCGAACGGTCGAATTTCGACTTCGACATATGCGGAGCTCTCGAGCAGAATAATTAGCATCGGGAGGCAGCGAGGCATGCAACCGCGTTATTTATTAGACGGGATTACGTACGGCATTTTACTATAAACAAATTAATTGTGCGAAGGAAATCTGGCGTGTACACCTGTGGCTAATTTGTAAGCCTTTGAGTTTTTTCTTTGGCTGATATTAAACGAGCGCTTTGCGAACGGGAGACGGACTTATTGTGAGCTCTCCGGGTCACTGCTTCCAGGAATTTTACTCTCACGGTTGTGCGCGACGCTATTTGGGGATCGCAAAAGCTCGACTGATCTTTGCCAATACTACTAATTTTAGATATTATTTATTTATTAGGGTTTTCCCCTGATGTGATTAAAAGAAAAAACTAAGTCCTCCAAGTCATTTGTATCTGGTTTGAAAGTGAAAGTGGTTTTTGAGATGAAAGAACCTAAACAAACGTCTGTCGTCTGTCTTCCGTTGCCTGTCTTCTGTCATTCTGTTTTCTGTTTGTCTGTGTTCCGTCGTTTGTCTTTGGTAATTTATATTAGGGTTTCGTCTGTCCGTCTGTCTGTCGTCTGTCCATCCGTCGTTGGTGCACTCATCTATTTTCTACAATTCAGCTCACATTGGAAAATTTAAAACAACAATAAAAACGATTTTTCGTCATATTTTACCATTTCTTTCTTGAATTTTTTTGTTTTTTTTTTTAATGATGGCTATATTTTCTTCTACACCTTTCGTAAAAATTTTGGATTTCGACCATTTCAAAATTCCAGTCAATCGACACCAGCTTTCTGAAAATTGTTATTTTTACTAACTCGGAGCTTCCTGAATTTTTTTATTTTTTTCTGTAGAAGAATGACATTGTTTTCTTTATTAGTCTTTTCACTCACAACAGTTAGATCTGCTGGTCTAAAAATCATTGGCTGCTCTAGAAATCTCCAAGGAATCGAATGGTACAAACCGCAAGTCGAAATTTTGAAGCATTTTGAAATGGTGAACCCATAAACTCGAATAATATATATTTACAGGTTCAGACTCAAAGAAGATTTTGATTGAAATTCAAATGGTGTTCAACAGAAATGAATTCTGGCAAAAAGAGATTTATTTTTTCGTCATATTTTCCTCATTTCAAAATTATCTCGGTTAATCAGGTTCTCAGTTTTCTGAAAATTAGTTTCTTTACCAACTGGATTTTTTAAAATTTTATATAGTTATGAATGCTACCTTTTTAAAAATGACTCAACTAGAAAACTTCAAGGAATCGATTGGTACAAACCTCAAGTCGGGATCTTGAACCATTTTGAAATGGCGAACCGCTAAACTCGAAAAATATATTTTCAGATTCAGACTGAAACGAGATTTTGATTGAAATTCAACTGATATTCAAAAATTGATGTCATAAATTGCAAATTTGAAAGAAACCCACTTTCCGGCCGATCGGAAAAGTTTCAATTTTTCTCCTTATTTTCCTCGAAAATTGCGGACTTTTCCCATTTATGAAAATTCGTCTCATAGCTGAATTTTTCGAGCATTTTAGAAAATTAGTTTCCTCGGTTGATACTGACCTCCGGAAGTGTTTTTCGGTTTAGTTTTTTCGAAAATTTACGGTAATAATGGAATTTTTTAAAAAAATTGGCTGAAAGTGAATATTTCGAAAACCTTGGTCCGAAAGCATCAACAGGGTATGTTTATCGATTCAGCTTGTCCATATCCCAGAATTTGTTATGAATTTTTAACCAGGATCACCAAGACCAAAATGAGAAAACGGCAAAATCTTAGCCTAGAGTCATTAACAGGCTATATTTTTCGATTCAACGTATCGAGAAACATATGTTAGAATTTTTTGTGGATTTTTAGGTAACATCGCGGAAAGCTCAATTATTCAAAAGCTTGAAATTTTTAACAATTTCCCGAGGATTTTTGAAAATTATTCAAAGAGTTTGGTTGGTTGATATCGACTTCCGGGAGTGTTTTTCAGTTTCATTCTTTAAACATTTCTACGATTTCCCAGAATCGCCAAAATCATATACATACATCTTTTAAAATAAAATAAAATAAAAATAAATAAAATATACGGCAATAATTGAGATATTTTCAAAAATTGATTGAAAGTGAATATTTCGAAAATCTAAGTACGACACCATCAACAAGTATAATTTTCGATTCAAGCTTTTAACCAACTTCGCTAAAAACTCAATTTTTCTCTACATCAAATGTATAAAATTTTTGAGATTTTCCTGAACACCTTAGAGTTATTTTAAGAGTTTCTTTTTTGATTTCGATATTCGGAACTATTTTTTGGCGTCATTTTTCTGAAAATTGCTACGATTTTTCTAGAATTGCCAAAATGAAAAGCTTTGAAACTTAATTTTTCAAAAATCTTGGTCTGCAGCCATCAACAGACTATGACTTTCGATTCAGCTTATCTATATTTCAGAATTTTTTATGAAGTTTTACCAACTTTTTGGGATATTTTAAAAATTCGAATTTGAAACCCAATTTTCCAAAATTGGCCATCAACAGGCCATGATTTTCAATTCAGCTTGTTGATATAATATTTATATATTAGACATAAAAACTTTTTCCTCTTTCCTATCCAAAATTGGCACTCAGTTTTTCGAAAATCTCCTACTGAGCTTTGTAATTTTTTCATTTTTTTCTATGATATCATGTATTAAAGAATGACACTGTCATTTTCATCGGTCTCTTAGACACGAACGGTTAGATGTTCTGGCCCAAAAATGATTTGATGACACTAGAAAACTCCAAGGAATTGAATGGTACAAATCACAAGTCGGAATTTTGAATCGTTTTGAAATGAGGAATATAAACTCGAAAAATATATTTTCAGACTCAGATTGAAACGAAATTTTGATTAAAATTCAGTTACTATTCAAAAACTGATGTCACAAATAAATTCTGCGTCGCAAATTTGGTCTATTTAGTAACTCAATTTCGAGCGGATAAGAAAAGCTTAAGTTTTTCTCCGACTTCTCCCGTTTTTATGAAAATTCGTCTCTTTATTAAAGCGGACCTCCTGAATAGCTACATTTTTCGATTCAGGTAACTTCGCCGAAATTTTAATTTTTCAAAAACTTGAATTTTTCGACGATTTCTTTGGTTGTTGTCGAGTGTTTTTTGGTTTCATTTTTTCGAAAATTGTTATCATTTAGCCAGAATCGCCTAAATGATGTACAATACGGTATGTTTTTCGATTCAGCTTGTCTATATCTGAGAATTTTTTTGAATTTTGAAACAACTTTGGCAAAAGTTCAATTTTTCAGTACACGAAATGAATGAAATATTTTGCATATTCTTGGGCACTTTGAAAAATTATTTAAACAGTTTTTTTGTTGATTTCGATATACTGAGGTAATTTTCGGCTTCTTTTTTTGAAAATTCCTACCGTTTTTCTGGGATCGTCCAAATGAAGAACGACAATTTTTGGGATATTTTAAAAATTCGAATTCAATTTTGGGAAAAATCTGGGTCTACGACCGACCATTAACAGGCTATATTTTTCGATTCAACTTGTTGAAATATATATCCTAGAATGTTTTATGAGTTTTTAACCAACTTCGCCAAAAACTGAATTTTGTTATATATGAAATTATACATTTATTTTGTCATTTTGTCATTTTTTTGAGCACATTTGAAAATTATTTTAAGAGTTTCTTTTTTGATTTCGATATTCGGAAGTGTTTTTTAGTTTAATTTTTTTGAAAATTCCTACCATTATTCTGGAATCACCAAAATGAAAAGGGGCAATTTTTGGAATACCTACCTATTTTAAATATATGAATTTGAAACTAAATTTTTCAAAATTTTGGTTTGCAGTCATCAGCAAAAGTAGTAACTTTTCGAGGTCGAATTCTATAAAAAAATCCTTTCAGAAATGTTTTGAATGTGGTCGGAAAAAGATCGAAAATTTTCGCAAGTGGAAATTTTGAAAAATTGAATGTTTAGAAAAATTGTCAAAAAATTACCAAAAAATTCGAGAATATAAATCTGGAAGTACTGATTCGAAAAATATAGCATGTTAATAGTCCAGGAGCAATATTTCAGAAATACTTGGTATGAAATTCAATGTTTTTCAAAAATCTTAAAAATTACCACAATTCATTGGTACCTTCTGTCTTCTTAACAACTGGTATTAGTTTTAGAAGAAATGAAACTTCTCAAGGTCTAAATCTACCAAAAAAAGTTTTTGGGTAATTTTTCAATGTGGGCGAAAGAAAGTCAAAATTTTCATAACGCGGGGATTTTGAAAAACTGAATTTTTGGAAAAGTTGTCTAAAAATTTACAAAAAATTCTAGGATTGTAGATCCCGAAGTACTGATTCCAAAAATATAGCGTGTTAATAGTCCAGCAGTAAGATTTTTGAAATATTTGGTTTGAAATCATTTTTTTTTCAAAAACCCTTGAAATTACCCTAATTAATTCGGAGATTCTACCAGCTTTGGAAGAAATAAAACCGAAAAAGTAACTTCTTGACGTCAAAATCAACAAAAAGATCTCTCATTCGAAAAATATAACGTGTTAATAGTCAAGGAGCAAGATTTTAGAAATATTTGGTTTGGAAGTCAATTTTTTTCAAAAACTCTAAAAATTACCCTAATTTTGAAAAAATATTAAGAGTTTTTTGAAGAAATTCGGCCGAAACTAACATTTAGAGCTCGAATTCTACAAAAAAATTTTTTCAGGAATTTTTAAATCTGGTCGAAGAAAGATCAAAATTTTCATAAATGAGGAATTTTGAAAAATTAAATTTTCATAAAAGTTGTCTAAAAATTCACAAAAAATTCTAGGATATCGATCTCGATGTACACAATCCAAAAATATAGTGTGTTAATGGTCCAAGAGCCAGATTTTAGAAATAATTGATTTCAAATTAGTGTTTTCAAAAATTCAAAAAATTAACTTCAATTATTCGAAGATTCTATGAGCTTTGGAAGAAATGAATTTTGCAAAATATAACGTGTTAATGGTCCAGGTGTAAGATTTTAGAATTATTTTGTGTGAAAGTAAATTTTTTAAAAAACTTTTAAAATTACCCTAATTTATTGGGAGATTTTGAAAAATTGTATTAGTTTTTTGAAAAAATCTAGTCGAAAGTAGTAACTTTTCGAGGTCGAATTCTATAAAAAAATCCTTTCAGAAATGTTTTGAATGTGTTCGGAAAAACATCGAAAATTTCGTAAGTGGAAATTTTGAAAAATTGAATGTTTAGAAAAATTGTCAAAAAATTACCAAAAAATTCGAGAATATAAATCTCGAAGTACTGATTCGAAAAATATAGCATGTTAATAGTCCAGGAGCAATATTTCAGAAATACTTGGTATGAAAGTCAATGTTTTTCAAAAATCTTAAAAATTACCACAATTCATTGGTACCTTCTGTCTTCTTAACAACTGGTATTAGTTTTAGAAGAAATGAAACTTCTCAAGGTCTAAATCTACCAAAAAAAGTGTTTGGGTAATTTTTCAATGTGGGCGAAAGAAAGTAAAAATTTTCATAACGCGGGGATTTTGAAAAACTAAATTTTTGGAAAAGTTGTCTAAAAATTTACAAAAAATTCTAGGATTGTAGATCCCGAAGTACTGATTCCAAAAATATAGCGTGTTAATAGTATAGCAGTATTGAACTCAATTTTTTTTTCAAAAACCCTCAAAATTACAAATTAATTCGGAGATTCTACCAGCTTTGGAAGAAATGAAGCCGAAAAAGTAACTTCTCGACGTCAAAGTCAACAAAAAATCTCTCATGCGAAAATTGTAACATGTTAATAGTCCAAAAGGAAGATTTTAGAAATATTTGGTTTGAAAGTCAATTTTTTCAAAAACTCTAAAAATTACCTTAGTTTTGATAAAATATTAAGAATTTTTTGACGAAATCCGGCCGAGAGAGAATTTTGAAAAATTGAATTTTCATAAAAGTTGTCTAAATTTTATGAATATAGATCTCGATGGACAGATTCGAAAAATATAGTGTGTTAAAGGTCCAAGAGTAAGATCTTAGAAATACTTAGTTCCAAACTACTTTTTTTCCGATAATTTTGACTCTTAAAAAGTAAAATGAAGGTTTGTTGGACATCTAATGTTTATTCTCCATATTTTTCATTAACATTTTTTCAATCACAAATTTTTGTGACTACGCCACCTTTACTTTTATTTACAAAGAACTTTTCTCAAGAGCATAAATTGTAAACATCTTGTTGGGAAACACGTCAAGTCTGGCCTGAATGGGTACCTCCTGTAGCGTGGTATTTACAAAATCTTCTTTAACACCACTGGTGTTACATACATACAATATTTTACTTTGAGGGTGTTGTGAGCATAAAATCTTCTAGTTAAAATTAAAAAAAATTTTAATTGTAGCAACCCATTAAAAATAATTGGATCTAGATTTCCAACAAGAGTCCCAAAATCGGGGTGTGTCTGCTTATCTCCGATGTGTAAATACGGGTTGACAAGAAAACATCCTTAGTCCAGCCCTTTCATAATAAGTGTAGTGTTACTTTTTATGCAAGAACTTGTCTAGGAGGCGAAATACATTTCTAGACCACATGGCGTCCTGTAACAATTGTCGGTAATAAGCGTAATTGATGGGTGCTTAGGGCGTGCATTTGAAGATTGTAACAATGCTACTGTTACACAAAATACAAGGGTTGAAGATGTGTGCTACTTTAATAATCATACTAATTTGAAGTATTTGTGTTGGCTATATTTATTGCTCTTTTTGTATCACCTCTGACGTGGCGCCATAAACATCAACTCAAGGGTGCATTTAATCGTAATCAGGGAATTTTACGAATATGTACGACGCCAAATTTTGTAGCTGAGTCCGCCAAAATTTTCATAAAAATCGCACCTCCCCAGTAACAGCCGTTCCGAGCTCCTGATGCGGAACTTGGGGTTCCTTCCAGATCTGCTCCAAATTTCTTTATCCGCATTGTCCCTTGCACAATTTTATCCGGCTTTCAACACAAAACTGGCAGTGCGTTATGGCAAATCAATATAAAAACACCTGGTCTTGGTTTCTTACGTAACAGTCCGTCTTTCATACCAGTCTGCAGTTCGTATTGTGCTCGGCACACAAAAGGATGTTTGTATCAGGGTGAAAATTCCGCCCTGAGTGCGCCAGGAGTTCGGAGGCGCGCCTCGACGCCGTAGTGACATTTCATCGTGAGAGAGTGGATGCAAGCGAGGAGAAGGAGCCCAGAAGGTCTTTGTCTGCAGCATGCGGAGGACCGAGAACCGGGTAGTCGGACGGCTGAAGAGAGAAACGAGCACGCGCCGTTGCATTTCCGTATGGACCTACATATCATTATCTCACGACGGAAATTTTGCTCGGGCCTATTGTCTGCTTTGAAGTTATTATCATTGAATTATTTTACACGGAATTACGGTTGTACCAAAGCGGGAAAGGACGTCGCCAACGTACGAAGACAGATACAGAAATTTGAAGTAGATGGCATGGTTTGAGGAAACGCATTTTGGTGTTTCACGCCTTGTAACGTTCTGTACCTTGAGTGGACAGTTTAAGAATTCTCATCAATCTTATAAGAAATTTCTTTACAAAATCTTGTTTCTACTCTTGTAAGGACAAGTCTTCGCATTTTCGAAGAAATTAATCCGAAAAACACCACTCAAGGGAGTCTGTGTGGACAAAAAAAAACTCTGTAAATAATTTTCGAAATTGCTCAGGAAATGGTCAAAAAGTACAAGTTCTCGAAAAACATAGCTCCTGATAGTTACAGACTGAGATTTTCGAAATTTTGTGATTTAAAGTCAAATTTTTGAACTTAACACAAAAGTTACCGTATTTCATTTTCACAAATCTAGAAAGATGGTAGGGATGTTTAAAGAAATCAAGTCGAAAAGCATTTTAGAAAGGAAATGACAAAAATTGTGTACATTAGGTACGTTTATTGAAAAAATTGAGCGTTTTTCAAGGTTGCGTAAACATTCACCAAAAATCGGACATATAGAAAAGCTGAAACGAAATACATAATTATTTTGGCGTTTCTGGGAAAATGGTAAGAATTTTCGAAGAAATGAAACCGAAAAACACTCAGCACTCACGAAAATCGATATAAACACAAGGAACTTTTTAAATAGTTTTCGAAATTGGTCAGGAAATGGTCGAAAATTTCAAGTTCTCGAAAAATTGAGCTTTCGTTGAACTTACCTATAAATTCACAAAAAAATCTGAAATATGTATCTTGAGAAAGTAAAACATAGGTTCCTGATGTTTCTAGATTAAAATTTTCGAAATGTTGTGTTTTAGAGTCAAATTTTTAAGTTATCACAAAAATTACCATGTCTCATTTTAACGATTCTAGAAATATGGTAGGAATTTTCAAAGTGGTCAAGCCGAAAAGCACTTCACAAGGTCGAAATCATTAAAAGAAACGAATTAAACAATTTTTTGGAGTGCTTAGGAAAATGACAAAAATTTTGTACACTACGTTTATCGAAAAATTGAGCTTTCTCGAGATTGTATAAACATTCACAAAAAAAATCAAGGATATAGAAAAGCTGATTCGAAAAGCTTGTTTTTTAAAGATCTCAAACCAAGATTTTTGAAATATTCAGTTTCACTAAATTTTTGGAAATCTTCGACAAAATGACCTTGTTATTTTGGCGTTTCTGGGAAAATGGTAAGAACTTTGGAAGAAATGAAGTCGAAAAACACTCAGCACTTACGAAAATCGATATAAACAGAAGGGACTTTTTAAATAATTTTCGAAATTGGTCAAGAAATGGTTGAAAATTTCTAGTTTTCGAAAAATTGAGCTTTCGTCGAAGTTATCTATAAATTCACAAAAAATCTGGAATATGTATCTTGAGAAACTAAAACATAGGTCCCTGATGTTTCTAGATTAAAATTTTCGAAATGTTGTGTTTTACAGTAAAATTTTTAAGGTATCACAAAAATTACTGTGTTTCATTTCACGATTCTAGAAAGATGGTAGAAATTTCCAAAGTAGTCAAGCCGAAAAGCACTTCAAAAGGCCGAAATCATTAAATGAAACGAATTAAGTAATTTTTGGGAGTGCTTAGGAAAATGACAAAAATTTTGTACATTACGTTTATCGAAAAATTGAGTTTTTTCGAGATTGCATCAACATTCACAAAAAAAATCGAAGATATAGAAAAGCTGATTCGGAAAACTTGTCTTTTAAAGATCTCAAACCAAGATTTTTGAAATATTCAGTTTCACTAAAATTTTGGAAATCTTCGACAAAATGACCTTGCTATTTTGGCGTTTCTGGGAAAATGGTAAGAACTTTCGAAGAAATGAAGCCGAAAAACACTCAGCACTCACGAAAATCGATATAAACACAAGGAACTTTTTAAATAGTTTTCGAAATTGGTCAGGAAATGGTCGAAAATTTCAAGTTCTCGAAAAATTGAGCTTTCGTTGAAGTTACCTATAAATTCACAAAAAATCTGAAATATGTATCTT
Organism: Zophobas atratus; assembly: GCA_022388445.1. NCBI lineage: Eukaryota > Metazoa > Arthropoda > Insecta > Coleoptera > Tenebrionidae > Zophobas > Zophobas atratus. The sequence continues at coordinate 56,094,338 of CM039442.1, forward strand.
GAGAAAGTAAAACATAGGTTCCTGATGTTTCTAGATTAAAATTTTCGAAATGTTGTGTTTTAGAGTCAAATTTTTAAGTTATCACAAAAATTACCATGTCTCATTTTAACGATTCTAGAAATATGGTAGGAATTTTCAAAGTGGTCAAGCCGAAAAGCACTTCACAAGGTCGAAATCATTAAAAGAAACGGATTAAACAATTTTTGGGAGTGCTTAGGAAAATGACAAAAATTTTGTACATTACGTTTGTCGAAAAATTGAGCTTTTTCGAGATTGCATCAACATTCACGAAAAAAAATCGAAGGTATAGAAAGCTGATTCGAAAAACTTGTTTTTTAAAGATCTCAAACCAAGATTTTTGAAATATTCAGTTTCACTAAAATTTTGGAAATCTTCGACAAAATAACCTTGCTATTTTGGGGTTTCTGGGAAAATGGTAAGAACTTTCGAAGAAATGAAGTCGAAAAACACTCAGCACTCACGAAAATCGATATAAACAGAAGGGACTTTATAAATAATTTTCGAAATTGCTCAGAAATGGTCGAAAATTTCTAGTTTTCGAAAAATTGAGCTTTCGTCTAAGTTACCTATAAAATCACAAAAAAATCTGGAATATGTATGTTGAGAAACTAAAACATAGACTCCTGATGTTCCTAGATTAAAATTTTCGAAATGTTGTGTTTTTGAGTCAAATTTTTAAGTTATCACAAAAATTACAATGTCTCATTTTTACGATTCTTGAAATATGGTAGGAATTTTCAAAGTAGTCAAGCCGAAAAGCACTTCAGTAGGCCGAAATCATTAAATGAAACGAATTAAATAATTTTTGGGAGTGCTTAGGAAAATGACAAAAATTTTGTACATTACGTCTGTCGAAAAATTGAGCTTTTTCGAGATTGCATCAACATTCACGAAAAAAAATCGAAGGTATAGAAAGCTGATTCGAAAAACTTGTTTTTTAAAGATCTCAAACCAAGATTTTTGAAATATTCAGTTTCACTAAAATTTTGGAAATCTTCGACAAAATAACCTTGCTATTTTGGGGTTTCTGGGAAAATGGTAAGAACTTTCGAAGAAATGAAGTCGAAAAACACTCAGCACTCACGAAAATCGATATAAACAGAAGGGACTTTATAAATAATTTTCGAAATTGCTCAGAAAATGGTCGAAAATTTCTAGTTTTCGAAAAATTGAGGTTTCGTCTAAGTTACCTATAAAATCACAAAAAAATCTGGAATATGTATGTTGAGAAACTAAAACATAGACTCCTGATGTTCCTAGATTAAAATTTTCGAAATGTTGTGTTTTTGAGTCAAATTTTTAAGTTATCACAAAAATTACAATGTCTCATTTTTACGATTCTTGAAATATGGTAGGAATTTTCAAAGTAGTCAAGCCGAAAAGCACTTCAGTAGGCCGAAATCATTAAATGAAACGAATTAAATAATTTTTGGGAGTGCTTAGGAAAATGACAAAAATTTTGTACATTACGTTTGTCGAAAAATTGAGCTTTTTCGAGATTGCATCAACATTCACGAAAAAAATCGAAGATATAGAAAGCTGATTCGAAAAACTTGTTTTTTAAAGATCTCAAACCAAGATTTTTGAAATATTCAGTTTCACTAAAATTTTGGAAATCTTCGACAAAATAACCTTGCTATTTTGGGGTTTCTGGGAAATGGTAAGAACTTTCGAAGAAATGAAGTCGAAAAACACTCAGCACTCACGAAAATCGATATAAACAGAAGGGACTTTTTAAATAATTTTCGAAATTGCTCAGAAAATGATCGAACATTTCTAGTTTTCGAAAAATTGAGCTTTCGTCGAAGTTATCTATTAATTCACAAAAAAATCTGGGTAGATATGTATCTTGAGAAACTAAATCATGGGTTCCTGATGTTTCTAGATTAAAATTTTCGAAATGTTGTGTTTTAGAGTCAAATTTTTAAGTTATCACAAAAATTACGATGTCTCATTTTTACGATTCTAGAAAGATGGTAGGAATTTTCAAAGAAGTCAAGCCGAAAAGCACTTCAGTAGGCCGAAATCATTAAATGAAACGAATTAATAATTTTTGGAAGTGCTTAAGAAAATGACAAAAATTTTGTACATTACGTTTATCGAGAAATTGAGCTTTTTCGAGATTGCATCAGCATTCACAAAAAAAATCGAAGATATAGAAAAGCTGATTCGAAACACTTGTTTTTTAAAGACCTCAAACCAAGATTTTTGAAATATTCAGTTTCATTAAAATTTTGGAAATCTTCGACAAAATGACCTTGTTATTTTGGCGTTTCTGGGAAATTGGTAAGAACTTTCGAAGAAATGAAGCCGAAAAACACTCAGCACTCACGAAAATCGGTATAAACAGAAGGTACTTTTTAAATAATTTTCGAAATTGCTCAGAAAATGGTCGATAATTTCTAGTTTTCGAAAAATTGAGCTTTCGTCGAAGTTATCTATTAATTCACAAAAAAATCTGGGTATATATGTATCTTGAGAAACTAAAACATAGGTTCCTGATGTTTCTAGATTAAAATTTTCGAAATGTGGTGTTTTAGAGTCAAATTTTTAAGTTATCACAAAAATTACGATGTCTCATTTTTACGACTCTAGAAATATGGAATGAATTTTCAAAGTAATCATGCTGAAAAGCACTTCACAAGGTCGAAATCATTAAAAGAAACCAATTAAACAATTTTTGGGAGTGCTTAGGAAAATGACAAAAATTTTGTACATTACGTTTATCGAAAAATTGAGCTTTTTCGAGATTGCATCAACATTCACAAAAAAAATCGAAGATCTAGAAAAGCCTATTCGAAAAACTTGTTTTTTAAAGATCTCAAACCAAGATTTTTGAAATATTCAGTTTCACTAAAATTTTGGAAATCTTCGACAAAATAACCTTGCTATTTTGGGGTTTCTGGGAAAATGGTAAGAACTTTCGAAGAAATGAAACCGAAAAACACTCAGCACTCACGAAAATCGATATAAACAGAAGGGACTTTTTAAATAATTTTTGAAAATGCTCAGAAAACGATCGAACATTTCTATTTTTCGAAAAATTGAGCTTTCCTCGAAGTTATCTATTAATTCACAAAAAAATCTGGGTATATATGTATCTTGAGAAACTAAAACATAATCTCCTGATGTTTCTAGATTAAAATTTTCGAAATGTTGTGTTTTATAGTCACATTTTTAAGTTATCACAAAAATTACTGTGATTCATTTTCACGATTCCAGAAAGATGGTAGGAATTTTCAAAGAAGTCAAACCGAAAATTACTTCACAGGGTCGAAATCGTCAAAAGAAACGATGGTTCCGGACCAATTTTCGAAATATTGGGTTTTAGATTAAGATTTTTAAATGATCACAAAAATTTCCGTATTTCATTAAAATTTCAAATTCTCGAAAAATTGAGCATTGGCGAAGTTACCCAAAAATCCACAAAAAATCTGGAACATATATCTCGACAACTGGATCGTAAAATAAGCCTCCTGATGATTCTGGACCAAGATTTTCGAAATATGAAATTTTGAAAATATCCGAATAAATTACCATGTGTCATTCTGGCGATTCTGGGAAAATGGTAGAGATTTTCCAAAAAATGAAGTCAAAAAAGATTACGAATATCCAAATCGACAATAAAAACTCGTTAAATAATTTTCGAAAGTGCTCGGAAAAAACGATCAAAAATTTCCGTTCCTTGAAAAATTGAGTTTTTTTCGAAGTTGAGCGCCTGAAGATCCACAAAAAAATCTAGGTTATAGAGCTCAACTCACCGAATCGAAATGGAGCTAAAAAGCACTTAAGAAGGTCGAAATCAACAAACGAAACTGTTTAAACAATTTTTGGATTACAAGTTGTATAAAAATAAAAAGTTATAGAAAAGATAAATTGAAAGAGATAGCCGGTTTATGGTCTAGGACCAAGATTTCCGAAATATTCAGTTTCAGTAAAATTTTGAAAATATCCCAGAAAAATTACGGTATTTAACTTTGACGATTTTAGAGAGATAGTAGAAATTTTCACCGAAGCGAAGCCGAAAAGCTCTTCAGAAAGAAAAAATATTTAAAAGAAACTTTTTAAATAATTTTTGAAAATGTTCAGGAAAATGTCAAAAATTTCGTACATTGCATTTATTGAAAAATTTGAGGTTTTTTCGAAACTGTATTACAATTCTCCCTAAGAAAAAACTGAGATATAAAAAATCTGAATCGAAATCTGTTTTATGGTTTCGGAACAAGATTTTGAAAATATTCAGTTTCAGCAAAGTTTTTCTGGGAAAATGGTAGGAATTTTCAAAGAAATGAAGACGAAAGACTCCCAGGGGCCTACGAGAACAGAAAAAGCGCTTTCAATAATTTTAGAAAATGCTCAAGATATGACCGAAATCTTCAAGTTTTTGGAAAATTGAGCTTTTGGCGAAGTTACTTAAAAATCTATAAAAAATTCTGGAATGTAAATCTCAACAAACTGGAGCGTAAAACATACCTTCCGGATGGTTCCGGATCAATATTTTCGAACTATTGGGTTTTACAGTTCCATTTTTAAATTATCACAAAAATTACCGTGTTTCATTTTGACGATTTTAGCAAAATGGTAGGAATTTAAAAAAAAGTGAAGCCGAAAAGCACTTCAGAAGGTACAAATTAGCAAAGGAAATTCTTCAAATAATATTTTTGTAAATGTCAAAAAATTCAAAAATTACATTTATCGAAAATTGAGCTTTTTTCGAAATTGCAGAAAAATTCAGAAAAAAAAAACTGGGATGTACAATAGAAAAGCTGAATCGAAAAACAGCTTGTTTTATGGTCTCGGACCAAGATTTTCAAAATATTGAGTTAAAGTAAAAATTTTGAAAATATTCAAAAAAATGACCACGTATTATTTCGGCCAATTTGGGAAAATGGTAGGAATTTTCGAAGAAATGAAGTGGAAAAACACATCTGAAGGTCGATATAAACAGAAGAAATTCTTTAAATAATTTTTGAAATTGTTCAGGAATGGTCGAAAATTCTAAGTTCTCCAGAGATTTTGGCGAAATTACCTAAAAATTTTGAAAAAATTTGAGATATACTCGTATATCTCGACAAATTGAATCGTAAAACGTCTCTTGATGGTTTCGGACCAAGCTTTCGAAATATTGGGTTTTGGTTTGAGATTTTTAAATTATCACAAAAATTACCGTATTTCATTAAAATTTCAAAGTTTCGAAAAATTGAACTTTTGGCGAAGTTACCTAAAAATCCTTAAAAAATTTGAGATATATATTTCTCGAAAAACTGGATCGTACAACATTGCCTTCTAGTAGTTCCGGATCAAGATTTTCGAGATATTTATTTTTAAAGTCCCGTTTTGAAATTATGCCAAAATTCACCGTTTTTCATTTTGACGATTCTAGAAAAATAGGAGGAATTTTAATGAAGTCGAAAACCACTTTAGAAGGTAGAAATAAAAGACACTCTTCAAATAATATTTTAAAAAATACTAAGAATAATGTAAAAATCTTGGACATTACATTTATTGAATAATTGAGCTTTTCTCGAAGTTGCATAAAAAATCACAAAAAAATCTAAGATATACTTAGGTACAAAAGCTGAATCGAAAAATATAAATTGTTTTATGATCTCGGACCAAGATTTTCAAAATATTGAGTTAAAGTAAAAATTTTGAAAATATTCAAAAAATGACCATGTATCATTTCGGACAATTTGGGAAAATGGTAGGAGTTTTGGAAGAAATGAAGTCGAAAAACATACCTGGAGGTCGATATAAACAGAAGAAATTCTTTAAATAATTTTTGAAATTGTTCAGGAATGATCGAGTGTTCTAAGTTCTCCAGAGATTTTGGCGAAATTACCTAAAACTCTAGAAAAAATTTGGTATATACCCGTATATCTCGACAAATTGAATAGTAAAACAAGTCTTTTGATGGTTTCGGGCCAAGATTTTCGAAATATTGGGTTTTGGTTTGAGATTTTTAAATTATCACAAAAATTACCGTATTTCATTAAAATTTCAAATTTTCGAAAAATTGAACTTTGGGCGAAGTTACCTAAAAATCCTTAAAAAATCTGAGATATATATTTCTCGAAAAACTAGATCGTAAAACATTGCCTTCTAGTAGTTCCGGATCAAGATTTTCGAAATATTGATTTTTAAAGTCTAGTTTTGAAATTATCCCAAAATTCACCGTTTTTCATTTTGACGATTCTAGAAAAATAGGAGGAATTTGAATGAAGTCGAAAACCACTTTAGAGGGTAAAAATAAAAGAAACTCTTCAAATAATGTTTTTGAAAATACTAAGAAAAATGTCAAAAATCTTGGACATTACATTTATTGAAAAATTGAACTTTTTTCGAAGTTGCGTAAAAAATCACAAAAAAATCTAAGATATAGGTACAAAAGCTGAATCGAAAAACATAGACTGTTTTATGGTCTCGGAACAAGATTTTCAAAATATTCAATTTCAGTAAAATTTTGAAAGTATCTGAAAAAATTACTGTCATTTTGGCGTTTCTGGAAAAATGGTAGGAATTTCCGAAGAAACGAAACCGAAAAACACAAAATTAGAACACAAGAACACGTTTTTGAAAAATTCTGTCTATATCTCAACAAAGTGGATCGTAAAACATGTCCTCCGGATGGTTCCTGACCAATATTTTCTAAATATTGACTTTTAGAGTCCAATTTTTTAATCATCACAAAAATTACCGTATTTCATTTTGACGATTCCAGTAAAATTTCAAAAGAAGTGCAGTCGAAATCACTTCAGAAGGTAGAAATCAACAAGAGAAACTCTTCAAATGATATTTTTGAAATTACTTAGAAAAATGTCAAAAATTTCAAAAATTACATTTATTGAAAAATTGAGTTTTTTTAGAAATTGCAGAAAAATTCACAAAAAATTCGAAAAAAATTAACATATCATTTCGGCAATTTTGGAAAAATTGTAGAAACTTTAGAAGAAATGAAGCGGAAAAACACACCTGGAGATCGATATGAACAAAAGAAATTCTTTAAATAATAACTTTCGAAATTGCTTAGGAATGGTTGAAAGTTTGAAGTTTTCCAGAGCTTTTGGTGAAGTTCTCTAAAAAACAAAAAAAAAAAAAATCTGGGATATATATCTCGACAAAGTGGATCGTAAAGAAGCTCTTGATGGTTCCGGACCAATTTTCGAAATATTGGGTTTTTAATTACGATTTTTAAATTATTACAAAAAAATCCGTAATTCATTAAAATTTCAAATTCTCGAAAAATTGGACTTTGGCGAAGTTACCCAAAAATCCATAAAAAACTGGATCGTAAAATATGCCTCCTGATGATTCCGGACTAAGATTTTCGAAATATTAAGTTTCAGTCAAATTTTGAAAATATCCGAATAAATTACCATGTCATTTTGGCGAATCTGGGAAAATGGTAGAAATTTTCCAAAAAATGCAGCCAAAAAAGACTTACGAATGTCCATATCAACAATAAAAACTCGTTAAATAATTTTCGAAAGTGCTCGGGAAAACGGTCAAAAATTTCCATTCCTTAAAAAATTGAGTTTTTTTTCGAAGTTAAGCACCTAAAGATCCACAAAAAAGTCTAATTTATAAAGTTCAACTCCTCGAACCGTAAAACATAGCCTGACGATTTTGACGAGTCTAGAAAGACCGTAGGAATTTTCCACGAAATGGAGCTAAAAAGCACTTAAGAAGGTCGAAATCAACAAACGAAACTCTTCGAATATTTTTTGGAAATGCTCAAGAAAATACAAAAAATTTCGTACATTACTACATTTATTACAATTATAAGTTGCATAAAAATATGAAAGTTAGAGAAAAAATAAATTAAAGAATATAGTCGGGACCAAGATTTCCGAAATATTCAGTTTCCGTTAAACTTTGAAAATATCCCAAAAAAATTGCCGCATTTAACTTTCACGATTTTAGAAAGATTCGTAGTAAAAATTTTCAAAGAAGTGAAGTTGAAAAGCTCTTCAGAAGGAAGAACTCAATAAACAAAACAAATTTTTCTTTTTAAATAATTTTTGCAAATGCTCAGGAAAATGTCAAAAGTTTCGTATTTATTGAAAAATTTGAGTTTTTTTCTAAGTTGCATTATAATTCTCCCTAAAAAAAAACTGAGATATAAGAAATCTGAATCGAAATCTGTTTTATGGTTTCGGAACAAGATTTTGAAAATATTCAGTTTCAGCAAAATTTTTCTGGGAAAATGGTAGGAATTTTCGAAGAAATGAAGCCGAAAGACACTCCCGGGGGGCTATTAGAACAGAAAAAGCTCTTTAAATAACTTTAGAAAATGCTCAAGATATGACCGAAATCTTCAAGTTTTTGAAAAATTGAGCTTTTGGCGAAGTTACTTAAAAATCTACAAAAAATTATGGAATGTAAAACATATCTTCCGAATGGTTCCAGATCAATATTTCGAAATATTGCGTTTTAAAGTCTCATTTTTAAATTATCACAAAAATTACCGTATTTCATTTTGATGATTCTAGTAAAATGGTAGGAATTTTAAAAGAAGTGAAGCTGAAAAGTACTACAGAAGATATAAATCAACCAAAGAAACTCTTCAAATGATATTTTTAAAAATCCTTGAAAAAAAGTCAAAAATTTCAAAAATTATATTTACTGAAAAATTGAGCTTTTTTCGAAGTTGTAGAAAAACTCACAAAAAAAACTGAGATATACAAAAGCTGAATCGAAAAACATTGCCTGTTTTATGGCCTCGGATCAAGATTTTCATAATATTGAGTTTCAGTAAAATTTTGAAAATATCCAAAAAAATTACCATAAATCATTGCGGCGATTTTGGGAAAATGGTAGGAATTTTCGAAAACCGAAAAACACGCCTGGAGGTCGATATAAACAAAAGAAATTCTTTAAATAATAACTTTCGAAATTGCTCACGAACGGTTGAAAATTTCAAGTTCTCAAGAGTTTTTGGCGAAGTTTTCTAAAAATCCAGAAAAAAGTCTGAGATATTTATCTGGAGAAAGCGGATCGTGAAACAAGCACTTGATGGTTCCAGACCAATTTTCGAAATACTGGGTTTTGAATTACGATTTTTAAATGATCACAAAAAATACCGTAATTCATTAAAATTACAAATTCTCGAAAAATTGAGCTTTCGCGAAGTTAGCCAAAAATCCACAAAAAAATCTGGGATATATATCTCGACCAACTGGATCCTAAAGTAAGCCCCCTGATGATTCCGGACCAAGATTTTCGAAATATGAAGTTTCAGTCAAATTTTGAAAATATCCCAATAAATTACCATATGTCGTTTTGGCGATTTTGGAAAAATGGTAGGAATTTTTCAAGAAATGAAACCAAAAAAGACTTACGAATGTCCATATCAACAATAAAAACCGAAAAAACGGTCAAAAATTTCCATTTCTTGAAAAATTGAGTTTTCTTCGAATTTAAGTACCTAAAAGTCCACAAAAAAATCTAGATTATAGAGCTCAACACGCCGAATCGAAAAACATACCTAACGATTTTAATGATTCTAGAAAGACCATATGAATTTTCCACGAAATGGAGCTAAAACGCACTTAAGAAGGTCGAAATCAACAAACGAAACTGTTTTTAAACAATTTTTGGATCATAAGTTGTATAAAAATAAAAAGTAATAGAAAAGATAAATTGAAGGAGATAGCCGGTTTTTGGTCTGGGACCAAGATTTCAGAAATATTCAGTTTCAGAAAACTGAAAATATCCCAAAAAAAATTAAGATAATAGAAATTTTCAAAGAAGTGGAGCCGAAAAGCTCTTCAGAAGGAAGAAATGAATAAAAGAAACTTTTTAAACAATTTTTGCAAATGTTCAGGAAAATGTCAAAAATTTCGTACATTGCGTTTATTGAAAAATTTGAGGTTTTTTCGAAACTGTATTACAATTCTCCCTAAAAAAAAACTGAGATATAAAAAATCTGAATCGAAACACAATCGGTTTTAAGGTTTCGGAACAAGATTTTGAAAATATTCAGTTTCAGCAAAATTTTTCTGGGAAAATGGTAGGAATTTTCGAAGAAATGAAGCCGAAAGACACACCCGGGGGCCTATTAGAACAGAAAAAGCTCTTTAAATAATTTTAGAAATTGCTCAGGATATGATCGAAAATTTCAAGTTTTTGAAAAATTGAGCTTTTGGCGAAGTTACTTAAAAATCTACAATAAATTCTGAAATGTAACACATATCTTCCGAATGGTTCCGGATCAATACTTCGAAATTTTGCGTTTTAAAGTCTTATTTTTAAATTATCACAAAAATTACCGTATTTCATTTTGACGATTCTAGTAAAATGGTAAGAATTTTAAAAGAAGTGAAGCTGAAAAGCACTTTAGAAGATATAAATCAACCAAAAAAACTCTTCAAATGACATTTTTGAAAATACTTAGAAAAATGTCAAAAATTTCAAAAATTATATTTACTGAAAAATTGAGCTTTTTTCGAAGTTGTAGAAAAATTCACAAAAAAAAACAGATATACAAGAGCTGAATCGAAAAACATAGCCTGTTTTAAGGCCTCGGATCAAGATTTTCAAAATATTGAGTTAAAGTAAAATTTTGAAAATATCCAAAAAAATGGCCATGTATCATTTCGGCCAATTTGGGAAAATGGTAGGAATTTTCGAATAAATGAAGTGGAAAAACACACCTGGAGGTCGATATAAACAGAAGAAATTCTTTAAATAATTTTTGAAATTATTCAGGAATGGTCGAAAATTCTAAGTTTTCCAGAGATTTTGGCGAAATTAAGTAAAACTCTAGAAAAAATTTGGGATATACTCATATATCTCGACAAATTGAATCGTAAAACAAGTCTCTTGATAGTTTCGGACCAAGATTTTCGAAATATTGGGTATTGGTTTGAGATTTTTAAACTATCACAAAAATTACCGTATTTCATTAAAATTTAAAATTTTCGAAAAACTGAACTTTTGGCGAAGTTACCTAAAAATTCTTAAAAAATTTGAGATATATAGGTATTTCTCGAAAAACTAGATCGTTAAACATTGCCTTCTAGTAGTTCTGGATCAAGATTTTCGAAATATTGGTTTTTAAAGTCCCGTTTTGAAATTATGCCAAAATTCACCGTTTTTCATTTTGACGATTCTAAAAAAAATAAGAGGAATTTTAATGAAGCCGAAAACCACTTTAGAATGTAGAAATAAAATAAACTCTTCAAATAATATTTTTGAAAATACTAAGAAAAATCTCAAAAATCTTGGACATTACATTTATTGAAAAATTGAGCTTTTTTCGATATTGCATAAAAAAATTACAAAAAAAATCTAAGATATAGGTACAAAAGCTGAATCGAAAAACATAGACGATTTTATGGTCCCGGATCAAGATTTTCGAAATATTGAGTTTCAGTAAAATTTTGAAAACATTAGAAAAAATTACCGTATGTCATTTCGGCATGTCAGGGAAAATAATAGAAATTTTTGAAGAAATGACGCCGAAAATCACTCCCATAGGTTGATTTCAACCAAAGATATTTTAAATAATTTTCGAATATGCTCGACAAATTGTCAAAAATTTCAAGTTTTTGAATAGTGAGCTTTCGGCGAAGTTACTTAAAAATCCACACAAAATTCTGTGATATATATCTTGGCAAGCTATATTGAAAAATATAGACTGTTCATGCCTCCAGACCAAGATTTTCGAAAAATTAAATTTCAAATTAAAATTGTTAGTGTTTCAGTTTATCCATTTTTCAATTTTTATTTTGAAATTTTTCGAGTTTACGAGTTTAAAATTTTCAATTTCTAGATATTTTAATTTTTCCATGTTTCATTTTTTCCAATTTTAATTGAAGCTGAAAAGTACTTCAGAAGATCGAAAACAACAAATGAAACTTTTTAAACAGTTTTCGAAAGTGCTCAGGAAAATGTCAGAAATTTCTCGTACTTATTTAAATATAAAGCTTTTGGTGAAGTTACTTAAAAATTCATCATTAAATATCCACTGGGTGTCCAAAAATTTTACGAAAAAATTATTTTAAATCAAAAAATCAGAAAAAAAAGAAAACAAAACCCTCCACTCTACCTTCGCGCCATTTTCTCCCCCACCCAACCACATCAACCAACCCCCAATCATCCGTTACATCGTCCCACCTCCAACCTCCCGCGACAGGTTTCGTCAACCTGTCGCCCGGACCTCCTCAGCACCTCGGGTCCGCGTTTCGGTTGTCTCCAAGAGCAAAAATCGCGGGATCCGGGTGCATCCTGCCACTTCCACAAGGTCAGCTCTTGCATCGGTGGTGGGGAGTCGGGTCTTAAGCTGCGGCCTGTGCAACGCAGGGGGTGACAAGGGTCCAGACAACACGAGGTCCGACCAGGTACGTACCCCAGGTAAACGCAACGGCGCGCCAGACACTTGCCGGATGGGTTCGCGCTAACTTCGGCTCCGGTCTTGATGCCATTACGCTGCCATTTAAATGGAATAACGCGGGAGAAATGCTTTCGGCGAGATTTTGTGCTGCTGTGTTGTGTGTTTGTGGAAATTGGAAGTGTTTTTGGTAAGTGGAGAGGTGGCGGATTTGGGGGTTGGGGGTTGGCGGCGGGATTGGGGGTTGGAGGTGTTGTGGGGACGGGTAGGAGATAACCTATATGTCAGAATACGGGTTCGTTTTTGAGGGAAAATTTTTAATGTTTATCGTTACGTTATGTATTTTTTTTTGTTTGTTTATTTATTTTGTTACATATTTTATAAATAGTAGGTACGTTGTTGCTAATAATTAATAATGATGTTGCTACTAGTGAAATGTAGAGTGTGTTGGATTTTCCGTTTATCATTATTTTTTTTTTGTGTGTGTGTTAAGTGTCTGCTTAATTAGCATTACCTACCTTAAACAGGAATTTACCTGTTGGCCTTCAAACTTCATTAGTTTAAATTCAAACGATGGTTAGTCCGAATCATCTGTCCTAATTTACACTTCTTCAGTCGTTTGGTTACACTTAGCACTTAATAGTCAAAATACACACTGACTGTCAAAATTTAAATTTATTAATTGCTTCTGGAGTGTTGTATATATTTTGTGTCAGTGATATATCCAGCTTTTTCGAACTTTTGATGATGATCTTCCGTTTATTATTATCGACTTTATTTATTTTTACGTTTACGGCAGCTTGAATTAACGTAAAGAGCTTTTAGGACATTATTTTATTCATGAACTAAGATATTTCTTCAGACCAATTTGACTATTACCCATGAAATTCGGAATTTTAAGAAAAATTATTATATCAAGAGAGATCTTCAAATATTTAAGCATAATTAAGATATTATTACCCACTAAACAATTTCGTTAATTTTTGACGAGTATTTTCAAAACAACGTTTTTTTTTGTTAATTTTGACTTTTAAGAGTGTTTTTCGGTTTCACTTCTAACTAAATTTCTAACATTTTCTAGAGTATTTTAAAAATTCGACTTTGAAACCCCATATTTTGACTTTTTTTGTGGATTTTTAGATAACTTGTACATCTTAAATTTTTAGTTATAAGTTATTTAATGAATTGCTTTCTTGTTTTATGTAATAGGAGTTTCTTTTCCGTTAATAAACTATTATTATTATTATTATTATTATAACTTTGTCGAAAGTTCAATTTTTTAAGAACTTGAAATTTTCAGTAGTTTCCTGAGCATTTTTGAAAATTATTTAAAGAATTGCTTTTGCCGAATCGAAGTGGAACATATGGGATATTTTCAAAATTTGACTGAAAGTGAATATTTCGAAAAAATCTTAGTCCACTAATCAATTTCGCTAATTTTTGATGAACATTTTCGAAAAAAGTTTTTTTGTTAATTTCTAATTTTAAGAGTGTTTTTGGGTCTCACTTCTAACTAAACTCCTAACAATTTCTAGAATATTTTAAAAATTCGACTTTGAAACACCATATTTCGATTTTTTTGTGGATTTTTAGATAACTTCGTAGAAAATTCAATATTTGAAGAACTTGAAATTTTCTACAGCTTCCCAAGCATTTTCGAAAATTATTTAAAGAATTTCTTTTGTTGAAATCGAACTCCGGGAGTGTTTGTCTTTTTCTTTTTCTCTGAAAATTCCTACCATTTTCCCACAATCGCCAAAATACCATCCTGGATATTTTCAAAGTTTGACGGAAACTCAATATTTCGAAAAAATCTTGGTCCGAGATTATCAACAGGTTATGTTTTTCGAGTCAACTTGTCCGTATCCCAGAATTTTGAATGAATTTTTAACTAAATTTGCCAAAAGCTCAATTTTTAGAATATGAATTTTTTCTGAGACCTTCGAAAATTATTTAAAATTATTTTTCAGCGTCATTTCTTTGAAAATTCCTGCCATTTTTCCAGAATCGCCAAAATGAGAAAGCCAATTTTTGGGATATTTTAAAAATTCAAATTTGAAACCCCATTTTTCGAAAAACAGGCTATATTTTTCGATTCAAATTGTGGAGATATAAATGTCAGATTTTTTGTGGAATTTTAAGTAACTTTCCGAAATCTCAATTTTTCAAAAACTTGAAATTTTAGACAACTTTACGAGTACTTTCGAAAATAATTCAAAGATTTTTTTTCATTGATATCGACCTCGGGCAGTGTTTTTTGGGCTCACTACTGCAAAAATTTCTACAATTTTCCCAGAATTGTCAAAATAACATATGGTGATAATTGAGATATTGTCAAAAATTGACTAAAAGTGAATATTTACAAATTCTTGGTCGGAGACAATCAACACGCCGAGTTTTTCGATTCAGATTCTCTGTATCCCAGAATTTTTTTTGAATTTGTCTATATCACAGAATTTTTTATGAATTTTTAACCAAGTTTTTCAAAAAGTCAATTTTTCAATATATGATAAAATTATTACATAATGAGATATCCTCAAGTATTTTAGTACATATCATTAAGATATTATTATTCACTAAACAATTTCGTTAATTTTTGACGAGAATTTTCGGGAAAAAGTTATTTTTGTTGATTTCTACTTTTTAGGCGTTTTCCCAGCTTCACTTCTGACTAAATTCCTAACATTTTCTAGAATATTATAAAAATTTGACGCTGAAACCCAATATTTCGATTCTTTTTTGAATTTTTATATAACTTCGTCGAAAATTCAATTTTTTAAGAACTTGAAATTTTCAACATTTTCCAGAGCATTTTAGAAATTTATTTAAATAATTTCTTTTGTTGAAATCGAACTTCGGAATTGGTTGTCTTTGTAGTTTTGCATGAAAGTTCTTTCCATTTTTTTAGAATCGCCAAACTAATATACGGAATATTTTCAAAATTTGACTGAAATTGAATATTTCGAAAAAATCTTGGTCCGAGAACATCAACAAACATAAATTTTTAACTAACTTTTGCAAAAGCTCAATTTTTAATGTATGAAATGTATAAGATTTTTCTGAGAACTTCGAAAATTATTTAAAATTATTTTTCGGCTTCATTTTTTTGAAAATTCCTGGCATTTTTCTATAATCGCCTAAAAGAAAAAGTCAATTTTTGGGATATTTTAAAAATTCGAATTTAAAACTCAATTTTTCCAAAAAACTTTGTCTGAAAGCATCAAAAGGCTATATTTTTCGATTCAGCTTGTGGAGATATATATCTCAATTTTTTTGTTATAAATTTTTAGGTACCTTTGCCGAAAGCTCAGTTTTTCAAAAACTTGAAATTTTAGACAACTTTACGAGTACTTTCGAAAATAATTTATAGATATTTTTTGGTTGATGCCATTTCTTCGAAAATTTCCACTATTTCTCCAGAATTGTCAAAATAACATATAGTGATAATTGCGATATTTTCAAAAATTGACTGAAAATTACTATTATAAAATTTTGATCAGAGATCATCAAAGGCCGAGTTTTTCGATTCAATTTGTCTATATCTCAGAATTTGTTATGAATTTGTCCATATCGCAGATTTTTTTATGAATTTTTAACCAACTTTTTCAAAAACTCAATTTTTCAATGTAAGAAACAGTTAATAATCAAATATTTTAGTATCACTAATACATATATTATTATTATCTAATAAACAATTTTTTTCTTTTGTTAATTTCTACTTTTAAGAACGTTTTTTCGGCCTCACTTCTTACTAAATTGCTAACATTTTCTAGAATATTTAAAAGATTCCGGTGTGCAACACAACATTTCGATTTTTTTTGTGAATTTTTAGATAACTTTGTCGAAAGTTCAATTTTTTAAGAACTTGAAATTTTCAACAGTTTCCCGAGTGTTTTCGAAAATTATTTAACGAATTTCTTTTGTTGAAATCGACCTTTTTTTCGGAAAATTTTCCCAGAATTGCCAAAAAATAACATACGAATTATTTTCAAAATTTGACTGAAACTGAATATTTCGAAAAAATCTTAACCCAAGACCATCGACAGGCTCTTTTTCAAGTCAACTTGTCTGTATAAATTTTTAACCAACTCCAAAAGCTCAATTTTTAATATATGAAATGTATAAAATTTTTGATATTTTTTTGAGCACCTTCGATTTTCTTTTGTTGATTTCGACATTCTGAAGTGTTTTTGGACTTCATTTCTTTGAAAATTCCTATAATTTTTTTAAAATCGCCAACATGAAAAACGTCAATTTTGGGTATTTGAAAAATTCGCCGAAAGCTCAATATTTAAACACTTTTCGACAATTTATACAGCACTTTCCAAAATTATTTTCCGCTTGATTTCTTCTAAAATTTGCATTATTTACTCAGAATCCTTCTTTCTCACTTCCAACTAAATTTATAACATTTTATAGAAAATTAAAGAAAATCGACTTTGAAAGGCAATATTTCGATTTTTTTTTGTGGATTTTTATTTAGATAACTCCCTCGAAAGGTCAATTTTTTTAAGAAGCTGAAATTTTCAATAGTTTCCCGAGTGTTTTCTAAAATTATTTAACGAATTTCTTTTGTTGAAATCGACCTTTTTTCGGAAAATTTTCCCAGAATCGCCAAAATAACATACGCATTATTTTCAAAATTTGGCTGAAACTGAATATTTTGAAAAAATCTTAACCCAAGACCATCGACAGGCAGTTTTTCAAGTCAACTTGTCTGTATAAATTTTTAACCAATTCCAAAAGCTCAATTTTTAATATATGAAATTTATACAATTTTTGATATTTTTTTGAGCACCTTCGATTTTCTTTTGTTGATTTCGACATTCTGAAGTGTTTTTGGACTTCATTTCTTTGAAAATTCTTACCATTTTTGTAAAATCGCCAAAATGAAAAACGTCAATTTTGGGGTATTTGAAAAATTCGCCAAAAGCTCAATTGTTTAAACACTTTTCGACAATTTCTCGAGCACTTTCCAAAATTATTTTCCGCTTGATTTCTAAAATTTCTATTATTTACTCAGAATCCTTCTTTCTGACTTCTCAATAAATTTTTAACATTTTACAGAAGATTTTAAAAAATCGGCTTTGAAAGGCAATATTTCGATTTTTTTTGTGGATTTTTATTTAGATAACTTCCTCGAAAGGTCAATTTTTTTAAGAAGCTGAAATTTCTTTTTTGAAAATTTTCGAAAATGCTCAAGAAAATGTCAAAAATATATTTCATGTATTGAAAATTGAACTTTTGGCGAAGTTACTTAGAAATCCACAATATCATAATATTTCGTCGATAAATTGAATAGAAAAATATAGCCAGAACAAGATTTTTTAAATTCCGATTTTTAAAATATTGGAAAAATTGCCGTTTTTCATTTTAGCACTTCCAGAAAAATCGTAAAAATTTTCAAAGAAATGAAGCCGAAAAACATTTCAGAGTATAGAAATCAAGCAAAGTAACTCTCGAATAATTTTCGAAGGTGCCAAGCAAACTGTTAACATTTTTGTACATTTCATATAGCTACCTATTGAAAAATTG
Source organism: Zophobas atratus (assembly GCA_022388445.1). NCBI lineage: Eukaryota > Metazoa > Arthropoda > Insecta > Coleoptera > Tenebrionidae > Zophobas > Zophobas atratus. The sequence goes on from CM039442.1 coordinate 56,112,228, forward strand.
AACTTTTGGCAGTTGTTTAAAAATTCATAGAAAATTCAACCATATCGACAAGCTGAATTGAAAAATATAGACTGTTGACCCCAGACCAAGATTTTCGAAAAAGTGAGTATGAAATTCGAATTTTTTAATTAAGTATTCCAAAAATTGCAGTTTCTTATTTTATCGATATCAGAAAAATGGCGAAAAATTTAAATTGAAGCCGAAAAACACTTCAGAATATCGAAATTATAAAAAGAAAATCTTTAAATAATGTTCGAATCTGCTCCGGAAAATGTCAAAAATTTCATACTAAAAAATTGAGCTTTGGACAAAGTCGGTTAAAAGTTGTGGTCTAGAATCAAGATTTTCAAAATATTACTTTTAGAGAATATTTCAATTAAAATGCGTTATTTTGTGGATTCTGGGTAAATAGTAGAAATTTTCGCAGAAATGAAGGCGAAAATCACCACCGCAGTTGATATCAAAGAAACTCTTTAAATAATTTTCGAAAGTATTCCAGAATTTGTCGAAAAGTTTTTGAAAAATTGAGCTTTCGGTGAAGTTAACTAAAAATCCACATCAATTCTCGGACACATGATATATCTCGGCTAGCTGAATCGAAAAATAAAGCCTGTTGATTGCTCCAGATAAAGCTTTTCGAAAAATTGTGTTTCAAATCCGCATTTTTTTTAATACCTATTCCAAAAATTGCCGTTTTTCTTTTTGGCGATTTTAGAAAAATGGTAGGAATTTTCAAAGAAATGAAGCCGAAAAACACGTCAGAATATCGAAATATTCAGTTTCAGTCAAATTTTGAAAATATCCCGTATGTTATTTTGGCGATTTTGGGAAAATGGTAGGAATTTTCAGACATAAAGAAAAAGACAAACACTCCCGAACTTCTATTTCAGCAAAAGAAATTTTTTTAAAAATTTTGAAAATCCTCGGGAAATCATTGAAAAGTTTTTAAAAAATTGAGCTTTCGACGAAGTTATTCAAAAATCCACAAAAAATCAAATATTGGGTTTCGAAGTTGATTTTTTAAATATTCTAAAAAATATTTAGAAGTTAGAAAAAAGGATTTTAGGTAAATAGTTGAAATTTTCGAAGAAATGAACGTGAAAATCACCCACAAAAATTGAGATTCAGATTCTAATTTTTCAAATATCCCAAAAATTGCCGTTTTTCATTTTGGTAGAAGAAAATCATTAAATAATTTCGAAGGTACTCAGAAAAATATCAGAAATTTAATGTATTAAAAATAGAGCTTTTACACAAGTTTACTAGAAAAACATAAAAGAAATTCTTTAAATTATATCAAATTTTTTTTGTTGGATTCGATATTCTGAAGTGTTTTTCGGATTTATTTCTTTGAAAATTTCTACCATTTTCCTAGAATCGTCAAAATTTGGGAAATTTTAAAATTTCGAATTTGAAACTCATTTTTTAGAAAATCTTGGTCTAAAGTAATATTTATAGATTATTATTTATCTACATTTTTATGAGTGGGTTTGCACACAACAACCCCCGTTTGATACGTGTTATTACGGTCGTTAAAATTAATCCGAGGGGTGTCTTCCGAAAAGCCCAATGGCGTAGCGATTGCCTAATCAAAACTAGATCTTCCCGAATAACTTATCGTCCTCAAACGGGCCCTTTTGTCGTTGGAGGGGTCCCAGGAAAGAAACCTGCCGGACACAAAACCTATGGGAAAAGTCGACACGGTCCCGTGCAAGGGGCGACTTTAACTTCAGCTTACCGCCCGAATCCGTCTTGCGAGGCAAGATATCGTGTAAAATTCGTTCCCCTAAATCAGTTTGACGTATCGCGGCGTTAATTTGGCGCGTTTTTATGGCGGCGCTGTCCATTAATTTTGCCTTAATTCGAGGATAGTTGATACCGAGGCGATTATTAACGGTGATGGAAACGCGGCGGATTTGCACACAATGCAATCGAGAGCGCTTAATTAATTTAATTGGGCTGGAAAAGGGCTACGTGTAGCCGAATGCGGGTTTAATGAGTGTTTGCTGACGATTTTTACGGTTATTAATTTCCCCGAGAAGGGTGGCTAATCTTGGTATCCTGTTTGGTAAATACAATTGTTACACTTCGGGTAAATCCGCTCCTGAATAAATATTTGGGAGCCGAGAGTGGAAAAGAGATTTAAGCTCCGTGTTAAATATAATGGCTGCTTTTTGGTTTCAAAGACCAAGCAAATCGAGTTTTTTTAGTTCGTGTCGACTTTGTAACTTTTTTCACGCCAGAAATGGTAATAACGCAAATAATATTTGTGTTGATTGTCATATTATGCAATATCATTCACGTAAATCAGATAGAGTAAAGGGCCCAAGATTGATCCTTGTCTTTAAGTTATCATTCAGTGATTGATTTTTGTTTGCTTGATTTACTTAAATTCAACTTAAACAAAAAAATCTTGATATGGCTGAATTTTTTACGAATTTTTAAACAATTTCGCCAAAAGTCAAGTTTTCGTTACGTTAAAAATTTTGACATTTTGCTTGGCACCTTCGAAAATTATTCAAGAGTTGCTTTTGTTGATTTCTATATTACCTGAACTGTTTTTTCGGCTTCATTTTTTTGAAAATTTTTACGATTTTTTTGGAATCGCCATAAAATGTCGGTCTGGAGGCTATATTTTTCGATTGAATTGGAATTGAAATTTATAAAAATAAATTTATCCGATTTTTTGTGTATTTTTAAACAACTTCGCCACAAGTTCAGTTTTTCAATATATGAAATTTTCTTGAACATCTTCAAAAATTTTTAAAAAGTTAAAAATTTCAGCTTCTTAAAAAAATTGAACTCTTTCCAATGTTTATCAATATAAAACCTACTTTTTTTCATTTCCATCTAACCAGAATCTTAATCTTGAATCTTGGAATCTATAATTTAGAATAATGAAATCCAGAGACTAAAATCTTGAAATCTAAAATCTTAGAATTTAGAATTTTGGAATCCAGAAAGTCGGACTCTTGAATCTTGGAATTTAGAATCTTGGAACACAAAGTTTTGGAATCCAATATCTTGAAATCTGGAACCTCGAATCTAAAATTTCGGAATCTAAAACCATGAAATCCTGTAATCTATAATCTTGATATCTAGGATCTAGGAATCTAGGATCCTGAAATCTAGAATCTTAGTATTTTGAAACTTGGAATTTCAAAACTTAAACGTAGAACTTAAAATATATTACACATTAAGAATTCTGGATCATAGAATTCAAAAATTTGGTGCTTTCTAGAATCCTGGCGTCTGGAATCCGGAAATCAAGAATCTCTGAAATTAAGATATTAAAATCTAAAATCTTAGAATCTAGAATCTTGGAATTCAAAGCCTTGGAATCGAAAATCTTGAAATCTACAATTTGGACTTTCGGAATCTAGAACCTGGGAATTAGAATCCACTAATGTGGAATATCGGAATCTAAAACCTCGGAACCCTGTAATCCATAATCTTGAAATCTAGAATCTTGTAATCTATAATCTTAGAATCTAGGATTCTGAAATCTAGAATCTTAGTATTTAGAAGCTTGGACTCTGGAAATCAAGAATCTCGGAATTTAGAATTTTTGAATCTAGAATGTTGGAATTTATAATCTAGAATATTGGAATTCAGACTCCAAAATCTTGAAATTCAGAATCTTATTGGAATTCAGAATTTTAGGGTCCAAAGTCTTGGAATATAGAATTGGGACTCTCGGAATCTAGAACCTCGACACTAGAATCCAGTAATATACAATATCGGAATCTAAAACCTCAGAATCCTGTAATCTAGAATCTTAGAATCTGGGATCCCTTAATCTAGATTCTTGATATTTAAAAGCATGGAATTTCGAAACTAAAACGTAGAACTGACAATGAATTTAGAATTCTGGATCATAGAATTCAAGAATTTGAGACTTTCTAGAATTTTGGCATCAGGAATCTTGGAATCTGTAATCGAAAATACTGGAATCCAGAATCTAAAATCTTGGAATCTAGAATCCTGAAATTTTGAAATATCGGAATCCTGTAATCCATTATCTTGAAATCTAGAATCTCGTAATCTATAATCCTAGAATCTAGGATCCTGAAATCCAGAATCTTGGTATTTAGAAGCTTGGACCCTGAAAATCAAGAATTTCTGAACTTAGAATCTCAGAATTTAAAATTTTTTAATCTAGAATCTTGGAATTTATAAACTAGAATATTGGGATCCATACTCTAAAATCGTGAAATCTAGAATCTTATTGGAATTGAGAATCTTGGAACTCAGAATCTTGGAATCCAAAGTCTTGGAATCTAGAATTTGGGCTTTCGGAATCTAGAACCGCGAAATTAGTATCCTGTAATATAGAATATCGGAATCTAAAACCTCAGAATCCTGTAATCTATAATCTTGGAATGTAGAATTTCGTAATCTAGAATCTTAGAATCTGGAATCCTTAAATCTAGAATCTTGATATTTAGAAGCATGGAATTTCGAAACTAAAACGTACAACTGAAAATGAATTTAGAATTATGGACAATAGAATTCAAGAATTTGAGACTTTCTAGAATTTTGGCATCGGGAATCTTGGGATCTAGATTCTTGAAATCTGTTATCGAAAATATTGGGATCCAGAATCTAAAGTCTTGAAATCTTGAATCCTGAAATTTTGGAATATCGGAATTTAAAACCTCGGAATTCTGTAATTTTTAATCTTGAAATCTAGAATCTCGTAATATATAATCCTAGAATCTAGTATACTGAAATCTAGAATCTTAGTATTTAGAAGCTTGGACTCTGGAAATCAAGAATCTCTAAACTTAGAATCTTGGAATTTAGAATTTTTTAATCTAGAATCTTGGAATTTATGATCTAGAATATTGGGATCCAGACTCTAAAATTTTGAAATCTAGAATCTTATTGAAATTCAGAATCTTGGAACTCAGAATCTTGGGGTCCAAAGTCTTGGAATCTAGAATTTTGATTCTCGGAATCTAGAACATCGAAACTAGAATCTCGGTTATAGAATATGGGAATTTAAGACCTCAGAATCCTGTAATCCATAATCTTGGAATCTAGAATTTCGTAATCTATAATCTTAGAATCTGGGATCTTATAATCTAGATTCTTGATATTTAGAAGCATGGAATTTCGAAACTAAAACGTAGAACCGAAAATTAATTTAGAATTCTGGATGATTGAATTCAAGAATTTGAGACTTTCTAGAATTTTGGTATCCTGAATCTTGGGATCTAGAATCTTGGAATCTGTAATCCAAAAAAATTGGGATCCAGAATCTAAAATCTTGAAATCTTGAAATTTTGGAATATCGGAATCTAAAACCTCGGAACTAGAATCCAGTAATGTAGAATATCGGAATCTAAAACCTCGGAATCCTGTAATCCATAAACTTGAAATTTAGAATCTTGTACTCTATAATCCTAGAATCTAGGATCCTGAAATCTAGAATTTTAGTATTTAGAAGCTTTGACTCTAAAAATCAAGAATCTCTGAACTTAGAATCTCGGAATTTAGAATTTTTTAATCTAGAAACTTGGAATTTATAATCTAGAATATTGGGATCCAGACTCTAAAATCTTGAAATCTAGAATCTTACTGGAATTCAGAGTCTTAGTATTTAGAAGATTGGAATCTGGAAATTAAGAACCTTTGAACTTGGAATCTAGAAATTTTTAGTCTAGAATATTGGAATCTATAATATAGAATCTTGGAACTCAGAATCTTGGGATCCAAAGTCTTGGAATCTAGAATTTGGACTCTCGGAATCTAGAACCGCGAAATTAGATTCCTGTAATCCATAAGCTTGGAATCTAGAATTTCGTAGTCTAGAATCTTAGAATCTGGGATTCCGAAATCTAGAATCTCGATATTTAGAAGCATGGAATTTCAAGACTAAAACGTTGAATTCGAAATATATTACACACTAACAATTCTGGATTATAGAATTCAAGAATTTGAGACTGTCTAGAATTCTTGCACCTGGAATTTGGAAATCAAGAATCTCTGAATTTAGAATATTAGAATCCAAAATCTTGAAATTAGAATCTAGAATCTTGGAATTCAAAACCTTGGAACGCAGAATCTTGGGATCGAAAATCTTGAAATCTACAATTTGGACTTTCGGAATCTAGAACCTCGAACCAGAATCCAGTAATGTAGAATACCGGAATCTAAAACCTCGGAATCCTGTAATCCATAATCTTGAAATCTAGAATCTCGTAATCTATAATCTTAGAATCTAGGATCCTGAAATCTAGAACCTTAGTATTTAGAAGCTTGGACTCTGGAAATCAGGAATCTCGGAATTTAGAATTTTTTAATCTAAAATCTTGAAATTTATAATCTAGAATATTGGGATGCAGACTCTAAAATCTTGAAATCTAGAATCCTATTAGAATTCAGAATTTTGGGGTCCAAAGGGTTGGAATCTAGAATTTGGACTGTCGGAATATAGAATCTCGAAACTAGAATCCCGTAATATAGAATATCGGAATTTAAAACCTCAGACTCCTGTAATCCATAATCTTGGAATCTAGAATTTCGTAATCTAGAATCTTAGAAGCTGGGATTCCTTAATCTAGAGTCTTGATATTTAGAAGCATGGAATTTCGAAACTGAAACGTAGAACTGAAAATGAATTTAGTATTCTGGATCATAGAATTTAAGAATTTGAGACTTTCTAGAATTTTGGCATCTGGAATCTTGGGATCTAGAATCTTGGAATCTGTAATCGAAAATATTGGGATCCAGAATCTAAAATCTTGAAATCTAGAATCCTGAAATTTTGGAATATCGGAATCTAAAACCTCGAAATCCTGTAACCCATAATCTTGAAATCTAGAATTTCGTAATCTGTAATCCTAGAATTTAGGATCCTGACATCTAGAATTTTAGTATTCAGAAGCTTGGACTCTGGAAATCAAGAATCTCTGAACTTAGAATCTCGGAATTTAGAATTTTTAATCTAGAATCTTGGAATTTATAATCTAGAGAGAATATTGGGATCTAGGCTCTAACATCTTGAAATCTAGAATCTTATTGGAAATCAGAATCTTGGGGTCCAAAGTCTTGGAATCTAGAAGTTGGACTCTCGGAATATAGAACCTCGAAACTAGAATCCCGTAATATAGAATATCGGAATTTAAAACCCCAGACTCCTGTAATCCATAATCTTGGAATCTAGCATTTCGTAATCTAGAATCTTAGAATCTGGGATTCCTTAATCTAGAATCTTGATATTTAGAAGCATGGAATTTCGAAACTAAAACGTAGAACTGAAAATGAATTTAGAATTATGGATAATAGAATTCAAGAATTTGAGACTTTCTAGAATTTTGGCATCTGGAATCTTGGGATGTAAAATCTTGGAATCTGTAATCGAAAATATTGGGTTCCAGAATCTAAAATCTTGAAATCTAGAATCTTGTAATATCGGATCTAAAACCTCGGAATTCTGTAATCTATAATCTTGGAATTTCAGAACTAAAACGTAGAACTTGAAATGTGTAACACATTAAGAATTCAGGATCATAGAATTCAAGAATTTGAGACTTTCTAGAATCTTGGTATCTGGAATCTTGGTATTTAGAATCTTGAAATCTGGGAATCTAGAATCTCTGAACTTAGAATCTTGGAATTCAGAATCTTGTCTTCAGAAAATGTCTTGGGCATTAAGAATTTAGGTCATATATTTAAAGAATTTGAGAGTTTGTGTTTAAGATGCATTTTTTTTGGGTTAACGCATTTGACTGAAAATTCAATTTTTTATAAGCCTAAAATTGTGGATCTAATAATTCAGAATGGTAGCACTTAAGTCTTAGAATTTGGAATCTTGGATTTCAAAATCTTAGAACTCTTGGAATTCTAATTTTAGAATTTTTGTAAAAATTTAGACTTTACACTACTACCGATCTGACTTAATTTACCTAACAGAATTCACGTGATCTAAACTAACCTGACTTGACTTAGGCTGAACTTTTCTGACCTGACTAAACTGAACCCAATCAAATTAAGTCAATGAAATTCAAAAGCGAAAGTTAATTAATTATTGGTTATAAATGACTGTAGAAAAAGTTAAATTTAGCCCCACCCACCTACCCATTCTCTTTTTTTTTGTTTTCTGTAATAAGAAGTAAATCTTATAACAAAAAAGTTACAATTGCTGTTTTTCTACTTCTTTATAGCATAAGTTCTATTGGTTCCCACTAATTTTCCATAGAAAAATTAACTACCACCCACCCACCCCGCCTCATTTGACTGCTTAATTTTGTTACACCTAACACAAATAACTTTTGTCGTTTGAATGAGATAAGGGCGGGTGGGTGGGGCTAGTACGTGCTACGATAAGACTGATTTTGGCAAATTACATACCCTATAAAAATAAAGAGTGGGTGGGCGGGGCTAGTACTTGCTAAGATAAGAATGATTTTGGCAAATAACATATCCTCTGAGAAAATATAGAATCATTTGTGTTATCAGAGATCTAAAACTCTTCTAAAATTCCAGTTAAAAGCCAAACACTCGTATTAAAAAATGTACAATATCAATGTTCAGGTACACGTATTTGTAAAAATTCTAGAAACCCCCGATGTTATCTGGCCTTGTATCCCGTTCCCTAAACGCCAATAAAACGCTTTTTCATTACGCCGCACAATACGCACTCGAAATTTATGTTTGCTCCATAGGGGCGTACTCTGGTTTCGGGCCGGTCTCATTACACATACACGGAATTAGAACAAAACGACCCTCGTGCAGGGTCCTCGGACTCGAACTGGACAAGTCACAACAGTATCGATTTCGCCATAGTTTGTTCCATCAACATTTTTTCCACAGCCAGCCCCTTACATGTCGCTAATTTTGTAAAGCTCCCACCCCTGTCGCCTCTATGGCAATCGTTACCGTTCGTGAGAAAGTGATTGGTTTCAAAATATTCATACCTTTTTGTAAGTATTGTGTTATTTAAAATTAGATCACGTATTGTTAGCGCGCGAGGGTAAGAAGGTTAGGTCAGGTTAGCTTAGACGAGTCCTATCACCTGGTATTCTGTCGTATAACCCTCTTTCTTACGGAAGTCGCCATAAGGGCTCTTATTCCTTGAACGAGGACCGGAGGCTGCTGCACTATTGAAAAAAATACCCGAGAACAGTTGCAAAAACTGCACTCTTTTATTCCTTCCTTGCTCTTGCGGAACTGTCAAGATTTCCGTTATGGAGAGGATGGGATGGGGCTTACTCACACCCGACACGAAATTTCTTCATTATACTAACTTATCAATTAATTAATTTTTTTGTGACCAAGTGCGCACTTAAAGTCGTTAATTTAAACCAACTTACCGTAACAACAGGAAAATTTAGCAAAAGTTCCAAAAGTGCTTAGGGAGGCATCCGCCAAATTTCATGGTGCTTAAGGCACGTGTTTCTAACGTCTTCCACATGTTACAAATTTAAATTTACATATCTGAGACCCCTATCGAAATTGTCTTCGACGTTTTCGGCCCTCTAATAAATATTTATTTAAGTGTTTTACTGTTGTCGCACTCAACAGAACATTGAGTTAGTGTTAGAGGGTGCGACTATTTTTTTTTTAACTAATCGATTCTGCATAACGAGTTTCGACATGTTTCAACTCTATCCGTCAATAATAATTCAACGGGAATGGTACCATATGGCATGGGCAGCTACCATTACATCGAGATATCGCCGATTTAACTTCTATATGTAAATTTGTATCACGAAACGTTAAGTGCCATATGCCACAGGAATATTAATTGTACCGAAAACCGTACAGTGCATTTTAAACGTGCATGTAGATCGCTTATCTATAAAACGCATAATCCACCGGATTTATCCAGATTTGGCTCTAATTTTAAATAAAAAAAATCTCCAACAGAATTTTTTTTCACTGTTGTAGATAATGTTATTATAGGACGAAGTTCCGGGGTGGGCATTTTAAATATTTGACTAGACAAATTAATCTCTTAAAGTCTCTATAATTTACTAACAGGTGTTGAATAGAACACGAATCACCTGTCTGAGTTAAAAATTCATTAATGTCGGGGTTGTGCTATTGAAATAAATGAGGAATAACAGTACAAATGGACGTTTTAGCAGCCGGTTACACTTCTGTGCTGTTGACTTGATTTAATGAGGGACGTTTGGAAATTTCACCCCTTTTGTATAATTTGTAAAATGTGAATAATATGGGAGTAAATGCATTTAAATGGGAGTGAATGGGCCAGCAGGTGGCTAGGAAGTGGATTTAAGGACAGCTGCGCTAAATCTAACATCAAACACCCACGGTCGGGGCAATTATATTAACTACCAGAATATTATTTGGGGTTTTTTAGCTAAAATAATTGTGTAATTTTTTTATTGGAGCGAAATTTGTCTGATTGTCGACCGACAATGGAATAATGTCGTCTGCAAATTTTGCAGAAGTAAATGTTAGTTAAATTTTGTAAAAACATTCTTCACTTGTAGTCTATGCATCCGTGTTGAATTTTTTTTTTCTCAATTTATCAAATTTTCGATTCTTCGATTTTATTAAATTTTTGATGTCGCAATTTTCGGATATTTCAGTTTTATGATTGTTTAATTTTTTGATTCTTGTGTTTTCGAGTCTTTATTTTTTGTTTCACTTTTTCGATTTTTCAGATTCTTGATTGTTCAGTTTTTCATTGTTCGATGTTTTCGTTCCAGTTTCTCGTTCTCTTAAATTCTCAATTTTTTCACTTTAAATTTCTTAATTTTTCGATTTCTATTTATGGGATTTCTGTATTTTTCTGTTTTTGGACTTTTTTTATTTTAGATTTGACCATTTAAAATTTTTCAATCTTCCAATTTCTGTCTTCTGATTTTTCTACTTCTTGGTTTTACAATTTTCCTGTTTTTTATTTTCTCGATTATTATCGGTTTTTCAGTTCTTCGATTTTTCATTTTTTCGAATTATTAAATTTTAGACTGTTCAATTTCCAGATTTTTCCAATTTTCGATGTATAATTTTTCTTTTTAAGTATTCAATTTTTCAATTTTTTATTTTCGACTTAGAGGTATCTGATTTCTGGATTGTCGGACCTCTCGACTTTTCGATTTCGTGATTCCTAGATCTTTTCATGTTTTGATTACCAGTTATAATTTTTAAATTTTTTGATTTCTAGGTTTTTCGATTTTCCAATTTTTCGATATTTTAGATTTTTCGGTTTACGATTTTAATTTTTTTTGTGTTTAAATTTCTCGATTTTTCGAATATTCGATTTCTGGATTTCTCGATGTTTCAGCATTTCAGTTTTGGAAACTTAACTCCTGGATTTTACAAATTTTCGATTCTTCACTTTCTCAGTTTCTCAAAATTTCGATTTCTTAATTTTTAAAATTTTCGATTTCTTGATTTTTGGATTTTTCAGTTCTTCGATTTTACAATTCATCCAACTTTTAAATTTTAGATTTTTCGCTTTTTTGATTTATCAATCTATGAATTTTTCGAACTTTCAGTTTTAGGATTTTTTAGTTTTTCAATTTTTATTTTTTCGAATTTTAGGTTTTTCTTTCCATTTTAAATTTTTCAGTGTTTTGATTTCTGTATCTTCAGATTTTTCTACTTCCCTGTTTAACATTTTCCGGTTTTTTAATTTTTCGATTCTTAAAATTTTTGATTTTCTTACTTTTAAATTTTTTGGTTTAATTTTCGGATTTTTTAGTTCTTCGATTTTTCAATTTTTCAAATTTTCGGATTTTTCAATTTTTTTAAGTTCTTTGATGTTTTGGTTTCTCGATCTTTTGTTTTTTCGACTTTTCGGTTTTGGATTTTCCGGTTTTTCAAAATTTCGACTTTTAAAATCTTTAATTTTTACTTCTTCGCTTGTCGTCTACACATCCGTGTTGAATTTTTGTCCTGTTTTCAATTTTCTTCAATTTCTCAATTTTTGAAATTTTCGATCTCTTGATTTTTTTTAATTTTTGATGTCACAATTTTCGGATATTTCAGTTTTTTGTTTAATTTTTTGATTCTTATGTTTTCAAGTCTTAATTATTTAGATTTTTAATTTATTAATATTACACGTTTCTAAATTTTCGATTTTTCCATTTCTCATTTCGCGATTTCTCGATTTTTCAGTTTTTCAGTTCTCTAATTTTTCACTTTTTCGATTTTTCGGATTCTTAATTTTTCAATTCTTCGATGTCTTGTTTTCATTCCAATTTTCTCGATCTTTTAATTTACTCAATTATTTTCACTTTAATTTTCTCATTTCTTCGATTTTTCAATTTTTCTCATTTTTTTATATTTTCGATGTCATATTTTCTCCATGTCTGAATTTTTTGACTTTTTTAATTTTAGATTTGACCCTTTAAAAGTTTCAATCTTTCGATTTCTCTACCTTCAGATTTTTACTTTCTGTTTACAATTTTTCTGATTTTTCAATTTTTTGGTTATTTAATTTTTTATTTTCTCGATTATTACTGATTTTTCAGATCTTCGAATTTCAAATTTTTCGAATTTTTCAGTTTTAGACTTCAAAATTTTGATGTTTCGGCTTTCCTACATCTACATTTTGACCTTTCGATTATTCAACTGTTTAATTTCCAGATTTTTCAAATTTTCGATGTAATTTTTTATTTTAATTTTTCGACTGTAAGGTATCGGATTTCTGCATTTTCGGACCTCTTCATCAAAAGTCTTGTATTTCTTAATTTTTAAAAGTTTGATTTTCGATTTTTGGATATTTCAGTTTTACAGTTATTTATTTTTTTGACTTTTCAGTTTTTCGATTCTTCAATTTTCGATTTTTCAAGTTTTGATTTTTTCAGTTTTTTCGATTTTAGATTTTTCATTTTAAATATTTTAATTTCTGGACTTTTCAGTTTCTTCGATTTTTCAATTCTTCCAACTTTTAAATTTTAGATATATTGGTCTTCGATTCATCAATTTATGAATTTTTTGAACTTTCAGCTTTAGGATTTTTTCAGTTTTTCAATTTTTAAAATTTTGAAATTTTAGTTTTCCATTTAAAATTTTTCATGTCTGTATTTTCAGATTTTTCGAGTTCTCGGTTTTACATTTTCTAGTTTTTCAATATCGATTCTTAAAATGTTTTGCTGCTTTTCAATAGTTTGGTTTAATTTTTCGATTTCTCGATTTTTGGACTCCTCAGTTCTCCGATTTTTCAATTTTTAAATTTGCGAATTTTGCGGTTTCTTGTGTTTTTTTTCGACTTTTCGGTTTTGGATTTTCCGGTTTTTCAAAATTTCGATTTTTAAATTCTTTGTTGTTTCAATGTTTCAATTTTTCGGTTTTTCGATTTGTCAATTTTTTCGTTTTCAGAGCTTTTCAATTTTTGATTATTGAAATTTTTACACTTTTCCATTTAAAATTTCTCAATGTTTTGATTTCTGCATCTTCAGATTATTCTACTTCTCGGTTTAACATTTTCCGGTTTTTCAAATCTTCGATCTTGAAAATTTTTTGATTTCATATTTTTCAATTTTTTGGTTTAATTTTTCGATTTCTCAATTTTTTATTTTTCAGTTCTTCGATTTTTCAGTTATTCAAATTTTCAGATTTTTTAATTCCTTCAGATTTATTGATGTTTTGGTTTTTGATGTTTGTTTTTTCGACTTCTCGGTTTTGGATTTTCCTGTTCTTCAAAATTTCGATTTCTAAAATCTTTAATTTTTCATGTTTTCGGTGTTTCGATATGTCAATTTTCGGATTTTTAAAATTTTCGATTTCTCGTTTTGAGTTTTTCAATTTTTGAATTTTTAAATTTTTCCATTTTTCCATTTAAAATTTCTCAATGTTTTGATTTCTGCATCTTCAGATTATTCTACTTCTCGTTTAACATTTTCCGGTTTTTCAATTCTTCAATTTTGAAAATTTTTGATTTTCACATTTTTCAAATTTTCGGATTGTTAAATTTTTTCAGGTTTTTGATGTTTTGGTTTCTTGATCTTTGTTTTTTCGACTTTTCGGTTTTGGATTTTCCGGTTTTTCAAAATTTCGATTTTTAAAAGAGTTCATTTTTCAATTTTTCGAAATTTTGATTTTTCAATTTTCCGATTTTTTAAATTTTAGATTTTTCGATTTTTCAATTTTTCGTTTTCTTGGTTTTTTAAATTTTACGATTTTTGACATCTAGTCTTTCGATTTTTTTTTCTTGGGTTCTTGGGTTCAAATTTTCCGGTTTTTCAGTTTTTTGATTTTTCTTCGATTTTTAATTTTTGATTTCTCGATTTCCCAGTTTTTTAAATTCTCAAATTGTTAAATTTTAGATTTCTCTATGATTCTTAATGTTTCGATTATTCACTTTTTCAGTTTTTCGATATTTTAATTTTTTCAATTTGTCGATTTTTGGATTTTTTAGTTCTTCTTTGTTTTTCAATATTTTTCAGCTTTTTGGTGTTTCTATTTCTCGATCTTTCCAATTTGGACTTCTTGGTCTTAAATTTTCCATTTTTTCAATTTTTCGATTTTTAAAATTTCCGATGTTTCAATTTTTCGTTTATAGAGATTTCGACTTTTCGATTAATCAACTGTTCAATTTTCAGATTGTTCAATTTTTCAATTTATAATTTTTCGACTTCTCGATTTTTCCATTTCTTCATTTTTCGAACTTTTCATCTTCCTATTTTTCGAAGTTTTGATTTTTTAATTTCCCGATTTCTCTTTTTTATTTTTCCGCTTTTGGATTTTTTAATTTTACATTTTTGGATTTCTCGATTTTACGATTTTTTGATGTTTCGATTTCCAGAATTTTAAATTTATTAATAAGTACTTATTTCAATTATTGCAATTTTCGATTTCCCGATTTTTCAAATTTTCAATTTGTTAATTTTTTTATTTTTCTATGTTAAATTTATCAATTTTTCAACGTTTCGATTATAAACGTTTTCAGTTTTTCCTTATTTTAATTTCTCGATTTTTGTAATTTTCAGTTCTTTTTTGGTTTTGAATTCTTCGAATTTTTAAATTTAAAGTTTTCAATTTCTCAATCTTTCGATTTTTCGATTTTTCGTCATATATTTGATATTGTGGGCATTTGTAGAAGTGGGATTTATTGAACTTGTACTTCAGGAGCGAGGAAAATTCTGTGGAAATACCTTTCGACCAATTTTTTATTTACAAAAAGAGCCATCCAGTAAACTTGTGTGTTTTTGCCACAAAATGTCCACATTTAGGGGTTATTTATTCACCGATGTGATCAAAGTTCCACGCTCCGAGACGCTTTCCTTTTATAGCATCAGCCATATCAGTTATCTACCGAAATAGTGACTGTGATGATATAGAATGGGGTCGTAAATATCACCGAAAGAAACCGCCGGCGATTTTATGTCCTTTATACGAGTGCTTTTATCGTTTTGTCTATTTGTGAGTCGATAGAAAACCACGTCTAAACAAAAAACCTCCGTTTGAAAATTTTTAATCTTCACTTAGTAAGTAACGAAATCTTTTTTATATTCCAGACCCCAACCATGTTGAAGTGGACTGTAATGGCGCGTCGCGACGCCGCCACCCCGCGCCGCTCGACGGCCGACCCCGCAACCACTCCCAAGCCCGCCAAACCCAAGCGCCGCCACTCCAGCGGCCACCGGCGCTCCGGCGGCCGTCGCCCCAGCCGCCTCAGCCTCGACCTGGCCATCGACAAGGAGAACCAGTTCACCTCCACCCCCATCAAGTCCTTCGAGCACCAGTTCGACGCTTTACGCGATGTGAGCAACCTCACCCCCCAGGACTCCGCCAACCGGCGCGTCCTCTCGGCCAAGAAGTGCCGCCGCAGCGCCTCCCCCTCCTCCCACAGGAAGCACAAGAAGAAGAAGCTGTGCCTGGACCCGGCGCACAAGGACCTGGGGGAGGAGCGCAACTTCTTTACGCCGTTCGAGAGCGTGGACTCCCATATCGGGGGGGTGCTGGTGGAGGGCGCCCATGGTGCCGTCAAACGAAGGGTTGAGGAGATGTACGGAGCGACGTTACCCACGTTCGCCATGGAGTACTCCCCGTGCGAGTGGAAGGGGTTGAGTCCCGTGGGGTACTTAGGGTTGGACCAGGAGGGGTTGTGTCCGCGCAAGAAAGCGAAAATAGAGCACGTGGGGGAGTTCCTCCACAAGATTAACACTGTGGAGGACGAAAAGCTGGAGGTCAAAGTGTCCCCTCTAGTCAAAAAGTTGGTGGATTTGAGGTTCAGTCAGTTGGGTTATGACTCCAAAAATAACAATTCTTCACTCATCAACGACCTATCGCTAGACCAAATCGTGGACGCCATCCTCAACTCGTCCATCGAGAGCACGAAAGAATCCAAGTCGCAAACCCAAGAAGACAATTTGATTAACACGCAAAACGAACGCCACACTTCATTCGACTCGGGGTTCAAATCCACCACTGACTACTCCCACCACCTCGAAGGCAACTTCCAGTGTAAATGTAAAAAAACCTCCACCCCCAATCTTGCCCTCCCTGACAAGACCATCATCAACATCGACGAGACCTTCAACGAACGATGTGTAGACGAGGCTATAAAGCCACGAAAGAGGGCGTCTTCTGCCTCCCGAGATTCCGATAATAACCCCAAAAGAGTCAATTTGGAGGACGATATAAACTTCACCCTGAAGCGGCAGCGCTGTATTCGGCGTAGGAGGACCGACGATGAAAGGAAAACGAGTTCTTCTAGGGGCAAGATTACGCGGAAAACGGATTTGTTTGACGATTCGTTTGATTCGTCCAATATTGTGGAGGATAATGGGAGTACGCCGCTGAAAGTGGCGTCGTTGAATGAGACTTTTACGTTGACGCCAGTGGAGAATAATCGGAGGTTTCGGAGGTGTTTGCTGTTCGAGTCGCCCACGTCGTTGTCGGAGAGCGCGTCGACGGCCAATGGGAGTCTCCGGGAGGTGCGGGGGTGCATGGATTTGAATATACGCTGCGAAAACGATGACCTGTATGTTAATGGTGAGTGTACGATGTGGGGATTGGGGATTGTCTTGCTGTTATGGCAGCTTTCCAAATATTGTTGGAGGGTGATTTGCGTGCTTGGGGTAGTTCATATTCGGGTTTATTTTAGAATAATCATTATTTACGAAAATAAACACAACGTTTTTTGTTCCCGAGCGTAAGCTATTGTTATTTAAATTTTATAACAAAAAATCAAAATTATGTAACATTTTCCAGGTTAACTTTGAAATTGCAATCGTTCATGACTTTTTTATTAGATGTTTCGATTTCTCAATTTTTTGATTTTTTAGTTTACTGATTTTTAAATTTTTCGACTTTTATGTCAGCGCGATTTTCCAATGTTTCGATATTTCATTTTTGAGATTTCCCAATTTTTTGGTTCTTCAATTTCTCGATTTTTCAAATTTTCGATTTCAGGATATTTTTATTTCGATTTCTCTATCTTCCGATATTTCAGTCTTACGATTTTTCAATTTTTCGGGTCACTTTGGTTTTTTAAAATTGAAGTTTTTGACATTTTTGATTTTTCGATTAATCGATTTTTTGATTTTTCGACTTTTTGATTTTCCTATTTTTCGACTTTCCGACTTTTGGATTTTAGAAGTTTTTGATATTTGGATTTTCCAATTTCTCCAATTGTCGATTTATCCATTTTCAAATTTTCAGGATTTTGGTTTTCCATTTTTTCGATATTTCGACTTTTCCGGTTCTGAATTTTCCTATTTTTCGATTTACTAATTGATTACTTCGATGTTTGAGTTGTGAGATTTTTCAACTTTTCGGTCCTTCAACTTTTTGATTTCTTAAAGTCTAGATTTCTGGTTTTTTCATTTTTTCTATTTTTCAATTTTTCGTTTTTTAATGTTACATTTTTCGATTTTTCAATTTTTCTATTTCTCGATACAATTTTACAATTTCTCGATTATCCAATTTTTCGATTTCTCATTTTTTTTATTTTCGATTTCTTCATTTTCCGATATTTCAGTTTCAGATTTTCCAATATTTCAATGTTTGGCACTTCGATATTTTCGATTTTTCGATTAACCTATTTTTCCGATATTTCATTTTTCTCATTTCTAGATTTCTCAATTTTTCATTTTTGGATTATTCAGTTTCTGGATTTTACTTACGAATATTCGATTTTTCAAATTTTGAGTTTTCAAAGTTTCGAATTTTTAATTTTCGATAGTTCTAGTTTTGAAATTGTCTATTTTTCGACTTTTAACTTTTAGAATTTTCGAATTTTCGACTTTCGATATTTCGTTTTATCTGCATTTTGATTTTCGATTTTTCAATATTTCAATTTTTGGAATTTCGATATTTTCGGTTTTTCCATTAACCGATTTTTGGATTTTTTTGATTTTTTCCACTTTTCTTTTTCTGGATTTTTTGAGTTTTACATTTTTCGATATCTTGTTTTATCCCAATTATCGATTTCTCGATTTTTCAGTGTTTCGGTTTATCGAATTCTCATTTTTAATTTTCAGATTTTCAATTTTTCGAGTTTTCAGTTTTTGGATTTTTCGGATTTTTGATTTTTTACTTTTTCGATTTTTCATTTTTTCGATTTTCCTATTTTTCTACTTACGATTTTTCGATATTTCGAATTTTCCATTTTTCCCATTTTTCAAACTTTTAGTTTTTGAAATAATCGAACTTTTTATTTTCGAAATTTCAATTTCAATATCTCGATATTTCAAATTTTCGATTTCTCATTTTGTCAATTTTCTCATTTCGCGGTTTCTCCTATTTTCGATTTTTCAGTTTTTCAATTCTTTAATTTTTCGAATTTTCGTTTTTTTATTTTTAATTTTTGAATTCCTCTTTTTTTCTAGTTTTCATTTTTCAATTTCTTGAATATTATGATTATTTTCTACTATGTATTTTTCGATTTTTCCAATTCTAGATTTTCTAGAAAATTTAGTTTCCATTTTTCGACTTTTTCGACTATAGAGATTTCGTTTTATTTCCATTTTGATTCTTCGGTTTTCGATTTTCAATTTTTAAATTTTTCAAATTTTCGACTTTGTTTTGTTGGATTTTCATTTTTTCGAACAGTTGATTCATCGAATTTTCATTTTTTCGGCTTTCTATTTTTCGAATATTCGCTTTTAGCATTTTCGATTTTTTGACTTTCAATATTTCGTTTTATTTACATTCTGATTCTTGGATTTTTCGATTTTCGATTTTTCAATATTTCAATTTTTAAAATTTCTATATTTTCGGTTTTTCGATTAACCGATTTCTCGATTTTTCAGTGTTTCGGTTTATCGAATTCTCATTTTTAATTTTTAGATTTTCAACTTTTCGAGTTTTCAGTTTTTGGATTTTTCAGATTTTTGATTTTTCACTTTTTCGATTTTTCAGGTTTTTTGAACTTTTGATTCAACGATTTTTCGATATTTCTAATTTTCCATTTTTCCCATTTTTCAAATTTTTACTTTTCGAAATTATCGAACTTTTTATTTTCGAAATTTCAATTTCAGTATCTCGATATTTAAAATTTTCGATTTCTCATTTTTTTTCAATTTTCGATTTCTTTATTTTTCAACTTTTCGATACTTGGATTTTCAATTTTCCCATTTCGCGGTTTCTCCTATTTTCGATTTTTTAGTTTTTCAATACTGTAATTTTTCGAATTTTCAATTTTTTATTTAAAATTTTTCAATTCCTCTTTATTTTTAGTTTTCATTTTTCAATTTTTTGAATATTATGATTATTTTCTACTATGTATTTTTTCGATATTTCCAATTTTAGATTTTTCAAATGTTCAGTTTTCGAAATTTAGAACATTTATTTTTCGACTTTTTGTTTTTAGAATATCCGTTTTTTCGACTTTCGATGTTTCGTTTTATTTCCATTTGATTCTTTAGTTTTCGATTTTCAATTTTTAAATTTTCAAATTTTCGGCTCTTTGTTTTGTCGGATTTTCGTGTTTTCGAACAGTTGATTCATCCAATTTTAATTTTTTTGGCTTTAGAATTTTCGAATTTTCCATTTTTCAACTTTTCGCTTTTAGAATTTTCGTTGTTTGACTTTCAATATTTCGTTTTATCTACAATGTATTTCTTGGGGTTTTCAATTTTTCAAAATTTCGATTTTAGAATTTTTGATTTTTCGATTTTCAATTTTTAGATTTTCAAATTTTCGGTTTTTTGTTTTTTTTTTTTAATATTGTTTCATCAAATTTTCGACTTTTCTGCTTTCGAATTTCCGGGTTTTCAAATTTTCAGTTTTCAAAATTTGGAGTTTTTAATTTTCGAAATTTCTAATTTGAATACTCGAAATATCAAATTTTCAATTTTCCGAATTTTCCCTTTTCGAATTACCGATTTTTCGATTTTCGATATTTCGTTTTATCTAAGTTTTGATTCCTGGGTTTTTCTAAATTTTCGATTTTTAAATTTTCAGATTTTCAGCTTTTTGGTTTCTCGGATTTTCGTTTTTTCGAACGTTTTATTCATTGAATTTTTGATCTTTCGGATTTTCGATTTTCAAATTTTAGATTTTCAAATTTTCGGTCTTTTGTTTTTTTTTTTGAATATTGTTTCATCAAATTTTCGGCTTTTCTAATTTTCTACAAATTTTCAAATTTTCAGTTTTCAAAATTTCGAGTTTTTAATTTTCGAAATTTCTAATTTGAATATTCGAAATATCAAATTTTCAATTTTTTGACTTTTCGCTTTTAGAATTATCGATTTTTCGTCTTTTGATATTTCGTTTTATCCAAGTTTTGATTCTTGGGTTTTTAGATTTTCAATTTTTAAATTTCCAAATATTCAGCTTTTTGGTTTCTCGGATTTTCGTTTGTTTTTTTATTCATTGAATTTTTGATTTTTCGGTTTTTCGATTTTCGATTTTTAAATTTTCAAATTTTCGGTTTTTGTTTTTTTGAATATTGTTTCATCAAATTTTTGACTTTTCTAATTTTCTACAAATTTTCAAATTTTCCGTTTTCAAAATTTCGAGTTTTTAATTTTCGAAATTTCTAATTTGAATATTCGAAATATCAAATTTTCAATTTTTCGACTTTTCGCTTTTAGAATTATCAATTTTTCAACTTTTGATATTTCGTTTTATCTAAGTTTTGAATCTTGGGTATTTAAATTTTCGATTTTTAAATTTTTAAATTTTCGGCATTTTGGTTTCTTGGATTTTCGTTTTTTCGGCTTTAGAATTTAAAAATTTTCAGTTTTTGAAATTTCGAATTTTTAAGTTTCCTAATTTCTAATTTTGAGTATTCGAAATTTGGAATTTTCCATTTGTCGACTTTTCGCTTATAGAATTTTCGATTTTTCGACTTTCGATATTTCATTTTTTCTACATTTCTATCCTTAGATTTTTCGATTATCCGAAATCTCTATTTTCGAATTTTGGATTTTTCAGTTTTTCGATTTTTAGGATTTCAAATTTTCGGATTTAGGAATTATTGAATTTTCAATTTTTGGGTATTCCAAATTTCAATTTGTTTCTTTTTAGATTTCCCGATTCTTCAATTTTTAAGTTCTTTGATGTTTCAAATTTTCGGTTTTTGATTTTTTGAACTTCCGATTTTGTAATTTTTTCATTCTTTAGTTTTTATACATTTCAATTTTTACTTTTCGATTTTCAATTTTTATATTCTTCACTTTTTCGTTTTTTCAATTATTTTACTTTTCGATTTTTCAATTTCTCGAGTTTTCGATTTTCTGTTTTTAGACTTTTTATTTTTTTTCTTTATGATTTCTAAAATATTCAATTGTATTCTTCAGTTTTCGATTTTTCAATTTTATTTACACTCTGATTTTTCGATGTTTGGAATTTTTTTCGTTTTTGAAATTTCCAATTTTTAATTTTAGAAATTTCTAATTATGAATATTCGAAATTTCGAATTTTCATTTTTCGATTTCTAGCTTCTATAGGATTTTTGATATTTAAATTTTCGACATTTTGTTTTTTCTATATTTTGATTCTTGGATTTTTCGGTTTTTCGAAATAACGATTTTCAAATTTTTGATTTTTCGGTTCTTCGATTTTTACGTTTTCGAATTTTCGAGATTTCGAATATTTGATTCATCAATTTTCGATTTTTTGATATCCAAATTTTTAATTGGTTTCCTTCTCGATTTCTCGATTGTTCAATTTTTCAAATTTTCGATTTTCGAATTTTCGATTTTTGATTTTTTGAATTTTTGGTTTTTCAGTTTTAGAATTTTCAATTTTTTTTACTTTTGGACTTTCAATTTTCCATTCTTAAGTTTTTCGATTTTTCAATTACGTATTTTACTTCTCGATTTTCGATTTTCGTTACTCGAATTTTCAATTTTTCTATTTTTGATTTTTCGACTTCCTAGAAAATTTTTCATTTTTTTAATTAATCCTACTTTCGGTTTTTCGATTTTTTTATTTTTGGAGAAGTTCTACCAATTTTTGATAAATATTTGTATTGACGTACACTTTTTGTATTTTTTCAGTAATTCGTTGCAAGGACCTCTTCAGGCCGGCCGGCAAACAAATCAACGCCTACGTGAAGGTGAGTATCGAAACCCCGTCTTTCAGGGGTAAAAATAGGTACCTCTATTTGGCCACGTCGGGCTCGAGTGCTCTTTGTTCATAATGGCGATATTTCACCGGGGTGACAGCTGCTCTATTAGAGCGGTTTTGATTGCGTTATTTGGCGCTATGTAAGTACGTGAAAACACTTTTGTTGGAAGATATCGCTCTAAGTGGTTACGTCCCGCGTTATTGTTATTGCAGTTACTCTCTTAAGGCGCCCTTTTTGCGTCTATCAACGTGAAACAAAAAAGCCCACGAAATGGAGCCATGCAGCACGAACGACGAATTTCTGGGAGACGGAAAAAACTGATACTCGATATTTTCACATAGCGTGCAGATCGGTAGACAACATCAGCTGGTGGGATATGTTTCTCAATGTAATTGCCGCTGACAGACTATCGGTTACGGCATCTGAAACTGAAAATATGCTCGGCTGGATTCAGGTCTGCGAGGCATGTTTTCATGTTTATTCAATAACATCTTATTTCCGATGTCAACTGTGGAGATGTAATCGGTCGTAATAGAAAAGGGGCGCTTTCGGAGGCTGTATTCGGCGGTTAACATTGACTCTAAAGAAACGTAGTGCACTCATATATTTTCTCGATTTTTAGGTGCCGAGCGTAAGACAAGTACGTGTCTGTCCGTCTGTCTGTCCGGCTATCTGTCTGTCGCCTGTCTTGATTTTTATTAGATACATAAATGTCCAAAATTCCAAATTCAATAGTAAATGTTATTTAAATTTTATAAAATAATGTATTCCCCCACTTGTGGTTTATGAATCCGTGTTGAGTTTTTACCCTAGGCGTCCAGATTTTTCTAACGAAAAATACCTCCTACAAACTATCGAATAAATGTTACTTAAATGTTAAAAAGTAATGTAGTCCCGAATTTTTAGTTTATGAATGCGTGTTGAATATTTTTTCCGGTCGATTTTTGGAAAACAATTCAAAATCAGAACAATTTTTCAATTTTTCTGCCCTCTGATTTTTCGATTCCTCGATTTTTCAACTTTTGGATATTTTGATTTTTAGTTTTCGTATTTCGCTATTTCTCCATTTTTCAATTTTTCAATTCGTCGATTTTTCAAGTTTTTGATTTTACAATTTTTTTTAATTTTCGATTTTTGACTTTCCCACTTTTCGGTTTTTCGTCTTTTTGATTTCCCGATTTCACAAGTTTTCGATGAATCAGATTTGCGATTTTTCAGTTTCAAGATTTTTGAGTAATTGATTATTTAGTTTTCGATTGTGTGATGTTCTCATATTTCGATTTTCCAATTTTTGTATTTTTCAATTTTTCGATTTTTTGTATTTTCGGTGTTTTGGTTTCTTGATTTTTTGATTACTTCGATTCCATTTTCTGTTTTTTTGTTTCAATGTTTAAAATTTTCGATTTTTCAGTTTTTAGATTTTCCGGTTTATCCATTTTTCTATATTTTAGTTTCAGAATTTTTCAATTTTCTGATTTTTAAAATTTTTGATATTTTGATTTCTCCATTTTTCAATTTTTTCGATTTTCAAATTTTAGATTTTTCCATTTAAACTGTTTCGTTTTTTAGGGTTCCGATTTCTCGATTTTTCAATTTTTCGGTATTTTAATTATCAGATTTCTGAAGTTTTCTCTTCTTAGATTTTTCAATTACATGTTCGCATTTTTAAATTTTGGATTTCAAATTTTTGATGTTTCGATTTCTGTCTTTCGATTTTTCGGCTTTTCGGTTATACATTTTTCGGTTTTTCAATTTTTTCTTCTCTCGTTTTTTGGATTCCTCAATTTCCTGTCTTTTTTATTTTTCAATTTTCCCAATTTTTGCATTTTAGATTTTTTGACTTCTCAGTTTAAGTTTTTCCGATTTTTCGATTTTATTCAGTTTTCGATAGTGGGATGTTCTCTCATATTTCGATTTTCCAATTTTTGTACCTATTTTTCAATTCTTTGATTTTTTATATTTTCGATGTTTTGGTTTATTGATTTCTTGATGACTCAATTTTTCGATTTTTTAAATTTCAGGTTCCACTCTAGATTATTCAATTTTCCGATATGTTGATTTTTCGATTGTCGATTGTTTTATTTTTCAGTTCTATTTTTCCGTTTTACAATTTTTGGATTTTTTAAATTTTAATTTTTTCAATTTTTACAGCTTTTGTTTTTGCCGATTTTTCAACTTTAACTTTCTCAATTTTTTCATACCTCAGTTTCACGACTTTTGAGTCTTGTTAATATTCAATTCTTCGATTTTTCAAATTTCTGTTATTCAATTTTTTGATTTTTTAAATTTACGATTTTTGATTTTTCTTCTTTTCGGTTTTCGTGTTTTCGATTACTAAATTCTTCAATTTTACGGTGATTAAGCTTAGGGATTTTTCTACTTTTCGATTTTTCAATTTTCCTTTAATTTTTCAATTTTTAGATATTTAAATTTTGGATGTTCTGATTTCTCGTTTTTCTAATATTTCTATTTTTCAAATATTAGATTTTTCCATTTAATATTTTTTCAGTTTTTCGATTTTTCAATGTTTCGATTTTTCGATTTTCCGATTTTTCGATATTTTGCTTTTTCGATTGTTGAATTTTTCGGTTCTTCGATTTTTGAATTTTAGTCGATTTTTCAATTTCTCGATGTTTCAATATTTGAGTTTTGGGATTTTTCAATTTTTTAGATTTTGAATGTTTCGATTTCTCCATTTTTCAATTGTTCGACTTTTTAAATGTTAGATTTTTTCATTTTATATTATTTCAATTTTTTGATATTTCAGGATTTTAATTTTTCAATTTTTGTTTTGTTTTGCGATTTTTCGATTTTTAAATTTTGCAGTAGTTCGATTTTGGGATTTTTCGGTTTTTCGATTTATCACTTTTTCAACGATTTTCCAATTTTTCGGTTTTTTAAATGTTCGATGTGTAGATTTTTCGATTTTTCAATTTTTCGATTTTTTAATTTTTCGATGTCTTGTTTTTTCCAATATTTTCATATTTCGATTTATTTTTCAGTTTTTTCATTTTTCGATTTTTTCATTTTTCGAATTTTTGAATTTTAAATTGTTCAATTTTTTGATGTTTTTGTTTCTCGATCTTCAGATTTTTAATTTCTAGGTTTTAAATTTTCGGGTTTTTCAGTGTTTCGATTTTTAAATTTTGGATCTTTCGGTTTTTCGATTTATCGGTTTATAAATTTTTCTTGATTTCCCCATTACTCAATTTCCGATTTTTTATGTTTTAGTTACTTCCACTTTAGATTTTTCAATTTTACAATTTTTCATATTTTTAAATTTTGAGTTTTTCAATTGTTCCATTTTGTTTTTTCGATTTCTTGATTTTACAGTTTTCGATATTTTAATTGTTCGAATTTTCGATTGTTGAATTTTTATTTTTTTCGATTTATATTTTGCAATTTCTTGATGTTTCGATATTTGAGTTTAGGAATTTTTTAATTTTTAAATTTTGGATGTTTTAATTTCTAGTTTTTTCAATTTTTCGACTTTTTACACATTTGATTTTTTCATTTTATGTTTTGTCAATTTTTCGATTTTTGGAGTTTTTAATTTTTCAGTTTTTGACTTTGCTATTTTCGGTTTTTTCTGCGATTTCTCGATTTTTTAATTAGTCCCTTTATTAATTCTTCAATTTTTCGATTTTTAGGTCTTTCGACTTTTTGATTTCTCACTTTTCGATTTTGTGGTCTTTTAAAAGTTAGATTCTTTAAATTTTTTATTCCTCAATTTTTGCATGTTATCTTTTTGATTTTATGATTTTTCAATTTTCTATTTCTAGAAATTTTCAACTTTCGATGTCTCAATTTTTTGATGTCAGTTTCAGAAATTTTGAGTTTTTTGCTAATTCAATTCTTCAATTTTTGGATTTTCAGGTATTTAAATTTTCGGTTTTTTGAGTTTTTAAATTTTCGTTTTTTGAATTTTCGTCTTTATGATTCTCAGTTTTTCAATTTTCTTTTGATTTTTCAAATTTTAGGTTTTTAGATATTTATCGATTTTTCCATAGATGAATTTTAGCATTGTTCGATTTTTCAACTTTTTAGATTTTGGACGTTCTAATATCTCGTTTTCTCAATTTTTCAATTTTTTAAATATTAAAATATTTTAAATTTTTCAATTCTTCAATTGTTAAATATCTCGATTTCTAGGTTTTTCAATTTTTCGATGTTTTAATTATTCGATCTTTCGATTGTTTGATTTTTCAGTTCTTCGATTTTTGAAATTTTTTGTTCTAAATTTTTCAATTTCTTGATATTTCGATATTTGAGTTTTGGGACTTTTTAATTTTTAAAATTTTTTATGTTTTGATTTCTCGATTTTTCAATGTTTCGACTTTTTCAATATTAGATTTTATCATTTTATATTTTGGCAGTTTTTTCCATTTTTCAGTTTTTGACTTTTCGATTTTCGGTTTTTGTCTGCGATTTTTCAGTTTTTTTTTTAATTTTGCATTGATTCGATTTTGGGATTTTTTAAATTATTTTATTTATTAATTTTTCTTCAATTTTTCGATTTTTTAAATATTAATTTTTTTCATTTTATATTTTGTCAGGTTTTCGATTTTTCAATTTTTTGACTTTTCGATTTTCGGTTTTTGTCTGCGGTTTCTCAGTTTTTTAAATTTTTGCAATAATTCGTATTTGGGATATTTTAATTATTTTATTTATCAATTTTTCTTAAATTTTTCGATTTTTCGATTGTTCGATTTATCGATTCATCAATTTTTCGATTTTCGCATTTTTCATTTCTTCAATTTTTCAATTTTTCCATTTTTCGAATTTTAAAAATTTAGATCGTTTTAGAATTTTATGTTCCGGTTTCTTAATTTTTCGATTTCTCGGTTTTCGATTTTCTAGTTTTTGAATGTTTCAATTTTAAAAATTTTTAATTTTTCAGTTCTTAGATTTTTCGGTTTATCAATTTTTCTATATTTCAGTGTTGGAATTTTTCAATTTTCTGATTTTTAAAATTTTTGATGAATTTTTTGGTCTTTTAAATTTTAGATTTTTCCATTTTTTTAAGTTTTCACCTCATAGATTTTTCAATTTTTTAGTAATTCGTATTTTTAAATTTTGGATTTTAAATTTTTGATGTTTCGATTTCTGTCTTTCGATTTTTCGACTTCTCGGTTATAGATTTTTCGGTTTTTCAATTTTTCAATTTCTCCTTTTTTGGATTTCTCAATTTTCCGATGTTTCTATTTTCCAATTTTCCGAATTTTTAAATGATAGATTTATCATATTTTTGATGTTTTCATTTTTCGATCTTTCGATTTTAGACTTCTCGGTTTTTCCAACTTTAAAATTTTTAATTTTTCGATACTTCAGTTTTAGGATTTTTCAATGTTTCGAGTTTTTAAATTTGGTACTCGATTTCTCAATTTTCGGATTCTTCCATTTGATAATTTTAGGTTTTTCCAAATTAAATATTTCAGTTTTTGAATGTTTCGGTTACTCATTTTTTCAATTTTTCGATATTTTATTTTTTTCTCGATTTTCATTATTCGACTGTTCAATTTCCCGATTTGTCTACTTATCATTTCTTTTAATTTTTCAATTTTTCAATTTCTAATTGTTCGGTTTTGGGCTCAATTTTCCGATTTCCAGATTTTTCAGTTCATCGAAACAAAAAAAGTGATGTCAGTTCCGGTGAAAAAATATAATAGTTCATGATTTGATCACAAAATTCCGATAGAAAAATTTTATTGCCATCGGAAGCTGAAAATCACCACAACTGCTGCACAATGCCTTACTTTCGTTCTCGGCTATTCGTAAATCAGCCCAAATTTGTCCAAAAAACAGAAAACGTGTGGATAAAATTCAAATCGAACCGAATAAAAAAAACTCCACAAGAAAACGTGTTTTCGCATTTACGTGCGACTTGCTGCTTTTTGTAACTCGAGACACGATCAGTACTCGACCGCCCAATCGTAACACTTAATTCGGTCACGTGAGCGAAAATACCCTTCCGCTATTGGCGGTTCCAGCAACACGTGTGTCAATCCCCGCCCCCTCAACACAGATGTTTTTTAGTTATAGGCCTTCAACTCCACTATTTCCGTGTTTCAATTTCACTAAACCCGTAAGAAAAAATAATTTTCGCTTACGTTTAATTTTGAATTAGTGTTGTGCGGAGGTGCGGTAAAAGGGCCATTCGCAGTAAACGCAGGACGTAGTAGTAATAAAAAGCCAAGATATATGTTTCCATAAACTAATATATGTAAAGCTGTTTGCTTGCCAGGCACGGAGAAGCTGAGAAAATGTTTATTCCATTTAGGTATTCGGGATGGTTCGGAGGCCAGTAGGGCACAAGGGAACGGGGGTGGATCGATATCATTAGTTGCGTCACTGGTTGTTCTTACGTCATCGTGACGATATTCGAGTCTCGGCTTTAGATGACCCAACGATTACAAATCGCCTTATTAATGGTGCAAGACTCGGGCGAAAGTAAGCAAGGGGGGAATTAGAACCGCCCCCGGATAGAAAAAGCGTTGGTAAATCCGATTTTACGACCCCGACCCCAGATTTACCCCGCCGTATCCGACTCGGACGTTATTATGTCATTATTACCCCTTCGGTCGGTAATTACTTTTCATTGCGCTGGAAGTGTCAGATCCGGACTTTGGACGATGTTAGGGGCTTTATAGGCACGCAACATCACTTGCACTGAGTCGAAAACGCTGATTCCAACACTGTAACTTTTCACTTAACTTAAAAAAAATTGGACAATTGAAAAAACAAAAAACTGAAAAATTGAAAAAACGAGAAACCGTGAAATTGAAACATCGAAAAACTCAAATAGGCCAAAATCGAAAAATTTATAAGTCAGAAATTAAAAAACTTAAAAATCGAAAAATTTTAAACCGAAAAACTAAAAAACAGTTTAATTTTTTTAAAACTCGAAAAAAAATTTGAATAACCTGATAATCTAAAAACGAGAAGCTAAAAAAGCGAGAATCGACACAACAAAAAATTGAAAATGTCAAAATAAAAAAATTTCGAAAAATTGAAAAATAGAAAAATCCAAAAATCGGTAAATTGAAAAATTAAAAAATCGAGAAATCAAAACATCAATAAAATGGAAAAACTGAAAAATCCTAAAACTGAAATATTGAAAAATGGAAAAATCCTTAAATTGAAAAACCGAAAAATACAGAAATTGAAAAAGCGGAACAAAAAATTAAAAATAGAGAAGTTAAAAAATCCAAGACTGAATTACGAAAAATTGACAAATCGAGAATTCAAAATTTAAAAAATCGAAAAACCGAGAATTTGAAAAATGGAATAATCGAAAAATTAGAAAATCGAAAAAATCGAAATAGTCCAAAATGGAAAAATTAAAAAGTGAAAATCTGAAAAACTTAAATGTAAAATTGATAAATCCAAAAATCGAAAAACTGGAAAATCGGGAAATTCAAAAACCGAAAAATTGAAAAATGAAAAATTCCAACATTTAAAAAATCGAGAAATTGAAAAACCGAAAAATCTAAAACCGAGAAGTCGAAAAATCGAAAGATCGAGAAATCCAGATATCAAAAAAAAATAATAAGAAACTAAAATTCAGAAATTCAAATCGAAAAACCGAAAAATAAAAAAAAATCGAGAAATCGAATAATTAAAACACCGAAAAACTGAAAAATTGAAACATCGAAAAATTGAAAAATCTATAAATCGAAAAAACCGAAAAATCCAGCAATTGTAAAATCATAGAAAAATTGAAAAATCCAAAACAGAATCATGGAAAAATTGATAAATGCAAAAATCGAAAATTTAAAACCTCGAAAAATTGAAAAAAATAGAAAAATAGAAAAATCCAAAAATCGGTAAATTGAAAAATTAAAATATCCAAAAATTGAAAAATCGGGGAACCGAATCATTGAAAAATCGAAAAATTTGAAGATTAAAAATCGAAACTCTGAAACATCGAGTAATTAAAATATAAAAAAAAATGGAAAAATTGAAAAATCCTAAAACTGAAATATCGAAAAATGGAAAAATTCTTAAATCGAAAAACCGAAAAATACAGAAATTGAAAAATCGAAACAAAAAATTAAAAATAGAGAAGTTGAAAAATCGAATAATCGAAAAATTAGAAAATCGAGAAACTGAAACATTGAAAAACCGAGATATCAAAAAATCGAAACATCGAGAAATCGAAATAGTCCAAAATGTAAAAATTAAAAAGTGGAAATTTGAAAAACTTAAAATGTAAAATTGATAAATCCAAAAATCGAAAAAACTGGAAAATCAGGAAATTCAAAAACCCAAAAATTGAAAAATCGAAAATTCAAACATTAAAAATCGAAAAATGGAAAAAACCGAAAAATCTAAAACCCACAAGTCGAAAAATCGAAGGATCGAGAAATCCAGATATCAAAAACAAATAATAATAAGGAAACTAAAATTTAGAAATTCAAATCGAAAAACCGAAAAATTAAAAAAAGTCGAGATCGAATAATTAAAACACCGAAAAACTGAAAAATCGTGAAATCGAAGCATGGAAAAATCGAAAAATCTATAAATCGAAAAATCCAGAAATTGAAAAATCAAAGAAAAATTGAAAAATCCAAAACGGAATCATGTAAAAATTGATAAATGCAAAAATCGAAAATTTAAAACCTCGAAAAATTGAAAAGAATAGAAAAATAGAAAAATCCAAAAATCGGTAAATTGAAAAATTAAAATATCCAAAAATTGAAAAATCGGGGAACCGAATCATTGAAAAATCGAAAAATTTGAAAATTAAAAAATCGAAACTGAAACATCGAGTAATCAAAATATCAAAAAAAATGGAAAAATTGAAAAATCCTAAAACTGAAATATCGAAAAATGAAAAAATCCTTAAATCGAAAAACCGAAAAAAACAGAAATTGAAAAATCGAAAACAAAAATTAAAAATAGAGAAGTTGAAAAATCCAACACTGAATTATGAAAAATTGAAAAATCGAGAATTCGAAAATTTAAAGCATCGAAAAACCGAGAATTTGAAAAACCGAATAATCGAAAAATTAGAAAATAGAGAAATGGAAAAACTGAAATATTGAAAAACCAAGAAATATTGAGAAATCGAAACATGAAAAGATCGAAACATGGAAAAATCGAAATAGTCCAAAATTGAAAAATTAAAAAGTGGAAAATTGGAAAATCGAAAAATCAAATATCTTAAAAATCTAAAAGTTGAAAAACCGGAAAATCTAAAACAGAGAAGCCGAAAAATCGAACGATCGAGAAATAATAATAATATTAATAATAATAATAATTTATTTTCTACAGGTATATCCACACATAAAAAAAAAACAAAAAAACTAAAATTTAGAAATTCCAAAGATTAAAAAATACAAAGATCGAAGAACCGAAGAATCAGAAAAATTTAGAAATATAAGAATTAAAACATCGAAAAATTGAAAAATCATGAAATTGAAGCATTGAAAAATCCAAAAATTGAAAAATCCTGAAACTGAAAAATTTTAAAATCCATAAATCGAAAAACCGAAAAATCCGGAAATTGAAAAATCGAAGAAAAATTGAGAAATCATAAGTGAAGCATGGAAAAATGGAAAAATCTAAAATTTAAAACCTTGAAAAATTGAAAAATTGAAGAGTTGATAAACTGAAAGATCGAGGAATCGCTAAATGGGAAAATCTACAATGGAATAGTCAAAAATCGATCAATGGGGAAATAGAAAAATTGAAAAATCGAAGAAAATTTGAAAAGAAGAATTGAAAAATTCCACAGTGAATCATGGAAAAATTGAAAAATGGAAAAATGAAAAATTTAAAACCTCGGAAAATTGAAAAATTGAAGAGTTGATAAACTGAAAGATCGGGGAATCGCTAAATGGGAAAATCAAAATATCAAAAAGTCAACAAAATCGAAGAATTGAAGACTGCAAAATTGAGAAATTGAAAAGTCGTGAAATTGAAGAATCCAAAAACCAAGAAATCGAGAAATCGAAGAATTAAAATATTGAAAAATCGAAAAATTAAAAAGTCGATATAATCCAAAAATTGAAAATCCTAAAACTGAAAAATCGAAAAATCGATAAATCATAAATCGAAAAACCGAAAAATTAAAAAATGGAGGAAAAACTGAAAGATCGAAAAGTTGCAAAATCCAAAACTGAATAATGGAAAAACTGAAAAATCGGGAAATTGCAGAATAAAGATTGAATGGAGAAATTGAAATACCGGAAAGTTGAAAAATTTGAAAAATCGAGAAATTGAAGAATTTGAAATGGAAAAATCTAAAATTGAAAAATCCAGAAATCGAAGAACCGAAGCCAAATTGAAACATCGAAAAGTTGAAAAATCCAAAACTAAATCATGAAAAATTTAAAATCTCGGAAAATTGAAAAATTTGAAAAACAAAAAAATTGAAGAATTGATGAACTGAAAGATCGACGAATCGAAATGGGAAAATCAGAATATCAAAAAGTCAAAAATCGAGTAATCCAGAAATCGAAAAATTGAAGAATAGAAAACGGAAGATTTGAGAAATTGAAAAAATCGTACAACTGAGATCGGAAAACTGAAAAATCAAAAATTAAAAAATCGAGAAATCAAAAATTTTGGAAAATCGAGAAATTGAAGAATTTAAAGATCAAAAATCGAGATCTCAAAAAACTAAAATATTGAAAAATCGAAAAATCGATTAATTTAAAATGGAAAAATCTAAAACTAAAAAATTGAAATATGGAAAAACCGACAAATGAAAACATCTATAAAATAAAATCCTACAACTGAAATATCGAAAAATTGATAAATTCATATATCGCAAAATGGAGAAATTAAAAAATCGAAAAGTTGAAAAATCCAAAACTGAATCAAGGAAAAACTGAAAAATGGAAAAATTGGAAATTTAAAACCTAGAAAAATTGAAGAATTGAAGACTGAAGAATTGATAAATTGAGAAGTCGTAAGACTGAAATATCGGACAGTAGAGAAATCGAAAATTAAAAAATCGGCAAAACAAAAATTTTAAAAATCGAGAAATTGAAGAATCCAAAAACCAAAAAATCGAGAAATCGAAGAATTAAAATACGGAAAATCGAAAAATCGAGAAGTGAAAACATCGATAAAATCCAAAAACTGAAAATCCTAAAACTAAAATATCGATAAAATCCTTAAATTCATAAATCGAAAAACCGAAAAATTGAGAAATTGAAAAATCGAAAAGTTGAAAACTCGAGAAACGGAAAGGGTGAAAAATATGAAAAGTCGAAAAATCAGAATTTGAAAAAATTGGAAAACTGAAAAACAAAGACCCGAAAAATCTAAAATTTGAAAAAATTAAAAAATCGAAAAACTGAAGAATTCATAAACTGAAAAATCGAAAACTCGGAATATGGGAGAATCATAAAATCAAATTATCAAAACGCCGAAAAATCGAGATATCGAGAAATCGAAAAGTTAAAAAATCGAAATTTAGAAACGCCAAATATTAAAAAAATTGAAAAATTGGAAAATCGGATACTCGAGAATTGAGAAGTTGGAAAATTGTATAACTGAAAGATTGGAAAATAGAATCGAAACTGAAAAAAATGAAGAAAGAAAAAATTTGAAAAATAGAGAACCTGAAGAAACGAAAAATCAAAAAATCGAGAAATCGAAGAATTAAAATATCCATAAATTAAAAAATCGATAAATCGAAACATTGAAAAATCGAAAAATCTAAAAATAAAAATCGAGAAATCAAAAAATTGATGAATCCCAAAACCGAAATACTGAAAAATTTATAAACCAAAACTGAATAATCGAAAAATTGAAAAATCCAGAGGTCGAAAAGACCAAAAACCGAAAAGTCGAAAAATCAAAAATTATAAAAAATCGAAAAATCAAAAACCTTTAAAATCGAAAATTGAAGAATTGAAAAACTGAAAAATCGTAAAACTGAAATATCGGGATTGAAAATTGAAAAAAAATCTGGAAATCGAAAATTTTGAAAATCGTAAAATAGCAGAATCTAAAAACCAAAAAGTCTGGAAATCGAAGAATTAGAATATCGAAATATTGAAAACTCGAGAAATCAAAAAGTCGAAAAATTGAAAATTTTGTAACTCGATAACATGAAAATCACAAACCTGAAAAAGTGAAAAATTGAGAAAAATGAAAAATCGAAAAGTCGAAAAACCGATAAATTGGGAAATCGAAGAGTCAATCGATTAATCGGAATTTCGAAAAATTGAAGAACCGAAAACTGAAGAATTGACAAATTGAAAACAAAAAATCGAGAAATCAAAAATGTTAGTAATCGAGAAACACAAAAATCGAAAATTTGAAAATCCCCAAAATTGAAATATCGAAAAATTGGGAAATCGAAAGCTGAAAAACCGAAAAGCTGAAAAATCCAAAAGTTTGTTACACAATTTTGAATTTTCTTCTAAAAATTAAAAAGACAAAAATTCAGCATGGATTCATAAACCATGAATTCAGGACTATGTTACTTTTTAATGTTACATAAGTAACATTTATGCGACAAAATTATAAGATGACATCATCAATTCCTAAGGGGACATGAATGAATAAATTTTGATAACGATTTATCATGAAACCTCAAAACGTTTGCAAGATTTCAAAGAGTTCGGTTTTAAAATTTCAAATTTACTGTAAAATTATATACAAGTTTGATCGTGTTTCCTACAAACTTAAGCACCTTTTTTATATGAAATCTATAGACTGATCTACGTAATTTTATTTTATTTTTGTGAATCCAAATAAATAAAAAACAACGTGTTTTCAGTAAAAACCACAATCATCTTCACCTCAATTTTTTAACTTGGCACCAAAATACAACGTCATACAATAAATTACAATTTTGTGCGTATATTCATAATTCGATATGTGTATATCTACGTATAACGACGATTATTACTCCACCATCGATCCTCGATAATCGACTCCCGCCTTGGCACAAACCCCTGAAACTAATCCAAACGACATAAAAGACGAGACTGTTATTATTGTGGAATCGTGATGACAAATCATGCACTAGAGCAGTCCAAGTGTCAGCCCTTGGATCGGAAAACTAGTGCTTAACTCCTAATCGATAGCCGGTTTCTTGCAGGTCGCCCTGAGTGATCGACTTGGAGATAACCGCAGGAAACGCAACGGCACGCTACAGCGGACCGCCGTCCAGGCCGACTCCACCAAGCCCTTCTTCAACCACGTCTTCAAGTTCCCGCTCCAGCAGGAGGGCTGTCAGAGGAGGCTGCACATCGAGGTCTGGCATCGGGAGCGCAGCTCGAGGTAAGGGCATCTCTTGATTTTGAGTTAGATGGTAGAAAGTCAAAAGTTTTGCGGTTGTGGTCAAGTGTGGCACGATTCGTTGCGGGCTAACTTGTACAGGACCACTGGAAGTTGGTAAATTATGGTAAAGTGGTAATGGGAGGAATGGGTGGTTTTTACTGAAAACGAGCATCAGGTTGAGCCAGATGAACACCAGGACGCTGTAACCGAGGCGCACGTGGAGTGGAATCATTGCGGGGAATGACACGATTGACAGTTTTGACAAACAGGGTGACACTTATTTATCAATTGTTCAGGGTTTTTTGATAAAAGTGAGCCGTGAATTTTTTTTCACGTTGGATAAAATGACTCATTGATCAAAGGACTCGTCTGTCAGTGCGTGAAATTGACGTTCACTTAAGGCTGATTTGCCACATTTATTGTTATTTAGAAATCACGTTATCAAGTTGCTAAATATTCGACTTCTGTAATTAAAATTTAAAATGTCAAAAATTGTATTTTGTTACAACAAACTCAACAAGCCTGAAGAGTTAACGATGAGTAAAGGGTGGATTCTAGGGCAAATGATTTTCATTTTGGATGTAGGCAAAGACATAAAAGTTGTTGAAATTGATAAATTGAAAAATTGAATAATCGAAAAAATGAGAATTCCAAAACTTAAATTATCGAAAAATTGAAAAATCTGGAAATCGAAATTTTGAAATTTTTTTTAATGAAAACATTTGTAATTTAAAAAATCGAAAAACTGAGAAATCGGGAAATTGGACCATCAAAAATAAAAAAAAAAATGCAAAATTTAAAAATTCTAAAACTGAATCGTCAAAAAAACTGGAAAATTGAGAAAAACCGAAAAGTCGAAAAATCTAAAAATAAAAAAATTAAAAAAGCGAAAAATTAAAAACCAGATAAACAGAAAAATCGAGGAATAGAAAAGTCAAAAAATCTATCAATCGAGATATTGAAAATCAAAAATTTAGAAACGCCAAAGACTAGAGAAATCGAATCGAAAAATCGAGAAATTTCGAAAATTTAAAAAATCGAAAAATTCAAAAATCGCATACAAATCGAAAAAACTAAAAAACCCCAAAAGTGAAATCGAAAAATTCGAATCCCATGTTTCGATTTTTGATTGTTCAAATTTTCAAATTGCTGATCTTTCAATTTTCGATTTCCGATTTTCTATTTTCCATTTTTTGATTTTTCGATTTTTCTGTTCGTTATTTTTTTCCATTTTTCCATTATTTTCCCTTTCGATTTTTGAATTTTTGAATTTTCGATTTTTCGATTTTTCAATTTTTCTATTCTTCAGCTTTGACTTCAGTTTTATTACTTTCCTGCTTTTCGCTTAATTTCGATTTTCCGCTTTTCAGATTTTTCAAGTTTCAATTTTCAGATTTTGGATTTTCGGGTTTTAGACTTTTCGATTATCGAATTTTCGATTTTTCGGTTTTTCCATTTTTAGATTTTCGATTTTTCAGTTTTGTATTTTTCGATTTTCTGTTTTTCGCATTAGTTTTGTTAGTACAAAATCCGGAAAAATTCAAGAATTGTATAACTGAAAAATCAAAAAATCGAAATATCGAAAATTCGAAAAATTGAAAAAGTCGATTTTTCGATTTTAGATTTTTCAAATTTTTGATTTTGTAATTTTTAAATTTTCTGTTTTCAAGTTCTCAATTTTTCGGTTTTTTAATATTTCGATTCTCGATGAATGATTTTCGATTTTTAGAATTTTCAATTTTTCCATTCTTCAGCTTTTAAACTTCAGTTTTGTTACTTTCCTACTTTTCGTTTTTCGATTTTCCAATTTTCAGAATTTTCAAGTTTCAATTTTCAGATTTTCTATGTTTCGATTTTCGAGTTTTAGACTTTTTGATTTTTCGATTTTTCTGTTCGTCAGTTTTTGGAATTTGAAATTTATTTACTTTTCCATGTTTCCATTATTTTCCCTTTCGATTTTTGAATTTTTGAATTTTCGATTTTTCGATTTTTCAATTTTTGGGTTTTTTAATTTTTCGATTCGCGATGAACGATTTTCGATTTTTAGAATTTTCGATTTTTCAATTCTTCCATTTTTCAGCTTTTAGACTTCAGTTTTATTCCTTTCCTATTTTTCGCTTAATTTCGATTTTCCGCTTTTCAGATTTTTCAAGTTTCAATTTTCAGATTTTAGATTTTCGAGTTTTAGACTTTTCGATTTTCAATTTTTCGAATTTTCGAGTTTTAAGTTTTTCCATTTTTAGATTTTCGATTTTTCAGTTTTGTACTTTTCGGTTTTCTGTTTTTCGCATTAGAGAATTTCAGTTTTGTTAGTTTTCAATTTTTCGAATATTTGATTCGAAAAATTGAAAATACAAAATCCGGAAAAATTGAACTGAAAAATCAAAAAATAGAAATATCGAAAATTCGAAAAATTGAAAAAATCGATTTTTTGATTTTCGATTTTTCGAATTTTCGATTTTCCATTCTTCCAATTCTCGATTTTCCACTTTTAGATTTTTCAATTTTTTCATTTTTTAATTTTTAAATGTTCTATTTTCAATTTCTCAATTTTTCTGTTTTTTAATATTTCGATTCTCGATGAACGATTTTCGATTTTTAGAATTTTCAATTTTCTTCAGCTTTTAAACTTGAGTTTTGTTACTTTCCCAGTTTTCGTTTTTCGATTTTCCGATTTTCATAATTTTCAAGTTTCCATTTTCAGATTTTCTATTTTTCGATTTTCGAGTTTTAGACTTTTTAATTTTTCCGATTTTGTGATTTTTTGATGTTTCTGTTCGTCGGTTTTTAGACTTTGCATTTTTTTACTTTCCGATTTTGCTATTGTTTTGTTTTCCGATATTTTGATTTTTGAATTTTCGATTTTTAGAATTCTCGATGTTACGAATTTTCGAATTTTCAATATTTTGATTTTCGATTTTCCTATTTTTCGAATAATCGAAACCTGGAAATTGAAAAATTGAAAAACCGAAAAGTAAAAAACCAAAAATCTGAAAATTCAAATATGTTAGAAATCGAAAATTGAAAAACGGAAAATCTAAAAATCGAAAAATCGAATAATTAAAATAACGAAAAATTGAAGAAGTGAGAAAACGAGAGATTGAAAAAGTGGAAAAATCTACATTTTAAAAGTTTGAAGTTTGAAAAATCTAGAAATTGAAAAATTCTAAAACTGAAACTGAAAATTGAGAAATCCAGGTAAAACGAAAACCAAAAAACCAAAAAATTGGAAAATCGAAGTAAGATTCAAAAACCGAAAAGTCGAAAAAATTAAATTTAAAAGTTCGAAAAATTGAGAAATTTATAACTCAAAAGATGTTTTAATCAAGAAATCGAAAAATCAGAAATATAGGAACGCCAAACATTAAAAAATTGAAAAACTGAAAAGTTGAAAAATCGAAAATCGAACTGAAGAACCGAAAAACTGAAAAATCGAAAACTTAAAAATTCGAAGAAAAATTGAAATTAAAAGTTGAAAAATCCAAAACCGAATCATGGAAAAATTGAAAAATGAAAAATCTAATCAACCTCGAAAAATTCAAAAAATAGAAAAATCGAAAATTTTGAAATATCGATAAACAAAAAAAGATCGAGGGATCGCTAAATGGGAAAATCAAAATATCAAGAAGTCAAAAATCGATTAATAGAGATCGAAAAACTGAAGAAATGGAAAGTTGAAAAGTCGTAAAAAAATCGAGAAATGAAAATATTAACAAAAACGAAAAATTGAAAATCCCAAAACTGAAATATCGAAAAATTGATAAATCTATACATCGAAAAATCGAAAAATTGAAAAAGCGAAGACAAATTGAAACATCGAAAAATTAAGAAATACAAAACTGAATCATGGATTAAAAAATGGAAAAATCGAAAATTTAAACTTCGAAAAATTGAAAAAATTGAAAAATCGAAAAATTGAAGAATTGATGAACTGAAAGATCGACGAATCGCTAAATGGGAAAATCAAAATATCGAAAAGTCAAAAATCGAGTAATCCAGAAATCTAAACTTTAAGAATTGAAAAATCCAAAATCAGTTTTGGATGATTCAGATCATGGAAAAACTGGAAATTTTAAACCTAGAAAATTGAAGAATTGAAAACTGAAGAATTAATACTATGAAAAGGCGTGAAATTGAAATATCCGAAAATAGAGAAATCTAAAATAAAAAAATCGGCAAAAAAATTTTCAAAAATTGGGAAACTGAAGAATCCAAAAACCAAAAAATCGAGAAATCATAGAACTAAAATATTGACAAATCGAAAAATTGAGGAATTAAAATGGAAAAATTTAAAATTAAAAGTCGAATCAGAAAAATCGATGAAATCTAAAAATGGAAAAATGAGACTTTTCAAAAACGGAAAAATTGAAAAAGTAAAGAGCCGAAAAATCTAAATTTTGAAAAAATTAAAAAATCGAAAAACTGTAGAATTCAAAACTAAAAAATCGAGAAATCGCGATATGAAAGAATCAAACAATCGAATCATTAAAACGCAGAAAAATCGAGATATTGAGAAATCGAAAAGTCAAAAAATTGAATAATTAAATTTCAGTTTTTCCATTTTTCAATTTTTCGATGTTTTGACTTTTCGATTTCTCGATTTTTGAATTCCGATATTTTGACATTTAGATTTTTCCATTTTTAAATTTTTAAATTTTTTGATGTTTCGATTTCTCGATCTTTCGATTATTCGACTTTTCAGTTTCAGATTTTTCGGTTTTTCAAATTACCAATTTTGGAAATTTTTTATATTTCAATATTTCATTTTCTCGATTTTTAATTTTCCAATTTATAGATATTTCACTTTTACCGATACTTCAGTTTACGATTTTCCAATTTTATAATATTTGCTATTCATAAATTTTCGCTTTTTTGATTTCGCAATTAATCGATTTTTTGACTTTTAAATTTCTCGATTTCTGGATTTTTGACTTTTGGATATTTGAATTTCTTTTTTCCCCTTTTCACGATTTCTCGATTTTTCAGTCTTTTAGTTTTTCGATTTTTCAGTTTTTCAATTTTTCGATTGTTCGATTTCTCGATTTTTGAATTCCGATATTTTGACATTTAGATTTTTCCATTTTTAAATTTTTAAATTTTTTGATGTTTCGATTTCTCGATCTTTCGATTATTCGACTTTTCAGTTTCAGATTTTTCGGTTTTTCAAATTACCAATTTTGGAAATTTTTTATTTTTCAATATTTCATTTTCTCGATTTTCAATTTTCCAATTTATAGATATCTCACTTTTACCGATACTTCAGTTTACGATTTTCCAATTTTATAATATTTGCTATTCATAAATTTTCGCTTTTTTGATTTCGCAATTAATCGATTTTTGACTTTTAAATTTCTCGATTTCTGGATTTTTGACTTTTGGATATTTGGATTTCTTTTTTCCCCTTTTCACGATTTCTCGATTTTTCAGTCTTTTAGTTTTTCGATTTCTCGATTTTCTAATTCCGATATTTTAAAATTTAGATTTTTCCGTTTTAAATTTTTTAATTTTTTGATGTTTCGGTTTCTCGGTGTTTCGATTTTTCAAATTTTTAATTTTAGAAGTTTTTGAGTTTTCAATATTTCATCTTCTGAAGTTTCAATTTTCCAATTACTGAATTTTTTGATAGTTCAGTTTTGCAATTTTTCTAGATTTTAATGTGGCGTTTTAAAATTTCCGATTAATCGATTTTTTGACTTTACCATTTCTCGATTTTTT
The DNA here is from genome assembly GCA_022388445.1 of Zophobas atratus. Lineage (NCBI taxonomy): Eukaryota > Metazoa > Arthropoda > Insecta > Coleoptera > Tenebrionidae > Zophobas > Zophobas atratus. Next base: position 56,153,641 of record CM039442.1, read on the forward strand.
GACTTTGCCATATTTCGATTTTTTGATTCCCTCTTTTTGCGATTTCTCGATTCTCAAGTTTGTGATTTTCCGGTTTTTCAATTTTTCAGATTTAGAAATTTTTGATTTCTCAATATTTCATTTTCGCTCGACTTTTTAAATCTTCGATCTCTCAATCCGGTTTTTTGAATTCTCGATTAATCGAATTTTGTCTCTTCCATTTCTGGTAATAAAAATTAAAAAGTGAAAACTCAAGAAACTCAAATCGAAAAAATTGCAAAATTCAAGTCAAAAAAGTTTTCATAGAGGTTATCAGAAAACAAAAAGCGCAAAAAATTGTTATGGTTTTTCAAGAAAGCGGGATCTGTTGGGCTGTACTTCAGGGGCGAGGAAAGTTCTGTCGAAATGATTTTCGACCATTTCCGTGTCAAAAATGCACTTTAGACTTAACCGTGTGCTAAATTTTACAAAAAACGAAAAAATTAATCTGGGGAGTAGCAGAACTTTGGCGCCTACGTCATCGATTAAGACGAAAGCGCGCCAAATTCAAAATCGCTTTCGTAGTTAACGCAAAAACCGCTTCAAGAATTGATTAATGACCAATATTTTCACCACAAAAACATCAAATCAGTTGTTCTGTCTCCACTCATGACTATCTGACCCAATAAAATCTAGCTTCAAGGGCGAATTGTTATTCTTCCTGGTCGAACTCGTGTCATAAACCTCGCAGGCAAATCTAAAAGCCACGTTCCAGCGCCCCGTGCCATAAAAGCCACTTAGCCTGAAATACAGCAGGAAGTAATGCAGATTAGCTCTTCGACTTACGGTTTGACCTTTCTCTGTTTCAATTTGCTGATGGTGTTTAACGGTGAGCGCTGCAGTGCCTAAGCAATTACCTGCGTTCATAAATATCGAACTTCCCGATTGATGACCCATCGCCATAATGATAAACCAGTTCCTGCGAAACCCAGATCATAAAAAGAACAGCGGTTCCCACATTTTGCAGGTATTTTTGGCAACGAACTTCGCTCTCGTTCGCTTGAAAAAGCTGGATTATTTTCCCCGAAGCCGCACACCGTTACAGCTGCTGCGGCTCCTCTTTTCCAGGCTTTTGTGGATAGAACAATATGTGGAGGTGTTTGTGTTGGAAATGTGGGCTGGGAATTGTTTTCGTGCTCCTGACGCACGGCGAGAGAGGGATGTGTTGAAGTGGTGTCTTATTTTATTTTACTGGCGATAGAGCGCTTGGAAATGTCGATTTCGTTATGAACCAAATTTGAATTAAGAAAAATCGATCGAAAGAATTCAGGTCATAGCAGGTCAGACAATTTTTCTCAAAAATTAATCAATTAACTGATTCATTTTTTCTTACTTATTTAAAAAAAATCCGCGCATTATTTTTAAAAAATCTTAAAAATGTATCCTCTCCTCCACTTGTTGGAAATAAATCAAAATTGTATAACAATTTTTCGATATCTCGTTTTTTTCGATATTTCAGTTTTCCAATTTTTAAATTTTTTGATAATTCAATCTTTCGATTTTCAATTTTTCAATTTCCCGATTTTCAATTACTCATTTTTTCGATATTTTAGTTTTGGAATTTTTCAATTTTAATAACTTTCGAATTTTTCAAATTTTCGATTTGTTTCTCGAGTTTACAATTTTTAATATTTTATTTTCTTTACTTTTTCAATGTTTCGGTTTTATATTTTTTTTGAAAAATTGAAAAATCGGGAAATCGCGAAAAGGGGGAATCAAAAATTCGAAATATTGAAAAGACAGAGAATCGAGAAATGGAATAGTCAAAAAATCGATTAATCGAGAAATTAGTAAACCAAATTGAGGAACCGAAAACTTGAAAAATCGAGAGAATGAAAAACTGAAAAATGGAAAAATCTAAATTTTGAAATATCGAATACAAAATTCGAAAAACTGAAAAACTGAAAATTTGAAAAATCGAGAAATTGAACACTCGAATAATGGAAATGTCGAAATCTCGAAGAATCGAAAAATCAATAAAAATTGGTATGTCGAAAAACCTGGGATTATAAAAACGTGAAGTAGAAAATAGGAAGAATTCGAAAAATTAAAAAGAATCGAGAAATTAAACCATAGAAAATAAAAAAAATCGCAAAATTAAAAAATCCCAAAATTGAAATATCGAAAAACTAAAAATCTCAAAACTGAATCGTCGAAAAACTGGAAAATTGAGAAAAACCGAAAAGTTGAAAAATCGAAAAAAAATAAAATTGAAATAGCGAAAAATTGAAGAATTGGTAAACTAAAAATCGAGAAATTGAAAAATCAAAAAATCGATTAAGGGAGACATCGAAAAATCGAAAGTGTAGAAACGCCAGATATTAAAATTCCAAAAATTGAAGAATTGAAAAATTGAAAAATTGTCAGTATGTAAAATCGAAAAATTGAGAATTCGAAAATTAAAAAAATTGAAAAAACGGTAATTTGAGACATCGAAAAATTGAAAAATCCTAAAACTGAAATATCGTAAAATTGATAGATTATCAAATGGAAAAAATTGAAAAATCGCAGAAAAATCGAAAGGCTGAAAAATCCCAAAAGTGAAATCGAAAAGTTGAAAAAATCGAAAAATCTCAAAATTCGATGTTTCGATTGTTGGATTTTTCGATTTTCCATTTATAGATTCTTAGATTTTTCCAATTTTTAGACTTCTCAATTTTTTTACTTTTTCATTTTTCAATTCTTTTACTTTTGGATTTTTTGAATTTTGAATTTTCGATTTTTCAATATTTGATTCATTGAATTTTCGATTTTTTGTTACTGATTTTTAGAATTTTCGATTTTAATTTTCCATTCTTGAGATTTTAGACTTTCATTTTGTCACTTTTTTATTTTTCGCGTTTCGTTTTTCCGATTTTTTATTTTTTCGACTTTTGTGTTCGTCAGGTTTTAGATCTTGCAATTTTTTTTACTTTTCAATTTTTAGAATTTTCTATACATATGTATTTCGAATTTTCAACGTTTCGGTTTTCGAATTTTTAATTTTTCGATTCTCAATATTTGGATTTTCGATTTTTCGGTTTTTTGATTTTTCAAATTAGTGATTTTCCCATTTTTTGATTTTCGATTTTTCGAATATTTGATTCATTGAATTTTTTTTTGGTTTATCGAGTTTCGTTTTTCGGTTTTTCCATTTTTAATTTTTCAGTTTTGTGCTTTTCGATTTTTGTTTTTCAATTCAACTCGAAAATCGAAAAATCAAAATCATGAAAAATGGAAAAATCGATTAATCGAGAAATTAGTAAACCAACTTGGGGAACCGAAAACTTGAAAAATCGAGAGAATGAAAAACTGAAAAATTTAAAATGGAAAAATCTAAATTTTAAAATATCGAAATTCAAAATTCGAGAAATCGAAAAATTAAAACATCGAAAAATTGAAACGTCAAAAATTAAAAATTGAAAAATCGAAAATTTGAAGGATCGTACAATTGCAACATTTCGAAAATGAAACATCAAAAAATTGAAAAAGTGGAAAATTTAAAATGTAATGGAAAGAAAAATCAAAATTTTAAAATATCAGAATTCAAAAATCGATAAATCGAAAAACCAAAACATCGAAAAATTGGAAAAGTAAAAACTTGGAATCGAAAAACTGAAAAATCGAAAAACCGAAAAACAAAAAAAACTGAAAAATTCAGAAATGGTGAAAAGGAGGAATAAAAAAATCGAAATATCGAAAAGTCAAAAAATCGAGAAATCCAGAAATTTAAAACTCAAAAAACCGATTAATCGAGAAATCAAAAAAGCGAAAATTTAGAAACTTCGAATATTAAAAATTTGAAAAATTAGCAAAATCGAGAGATTGACGAATCGTAAAATTGAAACAATGCAAAAGTCAAATATCAAAAAATTGAATACGTAATTGGAAAATTGAAAGTCGGGAAAATGAAATATTGAAAAATCAAAAATTTCCATACTTGGAAATTTGAAAAACCAAAAAATTTAAAACTGAAGTTGAAAATCGAAAGATCGAGAAATTGAAACAACAAAAAATTGAAAAACTGAAAAATTTTAAATGCAAAAATTTAAATTTTAAAACATCGGGAATCAAAAATTAAGATTAATAAATTAAAACATCGAAACATTGAAAACTCAAAAACTTGAAAATGGAAAAATTGAAAAGTTGAAAAATCGAGAAATCGTGAAATGGGAAAATAAAAAAATCGGGAAAGTTAAAAAATCTATTATTGAAGAAATCGGAAAATTGAAAATTTAGAAACACCAATTATTAAAAAATTTAAAAATTGAAGAAACAAAAGATGAAGAATCGAAAAATTGCAAAATCTTCAAACTGAAATTTCAGAAAATTCGGAAATTAAAAAAATTAAACTGAATCGAAAAATAGAAACTTATGAAATTTTCAATTTTTATAACTGAAAATTTGCAATTTGTCTTTCGATTTTTCAATTTTAATGTTTTGTTTTCTTAATTTTTTCAATTAGTCGATTTTTCATTGTTATATATTTTTTTATGTCACAATTTTTTGGTTTTTCAATTTTAGTTTCCTCAAATTTTGGGTTTTTCAAAGTCCTGTTTTTATCAAATATTCATTTTCCGGGTTTTTCAGTTTTAGATTCTTCAATTTTATGATTTTTCAGTTTTTCGTTCATCCGGTTTTTAGATTTTTTTTTTTGATTGTTTAGCTTCTCCATTTTTCAACTTTTTGGATAAAAAATGGAAAAATTGCAAAATTCTAAAATTGAAAAATATAAAAATGAAAAAAATGAAACAGTATAAAGTGAAAACTGAAAAATCTATAAAACTGTAAATCAAGAAACAAAATGGAAAATTCAAAAATCGGAAAATTAAAAATTGGGAAACTTGAAAATCTAAAAAGTGCAAAAACAGAAAAATTGTAATATTAAAAATTATAGAAATCGGAAAATCGGATAATTGAGAAAGCTAAAAATTGCAAAACTGAAAAATTAAAAAATTAGGAAACCAAGAATCTGAAGACACAAAGGTTGAAAATTTGAAAAATTAAATAAATGAAAAATTAAAAAATCGGAAGAAACATTGAAAAAATAAAGCAACTGATAAAAGGAAAACCTGTGATATAAAATCGGGAAAATTTAAAAATTAGAAAACCACGGATCTGAAAAATCAAAGATTGAAAATTTGAAAAATCTAGAAATCCCAGAGACTCGAAAAATTCGAAAGATTCTAGAGACTCTGAAGTTTCTTAGTACTTGGAAGATTGAAGATTCAAAAAAATCTGAAGACTGAAGATTCTAAAAATTCCGAAGATTATAAAGTTTCTAAAATTCCAAATATTTCCAGAGATTCCAGAAAATTAAAAAATTCTGAATGTACCAAGACTTGAGATTCCAGAAAATCCAAAGATTCCAGATATTTCTAGTTTCTAGAAATTCCAGAGATTCGAAAATTCTAAATATTCAAAATTTTCTGAAGATTCTGAATATTTCTAAGAGATCGTAAAAAACCTGAAAACTTATTTTGAAGATTCTTAAGATTATAAAGATTTCTAAGATTTGAAAGATTCCAAAGGTTCCAGAAAATGAAAATAAAAAAGGGAAAATGAAAAATAAAAATCAAAAGTTGTGAAACGAAAAATTCAAAAACCTAAAAATTGAAGAATCGAAAAATTGAAAACCAAATTATTGTAAATCGAAAAATGGAAAAATACCAAAACTGAAACGTTTTTTTCAATTATTCTATATTTAATTTTTCAGTTTTCCGATCTTTCAGTGTTACAATTTTGTCGAGTCGATAATTTTTCGATTCATATTTTTTTTTTAATTTTTAACTTCCTTGATTTTTAGCTTTTAATGTTTCAATCTTTTATTTTTTCAGTTCTTCAATTTTCCACTTTTTCAATTTTTCAATTTTTTCCGAATTTTTAGTTTTTCGATTTTTCAACTTTTGGAACCACAAAAATGGAAAAATTGCAAAATTGATTAAAAAATGATAAACCAAAAAGTATAAAATGAAAATGAATGAAACAAACAATTGAAAAACCGAGAAATTAAAAATTGAGAAACTGAAACATCGAAAAAGCGAAAAATCGAAAAAACGAAATATTGTAAAATCGAAATATGTATTGAACATTAATGACTTCGGAAAATTGGATATAAAAGTGATACAAAATCGAGAAAACGAAAATTAAAAATCTGGAAAATGAAAAATAAAAATCAAGAACATGAAAAATCGGAAAAATAGAAAAATTAAAGATTGAGAAACCGAAAAATTGCAAATTAAAATATTGATAAATTATGGAACCCAAACAAAAATGGAGACAATGAAAAAACGAAAAATTGTGATACCAAAAAATTGTACGAAGGTAATTAAATTCAGCTTTTTCGAAAAAATTGAACATTTGATTTTACGAATGTTGTGTTCTTATGATTATTGATTAATTGCCTCATACATTAATTTGTTTGAGTCTCCCTGCAGAAGTAATTCTAAATCTATATAATATAAAATTTTTATTTTTTTTCAAAAATCTGGATGTCTAGAGTAAAAACTGAACACAGATTTATAAACCATATGTGAAGGAGTATCTTATTTTATTAAATTAAAATAATATTTACTAATGTAAATTTTCGAGATGACGTCATTCTATTGTTGTATGGGGACCTTTATAAACATTTTGGTTAGCGTTTTACCATCGATACGATATTGCTAATGCAGGTATAAAATTTGACAACAATCGGTCCAGTAGTTTCTGAGACTATACGAGTATGTCTAATAAAAATCCGGACAGACAGACAGCAGACGGACAGACGGAAACGGCGACCTATTTTTTCGTCCTCTAGGTGTCATACAACATCGATTAAACTAAAAGTGGCCAATCGTCTAACGAACTCGATTACAACGCTTTCGCTCATTCAGCAAAAACCAAGCGATTCGCTCCACTGTGGCGCGTCCGTCTCCGGCGGCATTAGCGCTTTTCAGGCCCCGAAAGCGTCCGTAAATCATCGTCGGCCCTCCGGAGCGACACCATCGCGCAGGCCCTTCGCCGGCCCGCGACGTGCCGTGGCGCAGTACGCAAAATCGCGGCCTCCGATCGATGCCAGCTTCGCGCTTTCCGGGAAAGCACACCGTCTTCTTGCGTTCTTGTCGGCAACGCGCCTTTCTCCGGGCGAGACGGAACAGCGAGTGGGCGTGGAGGAAGTTTCAGAGCGTCGCGTCCTTCGGCCGGACCTGGAGCTCGCCTCACTCGATGACCTCCTGCGGCGCTCCCGAGACGTGGCGGGACGACGCGGTCAGCGGGTTCGCAGTGCCAGTGAATCGTGGTGACGCGTGACGTTGCGACGGATCGAGATTAGTGAGTGTGGATGCACAAATTCGAGGGATAGGGTTTGTGGGGATCGGGCGACCAGGTCGATCAACAGATTGTCTTGCTCGCTCTGGGGGGAATTGGAGCGGAGTGTGGGGGACGGTCTTCGAGGGGGGGTCGTGGATGTCTTCGTGGCCTAGATCATGCAACTTGTTTACTAAATATAAGCGATATTGATTCACGGGACTACACGAAATAAATTAATAGTTGATGGCGAGGATTAAAATTAAGAGGGGTCGGGAGATCGAGATGGTGGTTTAGGGGAATTTCCATGGGAGTTTTGTGGTGTAGCTTTTCATTGCGGATTGCTTCTGGGTCGGGAAATCTCGGTCAGAGTTCAAAAAGTTCAGCTGAAAATGTGCTTTCAGAAAATCCTCGACATAAACCTTTTCAAAAATTACTGAAAATATTTTTCTATTTAAGGAAGGTATAACTACATATTAGGTAATATTTTGACTGTTTTCATTTGAAATCTTTCCACTCAGAACCACGTTTTAACTATATAAACTTTACCACGTTTGTTTATTCAAGAAACACTCGGTTTTTGAAAATTTTGGCGGTCTTTTTCCAACATCAAATTTACTTTTTTCCTGAAAGTTGCGACTAAAAGTTGCCTAAATTTTGGTCTTAGTTAATGACCTCCAAAAATTATTTTCATGATTTTCAAAATTTGTAGGTCACGAAATTTTGACTTAGTTTTAAAGTTAAAAAAACACAATCAAGACCAAAATTCTATAGCTCTTTGACCTCTTCTTACAATCACAGTTTATTTTTGAAATTCCGATGCGACGTTGCCACGTTATTCTAACTTTCTTGACGTTTTTTAGCAAAAAAAATCGCAGTAGGGTTATTTTAAAAATCTGTGTTACAATATTTAATTTTATACAATTTTCAAATATCAATATCTTAGTTTTTTTCAAATAAAATACACTATATTTTATTATTGCATCTTATTCTATTCTTTTTTCTTTTTTGTTAAGTGATAAAATTCAGGATATTCTATTTAAAAATATAGATTTTTTTATAAACACTCTGTATACTAAACTTGTGCTTAATTGATACCACAAGAAAGCCCGTACTTTTATTTATTTTTCCACAAAATATTGTAACAGATTTTAAAATTAACCCCTTTGAGATTTTTTTTGGTAAAAAATTTCAAGAAAATTGGAATAACTAGGCAACGTCGCATCGAAATTTCAAAAGAAACTATAGTTGTAAAGCCTAGAAAGAGACTAATGACAGTATGTATAATATATAGGGTGTTTCATTTAAAAAAACTAATTTGTGTGTTACGCATTAAAAACAGAAAGCAGGAGTTTACAAATTTATGGAATTAATTTTTAAAACTCAGCAAAAATAACTAAACATTTTTTTATTTTTTTGAAAAGTAAATTGTTATCTCTATTTTTCAGATCTGTTCACAAATATTGTTTCAAAAAATAATATTGAATCGATTTTGTTCGTTGAATATTTCGGAAAAAGTCGTTTTTTTGGTTATACTGGTGCTGATTTGATTACATTAAAAACAATGTTTTTGGAGCCAAAAATATCGAAAATATTTAAATAAGTGTGTTGAAGTGATATCGGTTGTGCTTTAGAGGCGAGGAAAGATGAGTATGAAAGACCCACACGATACTCAATACGCAGCTACCTCATTTGGTCATTCCACACGACTGAAAAAAAGTCCACTAGTAGGCCGTGAAATTTATTTGACCGTAACTGTCGCAAGTGTTGCCAACATCATTATTTTAAACATATATTTCATGGGTTACTAGATGACTTTTTTAATTAAAATATACGGTTAAAAACAGCCGCGAATTTTGAAGATTTGTCTTTGATAGAATCTTCATCTTGTCACTTTATAGTCAGTTTGAAAGAGACAGACATTATCAAAGACAAACTTTCAAAAACCCATGGTTGTCTTTGATCATGTTTTTTGCTCTCTCGGTAAATTCCAAAAGTAATATGTTTAGCATAGAGTTGTTCCAAATTTCAACCATTTATCTTTGAAAAAAAAAAAACACCCTGTATGAATCAGTCTGGACTAAACGAAAAAAAAATTGAGATCTTCGTATGATCTATGGTTTCAAAACAAGTGAGAAGTTTTGGTTTTCAGAGTCATCTGATATCATGAGTATTTTTGTAGTGACAAAAATAACATAAACAATGTGGAAAAAATAAAATTGACACGAGTTTATAGTTTTATCCAGTATTTAAAAGAAGCAGCTATTAACAAACTGTCTATGACGTCACGACAATGCTATTCAAAAATGTCCCGATTGTTAATTTCTTTAATTAATTTTTTATCTTTCTTTCCAGTTTGTCAATTCTTAAATTATTTTTTATTAATTTTTGAAAATAGAGTCAAATTTGAGTTTCTATTAATTCAAAAATTTACATTATTAGAATTCTAGATAACTAAATTGTTTTGAGTAATTTTCATATAATTTTTGGAAAAAAACCGATATATTAAAAAACGTCGTAAGGTCCAATAGAAATAATTTTTATAACTCATTAAAAATGACTACAAATATTTTTATTTTTTTATTGATCTCTACCTAATCAAAAATTACTAAAAATATTCCATTAAACGAAAAAACTCGTGGCGGTGATTTTTGGATTTAAGAAAGGTGAACTATTAGGTAATATTTTGACTGTTTTCATTTGAAATCTTTCCACCCAGAACCACGTTTTAACTATATAAACTTTACCACGTTGGTTTATTCAAGGAACACTGGGTTTTTGAAAATTTTGGCGGTCTTTTTCCAACATTAAATTTACTTTTTTCCTGAAACTTGCGACTAAAAGTTGCCTAAATTTTGGTCTTAGTTAATGACCTCCAAAAATTATTTTCATGATTTTCAAAATTTGTAGGTCACGAAATTTTGACTTAGTTTTAAAGTTTAAAAATCACTGAAGTGTTACATCGGCTGTAATTTTACAAATCTTTGATTGACCTATTCTTACAATCACAGTTTATTTTTGAAATTCCGGTGCGACGTTGCCACATTTTTCTAACTTTTTTGACGTTTTTCAGCAAAAAGGAAAGGGTTATTTTAAAAATCTGTGTCACAATATTTAATTTCATAGTGTTTATAAAAAAATAGGTAATTAATAATACAATTTTCAAATATCAATATCTCAGTTTTTTTCAAATAGAATACACTATATTTTATTTTTGCATCTTATTATATTATTTTTTTCTCTTTTGTTAAGTTATCAAATTTAGGATGTTCTATTTAAAAATTATAAACACTCTGTATACTAAACTTGTGCTTAATTGATACCACAAGAAAGCGCGTATTTTTATTTATTTTGTCACAAATTATTGTAACACAGATTTTAAAATTATCCCCTTTGCGAATTTTTTTTTGAATCCTTCAAACCCTAAAAAATTTCAAGAAAATTGGAATAACTCGGCAACGTCGCATCGGAATTTCAAAAGAAACTATAGTTATAAAGCCTAGAAAGAGACTAATGACAATACGTATAATATATAGGGTATTTCATTTAAAAAAAGTATTAAGGAATTAATTTTTAAAACTCAGAAAAATAACTAAACTTTTTTTTAATTTTTTTGAAAAGTAAATTTTTATCTCTATTTTTCAGATCTGTTTACAAATATTGTCTCAAACAAATAATACTGAACCTATTTTTTTCATTGAATGTTTCGGAAAAAGTCGTTTTTTTTTTGGTTATACTAGTGCTGAATTGATAACATTAAAAACAATGTTTTTGGAATCAAAAATATCGAAAATATTTAAATAAGTGTGTTGAAGTGATATCGGTTGTGCTTTAGAGGCGAGGAAAGATGAGTATGAAAGACCCACACGATACTCAATACGCAGCTACCTCATTTGGTCATTCCACACGACTGAAAAAAAGTCCACTAGTAGGCCGTGAAATTTATTTGACCGTAACTGTCGCAAGTGTTGCCAACATCATTATTTTAAACATATATTTCATGGGTTACTAGATGACTTTTTTAATTAAAATATACGGTTAAAAACAGCCGCGAATTTTGAAGATTTGTCTTTGATAGAATCTTCATCTTGTCACTTTATAGTCAGTTTGAAAGAGACAGAAATTATCAAAGACAAACTTTCAAAAACCCATGGTTGTCTTTGATCATGTTTTTTGCTCTCTCGGTAAATTCCAAAAGTAATATTTTTAGCATAGAGTTGTTCCAAATTTCAACCCTTTATCTTTGAAAAAAAAGAACACCCTGTATGAATCAGTCTGGACTAAACGAAAAAAAAATTGAGATCTTCGTATGATCTATGGTTTCAAAACAAGTGAGAACTTTTGGTTTTCAGAGTCATCTGATATCATGAGTATTTTTGTAGTGACAAAAATAATATAAACAATGTGGAAAAAATAAAAGTGACACGATTTTATAGTTTTATCCAGTATTTAAAAGAAGCAGCTATTTAGAAACTATCTATGACGTCACGACAATGCTATTCAAAAATGTCCCGATTGTTAATTTCTTTAATTAATTTTTTACCTTTCTTTCCAGTTTGTCAATTCTTAAATTATTTTTTATTAATTTTTGAAAATAGAGTCAAAATTTGAGTTTCTATTAATTCAAAAATTTACATTATTAGAATTCTAGATACCTAAATTGTTTTGAGTAATTTTCATATAATTTTTGGAAAAAAACCGATATATTAAAAAACGTCGTAAGGTCCAATAGAAATAATTTTTATAACTCATTAAAAATGACTACAAATATTTTTATTTTTTTATTGATCTCTACCTAATCAAAAATTACTAAAAATACTCCATTAAACGAAAAAACTCGTGGCGGTGATTTTTGGATTTAAGAAAGGTGAACTATTAGGTAATATTTTGACTGTTTTCATTTGAAATCTTTCCACCCAGAACCACGTTTTAACTATATAAACTTTACCACGTTGGTTTATTCAAGGAATACTGGGTTTTTGAAAATTTTGGCGGTCTTTTTCCAACATTAAATTTACTTTTTTACTGAAACTTGCGACTAAAAGTTGCCTAAATTTTGGTCTTAGTTAATGACCTCCAAAAATTATTTTCATGATTTTCAAAATTTGTAGGTCACGAAATTTTGACTTAGTTTTAAAGTTAAAAAAAACACAATCAAGACCAAAATTCTATAGTTCTTTGACCTCTTCTTACAATCACAGTTTATTTTTGAAATTCCGATGCGACGTTGCCACGTTATTCTAACTTTCTTGACGTTTTTTAGCAAAAAAAAATCGCAGTAGGGTTATTTTAAAAATCTGTGTTACAATATTTAATTTTATACAATTTTCAAATATTAATATCTTAGTTTTTTTCAAATAGAATACACTATATTTTATTATTGCATCTTATTCTATTCTTTTTTCTTTTTTGTTAAGTGATAAAATTCAGGATGTTCTATTTAAAACAAAATAGATTTTTTTTTATAAACACTCAGTATACTAAACTTGTGCTTAATTGATACCACAAGAAAGCGCGTACTTTTATTTATTTTTCCACAAAATATTGTAACACAGATTTTAAAATTAACCCCTTTGCGATTTTTTTTGAACCCCTTAATCGCTAAAAAATTTCAAGAAAATTGGAATAACTCGGCAACGTCGCATCGGAATTTCAAAAGAAACTATAGTTATAAAGCCTAGAAAGAGACTAATGACAGTATATATAATATATAGGGTGTTTCATTTAAAAAAACTAAATTGTGTGTTACGCATTAAAAACAGAAAGTAGGAGTTTATAAAATTATGGAATTAATTTTTAAAACTCAGTAAAAATAACTAAAATTTTTTTATTTTTTTGAAAAGTAAATTTTTATTTCTATTTTTCAGATCTGTTTACAAATATTGTCTCAAAGAAATAATATTGAACCGATTTTTTTATTGAATATTTCGGAAAAAGTCGTTTTTTTTTTAATTTTGGGGCCCGAACAAGGTTATACTAGTGCTGATTTGATCACATTAAAAGCCATGATTTTGGAGCCAAAAATATTGAAAATATTTAAATAAGTGTGTTGAAGTGATATCGGTTGTGCTTTAGAGGTGAGGGAAGATGAGTATGAAAGACTCACACGATACTCGATATACGAGTGAAAAAATTCCGCTAGTAGGTCATGAAATTTATTTGACCATAACTGTCACAAGTGTTGCCAACATCATTATTTTAAACATAAATTTCATGGTTACTAGATGACTTTTTTAATTAAAATATACCTACGGTTAAAAAAAGCCGCGGATTTTGAAGATTTGTCTTTGATAGAAACTTCATCTTGTCACTTTATAGTCAGTTTCAAAGAGACAGAAATTATCAAAGACAAACTTTCAAAAACCCATGGTTGCCTTTGATCATGTTTTTTGCTCTCTCGGTAAATTCCAAAAGTAATATTTTTAGCATAGAGTTGTTTCAAATTTCAACCATTTATCTTTGAAAAAAAAACACCCTGTATGAATCAGTCTGGACTAAACGAAAAAAAAATTGAGATCTTCGTATGATCTATGGTTTCAAAACAAGTGAGAACTTTTGGTTTTCAGAGTCATCTGATATCATGAGTATTTTTGTAGTGACAAAAATAATATAAACAATGTGGAAAAAATAAAATTGACACGATTTTATAGTTTGATCCAGTATTTAAAAGAAGCAGCTATTAACAAACTGTCTATGACGTCACGACAATGCTATTCAAAAATGTTCCGATTGTTAATTTCGTTAATTAATTTTTTATCTTTCTTTCCAGTTTGTCAATTCTTAAATTATTTTTTATTAATTTTTGAAAATAGAGTCAAAATTTGAGTTTCTATTAATTCAAAAATTTACATTATTAGAATTCTAGATACGTAAATTGTTTTGAGTAATTTTCATATAATTTTTGGAAAAAAAACCGATATATTAAAAAACGTCGTAAGGTCCAATAGAAATAATTTTTATAACTCATTAAAAATGACTACAAATATTTTATTTTTTTTATTGATCTCTACCTAATCAAAAATTACTAAAAATATTCCATTAAACGAAAAAACTCGTGGCGGTGATTTTTGGATTTAAGAAAGGTGAACTATTAGGTAATATTTTGACTGTTTTCATTTGAAATCTTTCCACCCAGAACCACGTTTTAACTATATAAACTTTACCACGTTTGTTTATTCAAGGAACCCTCGGTTTTTGAAAATTTTGGCGGTCTTTTTCCAACATCTAATTACTTTTTTCCCGAAAGTTGTGACTAAAAGTTGCCTAAATTTTGGTCTTAGTTAATGACCTCCAAAAATTATTTTCATGATTTTCAAAATTTGTAGGTCACGAAATTTTGACTTAGTTTTAAAGTTAAAAAAACACAATCAAGACCAAAATTCTATAGTTCTTTGACCTCTTCTTACAATCACAGTTTATTTTTGAAATTCCGATGCGACGTTGCCACGTTATTCTAACTTTCTTGACGTTTTTTAGCAAAAAAAAAATCGCAGTAGGGTTATGTTAAAAATCTGTGTTACAATATTTAATTTTATACAATTTTCAAATATCAATATCTCAGTTTTTTTCAAATAGAATACACTATATTTTATTATTGCATCTTATTCTATTCTTTTTTCTTTTTTGTTAAGTGATAAAATTCAGGATGTTCTATTTAAAACAAAATAGATTTTTTTTTATAAACACTCAGTATACTAAACTTGTGCTTAATTGATACCACAAGAAAGCGCGTACTTTTATTTATTTTTCCACAAAATATTGTAACACAGATTTTAAAATTAACCCCTTTGCGATTTTTTTTTGAACCCCTTAATCGCTAAAAAATTTCAAGAAAATTGGAATAACTCGGCAACGTCGCATCGGAATTTCAAAAGAAACTATAGTTATAAAGCCTAGAAAGAGACTAATGACAGTATGTATAATATATAGGGTGTTTCATTTAAAAAAACTAAATTGTGTGTTACGCATTAAAAACAGAAAGAAGGAGTTTATAAATTTATGCAATTAATTTTTAAAACTCAGTAAAAATAACAAAAATTTTTTAATTTTTTTGAAAAGTAAATTTTTATCTCTATTTTTCAGATCTGTTTACAAATATTGTCTCAAAAAAATAATATTGAACCGATTTTTTTATTGAATATTTCGGAAAAAGTCGATTTTTTTTTAATTTTGGGGCCCGAACAAGGTTATACTAGTGCTGATTTGATCACATTAAAAGCCATGATTTTGGAGCCAAAAATATTGAAAATATTTAAATAAGTGTGTTGAAGTGATATCGGTTGTGCTTTAGAGGTGAGGGAAGATGAGTATGAAAGACTCACACGATACTCGATATACGAGTGAAAAAATTCCGCTAGTAGGCCATGAAATTTATTTGACCATAACTGTCACAAGTGTTGCCAACATCATTATTTTAATCATAAATTTCATGGGTTACTAGATGACTTTTTTAATTAAAATATACGGTTAAAAACAGCCGCGGATTTTGAAGATTTGTCTTTGATAGAAACTTCATCTTGTCACTTTATAGTCAGCTTGAAAGAGACAGAAATTATCAAAGACAAACTTTCAAAAACCCATGGTTGTCTTTGATCATGTTTTTTGCTCTCTCGGTAAATTCCAAAAGTAATATTTTTAGCATAGAGTTGTTTCAAATTTCAACCATTTATCTTTGAAAAAAAAACACCCTGTATGAATCAGTCTGGACTAAACGAAAAAAAAAATTGAGATCTTCGTATGATCTATGGTTTCAAAACAAGTGAGAACTTTTGGTTTTCAGAGTCATCTGATATGAGTATTTTTGTAGTGACAAAAATAATATAAACAATGTGGAAAAAATAAAAGTGACACGATTTTATAGTTTTATCCAGTATTTAAAAGAAGCAGCTATTTAGAAATTATCTATGACGTTACGACAATGCTATTCAAAAATGTCCCGATTGTTAATTTCTTTAATTAATTTTTTATCTTTCTTTCTAGTTTGTCAATTCTTAATCTATTTTTTTTTAATTTTTGAAAATAGAGTCAAAATTTGAGTTTCTATTAATTCAAAAATTTACATTATTAGAATTCTAGATACCTAAATTTTTTATTTTTGTTTTGAGTTATTTTCATATAATTTTTGGAAAAAAAAACCGATATATTAAAAAACGTCGTAAGGTCCAATAGAAATCATTTTTATAACTCATTAAAAATGACTACAAATATTTTTATTTTTTTATTGATCTCTTCCGAGTGGCGATGACGTCATAAAAAAATTGAAAAATAAATTTTTATCTCTATTTATTTTTCAGATCTGTCTACAAATATTGTTTCAAAAAAATAATGTTGAACCGAATTTTTCATTGAATATTTCGGAAAAAGTCGTTTTTTTTTAATTTTGGAGACCAAACAAGGTTATATTAATGTTGATCTGAACACATCAAAAACAATATTTTTGACGCCAAAAAATTCGAAAATAATTAAATAAGTACATTTGAGTGGTATCGATTGTGCTTCAGAGGTGAGGAAAGATGAGTGTGACAGACCCACCCAATACTCAATAAGCAATATACCTTATATTCCATACGATTGAAAGAAAGTTCGCATGAAATCGTGCCGATATAATTATTTTAAAAATGTATTTCATGGGATACTAAACGACTTTTTTTTTAATCATATGGTACATTATACCGAGAGAGCAATAAAAAATACGGTTAAAGACAGCCGCGGATTTTTGAAGATATGTCTTTGATAGAATCTTCCTCTTGTCAGTTTACCGTTAATTTGAAAATTTTAGTTAAAATTGCAACAATCAAAGACAAACTTTCGAAAACCCATGGTTGTCTTTGATCGTGCTTTTTTTGCTCTCTCGGTAAATTCCAAAAGTAATATCTTTAGCATAGAGTTGTTCCAAATTTCAACAATTTATCTTGGAAGCAAAAAAACACTCTGTATGAATGAGTCTAAACTAAACGAAAAAACTGAGGTTTTCATACGACCTAAGTTTTCAAAACAAGTGACAAGTTTCGGCTACCAGTTTTAGAGTCATGTAGACATCATCAGTGTTTTTATAGTTTTCTCTATCTAGTTTTCAAAAGAAGCAACAATTTAAAAATTATCTATGACGTCACGACAATGTATGGGTTGTGCTTCAGAGGTCAGGAAACAAGAGTATGAAAGATCCACACAACACTCGATACGCAGCTACCTTACATTTGGTGATTCCATACGATTGGAAAAAAGTTCGCTAGTAGACCATGAAATTGTGCCAACATCATTATTTTAAAAATATATTTCATGGGATACTAGAGGACTTTTTTTTAATCATGTGGTACATTATACCGAGAGAGCAATAAAAAATACGGTTAAAGACAGCCGCGGATTTTTGAAGATTTGTCTTTGATAGAATCTTCCTCTTGTCAGTTTACCGTTAATTTGAAAATTTTAGTCAAAATTGCAACAATCAAAGACAAACTTCCAAAACCCATGGTTGTCTTTGATCGTGTTTTTTTTGCTCTCTCGGTAAATTCCAAAAGTAATATCTTTAGCATAAAGTTGTTCCAAATTTCAACAATTTATCTTTGAAGCAAAAGAACACCCTGTATGAATGAGTCTAGACTAAACGAAAAAACTGAGGTTTTCATACGACCTAAGTTTTCAAAACAAGTGACAAGTTTCGGCTACCAGTTTTAGAGTCATGTAGACATCATTAGTGTTTTTATAGTTTTATCTATCCAGTCTTCATAAGAAGCAACAATTTAAAAATTATCTATGACGTCACGACAATGTATCGGTTGTGCTTGAGAGGTCAGGAAACATGAGTATGAAAGACCCACACAACACTCGATACGCAGCTACCTTACATTTGGTGATTCCATACGACTGAAAAAAAGTTGGCTAGTAGACCATGAAATTGTGCCAACATCATTATTTTAAAATATATTTCATGGGATACTAGAGGACTTTTTTTTAATCATGTGGTACATTATACCGAGAGAGCAATAAAAAATACGGTTAAAGACAGCCGTGGATTTTTGAAGATTTGTCTTTGATAGAATCTTTCTCTTGTCAGTTTACCGCTAATTTGAAAATTTTAGTCAAAATTGCAACAATCAAAGACAAACTTCCAAAACCCATGGTTGTCTTTGATCGTGTTTTTTTTGCTCTCTCGGTAAATTCCAAAAGTAATATCTTTAGCATAAAGTTGTTCCAAATTTCAACAATTTATCTTTGAAGCAAAAGAACACCCTGTATGAATGAGTCTAGACTAAACGAAAAAAACTAAGGTTTTCATACGACCTAAGTTTTCAAAACAAGTGACAAGTTTCGGTTACCAGTTTTAGAGTCATGTAGACATCATCAGTATTTTTGTGGTGACAAGAATAATCTAAATAATTTGGAGAAGACAAAAGTGACACGATTTTATAGTTTTATCTATCTATAGTCTTTAAAAGAAGCAACTATTTAAAAATTATCTATGACGTCACGATAATCCTACTGAAAAATCTTCAGATTGTTAATTTCTTTAATTAATTTTTTATCTTTCCTTCCAGTTTGTCAATTTTTACTTCTAATTTTTTTTTAATTTTTGAAAATATAGATAAAAAATTTGGGTTTCTATGAATTAAAAAGTTTTCAAAAAAGTCGAAAATAATTAAATAAGTATACTTGAGTTGTATCGGTTGTGCTTCAGAGGTGAGGAATGACTCTATACGTCTGTAAAACGTCCGTTAGTAGGTCATGAAATTTACCGTAACAAGTATTACCAACATCATTATTTTAAAAATAAATTTCATGGCTTATTAGAGGACTTTTTTTTTCAGTTTTGTATTTTTCGATTTTCTGTTTTTCGCATTACTGAATTTCAATCGAAAATCAAAAAATCAAAATCCTGAAAAATAGAAAAATTGTATCTCTGAAAAATAAAAAAATTGATTAATCGAAAAATCAGTAAATCAAGTTGAGGAACCGAAAATTTGAAAAATCGAGCGAGTGAAAAACTGAAAAATTTAAAATGGCAAAATCTAAATTTTAAAATATCGAAATTCAAAATTCGAGAAATCGAAAAATAAAAACATCGAAAAATTGAAAAATCGAGAAATCCTGAAAAGGGAAAATCAGAAACTGAAATATCGAAAAGTTAAAAAATCGATTATTCGAGAAATCGAAAAACCTCAAATTTAGAAACGTCAAAAATTAAAATTTGAAAAATCGAGAGACTGAAGAATCGTAAAATTGCAACATTTCGAAAGTGAAACATCAAAAAATAGAAAAATTGGAAAATTTAAAATGTAAAAATCTAAATTTTGAGATATCGGAATTCAAAAATCGAGAAATCGAAAAACCAAAACATCGAAAAACTGAAAAACAAAAAAAACTGAAAAATCTAGAAATCGTGAAAAGGAGGAATAAAAAAATCGAAATATCGAAGTCAAAAAATTGAGAAATCTAGAAATTTAAAACTCAAAAAATCGATTAATTGAGAAATGAAAAAACCGAAAATTTAGAAACTTCGAATATTAAAAAATTTAAAAATTAGCAAAATCGAGAGATTGACGAATCGTAAAACTGAAACAATGCAAAAGTCAAATATCAAAAAATTGAATACGTAATTGGAAAATTGAAAGTCGGGAAAATGAAATATTGAAAAATCAAAAAATTTCTATAATTGGAAATTTGAAAAACCAAAAAATTTAAAACTGAATTTGAAAATCGAAATATCGAGAAATTGAAACATCAAAAAATTGAAAAACTGAAAAATTTCAAATGGAAAAATCTAAATTTTAAAATATCGGAAATCAAAAATCAAGATTAAAAAATTAAAACATCAAAACTAGAGGACTTTTTTTTCGATCGTGTGATACATTATACCAAGACAACACTAAAAAATATGATCAAAGTCAGTGGATTTTTGAAGATTTGTCCTTGATATAATTTTCGTTTTGTCAGGTTACTGTCAATTTTATAGTTTGAGATGAAGATGTAACGATCAAAGACAAATTTTTCAAAATTTCGATACATTCCAAAATTCGTCTTAAAAAAAGAACTAATTAATTGTTAAGTGAAACACCCTGTATGAATGACGTCACAACAATGCTATTCAAAAATGTTCAAGTCGTTAATTTCTTTAATTGATTTTTTATCTTTCTTTGGAATTCATCATTTTTTAGTTGTAAATAAGTACTTTATCGAATTTTTCACCTTTTAGGTCAAAACTTGTAAGACTTTTCGGTTATCGCTTTAAGACCATAACTTTATTCTATTGCTTGTATTGTGATCAATATTGGGTGATTTTTCAAAGTTTTTCAATCATGTTATTATTAGTAGTGGAATAAATTCCAATTTTTCGATTCTCTTTCTAACTTTTAGCCATATTTACACATCCATATCCAACTCCCAACTTCTATTAACCCCGACGTATACTTTTTGCAAACCTAATTTATCCTCCCCCACCCCCTGAAAAAATCGCTTCACGGCCTCGATCCCTCCCACCTCCCAGCCGTCTGAACCATTCAGAAAGACATCAATCTTGTCCCTTGACAAATTGATGGCCCGACCTAAATACGAGATGAAAAGCTACCGACTTATTATTTTTCTCCCAGATTTGAAAAGTGGGCTCTTTTAGGTGTAATTTTTATACAGCAACCAAGTGCCATAGACCTTTGTGACTAAATGTATTGTGATTGTGACATTGCGGACTCCACGAAACGATGATTTTTGATAAAAGTGCAAACCGTGATCGCAGAACTGTCGAGCTCGTAAACAACAGAATGCGCCACTTCGCCTAGATGGAAAAAGTAAGTTTTGTCACGCGAAGCCGGCGATGGCGTGCTGGGATTGTTGTAAATTCAGTCGGGGTTGATCAGTTTTTAGTGATGGAAACGGAATCGTTGCTTAATTAAAGTGTTGCTTGGAAACTCATGAATAAAAAGCGGATTCTAGGGCAAATTGTGAAAGTTGTATTTAAAAAATCCTAAAATCTCAAGTTTTGGGTTAGCAAAATGAAAGAACAAATTTTATTGCACAGCTAAGTACATACGTAGGTTTTAGAATAATTAACACACCCATTTACAGACAAGTTGTCTCCTGTTTTTCTAGGAAGAGCTTTGATGTGTTAATACACCAAGCCCTCCTACAACTTTCTTTTCGAGTTCTCTTCCTGTGTCAATTAATTTGTGTCGGGTTTTCGTAAAGTGAAGCTCAAAAGTGTGAACGAGTTTTAAAAATTGTTTATCAGCTAGTATTTTGTGCCATTTTTAAAAATGCCCAAGGTCAAATCGTCTTTAAAAAACAAAGAGCTTTTTCAGATAGAAAATGGCTAATTATTCTGTAAAGCCTGGAAAACTAGTTGTGAAAATAATTCAGGTGGTTGCCTGGCTGCAAGTCATAAATTAGTGGAAGCTTCGATTCTTAGAAAATTTCTACCGTTCTTTCAAAATTGTCAATTGAAATATAGCAATTTTTATGGTTCCATCAAAGTAGCTCGATATGAAATTTTCGTAAATAAAAAAGGAAGTTATTAATTTTTGTTTCACAAAATACAGTTGTTTTAAGGATGTACTTTATTGTTTTAATTTATACAAAGAAATGTTTCAAAAATTCGTTTATTTGAGACAAAAGAGAAATTAGGACAGCAAATAGTATAACAAAAAAGTTGCGACTAGCGCCTTTTTTTTTTCTTTTTCATATCCTAGATTCTACCTTATTTCCACTCTCATCCCAGAGAAGAACATAATTAGCCCCGCCCACCCACCCTGTCTCTATTTCAGTGAATGACTTCCTGCGCTCTGAATAAAATGAATTATTTTATACTAAACAGAAATAAAATTAGTTGTTAGAATGAGAAGACTGGGAGTGGGTTCTTGCTAAGATGAAACTGATTTTGGCAAATCACATACCTTCCAAAAAATAGAGGGCGGGTGGGCGGGGCTAGTATTTGCTAAGATAAGACTGTTTCTAGCAAATCACATATATTCCAAGAAAATACAGGGCGGGTGGATGGGTCTAGCATTTTATAAGATATAACTGATTTTGACACATTTTCTAAATTGAGCTAAAGATTTTCTTGTAGATTTCGACATCCAGAATTAATTTTCGGCTTTGCTTCCTTAGAAATTCTTACCGTTTTTCCAGGATCGCCAACTGAAATATGGCAATTTTTACAATTTTTTTTTTAAGTGCACTAAATAAGAAATAAATCTGATAGCAAATAGTATAACAAAAAAGTTGTGGCTAGCGCCTTCTTGTTTCTCTTTTCATATCATAAATTCTATTGGTTTTCATTCTCTTTTCACAGAAGGCCATAATTAGCCCCGCCCACCCGCGCTGTCTCCATTTCAGTGATTGATGTCTGCCCTGAATGAACTATACGAAACAGGAATAAAATTAGTCCTTAGAATGGGAAGAGTGGGGATGGGCGGGGCTAGTACTTGCTAAAATAAAACTGACTTTGGCAAATCACATACCTTCCAAAAAAATAGTGGGCGGGTGGGCGGGGCTAGTATTTGCTAAGATAAGACTGTTTCTAGCAAATCACATACATTCCAAGAAAATATAGGGCGGGTGGGTCGGGCTAGCATTTTATAAGATATAACTGATTTTGACACATTTTCTAAATTGAGCTAGAGATTTTCTTGTAGATTTCGACATCCAAAATTAATTTTCAGCATTGTTTTTGTGGAAATTCTTACCGTTTTTCCAGTATCGTCAAATGAAATATGGCAATTTTTACAAATTTTTTAAAATCCACAAAATAAGAAATAAATTTGATAGCAACTACTCCTAGTATAACAAAAAAAGCTGCGACTAGAGCTTTTTTTCTTCTTTTTTTACATTAGTTTCTATTCTCACTCCACAGAATATAATTAGCCCCGCCCACCCACCCTGCCTCCATTTCAGTGATTGATTTTATTCGCTCTGAATGAAATGAATGATCTTATATAGTAAACAGAAATAAAATTAGTTGTTAGAATGAGAAGAATGGGGGTGGGCGGGGCTAGTACTTACTACGACAAAACTGATTTTGGCAGATGACATAGTTTCCAAAAAAATAGAGGGCGGGTGGGCGGGGCTAGTATAGATTTCGACATCCACAATTAATTTTCGGCCTTGTTTTTTTGGAAACCCTTACCGTTTTTCCAGTAACGCCAATAGAAATATGCCAACTTATTTTTTTTTTTTAATTTCATTTAAGTCGTGTCAAGTGCATGAAATAAGAAATAAATTAGAAAATAGTAAAACAAAAAAGCTGTGACTAACGATTTTTTTTTCACATCCTAGATTCTATTAGTTTCTACTATTACTCCATAGAAGAAAATAATTAACCCCGCCCACCCACCCTGTCTCCATTCCAATGATTGATGTCTGCCCTGATTGAAATAAATGATCTTATAATAAACAAAAATAAAATTAGTCCTTAGAATGGGAAGAGTGGGGGAGGGCGGGACTAGTACTTGCTAAGATAAAACTGATTTTGGCAAATCACATATCCTCCAAGAAAATTGAGGGTGGGTGGGCGGGGCTAGTATTTCCTAAAGTAAGAGTGTTTTTAGCAAATCACATATCTTCCAAGAAAATAGAGGGAGGATGGGCGGTTCGCCTTTTTTTTCTCTTCTCATATCCTAGATTCTATTAGTATTCATTCTCTTTCCACAGGAAGACATAATTAGCCCCGCCCACCCACCCTCACTCCATTTCAGTGAATGATGTCTGCTCTGAATGAAATAAATGATTTTATACTAAACAAAAATAAAATTAGTCCTTAGAATGGTAAGAGTGGGGGTGGGCGGGACTAGTACTTGCTACGATAAAACTGATTTTGGCAAATCACATATCTTCCAAGAAAAATGAGGGTGGGTGGGCGGGGCTAGTATTTCCTAAAGTAAGAATGTTTTTAGCAAATCACATATATTCCAAGAAAACAGCGGGCCGGTGGGCGGGGCTAGCATTTTTAAAGATATGACTGAGTTTGACACATTTTCGAAACTGGGCTAGAGATTTTCTTGTAGATTTCGACATCTAGAATTAATTTACTGTTTTTGGAAATTCTTAACGTTTTTCCATGAGTATTGCCAATTGAAATATGGGAAATTTTAACATTTTTTTTTAAATTTCACTTAAGTCATGTTAAGTACACGAAATAAGAAATAAATTTGGTAGCAAATAGTATAACAAAAATGTTGCGACTAGCACCCTCCTTTTTTTCTCTCGTTCTATAATTTTTCATTCTCTTTCCATAGAAGAACATAATTAACCCCGCCCACCCACCCTATCTCCATTTCAGTGATTGATGTCTGCCCTGATTGAAATAAATGATCTTATACTATGCAAAAATAAAATTAGTCCTTAGAATGGGAAGAGTGGGTGGGCGGGACTAGTGCTTGCTATAATAAAACAGATTTTGCCAAAACATATATCTTCCAAGAAAAATGAGGGTGGGTGGGCGGGGCTAGTATTTTCTAAAGTAAGAGTGCTTTTGGCAAATCATATATCTTCCAAGAAAATAGAGGGCGGGTGGGCGGAGTGGCTTTTTTTCTTTTTTCATATCCTAAATTGTATTAGTTTTCATTCTCTTTCCACAGGACATAATTAGCCCCGCCCACCCACCCTATCTCCATTTCAATGATTGATTTCTGCCCTGATTGAAATAAATGATCTTATACTAAACAAAAATAAAATTAGTCTTTAGAATGGGAAGAGTGGGGATGGGCGGGACTAGTACTTGCTACGATAAAACTGATTTTGGCAGATCACATTCCTTCCAAGAAAATAGAGGGCGGGTGGGCGGGGCGCATTTTATATTTTCTTTTCATATCCTAAATTCTATTAGTTTTCATTCTCTTTCTATAGAAAGACCAAATTAGCCCCGCCCACCCACACTATCTCCATTTCAGTGATTGATGTCTGCCCTGATTGAAATAAATGATTTTATACTAAAGAAAAATAAAATTAGTCTTTAGAATGGGAAGAGTGGCGGTGGGCGGGATTAGTACTGATTTTGGCAAATCACATATCTTCCAAGAAAATTGACGGTGGGTGGGGGGGGCTAGTACTTCCTAAAGCAAGAGTGTTTTTAGCAAATCACATATCTTCCAAGAAAATAGAGGGTGGGTGGGCGGGGCTAGCAATTAATAAGGTATGAATGATTTTGACACATTTTTAAAATTGAGCTAGAGATTTTCTTCTACATTTCGACATCCAGATTAATTTCCGGTTTTATTTTTTTGAGATTCTTACCGTTTTTTACTGCTAATTGAAATATGACAATTTTTACAATTTTTTAAAAATTTTACTTAAGTCATGTCAAGTGCACGAAATAAGAAGTAAATTTGATAGAATAGAATTTTTTTAGAATTTAATTGTGCTAAAAACATAAGTTTAGCAAATAGTATAAAAAAAGTTGCGACTAACGACTTTTTTTCTTTTTTCACATCATAAATTCTATTAGTTTTCATTCTCTTTCCACAGAAGAACATAATTAGCCCCGCCCACCCACCCCATCTCCATTTCAGTCATTGATGTCTGCCCTGAATGAAATGAATGATCTTATACTAAACAGAAATAAAATTAGTGGTTAGAATGAGAAGAGTGGGAGTGGACTACTACTTGCTAAGATAAAACTGATTTTGGCAAATCACATATCTTCCAAGAAAATAGAGGGCGGGTGGGCGGGGCTAGTATTTGCCAAGATAAGACTATTTTCAGCAAATCACATATCTATCAAGAAAATAGAGAGCGGGTGGGCGGGGCTAGCCTTTTATAAGATTTCACTAGTTTTGATACATTTTCGAAATTGAGCTAGAAGATTTTCTTGTAGATTTCGACATCCAGAATTAATTTTCGGCCTTGTTTTTTTGGAAATTCTTACCGTTTTTCCAGTATCGCCAATTGAAATCTAGCAATATTTACAATTTGTTTAAAAATGTTACTTAAGTCATATCAAGTGTACGAAATAAGTTATAAATTTGATAGCAAATAGTATAACACAAAAGTTGCGACTAGCGCCTATTTTTCTCATCCTAGGTTCTGTTCTAGTTTCTACTCTCACAGAAGAACATAATTAGCCCCGCCCACCCACCCCATCTCCATTTCAGTGATTGATTTTGTCCGCTCTGATTGAAATGGATGATCTTATACTAAACAGAAATAAATTTAGTCGTGAGAATGAGAAGAGTTAGGGTGGGGTTACTACGATAAAACTGATTTTGGCAGATGACATACTTTCCAATAAAATAGAGGGTGGGTGGGCGGGGCTAGTGTTTGCTAAGATAAGAGAGTTTTTAGCAAGTCACATATCTTCCAAAAAATACAGGGCGGGTGGGCGGGGCTAGCATTTTATTACATATCATTTTTTGCAACACTTATAACTTAGATAATACATATTTGGACTTAAACTACACATTTACGAATTAAAACTAACTATGTCGGTGTATTCTATTACTCTATTAGCTAGCTATGTTATTGACTAACTAGTTACTATCTTGGAAATTATTACAGTATTATTTACATGTATTATAATATGTTCTTCTAGATTTTTCGTGTCTATATTTATGCCATCTGAAAACTGTCCATCTAAAACTTTTGCCACATTAGTTAGTCTAGTAAAACCCCCATTTTTACCAACGACTTAGTCTAGTTTTTTTGACTGTTTGAGCTTTATTGATATATTTTTTTAATTTTCTATTAGCTGTACGGATTCACTTAGGGTACTTTTTGTTTTTTTAATTTTGTTAATGTTACACCAATTAATTCGTAGTTGTTATTTATGAAACTTAAGTTCTCGTAATGATGTCTGAGTTACACTAGTTGAGTTTCTTTTTTCACATTTCTTTAGTGAAGAGGCGTTCTGCAGTGTTGGTCTAACTATAAGATGTTTCTTTGTGAAATCTATCGAAATCCATAAAAAAAATTGAAAACAAATAATTATTTTTGTATGAGATACCTATTATTGACTGAAGTCTTGTATTGGAAAAACCCGTCCCAATTACTAGAAAAAGTCGGTACTTATTTACCTGGATACTGCCAATAATCAAATGTATTAAGATTGTAGTAGTTAAAATTAAAATTTTCACCAATTACTACGGAAAAATTCCTAAAATTTCTCAAATTTCGGGCCTAAATCTCGTTTTAATCGCCAATTTTGTCCCAGAGTCCGCTCTTTACATGAAGAGATTTTAGCAGACGCCGGGTTGACATTATCATGTGGTAAATTGATAAGGCTAATAGCCCCTGAACGTTAACAACCAGCTGGAAGCGGCCCCAAATTGTTCCAGGCGAATAGATCCAATCAAAACATCTGTATGGTAGGGTTAGTGCGGTGGGATTTATCAGTGGATATAACGCCTAAAGGCGGTGCATTTGCCCGTATACTCTGCATAATCGAGATTTCTATCGAAACAACGCAAACACGTTCGGAGGGGACCCGACTCGATAATCACCATATGCGGGTGGTCAACCAGTTTATTTGGGAGCCGAGGGACTGGTGTTATTGTTACAGTGGAGGGTGCTCGAATGCATCGATTGGGGCTCATTTAATATTGATCATTTCCAGTTCATTATTTTGCATTGTAAACACGCTTGTATTGTAATTTGAGGGATGGTGGTTTATAATGGGTGTTTGGTTGCAGGACCAGTGAGTTCTTGGGTTGTATGTCGTTCGATGTCAAACATGCATTTGAGAAGGTAAGTGTT
Source organism: Zophobas atratus (assembly GCA_022388445.1). Lineage (NCBI taxonomy): Eukaryota > Metazoa > Arthropoda > Insecta > Coleoptera > Tenebrionidae > Zophobas > Zophobas atratus. Next base: position 56,181,595 of record CM039442.1, read on the forward strand.
TTATTATTGTGTTATTGTATGCATAGATGAAAAGAAGTGGAAGTGGCAATTTTTTAAAAGAAGTCGCTAAAAATTGAAGCGGTACAAAGCTAGAAAACGTCTTTCTGTTATTAGCTCCGATTCGTTTCACAAAGCTCAACGAGGAGGAGATCTCGTAGCAGATCCTTCAATTATCCAAACACAGACATAAAATGTGGGATTTATTTTAACCCTCACTTCCTTGTCCTCAAAAATAAAACCCAATTTTCAGCTTCCTCTTGCAAAATCCCATGTCATGTTAACGAATTAGAGAAACTAGACAACAATTGTTTTCAGAATTTCAGAATAAGGCTTAATTCAAAAATGCAAAATATCCAAGGACGAGAAATTTGTTCCTCAAAGCTTTAAATCCAATTCTAAAATCACGATTTTTCGACCAAACAAAGGAAAAATGTCATTCTCAGTTTATAAAGTTCTGAATAAGTCAACAAAATCGATAGCCCATGTTAAAATCGAAAGAAAACTTTCTTCATTGTCAAAATTGGCAAATTTTCACAAGATTGTCTCTCCACATAAAACGTTCCGAAAATTTCAAAACATGATCTGCATGGTCTTCCAAAAATACACGAACAGAATTTTGCTTCAAACCCTAACTCCAGAATTAAACCTATCCAAAGACGAAAATTTTGAAACCTCCATTCGGTTCCTAAAGGTCACGGTTTTTGCGAAAAATAAAGGAAATGCCATTGTCAATTTAAACACTTCTGAATTTATCAACAAAATCAACAACTTATTTTACAATCGAAAGCAAAGACCCTTTGTTTTCAAAATTCGCAAATTCTTATAAGAATATTTTGCAAATAAGTCATTTCGAAAAATTCCGAACCTTCTCTTCAAAACATTCACAGAACAGTTTTGCTTTGAAACCTATGTCCAAAATCAAATATATCCAAATCCGAGAAATTTGTTCTTCAAAGCCTCGTTTCAAAAAATTCCGCATGATTTTTCAAAAATCCACAGAGTTTTGTTTTAATACCTAATTACAAAATAAAAGCTATCTAAACGCTCAAAGGTTCAAATCCGCAAATTTTCATGAGAATATTTGCAAATTTCGTTTTCCAAAAATTCGCAAATACGGTTTTGTTTTGAAAATAGGCCTACTTTCAAAATCAAACCTATCAAGAGCCGAGAAATTTGTTATTTAAAGTCTCAAATCCACAGTGCTCATGAGAATATTTGCAAATGACTCATTTCAAAAAATTCCGCCTGGTTTTCCAAAAATTCGCAAACAGACTTTTGCTTTGAAACATAATTCCAAAATCAAACCCATCGAAAAGCGGGTTGATAAGAAGATTTGCAAGTGACTCTCGAAAAATTTCAAACTTCGTCTGCATTGTCTGCTAAAAATTCACAAAGTTTGGCTTTGAAACCTAATTCCAAAATCAAACCTATCCAAACCCAGAAATTTGCTCCTAAAATCCTCAAATCCGCAAATTTTTACGAGAATATTTGCAAATAACTCATTTCGAAAAATTCCTAATCTCGTCTTTTAAAAATTCACAAACAAGGTTTTGCTTTGAAACCTAATTCCAAAAATCGATTCAAATTCAAGAAATTTGCTCTTCAAAGTCTAAAATCCGCAATGTTCATGAGAATATTTGCAAATGACCCGTTTCAAAAAATTTCGCATAGTTTTCCAAAAATTCGCAAACAGAATTTTGCTTAGAAACCTATCCAAAGGCAGGAAAATTTTGCTCTTCAAAGTCTCAAATCCACAAATTTTCATGAGAATATTTGCAAATATATAATTTTACAAAACAAACGCATGATCTTGCAAAAATTCACAGTGTTTTGTTTTGAAACTTAATCCCAAATCAAAGCTATCTAACAGCGAAAAATTTGCTCTTTAAAGTCTCAAATACATAAATTTTCATAAGAACATTTGCAAATGATCCATCTCGAAAAAATCAAAACTTCGTCTGTTAAAAATTCACAAATATGTAGAGTTTTGCTTTGACACTTAATTTCAAAATCAAATCTGTCCGAAGGCGAGAAATTTGCTCCTAAAAGCTTCAAATTTTCATGAGAATATTTGCAAATAACTCATTTCGAAAAATGCTTAATCTCGCGTTTCAAAAATTCACAAACATGGTTTTGCTTTGACACCTAATTCCAAAAACCGATCCAAATCTGAGAAATTTGCTCTTCAAAGTCTAAAATCCGCAATGTTTATGAGAATATTTGCAAAATGACTTATTTAAAAAAAAAAATTTGATCTTCAAAGCCTCAAATCCGCAAATTTTCATGAGAATATTTGCAAATGACTCATCTTGGAAAATTCCAAACTTCGCCTGCTTGGTCCACTAAAAATTCACAGACTTTGTTTTGACAGCTAATTCTCAAATCAAACCTATCAAACGCCGAGAAATTTGCTCTTCCAAGTCTCAAATTTGCAATATCTACGAGAATATTTGCAAATGACTTACTGAAAAAAAATCCTCATGATTTTCAAAAAATTCACAGTTTTGCTTTAAAACTTAATTAGATACGAAATGAAAGCTATCCAAAAGCGAAAAATTTGTTTTTCAAACCGTCATATTCGTAATTTTCATGAGCATATTTACAAATGACTCATTTCAAAAATTCCGCATAATTTTCCAAAAATTTGCAAACAGAATTTTGGTTTGACATTCAATTCCAAAAACAAACCTATCCAAAGGCAGGAAATTTGCTCTTCAAAGCCTCAAATCCACAAATTTTCATGAGAATATTTGCAAATAAGTCATTTTAGAAAATATTGAATGATCTTACAAAAATTCACAGTTTTGTTTAGAAAGTAATTCCAAATCACACAGGAAAAATGCGTCCGTTAAAGTCTCAAAATCGTAAACTGTCATAAGAATATCTCGAAAAATTCAAAACTTCGTCTGCTGAAAATTCATAAATAGAATTTTGCTTTGACACCTAATTCCAAAATCAAACTTAACAAAAGCTGAGAAATTTGCCCTTCAAAGTGTCAAATTAACAAGTTTACGAAAATATTTTCAAATTACTCATTTCAAAAAATTTTGCACGACTTTGCAAAAATTCACAGTTTTGCTTAGAAACTTAATTACAAAATCAAAGCTATCCAGTGGCAAAAATTTTGATCTTCAAAGTCTCAAAACCACAAATTTTCATAAGAATATTTGCAAATAACTGATCTTGAAAAATACCAAATTTCATCTGCATGATTGCTAAATATTCAGCTTTGCTTTAGCACCTAATTCCAAAATCAAACCAATCAAAACCCGAGAAATTTGCCCTTCAAAGTCTCAAATCTGCAATGTTTACGAGAATATTTGCAAATGACGCATTTCAAAAAATTCGGCATGGTTTTCCAAAAATTCGTAAACAGAATTTTGCTTTGAAAGCTAATTACAAAATCAAAGTTATCAAAAGCCGAAAACTTTGTTCTTCAAAGCCTCAAATTCGCAAATTTTCATGAGAATATTTACAAATGACTCATTTCAAAAAATTCCTCATGATTTTCCAAAAATTCACAGTTTTGCTTTGAAACTTAACTACAAAATCAAAACTATTCAAAGGTGAAAAATTTGTTCTTCGAAGCCTCAAATTCGCAAGTTTTCATCAGAATATTTACAAATGACACATTTCAAAAAATTCCGCATGGTTTTCCAAAAATTTTAACAAACAGATTTTTGCTATGAAACCTAATTCCAAAATTAAAGCTATCTATACTTGCTCTTCAAAGTCTCAAATTCGCAAATTTTCATGAGAATATTTGCAAACTTCGTCCTCCAAAAATTCACAAACACGGTTTTGTTTTGAAAATAGGCCTACTTTCAAAATCAAATCTATCAAAGCCGAGAAATTTGTTCTTTAAACTCTCAAATTCGCAGTGTACATGAGAATATTTGCAAATGACGCATTAAAAAAATTCGGCCTGGTTTTCCAAAAATTCGCAAACACAATTTTGCTTTGAAACCTAATTTGTTCATCGAAGCTTTAAATCAGCAAAATTTCATAAAAATATTTACAAATGACTCAATTAAAATAATTCCGTATAATTCAAATCCGCAAATTTTAATGAGAATATTTGCAAATAACTCATTTCTAAAAATTCCTAATCTCGCCTTTCAAAAATTCACAAAGATGAGAATATTTGCAAATGACTTATTAAAAAAAAATTCTCATGATTTTCCAAAAAGTCACAGAGTTTTACTATGAAAAATAAGTACAAAATCAAAGCTAGCCAAAGGCGAAAAATTTGCTGTTCAAAGTCTCAAATTCGCAATGTTCATGAGAATATTTGCAAATGACGCATTTCAAAAAATTCGGCATGGTTTTCCAAAAAGTCGTAAGCAGAATTTTGCTTTGAAACCTAATTACAAAATCAAAGTTATCAAAAGGCGAAAACTTTGTTCTTCAAAGCCTCAAATTCGCAAATTTTCATGAGAATATTTACAAATGACTCATTTCAAAAAATTCCTCATGATTTTTCAAAAATTCACAGTTTTGCTTTGAAACTTAACTACAAAATCAAAGCTATTCAAAGGTGAAAAATTTGTTCTTCGAAGCCTCAAATTCGCAAGTTTTCATGAGAATATTTACAAATGACCCATTTCAAAAAAATCCGCATAATTTTCCAAAAATTTTAAACAAACAGATTTTTGCTATGAAACCTAATTCCAAAATTAAAGCTATCTAAACTTGCTCTTCAAAGTTTCAAATTCGCAAATTTTCATGAGAATATTCGCTAACTTCGTCCTCCAAAAATTCACAAACACGGTTTTGTTTTGAAAATAGGCCTACTTTCAAAATCAAATCTATCAAAGCCGAGAAATTTGTTCTTTAAACTCTCAAATTCGCAGTGTTCATGAGAATATTTGCAAATGACTCATTTCAAAAAATTCCGCATGGTTTTCCAAAAATTCGCAAACACAATTTTGCTTTGAAACCTAATTTGTTTATCGAAGCTTTAAATCAGCAAAATTTCATAAAAATATTTACAAATGACTCAATTAAAAAAATTCCGTATATTTCAAATCTGCAAATTTTAATGAGAATGTTTGCAAATAACTCATTTCTAAAAATTCCTAATCTCGCCTTTCAAAAATTCACAAAGATGAGAATATTTGCAAATGACTTATTTAAAAAAATGCTCATGATTTTCCAAAAAGTCACAGAATTTTACTATGAAACCTACCTTAATTACAAAATCAAAGCTAACCAAAGGCGAAAAATTTGCTCTTCAAAGTCTCAAATTCGCAAGGTTCATGAGAATATTTGCAAATGACTCATTTCAAAAAATTCCGCATGGTTTTCCAAAAATTCGCAAACAGAATTCTGCTTAGAAACCTATCCAAAAGCAGGAAATTTGCTCTTCAAAGCCTCAAATCCACAATTTTTCATAAGAATGTTTGCAAATAAATCATTTTAGAAAATATCGCATAATCTTGCAAAAATTCACAGTTTTTTTTAAACCTAATTCCAAATCAAAGCTATCTAAAGGCGAAAAATTTGTCGTTTAAAGCCTCAAATCGCAAATTTTCATAAGAACATTTGCAAATGACCCATTTCGAAAAATTCGATACTTCGTCTACTAAAAATTAGCTATCCAGAGGCACAAAAATTTGATCTTCAAAGCCTCAAATCCGCAAATTTTCATGAGAATATTTGCAAATGACTCATCTTGGAAAATTCCAAACTTCGCCTGCTTGGTCCACTAAAAATTCACAGACTTTGTTTTGACAGCTAATTCTAAAATCAAACCTATCAAACGCCGAGAAATTTGCTCTTCCAAGTCTCAAATTTGCAATATCTACGAGAATATTTGCAAATGACTTACTGAAAAAAATCCTCATGATTTTCAAAAAATTCACAGTTTTGCTTTAAAACTTAATTAGATATAAAATCAAAGCTATCCAAAGGCGAAAAATTTGTTTTTCAAACCGTCAAATCCGTAATTTTCATGAGCATATTTACAAATGACTCATTTCAAAAATTCCGCATAGTTTTCCAAAAATTCGCAAACAGAATTTTGGTTTCACATCTAATTCCAAAATCAAACCTATACAAAGGCAGGAAATTTGCTCTTCAAAGCCTCAAATCCACAAATTTTCATGAGAATATTTGCAAATAAATCATTTTAGAAAATATTGAATGATCTTACAAAAATTCACAGTTTTGTTTTGAAACTAATTCCAAATCACAGCTATCTAAAGACGAAAAATTTGTCCGTTAAAGCCTCAAAATCGTAAACTTTCATAAGAACATTTGCAAATAACCCATCTCGAAAAATTCAAAACGTCGACTGCCGAAAATTCATAAATAGAATTTTGCTTTGACACCTAATTCCAAAATCAAATTTAACAAAAGCTAGAGCAATTGCTCTTCAAAGTGTCAAATTCACAAGTTTACGAAAATATTTGCAAATGACTCATTTCAAAAAATTTTGCACGATTTTGCAAAAATTCACAGTTTTGCTTTGAAACCTAATTACAAAATCAAAGCTATCCAGTGGCAAAAATTTTGATCTTCAAAGTCTCAAAACCACAAATTTTCATAAGAATATTTGCAAATAACTGATCTTGAAAAATACCAAACTTCATCTGCATGATTGCTAAATATTCAGTTTTGCTTTAGCACCTAATTCCAAAATCAAACCAATCAAAACCCGAGAAATTTGCCCTTCAAAGTCTCAAATCTGCAATGTTTACGAGAATATTTGCAAATGACGCATTTCAAAAAATTCGGCATGGTTTTCCAGAAATTCGTAAGCAGAATTTTGCTTTGAAAGCTAATTACAAAGTCAAAGTTATCAAAAGGCGAAAACTTTGTTCTTCAAAGCCTCAAATTCGCAAATTTTCATGAGAAATTTACAAATGACTCATTTCAAAAAATTCCTCATGATTTTCCAAAAATTCACAGTTCTGCTTTGAAACTTAACTACAAAATCAAAGCTATTCAAAGGTGAAAAATTTGTTCTTCGAAGCCTCAAATTCGCAAGTTTTCATGAGAATATTTACAAATGACACATTTCAAAAAATTCCGCATGGTTTTCCAAAAATTTTTAAAAACAGATTTTTGCTATGAAATCTAATTCCAAAATTAAAGCTATCTAAACTTGCTCTTCAAAGTCTCAAATTCGCAAATTTTCATGAGAATATTCGCTAACTTCGTCCTCCAAAAATTCACAAAGACGGTTTTGTTTTGAAAATAGGCCTACTTTCAAAATCAAATCTATCCAAGCCGAGAAATTTGTTCTTTAAACTCTCAAATTCGCAGTGTTCATGAGAATATTTGCAAATGACTCATTTCAAAAAAATTCCGCCTGGTTTTCCAAAAATTCGCAAACACAATTTTGCTTTGAAACCTAATTTGTTTATCGAAGCTTTAAATCAGCAAAATTTCATAAAAATATTTACAAATGACTCAATTAAAAAAATTCCGTATAATTCAAATCTGCAAATTTTAATGAGAATGTTTGCAAATAACTCATTTGCCTTTCAAAAATTCACAAAGATGAGAATATTTGCAAATGCCTTATTAAAAAAAATTCTCATGATTTTCCAAAAAGTCACAGAGTTTTACTATGAAAAATAAGTACAAAATCAAAGCTAGCCAAAGGCGAAAAATTTGCTCTTCAAAGTCTCAAATTCGCAATGTTCATGAGAATATTTGCAAATGACTCATTTCAAAAAATTCCGCATTGTTTTCCAAACATTCGCAAACAGAATTTTTCTTAGAAACCTAATTCCAAAATCAAACATATTCAAAGGTGGGAAATTTTCTCTCCAAAGCCTCAAATCCGCAAGTTTTCATAGGAATGTTTGCAAATGACTCATCTCGAAAATTTCCAAAATTTGCCTTCATGGTCTGCTAAAAATTCACAAAAAATATTGACACGTAATCACAAAATCAAAGCTATAGAAAGGCGAGAAATTTGCTCTTCAAAGCTTTAAATCTGCAAATTTTCATCACAATATTTGCAGATGACTCATTTCAAAAAATTCCGTATGGTTTTTCAAAAATTCACAAACAGAATTTTGCTTGGAAACCTAATTTCAAAATCTAACCCATCCAAAGGCAGGAAATTTGCTATTCAAAGCCTCAAATCCACAAATTTTCATGAGAATATTTGCAAATGACTAATTTTGAAAAATATCGCATGGTCTTCCAAAAATTCGCAAACAGGATTTTTCCTTTGGAACCCAATTCAAAAATCAAACCTATCCAAAAGCAGGAAATTTGCTGTTAAAAGTCGCAAATCCGCAAATTTACATGAGAATATTTGCAAATAACTCATTTCGAAAAATCCAAACCTCGTCTTCCAAAAATTCACAAACACGGTTTTGCTTTGAAGCCTAGTTCCACAAACCTACCCAAATTCAAGAAATTTGCTCTTCAAAGTTTCAAATCCTTAATATATATGAGAATAATTGCAAATGATCTATTTAAAAAAAAATCCTCATTATTTAAAAAAAATCATAGTTTTGCCTTGAAACTTAATTACAAAATCAAAGCTATTCAAAGGCGAAAAATTTGTTTTTCAAAACCTCAAATCCGCAAATTTTCATGAGAATATTTACAAATATCTCATTTCAAAAAATTCCGCATGATTTTCCAAAAATATAGAGTTTTGGTTTGAAACTTAATTACCAAATCAAAGCTATCCAGAGACGAAAAATTTGATCTTCAAAGTCCTAAATCCACAAACTTTCATAAGAATATTTGCAAATGACTCGTCTTGAAAAATTCCAAACTTCCTCTGCATGGTCTGCTAAATATTCAGTTTTGCTTTGACACCTAATTCCAAAATCAAGCCAATCCAAGCTGAGAAAGCTGCTCTTCAAAGTCTCAAATCTGTTATATTCATGAGAATATTTGCAAATGACTCATTTCAAAAAATTTCGCACGGTTTTCCAAAAATTCGTAGACAGAATTTTGTTTTGAAATCTAATTCCAAAGTCAAACTTAACCAAAGGCGGGAAATTTGCTCTTCAAAGCCTTAAATTCGCAAATTTTCATGAGAATATTTGCAAATGACTCATCTTGAAAAATTCCAAAATTTGCTTTCCTGGTTTGCTAAAAATTGACAAAGTTTTGCTTTCACACTAGCTTTAAAATTCGGTAACAGAATTTTGTTTTGAAACCAAATTCCAAAATCAAACCTATCCAAAGACGACAAATCTGCAAATGTTTATAAAAATATTTGCAAATGACTTATTTTAAAAAAATCCTCATGATTTTCAAATAATTCACAGTTTTGCTTTAAAACCCAATTACAAAATCGAAGCTATCAAAAGGCGAAAAATTTGTTCTTCAAATTCTCAAATCCGCAAATTTTGAAGAGAATGAAAATGACTCATTTCAAAAAATTCCTCATGATTTTCAAAAAATTTACAGTTTTGCTTTAGAACCTAATTTAATTACAAAATCGAAGCTATCAAAAGGCAAAAAATTTGTTCTTCAAAGCCTCAAATTCGCAAGTTTTCACGAGAATATTTACAAATGACTCAATTCAAAAAATTCCGCATGGTTTTCCAAAAATTTTAACAAACAGATATTTGCTTTGAAACCCAATTCCAAAATTAAAGCTATCTAGAGGCGAAAAATTTGCTCTTTAAAGTTTGAAATCTGCAAATTTTCACGAGAATTTTTACAAATAACTTATTTCACAGACAGAGTTTTGCTCAAAGTCTCAAAACCACAAATTTTCATAAGAATATTTGCAAATAACTGATCTTGAAAAATTCCATACTTCCTCTGCATGGTCTGCTAAATATTCAGTTTTGCTTTGACACCTAATTCCAAAATTAAGCCAATCCAAGCTGAGAAAGCTGCTCTTCAAAGTCTCAAATCTGTTATATTCATGAGAATATTTGCAAATGACTCATTTCAAAAAATTTCGCATTACTTTCCAAAGATTCGTAGACATAATTTTGCCTTGAAATCTAATTCCAAAATCAAACTTAACCAAAGGCGGGAAATTTGTTCTTCAAAGCCTCAAATCCGCACATATTCATGAGAATATTTGCAAATGACTCATCTTGAAAAATTCCAAAATTTGCTTTCATGGTTTGCTAAAAATTGATAAAGTTTTGCTTTGACACGAGATTTAAAAAGCTTTAAATCCTTAAATCTCCATGAGAATATTTGCAAATAAATGATTTTAAAAAAATATCGCATGATTTTCCAAAAATTCGCTAACAGAATTTTGTTTTGAAACCAAATTCCAAAATCAAACCTATCCAAAGACGACAAATTTGCAAATGTTTATGAAAATATTTGCAAATGACTTATTTAAAAAAATCCTCATGATTTTCAAAAAATTCACAGTTTTGCTTTAAAACCCAATTCCAAAATTAAAGCTATCTAGAAGCGAAAAATTTGCTCTTTAAAGTTTGAAATCCGCAAATTTTCATGAGAATTTTTACAAATAACTTATTTCACAGACAGAGTTTTGTTTGGAAACTTAATTCCAAAAATCAATTCTAGCCAAATGTGAGAAATTTGCTCTATAAAACCCCAAATTCAATTCTAAAATAGGATTTTATTCTAACAAACAAAGGAGACGCCGTGATTTAAACACTCCCGAATACGCCAACAAAATCAATAATCTATATTTAAAATCGAAAGGAAAGTTTCTTTATTGTTGAAATCCGCAAATTTTCATGAGAATAACACGTTCCAAAAAATTCCAAACCTGAATTTTCTTCCAAAAATTCACAACCAAAATTTGGCTTTAAAACCCAATTCCAAATCAAACTAAAATCACGGTTTTTCCGGTAAACAAAGGAAAATTTTTTATTTTGCTTATAATTGTTTTCTTCAGGTCATTCGTCCAATTAATGCTAGTTTTATCACACACATTTATTGACTATTGTGTGACATTTCGTGACCCAGACTCAAATTTACATCTACTTTTCTGTCAGAGTTATAATTACGACAATACATTAATCAAATAATAAATACTCCGTAGATGAAATCAGCTAATTTATAACCAGTATAAAAACTAATGGTGTTCTACAAGGTTCTGTGATGGTCCGTTGCTCTTTCCTCTAATTATCAACGACACACTACAACTGAAAGTTCACGACATTGCAGTGTGCATTCACCCTCCACATCGTTTCGAGTGCTTAAAACTCTTTGACGAATGTCTGCGGATGTCCTTTTTTGCTTTAATGCATTATTCATCCAATTTTCTTATGTCACATTCGTAGACACATTTATCTCGAGCCTTCATCTAATAAACTCGGAAAGTGAATTTGCAGAGTACAAATGTTTGTTTCTGAGATTCATTCAATAAGATAATCAAGATGCGAAATTAAGTTCTAAAGTGTGATTCAGTCCCTGATTCCGGAAATTCCGTAAGTTTCAAGTGAGCAGGAAACTTTTATGTTGACATTAAGTTTATGGTTTATATATTCAGTGATAATTATTCAAGTGAGAACTTGGGGCGGCGTGCCTGAACACTGATTGTTAATTCTCGTGCTTTAACTGAAACACGAAACAAATATTAATTTTTTTTTTTGTAAGTATTTTGACTGAAATAATGCGTTCGTTTCACATAATAATTAATGAAGTTCGTTTCTCTCCACGAACGTTTATGTATCTCTAGACAATAGAGCAAGTGTGTGTTCCCAGTGACACATTTCATTCCCGTAATAACTTATTTAACCGAACGAGTAGTTACGTTACCATTTCTGCTTTTACCTCCCAAACAATGCCACTCTAACAATGCCAAGATTAAATATTGAGGCAGTGTAACACGCGTTATCGAACCAAACTCATGTAAAGTAATTGAACGGAGTTAGTTGAAATTAATAGCTGCTTACATAATAGTGTTACAACACGCAGTAAACGCTCTCACCTGCGAAGATTTAACGCAGGACCTTGCGTGACGATGAAAATTTTAAACGCTTTTATTGATACTAATGGCTGTTATTAGATCGAGTTAAATTAAGACTTACGCCGTAACGCAATTTCACGCTTGTGCGAAAAAGAGGGACAATTGGTCATTTTATTGATTTTCCCGCTGGTTTTATTTTTAGGGTGTTTAGAATTTAATGGATTTAACTTTCAACAGGTCTTTGCGTTCCTACACATTGCCGTTTTGGAAATGGCAAAGGTGAAGGTGGTAGTAGAAAGTTTTACAATTTTACAAGAAAAACAGTTCGTGACGTGACAAGCCGACTTGAGTCATAAATTTTTAGCACTCGGGGCAGCTGTGGAATTGTTTCATTAAGTTAGAGAGGAGTGGTGGTTTGTAGTGGCATGCGACGTTTTCATTGTATGCAGTGGCTATTAATAACAAAGATATGTCCAGAGAGGTTAACAATCTACTAATACATACATATAATCAGCCTATTTATTTATAGTAAAACATAAAATTATTAAAACAATCATATATAAACATATCGAACTATAATGGATCTAATACAGAACCTTGGAGAGTGTGGAAACCATTTTAAAAATTTTGCGAAAATTAGAAGTTATGGCTGTGGGTTAATAATTTTTTGTTTCCATGTTTTCCACTCTTAAATGCCAGACAAATTTTGGAAAATTCCCATTTTTGGACAAAATATGCATCAAGTCGTCGATATCTATATCCCAGAATTGTTTGAGGATTTTCTGACAACTTTGCAAAATTCCAACCATTTTTCAAAATTAAGTATAGCCATGTTTGGAACATTTTAAAAATCCAATTTTGAAACCGAAAATGTTTGAAATTTTTGACCTTCTTCGAGGACCTTCGAAAATTACCTAGACATTTTTGTGTTGAGTTTAAATTGCAGACGTCATTTTTAGTAACATTTTTTTGAAAATATAAGCATTTAGAAAATTTACAATTTTTATTTTTAAACCGAAATTTTCAAAAATCTTAGTTTGGGACCTGCAAGGGACAATAGTTTTCAAATCAGCTCATCGCTCTCTATACATATACCAGATATTTTTGTGGATCTTTAGGCAACTTTTACAAAAGCTCAATTTTTCAAATTTTTGAAAATTTTGACCACACATTTTTGTATTGATTTTTCGAATTGCAGGAGTCATTTTAGAAAACTCCAGCTATTTTTCCAAAGTTACCAAAATTAGGTCTGGCCATTTTTTGGATATTTTAAGAAATTTAATTTGAAACCGAAAATTTTTAAAATCTTGGTCTGGCATGAACAACCAACTATGGTTTTCGAATCAGTTTTTTGAAATCTCAAAACTTTTTGTGAATTTTATACAAGTTCGCTAGAAGCACAAATTTTCAAAATTTCGAAATTTTTGACCTTTTCGGAGCACCTTCAAAAATTATCAAAAGACATTTTTTGTTGATTTCGATTTGTAGAAGTCATTTTCGGGAAAGTGTCTTCGAAAACTCCGAACACAATTCCAGAATCACCAAATTGAAATCTGGCCATTTTTTGAATATTGTAAAAGTTAGATTTTGAAATCGAAACTTCCAAGAATTTTGTTTGTTTTTCGATTTAGGTCTTCGATATCTATATCTGAGAATGTTTTGTGGATTTTTAGCAAAACTTGCCAAAATTCTAAATTTTTCACTTTTTCGAAGCACCTTGATATTTTTTTTAAAGTTCCAACCACTTTCCATAATCACCAAAAAAGTACAATTTTTTGAGAAATTTAAAAAGTTTTATATTGAACCGAAAATTTTAAAAATATTGGTCTAAAACCAGGAGCAGACTACAATTTGTTTGTGATTTTTTTTTAATCAACTTTGCCAAAAGCTGCAATTTTGAAATTTTGAAATTTTTGACCGTCTTGGAACTCATTTAAAAATTATCCAGAGACTTTTTGTTCATTTCGACTTGCAGAAGTCATTTTCGGCAACGTTTTTTCCAAAAATCAAACCATTTTTCAAAATTAAGTGTGGTCATTTTTGGGAAATTTTAAAAATCCAATTTTGAAATCTTTGACCTTCTTCGAGGACCTTCCAAAATTATTTAAAGACATTTTTGTGTTGATTTTAAATTGCAGAAGTCATTTTTAGTAACATTTTTTTTTGAAAATATACTCATTTAGAAAATTTAAAATTTTTATTTTGAAACCCAAATTTTCAAAAATCTTGGTTTGGAACCTGCAAGGGACGATAGTTTTCAAATCAGCTCATCGCTCTCTATACATATACCAGATATTTTTGTAGATCTTTAGGCAAGTTCTGCAAAAGCTCAATTTTTCAAATTTTTGAAAATTTTGACCTTTTCCAAACAACTTCGAACTTTACGTAAACACATTTTTGTATTGATTTCGAATTGCAGGAGTCATTTTTGAAAATTCCAGCTATTTTTCCAACATCACCAAAATTAGGTATGGCCATTTTTTGGATATTTTAAGAAATTTAATTTGAAACCGAAAATTTTGAAAATCTTGGTCTGGCATGAACAACCACTATGGTTTTCGAATTAGTTCTTTGAAATCCATATCCCAAAATTTTTTGTGAATTTTATGCAACTTCACTAGAAGTTCAATTTTCAAATTTTCGAAATTTTTGAGCACCTTCAAAAATTACCTAAAGACGTTTTTTGTTGATTTCGACTTGTGGAAGTCATTTTTGGCAATGTCTTCGGAAACTTCAACCACAATTCCAAAATTATCAAAGTGAAATCTGGGCATTTTTCTAATATTTTAAAATCCATATGTTGAATTCGAAAATTTCAAAAATTTTGACCTGGGAACAGCAACAGATTGTTTTTCGGGTCAGATCTTCGATGTCTAAATCCGAGATTCTTTTGTGGATTTTTAGAAAAGTTTGCCGAAAACTCAAATTTTCGAAATTTTTTACCTTTTTCGAGCACCTTGAAAAATGATCTAAACACATTTTTATGTTGACTTGGACTTGCATAAGTCATTTCCGGCTACATTTTTTTGAAAATTCCAACCGCTTTTCCATAATCACCAAAATGAAAAGTACAGTTTTTTTTGGAAATTTAAAAAAGATTATTAGAAACCAAAAATTTTAAAAACTTTGGTCTAGAACCAGCAACAGACTATGTTTTAGAATCAGCTCGTCGATATTTATATCCCGGAATTTGTTTGTGGATTTTTTTAATCAACTTGCCAAAAGCTGCAATTTTCAAAATTTTGAAATTTTTGACGTTTTTGAAACTCATTTAAAAATTATCCAAAAACATTTTTTTGTTAATTTCGACTTGCAGAAGTCATTTTCGGCAACGTTTCTTCAAAAATTTCAACCACTTTTCGAGAATCACTAAAACGAAATATAAACATTTTTGAGGTACTTATTTTAAAAGTTTAGATTTTGAAACCGAATATTTCAAGTCTTGTTCTGGGACTAACGATAAAATATGTTTTTCTATTCAGCTCGTCGATATCTATAACCAGAATTGTTTGTTGATTTTTAGGAAATTTTTGCCAAAAGCTCTTTTTTACTTTTTCCAAGCATTTTCGAAATTTGTCAAAAGGATTTTTTTGTTGATTTCCACTAATAGAATTCATTTTCGACAACATTTCTTTGAAAATTCCAAACACAATGAAGTATGGCCTTTTTTGGGGAATTAAAAAAAATATATTTAGAAACCGAAAATTAAAAAAATCTTGTTCTGGAACCAGGAGCAGACTATGTTTTTCGAATGAACTTTTCGACATCCATATTTCAGAATTTTTTGTGAATTTTTAGACAACATAAAAAGTTCAAAATTTCAAAATTTTCGAAATTTTTGGCCTTTTCAAGCACATTCTAAGATTAAATAAGGCACTTTTGTTGATTTTGACTTGCAGAAGTCATTTTTGACATATTTTTTGCAAATCCCAAACAATTTTCCAAAACCACTAAAATAAAATATGGGCAATATTTGGGAAAATAAAAAAAGTTTAGAAATCGAAAATCAGAAAAATCGTGACCTGGAAGCAGCAACGGGTTATGTTTTTCGAATTAGCTAGAATTTTTTGTGAATTTTTAGACAACTTTCTAAAAGCTCAAATTTTCAAATTTTTGAAATTTTTAACCTTTTCCGAATAAAATCGAATAAAATCGAAAATTATCTGACATTTTTTGGTTGGTTTCGACTTGCGGAAACCATTTTTGGCAAATTCGAAAATTTCACTCACAGAATCGCGAAAACCAAATGTGGCTATTTTTGAGATAATTAACAAAAAATATTTTGAAATTGAAATTTTCAAAAATCTTGCTCTAGAACAAATGACATGTCTCTGAATTTTTGTGAATTTTTATACAGCTCAAATTTTTCAAATTTTTAACCTTTTCCGAGCACCTTCAAAAATGACCTAGACATGATTTTATTGATTTCGACTTGTAGAAGTCATTTTCGGCAACATTTCTTTAAAAATTCCAACTACTTTCCCAAAATATCCAAAGTGACAAATGGCCATTTTTGGGAAATTTTAAAAATTTGATTTTGTACCCGAAAATTTCAAAAATCTTGACTTGGGACCAGAAACGGTTTTTCGAATCAGCTCATCGATATGTATATATATTCCAAATTTTTTATGGATTTTCAAACAACTTTGCCAAAAACTTTAGTTTTCAAATTTTTAAAAATTTTGACCTTTTCCCAGAACTTCCGAAAATTATCTAGAGACATTTTTGTTGAGTCCAACTTACAGAAATCATTTTCGGCAAAATTGTTTTAAAAATTCCATCCACTTTTCTAAAATCACTAAATAAAATCTGGCTGGTTTGGAAAAAATAAAAAAAACAAAAATTTAGAAATCGAAAATTTAAAAAACCTTGGTCGGAACAAACTACGTTTGCCGATTCAGCTCTTCAATATCCATATCTCCAAATTTTTGCGAATTTTTAGACAGCTCAAATTTCTAAAATTTTGAAATTTTTAACTTTTTCCGAGCACTTGAAAAATTCACTAGATATGATTTTATTGATTTCGACTTGCAGAAGTCATTTTCGGCAATATTTCTTTGAAAATTTCAACTACTTTCCCATAATATCCAAAGTGACAAATGGCCATTTTTGGGAAATTTTAAAAATTTGATTTTGAAACCAAAAATTTCAAAAATCTTGACTTGGGACCAGAAACGGTTTTTGAATCAGCTCATCGATATGTATATACCCAAATTTTTTATGGATTTTCAAACAACTTTGCCAAAAACTTAAGTTTTCAAATTTTTAAAAATTTTTGACCTTTTCCCAGAACTTCCGAAAATTATCTAGAGACATTTTTGTTGATCCAACTTACAGAAATCATTTTCGGCAAAATTTCTTTAAAAATTCCATCCACTTTTCTAAAATCACTAAATAAAATCTGGCTGTTTTGGGAAAATAAAAAAAAACAAAAAATTTAGAAATCGAAAATTTAAAAAACCTTGGTCGGAACAAACTACGTTTTCCGATTCAGCTCTTCAATATCCATATCTCCAAATTTTTGTGAATTTTTAGACTGCTCAAATTTCCAAAATTTTGAAATTTTTGACTTCTTCCGAGCACTTTAAAAATTCACTAGACATGATTTTATTGATTTCGACTTGCGGAAGTCATTTTCGGCAATATTTCTTTGAAAATTTCAACTACTTTCCCAAAATATCCAAAGTGACAAATGGCCATTTTTGGGAAATTTTAAAAATTTGATTTGAAACCGAAAATTTCAAAAATCTTGACTTAGGACCAGAAACGGTTTTTCGAATCAGCTCATCGATATGTATATATATCCCAAATTTTTATGGATTTTCAGACAACTTTGCCAAAAACTTAAGTTTTCAAATTTTTTAAAAATTTTGACCTTTTCCCAGAACTTCCGAAAATTATCTAGAGACATTTTTTTTGATTCCAACTTACAGAAATCATTTTCGGCAAAATGTTTTAAAAATTTCATCCACTTTTCTAAAATTACTAAATAAAACTTGGCTGTTTTGGGAAAATAAAAAAAACAAAAATTTAGAAATCGAAAATTTAAAAACCTTGGTCGGAACAAACTACGTTTTCCGATTCAGCTCTTCAATATCCATGTCTCCAAATGTTTTGTGAATTTTTAGACAGCTCAAATTTCCAAAATTTTGAAATTTTTTGACTTTTTCCGAGCACTTTAAAAATTCACTAGACATGATTTTATTGATTTCGACTTGCAGAAGTCATTTTCGGCAATATTTCTTTGAAAATTTCAACTACTTTCCCAAAATATCCAAAGTGACAAATGGCCATTTTTGGGAAATTTTAAAAATTTGATTTTGACACCGAAAATTTAAAAAATCTTGACTTGGGACCAGAAACGGTTTTTCGAATCAGCTCATCGATATGTATAATATCCCAAATTTTTTATGGATTTTCAGACAACTTTGCCGAAAACTTAAGTTTTCAAATTTTTAAAAATTTCGACTTTTTCCCAGAACTTCCGAAAATTATCTAGAGACATTTTTGTTGAGTCCAACTTACAGAAATCATTTTCGGCGAAATTTCTTTAAAAATTCCATCCACTTTTCTAAAATCACTAAATAAAATCTGGCTGTTTTGGGAAAAAAGAAAAACAAAAATTTTGAAATCGAAAATTTTAAAAACCTTGGTACGAACAAACTACATTTTCCGATTCAGCTCTTCAATATCCATATCTCCAAATTTTTGTGAATTTTTAGACAGCTCAAATTTCCAAAATTTTGAAATTTTTGACTTTTTCCGAGCACTTTAAAAATTCACTAGACATGATTTTTTGATTTCGACTTGCAGAACTCATTTTCGGCAATATTTCTTTGAAAATTTCAACTACTTTCCCAAAATATCGAAAGTGACAAATGGCCATTTTTGGAAATTTTAAAAATTTGATTTTGAAACCGAAAATTTCAAAAATCTTGACTTGGGACCAGAAACGGTTTTTAGAATCAGCTCATCGATATGTATATACCCAAATTTTTTATGGATTTTCAAACAACTTTGCCAAAAACTTAAGTTTTCAAATTTTTAAAAATTTTGACCTTTTCCCAGAACTTCCGAAAATTATCTAGAGACATTTTTGTTGAGTCCAACTTACAGAAATCATTTTCGGCAAAATTTCTTTAAAAATTCCATCCACTTTTCTAAAATAACTAAATAAAATCTGGCTGTTTTGGGAAAATAAAAAAAAACAAAAATTTAGAAATCGAAAATTTAAAAAACCTTGGTCGGAACAAACTACGTTTTCCGATTCAGCTCTTCAATATCCATATCTCCAAATTTTTGTGAATTTTTAGACAGCTAAAATTTCCAAAATTTTGAAATTTTTGACTTTTTCCGAGCACTTTAAAAATTCACTAGACATGATTTTATTGATTTCGACTTGCAGAAGTCATTTTCGGCAATATTTCTTTGAAAATTTCAACTACTTTCCCAAAATATCCAAAGTGACAAATGGCCATTTTTGGGAAATTTTAAAAATTTGATTTGAAACCGAAAATTTCAAAAATCTTGACTTGGGACCAGAAACGGTTTTTCGAATCAGCTCATCGATATGTATATATATCCCAAATTTTTTATGGATTTTCAGACAACTTTGCCAAAAACTTAAGTTTTCAAATTTTTAAAAATTTTGACCTTTTCCCAGAACTTCCGAAAATTATCTAGAGACATTTTTGTTGAGTCCAACTTACAGAAATCATTTTCGGCAAAATTTCTTTAAAAATTCCATCCACTTTTCTAAAATACTAAATAAAATCTGGCTGTTTTGGGAAAATAAAAAAAAACAAAAATTTAGAAATCGAAAATTTAAAAAACCTTGGTCGAACAAACTACGTTTTCCGATTCAGCTCTTCAATATCCATATCTCCAAATTTTTGTGAATTTTTAGACAGCTCAAATTTCCAAAATTTTGAAATTTTTGACTTTTTCCGAGCACTTTAAAAATTCACTAGACATGATTTTATTGATTTCGACTTGCAGAAGTCATTTTCGGCAATATTTCTTTGAAAATTTCAACTACTTTCCCAAAATATCCAAAGTGACAAATGGCCATTTTTGGGAAATTTTAAAAATTTGATTTGAAACCGAAAATTTCAAAAATCTTGACTTGGGACCAGAAACGGACTATGTTGTTCGAATCAGCTCATCGAAATGTATATTATATCCCAAATTTTTTATGGATTTTCAGACAACTTTGCCAAAAACTTAAGTTTTCAAATTTTTAAAAATTTTGACCTTTTCCCAGAACTTCCGAAAATTATCTAGAGATATTTTTGTTGAGTCCAACTTACAGAAATCATTTTCGGTAAAATTTCTTTAAAAATTCCATCCACTTTTCTAAAATCACTAAATAAAATCTGGCTGTTTTGGGAAAATAAAAAAAAACAAAAATTTAGAAATCGAAAATTTAAAAAACCTTGGTCCGAACAAAGTACGTTTTCCGATTCAGCTCTTCAATATCCATATCTCCAAATTTTTGTGAATTTTTAGACTGCTCAAATTTCCAAAATTTTGAAATTTTTGACTTTTTCCGAGCACTTTAAAAATTCACTAGACATGATTTTATTGATTTCGACTTGCAGAAGTCATTTTCGGCAACATCTCTTTGAAAATTCCAACCACTTTCCCAAAATTAGCAAAGTGAAATATGGTCATTTTTGGAAAATTTTAGAAACTTGAATTTGAAACTGAAAATTTCAAAAATCTTGACCTTGGTCTAGAAACGGGCAATGTTTTTCGACTCAGGTCATCATTATCTATATTCCAAAATTTTTTGTTGATGTCAGTTCATATGTTGCCGTAGTTATCAATTTATCATAATTATTTTGTAAAGGAAATTTTTTTTTTAATACATAACTAATTGTTGTGACTTGTTTTCACACAAACTATAATGAATATAATCAATAATTATGGACCATTAAGTTGCTAGACTAATTTTGCTGGTCGATGATTTCAAGAATGATGTTTTCTTGTGATAAGGTTCAGTTTAGGTAATTTCTTCTTAAAATTTTGAAATTAATTCTACCAAAATACACTCTTTTCGAAAATTGCCATCCACAAATTCTGCGCTCCGTCCCCGTGCCCCATCTAATCGCTCCCTCCTTCCAGGAAATCAGCGGTTCGTATCGTTTGCTGGCGCAGTCGACGGGACGCTGCCAGAACGTCCCGATAACCTTCGAAAGCCAACTCGAGGCGTGCGAACTGGAGCCGGAAGGCGCAGAAGAGCCCAAAATGTGCGAAAGCCAGTCGAGCGTGGAGGAGATCATGAGCCTGGACGGGCTCGACAACGACCTCAAAAAGACAACGAGCAAAGCGATCCTCAGCGAACAGCAGAAGTACGCAGACGAGAACCTGTTCCTCCGCTACCTGGAACTCGACCCCATGGAAGGGCCCGAGGCCATCCCGGCCGCCATGCAGCGGAAGGCCACGGGCAACAAGAACGGCCGGACGCCCTTCACGCACACCAAGAAGCTGGCGAAGCCCCCGAAGTCCGGCTTCGGCTTCTCCGTGGTGTGGACGCACCCCCCCAGGATAGAGCGCGTCGAGAAGGGGCTCCCGGCGGACCGCGCCGGCATCCTCCCGGGGGACTACATCATCTTCGTCGACAAGCACAACGTCGTCATGATGCCGGAGATCGACATCTTGAATTTAATTAGGTATTATCATCATCATCATTACTACTTATTTATATTATTTTTATGTTTGGTGTTTCCAGGTCGTATGGAAGTCAATTAACCTTAGAAATATTTAGAAGAAACACATCAAAAAATGGTTCTGTGCCAAGTGTGAGGCGTTTGAATAGTACAGGGACTTGCAGCACGACTGGGCTTCCCGTGACCAGTAATTTGGTGCAAAGACGTCCTTCCACGGTCTGCTCCACTAATACCGCTTCCGTTGATTACAACCGGCGAAAACTACATTTACCTCAAGTTACTTTTAGTGCAGAGGTTGGTAATGGTGTAATTGTGTAGATTGCTAGGTGTGCAGCTTTGTCGTTTTTGGTTGAGTGGATGTTATCATCTCGTTCGAAATTCGCGGCCAGTAATTGAGTTTCTGTTGGTGGTACGGTTTAAGTTTACTTTTAGGGTAATTATTTTTAAGTTTTAGTGGTTTTTAAGTTATGCGTATTTATTTTAATTTATTTGTATTTGTTTCATCAAAGACGTCTATTTGTTTTTTATTCATAGTTATATTGTAAGTAGGCTTTGATTTATCATTCTTGTTGAAAAATTTTGTTTACGTTATTTCCTACGAAATACATGTTTGTGTTTATTTTTTGTTGTTTTATTTATTTATTTATTTATTTATTTTTTTTTAAACGAAAGTGTCAGGTATGAGTTCAGTGTTATTTGTGAAAAATACCTCTAGTGCTTGGTAAGATAAGACGGAACAATATTAGAAGAGTGGTCACTAAAAAGAAGAGGGGGTGGGTGGGCGGGGCTACTACTCGCTTATAAGATAGAAGACTCTGTAGAAAAAAGTTAAAGGCAGCCCCGCCCACTTTTTTTTCTTTCTCCATTTCACTGACTTATTTTATCTACTGTAAAATAAGAAATGAGTTATATTTTGACAAGAGGTAGAACCTAAGACTTCAAACGGGCTCAAAAGTTTTTTTTTTATATATTATGAGTAATGGAACGTTGCCTGAGAACTTGTTTGATCTACAGACCAGAACGCGTTCAAACCAATGTCGACTCTAAAGAGCAGTTATTTTAATGTTTTAGAAATATGTATTGTGTTTTATTTTGTATTAATTTTTGACATATTATTAGTCACGATTTTTGTAGTTATTTTTCAATGATCGAAAAACTGAAAAATAGAAAAGTTGAATTATCTAAGAATCAAAAATTTTAAAAATCGAAAAATTAAAATATCAAACAATTGAAAAAAAAACAGAGAATGAAAAGTTCCCAAAACTAAGAAATCGAAAACTTACAAAATCGAGAAATCTAAAAATCGGAAAGTCGAAAAATAAAAAAAAAAAAAAAACAAAAACATTGAAAAATTCAAATATGTATAGAAAAATTGAAGAATTGAGAAATCGAAACTGCAAAATTAAAAAAAATTGAAAAATTCAAAATCTGAGACATCGAGAAATCGAAAAATAATAGGATCGAGAAATCGAGGAGTCGAAAAGTTGAGAAGTCGAACTGAAATTCCAAAATTTAAAAAATTGAAAAATCGGATAATTGAACAATCGAAACATCGAAAAATTGGAAGTAAAAAGTAAAAAATCGAAAAACCTAAAAATCGAGACATCGAAAAATTCAAAAACTGGGACATCGAGAAATTAAGGGAGTCGAAAAGTCGAGAAGTCGAAAATTGAGGATCCGAAATAGGCTAAAATCGAAAAATCGAAAAGTTAAAATTTGAAAAATTGGTAAATCGAAAAATCCCAAATTTAAAACATTCAAATATCGAAAAATTGAAAAGTCGACAAATCGAAACTCCAAAATTTGAAAACTGAAAAATCACATAACTGAAAAATCGAAAAATCGAAAAGCCGAAAAACTCAAAAACTGAGAAATCGAAAAATCAAAGAATCGAGAAATACAGGAGTTGAAAAATCGAAAAGCCGAAAAATTAAAACACCGAAATAGGCCAAAATTCAAAATGGAAAAGTTAAAAATTGAAAAATTGATAAATCGAGAAATTTAACAATCAAAAAATCGAAATGTCCAAATCTCGATACATCGAGACATCAAAAATTTGAAAAATTGAAGTTTAAAAATTCGGAAACGAAGCAGAATTGAAAGCTCGAGAAAACAAAAAATCCAGATTTTTAAAACTTGAAAAATTAAAATATCGAAAGGTTGAAAAATTAAGAAATCCAAGTATAAAACAGTCGAAAAATTGAAAAATCTAAAGTTAAAACAGAAAAATTGAAAATTCAAAATGTACAAAATCGAGGAATTAAAAAATCCAGAAATCATGAAATCGAAAAGTCGAAGAATCACAATACTGAAATATCTCAAAACTGAAATATCTAAAAATTCAAAAATATAAGAAAAATTGATAAATCGAAAAATTTAAACATTTCAAAACTGGAAGAAATATCCAAAAATTGAGAAATTAAAAATTGAAGAATTAAAATACTTATGTATATCAAAAATGAAAAATTGGAAAATCGAAAATTTAAAAATTTGGAAAATTGAAAAATTGAAGTACCTATCGAAAAGTTGAGAAATTGAGAAATCGAAATATTAAACAGTCGAAAAACTGATCGAAATATTGAAAAAATGAAGAAACGAAAAATTCAAAAATTCCAGAATTGAAATAAATTCAAAAATCACAAAACCGAGAAATCGAAAAATCGAAAAATAAAATAAGAGGATCGAGAAATCGAGGAGTCGAAAAGTTGAGAAGTCGCAAAATCGAAAAACTGAAAAACTGAAATAGGCCAAAATGAAAAATTTCGAAAAGTAAAAAATTGATAAATTAAAATTTGAAAAAAGAAAACTTGGAAAATCGGACATTTAAGAATTCGGGAAATTAAAAAATGAAGTTTAGAAGAACTGAAAACTCGAGAAACAGCAAAATCCAGAATTTTGAAAATTGAAAAGTTAAAATATTGAAGAACTGAAAAATCGAGAAATGTAAAAATTGAAAATAGAAATACTTACTGAAGAACTGAAAAATCGAAAAATTGAAAAATCAAAAAAATTAAAATATCGAAATATTCAAAAATCGAGAAATCCAAACATCAAAAAAGACAAACTCAGATACCTAAAATTTAGAAATAAATAACTGAAAAATCGAAAAATCAAAAAATTGAAACTCCAAAATTTAAAAAAATGAAAAATTGGAAAATCGGACAATTGAGCAATCGAAACATAAAAAAATTGAAAATAAAAAGTAAAAATCGAAACATCGAAAAATTCCAAACTGGGACATCGAGAAATTGAAAAATCAATGGATCGAGAACTAAAAGAGTCGAAAAGTCGAGAAGTAGAAAAATAGAGAATCCGAAATAGGCTAAAATCCAAATATCGAAA
The DNA here is from genome assembly GCA_022388445.1 of Zophobas atratus. Taxonomy (NCBI): domain Eukaryota; kingdom Metazoa; phylum Arthropoda; class Insecta; order Coleoptera; family Tenebrionidae; genus Zophobas; species Zophobas atratus. The sequence continues at coordinate 56,206,444 of CM039442.1, forward strand.
AGTTAAAAATTGAAAAATTGGTAAATCTAAACATCTAAAATTTAAAACATTGAAATATCGAAAAATTGAAAAATCGAGAAATCGAAACTCCAAAATTTTAAAACTGAAAAATCGAAAAAAAACTCAAAAAACCGAGAAATTGGAAAATCGAAACGTCGAAAAATTTGAACACTGAGAAATCGAGAAATCGAAAAATCAAAGGATCGAGGAATAGAGGAGTCGAAAAGTGAAAAAGTCGAAAAATTAAGAAACCGAAATAGGCCAAAATCGCAAAATGGAAAAGTTAAAAATTGAAAAATTGATAAATCGAGAAATTGAACAATCAAAAAATCGAAATGTCCAAATCTCGATACATCTAGGCATCAAAAATTTGAAAAATTGAAGTTTAAAAATCCGGAAACGAAGCAGAATTGAAAGCTAGAGAAAACAAAAAATCCAGATTTTTAAAACTTGAAAAATTAAAATATCGAAAGTTTGAAAAATTAAGAAATCTAAGTATAAAACAGTCGAAAAATTGAAAATCCAAAATGTACAAAATCGAGGAATCAAAAAATTCAGAAGTCAAGAAATCGAAAAGTCGGAAAATCAAAATACTGAAATATCGAAAAATGCAAAAATATGTATAAGAAAAATTGAAGAATCGAAAAATTGAAAAATTTAAAAATTGGAAGAAATATCCAAAAATTGAGAAATTAAAAAATTGATAAATTGAAACATTTTAAAAATGAAAACTTGGAAAATCGAAATACATGTTTGTGTTTAATTTTCCTTGTTTTATTTATTTATTTATTTATTTATTTTTTTATTTTTTTAAAGAAAGTTTAAAGGTATGAGTTTAGTGTTATCTGTGAAAAATGGAAGAAATACGAATTTAAAAAAATAAATAAAAAATATGTTTGTGATAAAGTAAAATAAGACTGATTTTGGCAAATGACATAGCTGGCAAAAAAATAAAGGGCGGGTGGGCGGGCCTAGTGCTTGGTAAGATAAGACGGAACAATATTAGAAGAGTGGTCACTAAAAAGAAGAGGGGGTGGGTAGGCGGGGCTACTACTCGCTTATAAGATAGACGACTCTGTAGAAAAAAGTTAAAGTCAGCCCGCCCACTTTTTCTGTCTCCATTTCACTGACTTATTTTATTTACTGTTAAATAAGAAATGAGTTATATTTTGACAAGATGTGGAATCTAAGACTTCAAACGGGCTCAAAAGTTTTTTTTTTATATATTATGAGTAATGCAACGTTGCCTGAGAACTTGTTTGATCTACAGACCAGAACGCGTTGAGACGAATGTCGACTCTAAAGAGCAGTTGTTTTAATGTTTTAGAAATATGTATTGTGTTCTACTTTGTATTAATTTTTGACATAATTATTAGTCACGATTTTTGTAGTTATTTTTCAATGATCGAAAAACTGAAAAATAGAAAAGTTGAAATATTTAAGAATAAAAAATTTTAAAAATCGAAAAATTTAAAAAAACAAATTGAAAAGTTCCCAAAACTGAGAAATCGAAAACTTACAAAATCGAGAAATCTAAAAATCGGAAAGTCGAAAAACCAAGATGGTAACCCCAAAATTGGGTAATTCAAAAATCGAAGAATTGAAAAATAGAAATATAGAGAAATCGAAAGTTCCAAATTTAAAAACTAAAAAAAGTAAAAAATCGAAAAATCAAAACATCGAAAAATTCAAAATCTGAGAAATCGAAAAATAAGAGGATCGAGAAATCGAGGAGTGGATTTTTTTTTTTTTTTGAAATTGAATTTGATTCGAATTGAAACTCCAAAATTTAAAAAATTGAAAAATTGAAAAATCGGATAATTGAACAATCGAAACATCGAAAAATTGGAAGCAAAAAGTAAAAAATCGAAAAACCGAAAAATCTAGACATCGAAAAATTCAAAAACTGGCACACATAGAAACTAAAGGAGTCGAAAAGTCGAGAAGTCGAAAAATTTAGAATCCGAAATAGGTTAAAATCGAAAAATCGAAAAGTTAAAATTTGGAAAATTGCTAAATCGAAAAATCTCAAATTTAAAACATTGAAAAACTAAAATATCGAAAAATCGAAACTCCAAAATTTTAAAACTGAAAAATTACATAACTGATAAATCGGAAAATCGAAAAGCCGAAAAGTAAAACATCAAAAAATTAAAAAATCGAAAAATCGAAACGTCGAAAAATTCAAAAGCTGGGAATTTGAGAAATCGAAAAATCAAAGGATCGAGAAATAGAAGAATCGAAAACTCGAAAAATTAAGAAACCGAAATAGGCCAAAATTGAAAAATGGAGAAGTTAAAAACTGAAAAATTGATAAATCGAAAAATTGAACTAAAAATAAATCGAGACATCAAAAATTTGAAAAATCGAACATTTAAAAATTCGGAAAAGGAGAAGAAGAACTGAAAGCTGGAGAAAATAAAAAATCCAGAATTGTAAAAGTTGAAAAATTAAAATACCGAAAGGTTGAAACATTAAGAAATCTAAGTATAAAACAGTCGAAAAATTGAAAAATCTAAAGTTAAAAACGAAAAATTGAAAATTCAAAATGTACAAAACCGAGGAATCAAAAAATCCATAAGTCAAGAAATCGGAAAATCGAAGAATCAAAATACTGAAAGTACCTCAAAACTAAAATATCGAAAAATTCAAAAATATGTATTATAAGAAAAATTGAAGAATCGAAAAATTGAAGCATTCCAAAATTGGAAGAAATATCTAAAAATTGCGAAATTAAAAAATTGAAAACTTGAAATATTTTAAAAATGAAAAATTGGAAAATCGAAAAATTTTTTAAGAATTCCGAAAATTGAAGTATCGAAAAGTTGAAAAATTGAGAAATCGAAATATTAAACAGTCGAAAAACTGAAAAATCTAAAATTTAAGGAACGAAAAACTAAAAAATCCAAAAAGTCGAAAAATCGAGAAATCCAAGAATCGAAATACTAAAAAAATGAAGATTCGAAAAATATAAAAATCCCAGAATTGAAAGAAATCCAAAAATTGAGAAGTTAAAAATGTGAAAAATTTAGAAATCGAAACAGCAAGAAAGCAATCTCGAAAATTCGAAAACTTCAAAAATTGAAAAACTGAAAAAAGAAAAAATCAAAAAATTGAGAAATCGTGAAATCGAGGAGTCGAAAAATTGAGAAGTCGAAAAATCGAAAAACTGAGAAATCGAAATAGGCCAAAATAAAAAAAATCGAAAAGTTAAAAATTGAAAAATTGATTAATTAAAATTTGAAAAAAGAAAAATCGGAAAGTCAGACATTTAAGAATTCGGGAAATTAAAAAATGAAGTAGAGAAGAACTGGAAACTCAAGAAACCACAAAATCGTATCGAAAAGCCGAAAAATTCAAAAACTTAGAAATCGAGAAATCGAAAAATCAAAGGATCCAGAAATAGAGGTGTCGAAAAGTCGAAAAGTCTAAAAATTAAGACTCCGAAATAGGCCAAAATTCAAAATGGAAAAGTTAAAAATTGAAAAATTGATAAATCGAGAAATTGAACAATCAAAAAATCGAAATGTCCAAATCTCGATACATCGAGACATCAAAAATTTGAAAAATTGAAGTTTAAAAATTCGGAAACGAAGCAGAATTGAAAGCTCGAGAAAACAAAAAATCCAGATTTTTAAAACTTGAAAAATTAAAATATCGAAAGGTTGAAAAATTAAGAAATCCAAGTATAAAACAGTCGAAAAATTGAAAAATCTAAAGTTAAAACCGAAAAATTGAAAATTCAAAATGTACAAAATCGAGGAATCAAAAAATCCAGAAATCATGAAATCGAAAAGTCGAAGAATCACGATACTGAAATATCTCAAAACTGAAATATCTAAAAATTCAAAAATATAAGAAAAATTGATAAATCGAAAAATTTAAACATTTCAAAACTGGAAGAAATATCCAAAAATTGAGAAATTAAAAATTGAAAAATTAAAATACTTATGTATTTCAAAAATGAAAAATTGGAAAATCGAAAATTTAAAAATTCGGAAAATTGAAAAATTGAAGTACCTATCGAAAAGTTGAAAAATTGAGAAATCGAAATATTAAACAGTCGAAAAACTGAAAAATCTAACATCACAAAAACGAAAAACCAAAAATCCAAAAAGTAAAAAATCCAGAAGTCTAAAAATCGAGAAATCCAAGAATCGAAATATTGAAAAAATGAAGAAACGAAAAATTCAAAAATTCCAGAATTGAAATAAATTCAAAAATCACAAAACCGAGAAATCGAAAAATCGAAAAATAAAATAAGAGAATCGAGAAATCGAGGAGTTGAAAAGTTGAGAAGTCGCAAAATCGAAAAACTGAAAAACTGAAATAGGCCAAAATGAAAAATTTCGAAAAGTAAAAAATTGAAAAATTGATAAATTAAAATTTGAAAAAAGAAAACTTGGAAAATCGGACATTTAAGAATTCGGGAAATTAAAAAATGAAGTTTAGAAGAACTGAAAACTCGAGAAACCGCAAAATCCAGAATTTTGAAAATTGAAAAGTTAAAATATTGAAGAACTGAAAAATCGAGAAATGTAAAAATGGAAAAATAGAAATACTTACTGAAGAACTGAAAAATCGAAAAATTGAAAAATCAAAAAAAATTAAAATATCGAAATATTCAAAAATCGAGAAATCCAAACATCAAAAAAGACAAACGCAGATACCTAAAATTTAGAAATAAATAACTGAAAAATCGAAAAATCGAAAAACTGAAACTCCAAAAATTTTAAAAAATTAAAAATTGGAAAATCGGACAATTGAGCAATCGAAACATAAAAAAATTGAAAGTAAAAGGTAAAAATCGAAACATCGAAAAATTCCAAAACTGGGACATCGAGAAATTGAAAAATCAATGGATCGAGAACTAAAAGAGTCGAAAAGTCGAGAAGTAGAAAAATGGAGAATCCGAAATAGGCTAAAATCCAAATATCGAAAAGTTAAAAATTGAAAAATTGGTAAATCTAAACATCTAAAATTTAAAATATTGAAATATCGAAAAATTGAAAAATCGAGAAATCGAAACTCCAAAATTTTAAAACTGAAAAATCGAAAAAAAACTCAAAAAACCGAGAAATTGAAAAATCGAAACGTCGAAAAATTTGAACACTGAGAAATCGAAAAATCAAAGGATCGAGGAATAAGAGGAGTCGAAAAGTCAAAAAGTCGAAAAATTAAGAAACCGAATAGGAAAAAATCGCAAAATGGAAAAGTTAAAAATTGAAAAATTGATAAATCGAGAAATTGAACAATCAAAAAATCGAAATGTCTAAATCTCCGAGACATCAAAAATTTGAAAAATTGAAGTTTAAAAATTCGGAAACGAAGAGGAATTGAAAGCTCGAGAAAATAAAAAATCCAGATTTTTAAAACTTGAAAAATTAAAATATAGAAAGTTTGAAAAATTAAGAAATCTAAGTATAAAACAGTCGAAAATTTGAAAATCCAAAATGTACAAAATCGAGGAATCAAAAAATCCAGAAGTCAAGAAATCGAAAAGTCGAAGAACCAAAATACTGAAATATCGAAAAATTCAAAAATATAAGAAAAATTGAAGAATCGAAAAATTGAAAAATTCAAAAATATTCATAAAAAAAATTGAAGAATCGAAAAATTAAAAAATTTCAAAATTGGAAGAAATATCCAAAAATTGATAAATTGCAACATTTTAAAAATGAAAACTTGGAAAATCGAAATACATGTTTGTGTTTAATTTTCCTTGTTTTATTTATTTATTTATTATTTTTTTTTTAAAGAAAGTTTCAGGTATGAGTTTAGTGTTATCTATGAAAAATGGAAGAAATACGAATTTAAAAAAATAAATAAAAAATATGTTTGTGGTAGAGTAAGATAAGATTGATTTTGGCAAATGACATAGCTTCCAAAAAAATAAAGGGCGGGTGGGCGGGCCTAGTGCTTGGTAAGATAAGACGGAACAATATTAAAAGAGTGGTCACTAAAAAGAAGAGGAGGTGGGTGGGTGGGGCTACTGCTTACTTATAAGATAGAAGACTGTACAAAAAAGTTAAAGTCAGCCCCGCCCACTTTTTTTTCTTTCTCCATTTCACTGACTTATTTTATCTACTGTAAAATAAGAAATGAGTTATATTTTGACAAGAGGTAGAATCTAAGACTTCAAACGGGCTCAAAAGTTATTAAGAGCAGCTATTTTAATGTTTTAGAAATATCTACTTTGTATTAATTTTTGACATAGTCACAATTTTTGTAGTTATTTTTAATAAAAAATTTTAAAAATGGAAAAATTGAAAAAAACAGAAATTGAAAAGTTCCCAAAACTGAGAAATCGAAAACTTACAAAAACGAGAAATCTAAAAATCGGAAAGTCGAAAAACCAAGATGGTAACCGCAAAATTGGGTAAGTAATTCAAAAATCGAAGAATTGAAAAATAGAAATATAGAGAAATCGAAAGTTCCAAATTTAAAAACTGAAAAAAGTAAAAAATCGAAACATCGAAAAATTCAAAATCTGAGAAATCGAAAAATAAGAGGATCGCGAAATGGAGGAGTAGAAAAGTTGAGAAGTCGAATTGAAACTCCAAAATTTAAAAAATTGAAAAATTGAAAAATTGGATAATTGAATAATCGAAACATCGAAAAATTGGAAGTAAAAAGTAAAAATCGAAAAACTGAAAAATCGAGACATCGAAAAATTCAAAAACTGGGACATCGAGAAACTAAAGGAGTCGAAAAGTCGAGAAGTCGAAAAATTGGGAATCCGAAATAGGCTAAAATCGAAAATTTAAAATTGGAAAAATTGGTAAATCGAAAAATCCCAAATTTAAAACATTGAAAAATTGAAATCTCGAACAAGTAAAAATCGACAAATCGAAACTCCACAATTTTAAAACTGAAAAATTACATAACTGAAAAATCGAAAAGCCGGAAAGTAAAACATCAAAAACCGAGAAATCGAAATATCCAAAAATTGAGAAATTAAAAAATTGAAAAATTGAAATGTTCAAAAATGAAAAATTGGAAAATCGAAAATTTAAAAATTCGGAAAACTGATAAATTGAAATATAGAAGAACTGAAAAGTCGAGAAATAAAAAAAAAGATTTATAAAAATTGAAAAATTAAAGTATCAAAAAGTTGAAAAATTGAGAAGTCGAAATATTAACAGTCAAAAAACTGAAAAATCTAAAATTTAAAAAAACGAAAAATTAAAAATCAAAAAAGTAAAAGATCCATAAGTCAAAGTTTTAAAACTGAAAAATCACATAATTGAAAAATCTAAAAACCGAAAAGTAAAAAATTGAAACGTCGAAAAATTCAAAAACTGAGAAATCGAGAAATCGAAAAATTAAAGGATGGAGAAATAGAGGAGTCGAAAAGTCGAAAAATTAAGAAACCGAAATAGGCCAAAATCGAAAAATGGAAAAATTCAAAATAGAAAAATTGATAAATCGAGAAATTGAACAATCAAAAATCGAAATGTCCGAATCTCGATAAACCGAGACATCAAAAATTTGAAAAATCGAACATTTAAAAATTCGAAAAAGAAGAACAAGCTCGAGAAAACGAAAAATCTAAAATTTTAAAAGTTGAAAAATTAAAATATCGAAAGGTTGAAACATTAAGAAATCTAAGTATAAAACAGTCGAAAAATTTAAAAATCTAAGGTTAAAAGCGAAAAATTGAAAATTCAAAATGTACAAAATTGAGGAATCAAAAAATCCAGAAGTCAAGAAACCGAAAAGTCGAAGAATCAAAATACTGAAATATTTGAAAACTAAAGTATTGAAAAATTCAAAAATAAGAAAAATTGAAGAATCGAAAAATTGAAACATTTTAAAACTGGAATAAATATCCAAAAATTGAGAAATTAAAAAATTGAAGAATTGAAATATTTTATGAAATATTTTAAAAAAGAAAAATTGGAAAATCGAAAATTTGAATAATGAAAAAATTGAAAAAGCCCAAAATTGAAATATTGACTAATGTTGAAAAATCGAGATATTGAAAAGCCGAAAAATTAAGAAACGGAAATAGGCCAAAATCGAAAAATGGAAGAGTTTAAAACTGAAAAATTGATACATCGAAAAATTGAACAATCAAAAAATCGAAATGTGCGAATCTCGATAAATTGAGACATCAAAAATTTGAAAAATCGAACATTTAAAAATTCGGAAAAGAGGAAGAAGAACTGAAAGCTCGAGACAACGAAAAATCCAGAATTTAAAAGTTGAAAAATTAAGAATTCTAAGTATAAAACAGTCGAAAATTTGAAAAATCTAAAGTTAAAAACGAAAAATTGAAAATTCAAAATGTACAAAATCGAAGAATCAAAAAATCCAGAAGTCAAGAAATCGAAAAGTCAAAGAATCAAAATATGGACTGAAATATCGAAAAATTCAAAAATATAAAAGACTTGAATCGAAAAATTGAAAAATCCCAAAACCGAAAGAAATATTCAAAAATTGAGAAATTAAAAAATTGAAAAATTGAAATATAGAAGAACTGAAAAGCTGAGAAATCAAAAAGTCTAGATTTATAAAAATTGAAAAATTAAAGTATCGAAAAGTCGAAAAATCGAGAAATCCAAGAATCGAAATACTGAAAAAATAAAGAATCGAAATTAAGAAATAAAAAATATGAAAAATTTGGAAATCGAAAAAGCATGCTTGCAATCTCGAAAAACCGAAAACTTCAAAAACTGAAAAACTCAAAAGTCGAAAAATTGAAGACCTGAAAATTTAGAAACTCCAAAATTGTGAAAAATTGAAAAATCAAAATATTTCAGAATCGTAAAATTGAAGAGAAGAAAAATTAAGACACCATAAAACTGAAACATCGGCAAATTGAGAAATCGAAAAATAAAAAAATCGAGAAATCGAAAATTTGAGGAATGAAAAAGTTGAAAAAGCCCAAAATTGAAATATTGAAAAATTGAGAAATCTAAAGTTGAAAAATCGAGATATCGATAAGCCGAAAAACCCCAATATCGAGAATAAAATTTCAACGCGTATTCACAAACCACAAGGACTATGCTATTTTTTAAGTTCTAAATTATTGGTAGCAACGTTAGCATGTCAGGTTCTTGTTATCAATTTTGATGGCAGCTACTAAATTGGTGCCTAAAATTTGAATTCGACATCATGTATGCCAACATAAAACTTGAAATATGTTGCTAACCTGACAAAAAAATCACAAACAGTGGTAGTCACACGGTATTTTTCTTAAAAAAAAAGAAAAGATAAATAGGTTAATATCATTCTGTGTTCGAGGTTTGTAGAATATGAAAAAGTCGCTTCATAACTTTGCACAAATTTTAACATTCCACATGTAAGTTTTTGGAAAAATAAATCTAAAAAATACAACAAAATTTTACAGTTTACTTTAGAAACTACAAAATCGAGTGCTCCGAAAAACTTAATAACGTCATCACTAAATTATATAAAGAAGTCTTATTTGAAACATATAAAAAAAATTATATTCGGTGAATCAAATTTTATGGATTCTTATTAAATCAGATTGTTTAATTGATTATGCTGCAGGAGCAAGGAAAGTTCTGTCTAAACAACCTTCTACCACTTGTTTTAATTGAGATTCCACTACATAAGTCAGCCTCGGTTTAGTCTTTACCGTGACTTTCAATACAGAGTTGTTTTGGTGGTTGTCTATCTAAAGAAACTATTTTTGCACCACAATATCACCTTTTTGGCCATCATATACAAGATTTTCTACAAAAATATATATATTTCGAACAATTTCGAAGCATGTAGTAAAATCTGTAAAAAATGCAACACATTTACCGAAAATCTACTTTAAATGTTAGGAGTATTTAGGAACTCTAGATCCGTAACGTTTTTTTTTTCAAAGAAGGTGAAATAATTTCGGAGGCCCTTATTTTATTTTATTTTTTTTTTATAATACGAAATAATCTCGGGAACCTTGGAGGTTTTTTTTTAACAAATATGAACCCATTTAGGTGGCCCCTATTGTTTTTCTTAAGAAAGTGGAATAAACCGGGGACATCATTTTGGTGTCTCTCATTTAAATGAAGAAAAAATCTCAGGAACCCATGGTATTTTTTTTTAAAGAAGGTGAAAAGAATCTCGGGGGTTACTAGTGTGTTTTTTAAACAATATATTGGTATCATTCATTATTAGTTATAAATTCAACCTCAGTTTTTACGCTTCATTAATGATAAGAATTATGACAGAAATTGACTTCATGTTAATTTTAAGGTTTATCTTTTTGAACCTGTAATAACCGTGTAATCTTTTTAACCAGAAACCCAGCAACAATCAGGAAGAGAACCGAAGGAAAGCCATGTATCAACTAATTAGTAAAGAACAACAGTACGCAACAGGGTTACAATTCGCTATAACGAGGTTCGTGTCGGCGCTGGCCGAACGAAAAGACTTAATAACACCTGCTGAACATAAAATACTCTTTCAAAATTCGGAAGAGGTGAGTAGAAATTCCGTTGTCGTTTCCCGTGGAAGCAACCTTGTAAAACTGTACCGTAAAACGAGTGCCCGTAAAAATTTAAAAAGGTTAGCTCTTTCCTGCCCGAGGCGTCCTCCACTTTTCATCCCATAAAACTTTTACACTAGTCTCAGAAGTACGCGCTGGGATGAGCAGAATAAGGCGTAGCCGCATGCATTCTCGCGCTAAAGTACCCACCCACTTCTTCGATAGATTGATGTTTTCGGGGCTGATTTCTAGTACCGACAATAACGTCAAACAACTTGCAGATTCTTAGGATAACTGAAGATATATTAGATATATTAATTCACGAAGACGGAGATCCGCACTTTCACACTTTCATTCGGACGTATCAGGTGAAGGTGAACGAAATCACGATGGCGTATCGACGATATTGCTCAGGAATTAAAAAAGCCGATTGCGTTTTGGCGAATAAAACGAAAAACTCCACGTCGGATTTTGTTAGATTCCTACAGACTCCTTCGATTCCCAGAAGACGGCCCGATATCACCACGTTTATTCACAAACCGTTGGAGCACTACAGGGAGGTGCTGAAAGCGTTCACTGTAATACAGAGTAACACTAAACCCAATCATGAAGACTATACTGTGATAAATCAAGTTGTGCACAGTCTGCAGGTAATAACGTCAGGAATATTAAGTTTAGTTCTAGTACAAGATTAATTACAGTTTACACAAGGCTAGCAACTCATTGTTCTAATCTAGCACCAGCTAGCACCATTATTTTCATAACTAGACCACTCTGCAAATATTAAAAAATAATAAAAAAAAAACAAAAAAATGTAGCCCCAACTCTTTTTCTTTAATGCTAAAAATCTGTAGACTAATAGTTTGGTGCTAACACCGACTGGATTCATTAAAAAAATGTGTTTTTATTAAATAAAATCATAGCTCTAAAATTTACATTAATAAATATTATTTCAATTTTATAAATTAAGATACTCGTTCACATATGGTTTATGGTTTATAAACGTGTGTTCAGTTTTTCCCTAGACATCCAGATATTTCGAAAAAATCAAAAACTGATGACGTCATCTTACAATTCCGTCCAATAAATGTGCTTTAAATTTTGTAAATTAGCATGCTCCTGCATGTGTGATTCACGAACTCATGTTGAGTTGTTACTCTTGGATCCAGATTTTTGGAAAAAAAATCAAAATTTTATTACAATATTTTACAATTTAACATTGAAATTGCAAAAATCGAATGCTGTGAAATTTTTGCAAACATCGTAAGGTTATTGGATATATCTATATTTTTTCCGTTGGTTATTATTTGCATTAAATATTTCATAATGTCCACACTTGTGCGGTGTGTCAACTATGCCACTAAGTTATTATTATTACTAAACGAAAATCGCAAACTCAAATTTTATAATAAATATTTTACAGAAATGAGATTTGTTCTCGGGTCGCCAATTTTTTGTTTTTTTTTTTTTGGGATGTGAAACCTCGGAGGTTCGAACTATCTTCTTTAAGAAGGAGAATGTTAAACCTTCTCGGGAGTTCCAATAGTTTTTTTTTAAAGAAGATAAAACCTTCTCGGGTGTACTTTTTTTTAAGAAAGTGAAATTTTCTCAGCGGCTAACTGTTTTTTTTTTTTTAAGAAGGAAGATTGTGAAACATTTCCGGGAGTCCAAATGTCTTTTACTAAGAGTACGGAACCTTCTTGGGGCCTCCAACCTTTTTTTTTAAGAATGTGAAACTGTCTCGGAACCCCCAAGTGTCTTTTTTTTCAAAAATGTGAAATCTTTTCGGGGGCTCTAACTGTCTTGTTTAAAAAGGAAGAATGGAAAACTTTTCGGTGGCCCAGTTGTATTTTTTTAAAGAAGGTGAAATCTTCCCAAAGGCTCTAACTTTTTTTTAGAAAGAAATAATGTGAAACCTTCTCAGTGGTCCCAACTGTCCTTTTTCTAAGAAGGTGAAACCTTCTCGGAAGCCCCAGTTGTTGTTTTAAGGATGTAAAACCTTCCCGGGGCCCCCAATTGTTTTTTTAAGGATGTGAAACCTTCTCGGAGGCTCGAATTGTCTTTTTTAAGAAGGAGAATGTTAAACCTTCTAGGGAGTTCCAATAGTCTTTTTTTTAAAGAAGGTAAAACCTTCTCGGGTGTACTTTTTTTTTAAGAAAGTGAAATTTTCTCAGGGGCTCCTATTCTTTTTTTTTTAAGAAGGAGGAATGTGAAATCTTCTCGGGGCTCTAACTGTTTTTTTAAGGACGAATGGAAAACCTTTTTTTGTTGTCTTTTTTTTTAAAAGGTGAAATCTTGGCTCTAATTTTTTTTTTTTTTAGAAAAGAACAACATGAAACCCCGGTGCTCCCAATTGTCCTTTGTTTAAAATGGGAAACCTTCTCGGGAAGCCCATTTGTTTTTTTTTTTTCTAAGAGTGAAACCTTCTCGAGGAGCCGAATCTTTTTTTTTTAAGGTGAAACTTTCCACGAGCTCTATGAGTTTTTTAAGCAGGAAGAATGTGAAACTTTCTAGGAGGTCCTAATTGTCTCTTTTTTTAAGAAGGTGAAACTTTCTCGGGGGCCCAAAAAATCTTTTAAAAAATTGAAGAATTGAGAAATCGAAGACCAAACAAATTGAAAATTCGAAAACGAACATCGAGAATTCGAAAATCTAAGAATCCAAAATCGAAAAAATAAAAATTCGAAAATCGAAAAATCCAAGAACTGAAGTATAGAAAAAACGAAATATCGAGAGTCAAAAAATTACAAACTTAAAAATTCAAAAAATCAAAAATCGGAATGTAGAAAGATTGAAAATTCGAATATCGAAAAGTCTAAAAAACGAAAGATTGGAAAAATTGAAACGTTGAAAATTCAAAAAATCAAATCGAAAATTCGAAAAAAAAAGAAAAAAAGTTAAAAACCCAAGGAATGAAAAATTGTGAAAGATCGAGAAATCGAAAAGGAAACAAATTAAAAATTCGAAAAATTCAATGTATCAAATATCAAAAAAAAAATGAAAATCTAGGAAATCAGAGAACTGAAAATTCGAAAATCGTGATTTCGACAAATCCAAGAATCAAAATAGAGAAAAAAATTAAATATCGAGAGTCGAAAAATGGAAATTCAAAATTTCAAAAATCGAAACATCGAAATATTGAAAAATTGAAACATCATGAAATCAAAACATGAAACGATCGAGAAATTAATCGATAAATGGAAATTAAATATCGTTAAGTTGAAAAATCCAGAAATAGAAAAGTTCCCAAAATTGAAGTGTTGCAAAGTTGAGAAATGGAAAGCTTAAAAATTGAGAAATCGAAAAATTGAAAAATCGACCTGAAAAATTAAAAAACCAGAAATACAGAAATCGAATATTCTAAAATTAAAAAAACTGAAACTCGGAGAGTCGAAAAATTGAAAAATCTCTGAACTGGAAATGTAGAAAAATTGGGAAATTGGCAAATTGAAAAGTGGAAACATCAAAAAATTAGAAAATCGGTAAATTGAAAAACCGAGAAATCGAAACATCGAGCAATTGGAAAAAAGAAACATCGAGAAATCGAAGCATCAAAAGGTCGAGAAATCTAAAGTGGAGGAGTTGAAAATTTGAAAAATCTGGACATCTGCAAATCTAAAAATTATTAATTTAAAAAATTGTAAAATGTGAATTAAAAAAAATGGAAAACTTCAAATCGAAACATCGAAATTGCGATAAATGGAGAAATGGAAAAATTGATAAAACTGAAAAATTGAAGAAGCGAAAAACGCAAAAATCGAGAAACCGAAAAATTGAAAAAACAAAAATCCGAAAAATTGAAGACTTGAAAATCTGAATCGAGAAATCAAAAAGTCGAAAAATCAAAAAATCGAAAGTTTAAAAACTGAGAAATATCGGAAAATAGAAAAATAGAAAAATTAAAAACTGATTGATACTGATTGACTGATTGAAAATTTTAAAAATGTAGAAATTGAAAAATCCTAAAAATTGAATCGAAAAATTGAAAACAGAGAAATTGAAAAATTTGACAATCAAGGAACGGAAAAAATTGAAAATCGGGAAATTGAAAAACTCCAGAACCAGAAATGTAGAAAAACTGAGAAATCGAAAAATTGAAAACCGAAAAATCGAAACATCGAGCATTTGGAAAAAAAAAACATCGAGAAATCGAAAGTGGAGAAGTGAAGAATTGAGAAATCGGAATATCGAAAAATTTTTAATTTTAAAAATTGAAAATTTAATTTTAAAAAATCCAGAAATTGAAAACAAAAGATCTCGATAAACCGAGAAATCGAAATTTCCATAAAACTGAAAAATCGAAAAAATAAATAAAACGAAAAATGTAAAATTTAAAAAATGAAAAATTGAAAAATCTAAAAATTGAAACATCAAAAAACGGGAAATCTAAAACATCAAAAAATTGATATCTCGAAAAGTTGAAGAATGAGAAAACGCAAAAAACGGGAAAATCGACAGGTCGAAAAATTGAAAAATCAAAAATCCGAAAAATTCAAGAATTGAAAATCTGAAATCGAGAAATCAAAAAGTCAAAAAATCGAACATTTTGAAACGTCAAAAATTGAAAAATCGAAAGATAAAAAACTCGTGGAATGGAATTTTTTTTTTAAAGGTTACATCTTAGGGGCTCTAATTTTTTTTAGAAAAGAACAATATGAAACCCCGGTGCTGCCAATTGTCCTTTATTTAAAATGCGAAACCTTCTCGGGAAGCCAATTTGTTTTTTTTTTCTAAAGGTGAAACCTTCTCGAGGAGCCCAATCTTTTTTTTTTTAAGGTGAAACTTTCTCAGGAGCTCTATGAGTTTTTTAAGCAGGAAGAATGTGAAACTTTTTCGGAGGTCCAAAATTGTCTCTTTTTTTAAGAAGGTGA
Organism: Zophobas atratus; assembly: GCA_022388445.1. Classification (NCBI taxonomy): domain Eukaryota; kingdom Metazoa; phylum Arthropoda; class Insecta; order Coleoptera; family Tenebrionidae; genus Zophobas; species Zophobas atratus. Next base: position 56,221,759 of record CM039442.1, read on the forward strand.
AACTTTCTCGGGGACCCTTTTTTTTAAAGGAGAAATCTTCTCAGGGCCACTAAATATTTCTTTTAAGAAGGAATAATATAAAACCTTCTCGGGGGCCGCAATTGTGTTATTTTTAACAATGTAAAACGCCAACAGTTCTTTTTTTAAGAAGATGAAACCTTCGGGACTCCAAGTGTCTTATTTTTCAGAAGGTAAAACATTTTAGGGGCTACAATGCTTTCAATTGTCTTTTTTTTTAATAAAGTGAAATCATCTCGGGGTTCCAAACTCTGTCTTTTAGAAAACGGTGAAATCTTCTCAGGGACGCCAACAATTTTTTTTTTTTCAGAAGGTGAAACATTTTAGGGGCTCCAATGTATCCATTTTTTTTTTTTAAAGTGAGATCATCTCAGGGATCCAAACTCTCTTTTTTTAAAAAAGGTGAAATCTTCTCATAGATTCCAACAATATTTTTTTTTGTGTCTTATTTTTAAGAAGGTAAAACCTTCTCGAGGGCCCCAATTGTTTTTTTTTTATAATGGTGACACCTCAGGGGTCTCAACTGTCTGTTTTTTAAGGGGAAATCTTCTCAGGGGCCCTAATGTTTTTTTTAAGAATGTGGAACCTTGTCGGGGCCCGCAATTTTTTTTTTTTTAAGGTGAAACCTTAAGAAACCTAAATGTTTTTTTAAAGAAGGATGAATCTGAAATTTTCTTTGGGGTGTCAGTTGTCTTTTTTTAATAATATGAAACCTTCTCGGCGGTCCCAATTGTTTTTTTTTTATAATGTGAAACCTTCTCAAGGGCACAAACTCTCTCTTTTTAAAAAAGATGGAACCTACTTCGGAACTCCAAGTGTTTTATTTTTTAGAAGGTGAAACATTTTAGGGAGCCCAATGTTTCCAATTGTTTTTTTTTTTTTTTAATAAAGTGAAATCATTTCGGGGATCCAAACTCTCTGGGTTCCAATTGTTTCGATTTGTTTTTTTTTTTAATAAAATGAAACCTCTCGGAGGTCCAAACTATCTGCTTGGGGTCCCAATTCTCTTGTTTTTAAGAAGGTGAAATCTTCTCAAGGACTCTATCTGTTTTTTGTTGAAAGGAAGAATATGAAACCTTCTCAGGAGTCCTGATTGTGCTTTTTTTAAGAAGGTGAAATGTTCTCGAGGGGCCCAATTGTTTTTTTTTAATCTGAAACCTAATCCGGAAACCCAACTGTCTTTTTTTTTAAGAATCTGAAATCTTCTCGGGATCACAAGTGTCTTGTTAAAAACGTGAAATCTTTTCGGGGACTATACATGTATTTTTAAGAAGGAAGAATGTGAAACCTTTTCAGGGGCCCTAATTGTCTTTTCTTTAAAGAAGGTGACAACTTTTCAAGGGCACTGTTGGGTTTTTTAAACAGGAAGAATGTGAAATCTTCTCGAAGGTCACAAGTGTCTGTTTTTTTTTAAGAAGCTGAAGCCCATTGGTTTTTTTTTAATAGGTGAAACCTTTTTTTTTTTTAAAGGGTCTCTATGTTTTTTTTAAACAGGAAGAATGTGAAATCTTCTCGGAGGTCCTAAGTGTCTCTTTTTTTAAGAAGGTGAACTTTCTCGGGGACTCAAACAATCTTGCTTTTTTTTAAAGAAAGTGAAATCTTCTCATGGCCACTAAATATCTTTTTTAAGAAGGAACAATATAAAGCCTTCTCGGGGGCCCCAAGTGTCTTATTTTTAGCAATGTAAACCCCAACAGTATTTTTTTTAAAGAAGATGAAACCTTCTTCGGGGTTCCAAGAGTCTTATTTTTCAGAAGGTGAAACATTTGAGGGGCTCCAATGTTTCCAATTGTTTTTTTTTTTTAATAAAGACAAATCACCTCGGGGATCCAAACTCTCTGTTTTTAAAAAAGGTGAAACCTTCTCGGGGACCCCAAAAATGTTTTTTATTTAAACAAAGTGAAATCTTCTCGGAGGCCCCAAGTTTCTTATTTTTAAGAAGGTGAAACCTTCTTGGGGGCCTCAATTGTTGTTTTTTTTAATAATGTGAAACTGTATCTTTTTAAGGGAAAACCTTCTCGGGGGCCGCAGATGTCTTATTTTGAAGAAGGTGAAACCTTCTCTTGGACCCCTATTGTTTTTTTTTTAATAATGTGGAGTCTCCTCGGCAGTCCAAACTCTCTTTTCTAAAAAAGGTGAAACCTTCTCGGGGACCCCAACAATATTTTTTCTTAAAGAAGGTGAAACTATAAGGGAAAACCTTCTCGGGGGCCTCAATGTTTTTTTTTTAAATGTGAAACCTTGTCGGGGGCCCCAAATTGTTTTTTAAGGTGAAACCTTCTTGAGAATTCTAACTGTTTTTTTAAGAAGGAAGAATCTGAAATCTTCTCGGGGGTTTCAGTTGTCTTTTTTTTTAAGAATATGAAACCTTCTAGGGGGTCCCAATGGCTTTTTTGATACAGTGAAACCTTCTCGAGGGTCCAAACTCTCTTTTTTTAAGAAAAGATGGAATCTTCTTGGGGGTCCCAAGTGTCTTATTTTTAAGAACATTAAACCTTCTCAGGGGCCCAAATGTTTTATTTTTAATAATGTGAAATCTTCTCGGGGGTCTCAATTGTTGTTGTTTTTTTTTAATAAAAAAGAAACCTTCTCGGGGATCCCAACTGTTTCTTTTTTAAAGGAAAACCTTCTCGGGGGCCCCAATGTTTTTTTTTTTCAGAAGGTGAAACCTTCTTAAGAACTCTTAACTGTTTTTTTTAAGAAGGATGAATCTGAAATCTTCTCGGAGGTCCCAATTATTGTTTTTTTAAGAATATGAAACCTTCTCGGGGATCCCAATAGGTTTTCTTTAATAATGACAAACCTTCTCGAGGGTTCAAACTCTTTTTTTAAAAAAAGTGGAACCTTCTCGAGGGTCCCACGTGTCTTATTTTTAACAACGTAAAACCTTCTCGAGGGCCACAAATGTCTTATTTTTAATAATGTGAAATCTTCTCGGGGATCTCAATTGTTGATTTTTTTTTTAATAATAAAGAAACCTTCTCGGGGTTCCCAACTGTCTCTTTTTTAAGGGAAAACCTTCTCGGGGGCCCCAATGTTTTTTTTTGAGATTGTGAAACCTTGTTGGGGCCCCAAGTGTCTTATTTTGAAGAGGTGGAAACCTCCTCTGGGGACCAAATTGTTTTTTGTTTAATAGTCTGAAACCTCCTCGGGGTTCCCAACTGTCAGTTTTTTAAGAGGAAACCTTCTCGGGGATCTCAATGTCTTTTTTTTTAAATGTGAAACCTTGTCGGGGCCCAAATTGTTTTTTTTCTACGGTGAAACCTTCTTGAAAACTCTAAATGTTTTTTTTTAAGAAGGATGAATCTGAAATATTGTTGGAGGTCTCAATTGTTTTTTTTTTAAGAATATGAGACCTTCTCTGGGGTCCCAATGGGTTTTGTTAATAATGTGAAACCTTCTCGAGGGTCCAAACTCTCTTTTTTAAAAAAGATGGAACCTTCTTAATTAATAACTCTAACTGTTTTTTTTTTAAGAAGAATGAATCTGAAATCTTCTCGGAGGTCACAATTGTTTTTTTTTTAAGAATATGAAACCTTCTCGGGGGTCCCAATAGGTTTTCTTTAATAATGACAAACCTTCTCGAGGGTCCCACGTGTCTTATTTTTAACAACGTAAAACCTTCTGGGGGGCCTCAAATGTCTTATTTTTAATAATTTGACATCTTCTCGGGGTCTCAACTGTTTTTTTTTTTTTAATCTGAAACCTTCTCGGAGGTCCCAACTGTCAGTTTTTTAAGAGGAAACCTTCTCGGGGACCTCAATGTTTTTTTTTAAAGAATGTGAAACCTTGTTGGGGCCCCAAGTGTCTTATTTTGAAGTTTTGAAGAGGGTGAAACTTTCTCGGGGGACCCAATTGTTTTTTGTTTAATAATCTGAAACCTTCTCGGGGTCTCAACTGTCTGTTTTTTAAGAGGAAACCTTCTCGGGGCCTCAATGTTTTTTTTAAAGAATGTGAAACCTTGTCGGGGCCCAAATTGTTTTTTTCTAAGGTGAAACCTTCTTAAGAACTCTAACTGTTTTTTTTTTAAGAAGAATGAATCTGAAATCTTCTCGGAAGTTCCAGTTGTTTTTTTTTAAGAATATGAAACCTTCTCGGGGGTCCCAGTGGGTTTTTTTAATAATGTGAAACCTTCTCGAAGGTCCAAACTCTCTTTTTTAAAAAAAGGTTATATTTTTAAATTGTCTTTTTTTTTAAGAATATGAAACCTTCTAGGGGGTCCCAATGGGTTTTTTAATACAGTGAAACCTTCTGGAGGGTCGAAACTCTCTTTTTTTTTTAAAAAGGTGGAATCTTCTCGGGGGTCCCAAGTGTCTTATTTTTAAGAACATTAAACCTTCTCGGGGACCCAAAATGTCTTATTTTTAATAAGTGTGAAATCTTCTCTGGGGCCTCAATTGTTTTTTTTTTAATAATAAAGAAACCTTCTCGGGGATCCAAACTGTCTCTTTTTTCAAGGAAAACGTTTTCGGAAACCCGAAGTGTTTTTTTTAAGAATGTGAAACATTCTCGTGGGCCCCAATTGTCTTTTTTTTGGAAGTATATGAAACAAACAGTATTTTTTAAAGAAGTTGAAACCTTATCAACGGCGACATTTGTTTTAGTTTTAAGAATATGAGGGCCCCAAATGTTTTTTTTTTTTTAAGAAGGTGAAACCTTCTTTATTTCTCCTACACTGTGACTAGTTCAGTTGAAAAATCACTCATAGTAGGCGGTGGAATATCATTTGACAGAAACGGCATACCTATAATAATAATTTAATAATAATAATCTATCTGTTCTTATAACATATAACATACATCAGGTTATGTTTTTGTCAAATGTAATTAAACAATTTTAATTAAATAAACAAATAAAATATGCCCCTCTAAAACAAAAGGCTCTTATTTCAATAATTGCTAGCTGGTGCTAGCTTTTGAGTAAAATTCGTTAACTTGGTGTTGCCAAGTTGACGTATGCGCGTATGCCTTTCTCAGGTAGAATAATGTTTTGTCTTGTATGGTCACACTTGTGTAAGCTGAACTTAATCTCACCAGCAGACTAGCTGGAGGCCACAACTTGTCTCAAACTTATCTCACTTAATCAAAAATCGCCAATTTGGTTTCGAAAATGTATTCAGCTGGTCTGCTTCCGCAACCCACAATACAAATACACTAGAGATGGGTCGTTACTTTAGGAACCGTTCCATTGTAGCGCTACCACCGAGTAGCGGAGTGTAGCGCTCCTCGCGACAAAAGTAACACGTTCCACTTGGAACTTGAAACGATATTTGTACGGGAGTTACGGGACGGAAATTCAAGGAACGAAATCATAAAACACGTTTGTCCGAAACGTTACAAGAAACGCAAATAGTGAGGGCTTGGGAACTGAAAAAAAAGAGAATAATCTTTCAGTCATTAAAATAATTGTGTGTTTATCAACACAAAAAAAGATATCAGGAAACGTTTATAAATAGGTATTTATTTTATAATATTTATGAAAAAAAAAAAGAAAAACAAAATGTATGCAACGCAGATCAAAAGTAAAGGTTTAACAATATTTAAATAAACAGATAAAATAAAAAGCAAAGCGGTTTTATCATAAAGCAATCGGCAAAATCAGCAAGTGTTGTATTTTGTTTGAGGGCGGTATCAAAGACGCTGCATATTCGATAATTTTTTGTAAGAATGCGACGGTCGATATAAATGACTCATTATCAGAAAAGATATAAAAGCTTAGGTATAAAATAGTTTATAAATAAGTTTTAATTGAATACATGTATTTCAATAGGAAACGAAAAAATTTGTAAAATCTCAGTCTAGTAGAAGACTGGGAATTAATACAGAAAGTTGCGAAAACAAGACTATAAAAATATTTGTAGTTTTGTTTATTTTATTATTTTTTTTATTAAAATGAAAGTAGAGTGCCCGTCCTAATTGTTGTCAGTATTTATTGTGTCCAGAATGTCCGTTCGCTACATATTGGTACTTGAGATTGGAACATTCGTTCCAAGTTCCAAGCGAACAAGTGGAAGCGTCGTACTCAAACGCCACTCGTGATGAATACGTTCCAAAGTAACTAGTTACTTGGAGCGCTATTTTCTTGTAGCGGTAGCGGTTGTAGCGCTCCACGCGTGGAACGATTTTGCCCATCTCTACAATACACCTCAGTCTCTAATTTGGCCCGCCGTCATTTTCAGCTTACCTACAAAGAAATAACAGTAGAAGCAGGTCTCATGGAACCAATGGGCGAAGGCAGACCGCTTTTAAGTGTACAAGATTTAGAAAATCGATTAGTTTTTACCAAGTGCAAAGTAAGTTCCCGAAAAATCCAACACCCCCAAAAACCTGTAACTTTTAGCCTTTCGTGTTAAACAAACCTGGTCGCCAATGGATATTCGGCGGTGATTTAGGACGAGTGGAAGGACGCAATGTACGACAATACTGGACGCTTTTATTTAGCGACTTACTATTATTTGCCAAAGTGTCTCGAGATCGCGTTTTATTTATTATAGAAGAACCGTTACCTCTAGCTCACATAACCGACATGTTCTTCAACGTTAGGAAAAAAGGTTGCTCCTACCCTTTTGTCGGGGATGCACTCATCCACTTTTTATAGATACCGAATTTAGGATAACGGTAACACCTGGTGGAAGACACGCGAGCAGCCCCACGGTGCACTGTGGCCCCGACCTAACGCGAACGCCCAAGAAGAACGCGGGTAAAAGAACGGTAGTGTTAAGGGCGCCGACGACAGAAATGAAAGCTGTTTGGCAAAACCTTCTACAGAGGCAGATGTAAGTTCGTTTAGTGTAGTAGCACTGTTCTAGCACACTCACAAGTAAGAGTTTCATCGATCTAATGACGTTATACTATAGTTTGTCATAGTGTATCCATAAAGTTTTCTTAAGTTTAGGTATTTAGATTAGAAAATTCAATGCATGTTGGTAAAATTTCATAGTTTAGTTATTATTATTAGAGATTTTTAGACAACAGAATGCGATGGTATAAGTTGGCCCCATTAGTTAAACCCCTCGAAAAACTATTATAAAATAATGAAACACGAACGATTTTTTGTTTGCTTTTTTAACAGTTAGAGAACGGTATTTAATCTTAAGGGTTTTGTCGACTTATTGAATAAAAAATAAACTTGCGTGGTCGCGTGTTAACATGCTTATTTCGGAACTGACGAGAACTGAACCTAATCCATTATGGTTATTAAAATTTATTATAAGTTATTTCTGACGGGATATTATTCAGTTTACTTTGTTGGTGGTTATTACGTGGAGGTGTGTGGACTTTTAGGCAGAAGTCAACATTGTAAAGGCTTTAAAGACTCGCTGTCACGGAACAACAAATGTTAATTTCGCATAGAACTGATTTATAGTTTAAAACCCAAATTATTAAATTGCCTATTTCGTTTGACAAAATGAAAATTATTATGAATAGTAATACCACTAGGGATGGAAACATGTTTTTTACAAACTAGAGGCGAAAATGCGGAGTAAAATACGAAGTGGTCAATTAATTTAACAATCTTTCAACAAACTGAATTGTTTTTAATAATTTCACGTTTGTAAGAAAACGGTTATCGGTTTAAGTGTGACATATTTATCCTTATCATATTTAAACAGTATAAATGCTTGAGTTACAAAAGTCGCCTTTGCTCCACGTTGGCCACCAACGAGCGAATTTCACGAATTTTGTGCAACTTTGCTGGTTCTAAATATTTGAATTCTTGGGCTTGGATCGTTGATGCTCAGCAAGAACCACGGGAAGGTCTGGAGCAGGTCTTGCCGGGAAAGGAGAGGGTTAGGAATGGTTAATGAAGAAAAGAACGTTATACAGTACAGTACAATAGAAATACAATATACAAAACAGGTGGATCTAGATGCAATACAGTTACAATAGGGGATACACTAGAGCTAAAATACAGGATACAGATACAATACAGTTGCAAGGACATACAAAATCAAAAGAAATCTAGCACCAAAAATCGAGACAAATGAATACCCAAGCAAGCACACCCGATGGAACTCGCAACGAAATCTACAAGATCGCAGTACTCCCACGCCCAAGAAAGGAACGCAGCCGATAAATCCAAGGCCGTCTTACGTCTTAGAGATGCAACCCAGCGTCTAACGGCCGACAAAACCCTCCAGGGCCAAGAGCTTCTGACGACATGCAGAAATCGAATTGGGAACCAAAGGATGCACTGTTGCAAAATTAATACCCAAGCAAGTACACCAAGAAAACAAACAAAACGTTTACACCACTGTTGCGAAGTTAAGTTAGTAACACATACAATATACAATACAAAATGGTTCAATTACAAAAGTTACAATATACAAAGTGCTCCACTTTTGCCACCAAAGAGCGATGACTCTGATCGCTTGTTGCTGTTGCCCGGCAAGAACCAAACAATACGAGGAGGCTGGAGCGCGTCTCGCCATGAAAAGAGAGGATATTCTAATGCCGTACTTTATGGATGCTGAATGCCGTGATTTGATGCATATTTTAAAATAAATTAAAAGAAAAATCGGTAATTTTTGAAAAAATGTCCTTTGTGTTCACAACACCAACGCAAAGTATTTTCAGTAATATTTATTAACAATAAATTACAAATTCTCAAAGATTTGTTGCTTTTACGCCAAAACGACACGGTGATGTTGTCGCCATCAGATCGAAATCAAAACTGAACACAAAGGACCGAAATAGTGACTTTTGCTCAGGCAGTTCACCTGACAGTGACGTCATCGTACGCCATGATGAGATTGCAGAAATTATTTTTCATATTTTAGCCGGAAAATTGTACATTTTTGGGGTTAATTTAACGTTGTTTAAACAAATTCGCTTGTCTTTAATGACTTCATGTTTAAATATAATTTATGGCCGGTTTCTGGAACGATATTTAACCGACCAGTTAGTTTAACTCTCCGATAAATTAGTAAATGGGTTGCTAGAAACAAATTGTCAGTTTTAACTGAGCCAAAATGCACAGTTAAACTAACGCGGCATGGAGGTCCGTTAAATTTTATCTGACGCATGCGCAGTCACTAATTATCAAATTGTTGAATGCAAATGGTCGCTGTTTCGTGTTTTGTTTTGATTTTTGATTTCGATTTTGGAGTGTTGGTGTTGTTCTGCAAGGATTACTTCAGCAATTTCAACAAATTAACTACAATTTAGTGAAAACAAAATCAGTTCTTTTCAGAACTTCGCGTCTGCGGGGTCAGAGAGAATGGAACTTGCTCGGGTATTCGAGAGTTCAAGTTCTTCCTCTGATGAGGAATTGGGTGACCTTTTAGTGGTTGTGGATAGGGTGAAAGTATTCAGAGATAGACGTAACCCTTTCACACTGTGCATTGTAACTTTGGGCAATTTCCTGCCATGCCAATTTTTTTTTGGCCACGGTTATAGCATCTGACTCCTTGTTTTCTATGACACTTTTAAAATCGGCCGTAACTAGTTCAAAAAGCATATTTTTCTCTCTTTCGGTGAAATTTTTACCTCTAATGCGTTTATCACCCATTTTGATATTTGAATATGTCAAAAATTACCGACATTTATAGTAGCGCCATCTATGCGATTTTAAAAAAATCCTTAGTTCAGGATACAACCGCCAGTTAGTTATCCGACCTACAAACTAACTGGAGAATGTTTTCAGAAACCGAACTGAATTTTAACTGTCCGATAAATTTAACGGACAGTTAGTTAACAGACCAGTTAAATATGGTTCGAGAAACCGGCCATTAGTCTTGCAAAATTTTCCAAAAATTAGGAGATTTGTCAAAATACGAATCGCGGACGCCGATAAATTAATACTCAAATAGTACTCACCTTGTTTTCAGCCTTTTTGGAAAAATATCCACATTCCGCCGTGTTCAGAGCAACAATACAGTTAATTTTCAACAATATTTATTAGAAATAGCTTTAAAATTCGCGAAAACGTGAAAAGACACGCCAAAGTTGTTGCCATCAGATCGAAATCAAAACTAAACACAAAGGAGCGAAATAGTGAACTTTGCTCAGGCAGCTCACGTGACAGTGACGTCATCGTACGCCATGATGAGATTGCAGAAATTATTTTGCTAATTTTAGCCGAAAAATTGCACATTTGTGGGGTTAGTTTAACGTTGTTTAAACAAATTGAAGTGTTTTTAATAACTTCATGTTTAAGTATGATTTAGTCTTGCAAAATTTCCCAAAAATTTAGAGATTTGTCAAAATACGAATCGCGGACGCCGATAAATTAATACTCAAATAGTACTTACCTTGTTTCCAGTCCTTTTTGGAAAAATATCCACATTATGTCGTGTCCATAGCACCAAAACAGCACATTTTCATTAATATTTGTTAGAAGTAACTTTAAAATTCGAGAAAACGTGTTATTTTTACACCAAAACGACACGCCGAAGTTGTCGCCATCAGATCGAAATCAAAACTGAACACAAAGGTGCGAAATAGTGACCTTTATACAGGTCGCTCACGTGACAATGACGTCATCGTACGCCATGATAAGATTGCAGAAATTATTTTTCTAATTTTAGCCGGAAAATTGCACATTTTCAGAGTTAATTTAATGTTATTTAAACAAATTTACTTGTTTTTAATCACTTCATGTTTAAATGTTATTTAGTCTTGTAAAATTTCCTAAAAATTTAGAGATTTGTCAAAATACGAATCACGGACGCCGATAAATTCAAATTCAAATCGTACTTACCTTGTTTTCGGTCCTTTTTGGAAAAATAACCACATTCCCTCGTGTTCGGAGCACCAATACAGCACATTTTCATTAATATTTATTAGAAATAACTTTAAAATTCGTGAAAACGTGTCATTTTTACACTATAATGACACGCCGAAGTTGTCGCCATCAGATCGAAATCAAAACTAAACACAAAGGAGCGAAATAGTGACTTTTAGACAGGTAGTTCACGTGACAGTGACGTCGTCATACGCCATGATGAGATTGCAGAAATTATTTTTATAATTTTAGCCGGAAAATTGCACATTTTCGGAGTTAATTTAACGTTGTTTAAAAAATTGACTTGTTTTTAATAACTTCTTGTTGAAATGTTATTTAGTCTTGTAAAATTTCCCAAAAATTTAGAGATTTGTCAAAATACGAATCACGGACGCCGATAAATTAACACACTCAAATCGTACTTACCTTGCTTTCGGTCCTTTTTGGAAAAATATCCACATTCCGTTGTGTTGAGCACCAACACAGGACATTTTCAATAATATTTATTAGAAATAACTTTAAAATTGGCGAAAACGTGTTATTTTTACACCAAAAAGACCCGCCGATGTCGTCGCCACCAGATCGAAATCAGAACTAAACACAAAAGAGCGAATTAGTGAACTTTGTTCAGGTAGCTCACGTGACAGTGACGTCGTCCTACGCCATGATGAGATTGCAGAAATTATTTTTTCTAATTTTAGCCGGAAAATTGCACATTTTTGGGGTTAATTTAACGTTGTTTAAGCAAATTGAATAGTTTTTAATAACTACATGTTTAAATATTATTTAGTCTTGCAAAATTTCCCAAAAATTTAAAAATTTGTCAAAATACGAATCACGGACGCCGATAAATTAATACTCTAATCGTACTTACCTTGTTTTCGGTCCTTTTTGGAAAAATATCCACATTCCGTCGTGTTGAGCTCCAACACAGGACATTTTCAATAATATTTATTAGAAATAACTTTAAAATTGGCGAAAACGTGTTATTTTTACACCAAAAAGGCCCGCCGATGTTGTCGCCATCAGATCGAAATCAAAACTAAACACAAACGAGCGAATTAGTGAACTTTGTTCAGGTAGCTCACGTGACAGTGACGTCGTCCTACGCCATGATGAGATTGCAGAAATTATTTTTCTAATTTTAGCCGGAAAATTGCACATTTTTGGGGTTGATTTAACGTTGTTTAAACAAATTGAATGGTTTTTAATAATTACATGTTTAAATATTATTTAGTCTTGTAAAATTTCCCAAAAATTTAGAGATTTGTCAAAATACGAATCACGGACGCCGATAAATTCAAATTCAAATCGTACTTACCTTGTTTTCGGTCCTTTTTGGAAAAATAACCACATTCCCTCGTGTTCGGAGCACCAATACAGCACATTTTCATTAATATTTATTAGAAAATAATTTTAAAATTCGTGAAAACGTGTCATTTTTATACTAAAACGACACGCCGAAGTTGTCGCCATCAGATCGAAATCAAAACTGAACACAAAGGTGCGAAATAGTGACCTTTATACAGGTAGCTCACGTGATAGTGACGTCATCATACGCCATGATGAGATTGCAGAAATTATTTTTCTAATTTTAGCTGGAAAATTGCACATTTTGGGGTTAATTTAACGTTGTTTAAACAAATTGACTTGTTTTTAATAACTTCATGTTTAAATGTTATTTAGTCCTGTAAAATTTCCTAAAAATTTAGAGATTTGTCAAAATACGAATCACGGACGCCGATAAATTCAAATTCAAATCGTACTTACCTTGTTTTCGGTCCTTTTCGGAAAAATAACCACATTCCGTCGTGTTGAGCACCAACACAGGACATTTTCAATAATATTTATTAGAAATAACTTTAAAATTGGCGAAAACGTGTTATTTTTACACCAAAACGACACGCCGAAGTTGTCGCCATCAGATCGAAATCAAAACTGGACACAAAGGTGCGAAATAGTGACCTTTAGACAGGTAGCTCACGTGACAGTGACGTCATCATACGCCATGATGAGATTGCAGAAATTATTTTTATAATTTTAGCCGGATAATTGCACATTTTCGGAATTAATTTAACGTTGTTTAAACAAATTGTCTTGCTTTTAATAACTTCATGTTTAAATGTTATTTAGTCTTGTAAAATTTCCCAAAAATTTAGAGACTTGTCAAAATACGAATCACGGACGCCGATAAATTCAAATTCAAATCGTACTTACCTTGTTTTCGGTCCTTTTTGGAAAAATATCCACATTATGTCGTGTTCAGAGCACCAAAACAGCACATTTTCATTAATATTTATTAGAAATAGCTTTAAAATTCGTGAAAACGTGTTATTTTTCCACCAAAACGACACGCCGAAGTTGTCGCCATCAGATCGAAATCAAAACTGAACATAAAGGAGCGAAATAGTGACCTTTATACAGGTAGCTCACGTGACCGTGACGTCATCGTACGCCATGATGAGATTGCAGAAATTATTTTTCTAATTTTAGCTGGAAATTTGCACATTTTGGGGTCAATTTAACGTTGTTTAGACAAATTGAATTGTTTTTAATAACTTCATGTTTAAATATAATTCAGTCTTGCAAAATTTCCCAAAAATTTAGAGATTTGTCAAAATACGAATCACGGACGCCGATAAATTCAAATTCAACTTGTACTTACCTTGTTTTCGGTCCTTTTTGGCAAAATATCCACATTTCCTCGTGTTCAGAGCACCAATACAACACATTTTCAATAATCTTTATTAGAAATAACATTACAATTGGCGAAAACGTGTTATTTTTACACCAAAACGACACGCCGAAGTTGTCACCATCAGATCGAAATCAAAACTGAACACAAAGGTGCGAAATAGTGACCTTTAGATAGGTAGCTCACGTGACAGTGACGTCATCATACGCCATGATGAGATTGCAGAAATTATTTTTATAATTTTAGCCGGAAAATTGCACATTTTCGGAGTTAATTTAACGTTGTTTAAACAAATTGTCTTGTTTTTAATAACTTCATGTTTAAATGTTATTTAGTCTTGTAAAATTTCCTAAAAATTTAGAGATTCGTCAAAATACGAATCGCGGACGCCGATAAATTAATACTCAAATCGTACTTACCTTGTTTTCGGTCCTTTTTGGAAAAATATCCACATTACGTCGTGTTCAGAGCACCAAATCAGCACATTTTCAATAATATTTATTAGAAACAACATTAAAATTGGCGGAAACGTGTTATTTTTACGCTAAAACGACACGCCGAAGTTGTCGCCATCAGATCGAAATCAAAACTGAACACAAAGGTGCGAAATAGTGCTTTTGTGCAGGTAGGTCACGTGACAGTGACGTCATCGTACGCCATGATGAGATTGCAGAAATTATTTTTCTAATTTTAGCCGAAAAATTGCACATATTCGGGGTTAATTTAACGTTGTTTAAACAAATTGATTCATTTTTAATAACTCCATGTTAAAATGTTATTTAGTCTTGCAAAATTTCCCAAAAATTTTGAGATTTGTCAAAAGACGAATCACGGACGCCGATAAATTAAAACTCAAATCGTACTTACCCTGTTTCCGCTCCTTTTTGGAAAAATATCCTCATTCCGTCGTGTTCAGAGCACCAACACAGCACATTTTTAATAATATTTATTAGAAATAACTTTAAAATTCGTGAAAATGTACTATTTTTAAGTGGATACGGAGCTCCGGGTCCTCGGATGTTGCTGCCACTAGACCGAAATCAAAACTGAATGCAAAGTATAGAAACATGTGACTTTGCTCAGGTAGCTCAGGTGCAAATTTTTGGGTTAATTTAACAATATTTAAACAAATTGAATTGTTTGTAATAACGTCAATAACTAAAGGCTGATCACAGAGTTTTCAGATTAGGTTATGTTTGTTTTCCGATTCACGAATGATGAGTTGCCTAAAATACAGGGGCGAAAACTGTTAATCAATGAAATGAAAAATATTACCGTAGTTTATGCCAATCTGAAAAGTTTTTGATCACCCGATATCACTGTTACATTAATTCTTACCAGTTGGAACTATAAGTGCGCCACTGATCGATGTACTACTGTAGATAGAGCGCCATTGTAGTGGTTCACTAGTAAATGTCATATTCCTTACCAAATTTGGAACAACACTATAATAAACACACCTTTGCACTAGAACTAGAATGTTTGTGTCCTAACCTTTTTTTTATACTGAAATATGGAACTTTCAGTGTTTATCACTCGTGTCATCAAGATTCAGAAGAATGAAGTCCAAGTAGCAGCTTAATTTATGATGTTCATCGAAAATTCCTTCATAATATCCAAAAATTCAAAAATTCAAAATTTAGCCTTGGCTGTGATCGAACTATGTCAATTTCATTCTATTGGGACAAGTCGACAACGTTACGTCATCTCGACCGCCGCGGAATTCTATTCTAACTTGCATCTTTTGTACAGATGGCGCGATAAATTCCCCAGCTCGACTAGGAACCGCGCACTCCGCTTCTACCACGTGTTTCTGCGTTATTTAACCTCAATTCCATTTATATGTCCAATTCTTATAACTCTGATATTGAACTACAACTGAACAAGTATCAAAGTTTAAGAAAAGCAGAAGAAATGAAAAATTGAATCAAAATTTGAAAACCAAAAATTTGCCAGTCAACAAATTAAAAAATCCAAATTCAATTTTGACACAGTTTTCTACGGTCTTTTTCCACAGTGGGGCAACGTTAGGTTAATTTTTTATTTTAAGATTTTTCAGTTTCTCATTTCTTGAAGTTCTCGATTTGTACTTTTTGGATTTCAGAATTTGTTCAATTTCTCAGTTTTTAAAAATTGCGTACGGGTTTTTTTTTTATTATTATTATTTCATATTTAAAATAAAAACTAGAAAAATTGCAAATAAAAAATTGAAGAAACGAAAAATTGGAAAATGAAGAAATTGAAAACCTAAAATTGCAATTAAAATATTGAAAAATCGAAAAATTAAAAAAATTAAGAAAACCCGAAACCAAAAATTGTAAATAGAAAAATTGAGACATGATAAACTGAAAAATTGAACAACTGAAAATTAAACATTTGCAAATCCACAAATTGAAAAATTTCACATTGAAAAAAAGACAAATTATTAAATCAGAACATTGAAAAACCGAAAAACTGAAAAAATTACAATAATAAAAAACCGAAACGACCAACTGCAAATCGAAAATTTGAAGAACTGAAAAATTGAAATCCAAATATTGAAAAATTAAAAATCGAAAATTTGAAAAATCCAATAGATGAAAAAGTTTTAAAGTCCAATAAAGAAAAGACGAAGATTCTAAAATCGTAAAATTGTAAAAGTTTTTTTTTTTAAAATTGCAAATTGAATAATCCAAAAATTAAAAAAATTCACATTGAAAACAGAAAAGTTACAAAATCAAGATATTGAAAAACCGAAAAATTGAAAAAATAAATCTAAATTTAAAATATTCACGTTGAAAATATGTAGAAAGTTTCTAGATATGTTTATTAATTTTTGGTTTTTTCAATTTTTCAATTTTTTAAAGTTTCGATTGTTTAATTTCTCGATTTTTCAAATGTTTCTTCAATTCTACAGTTTAATTTTAAATTTAATTAATTGAAAAATGGAAAAATTCTAAAATTGTAAAATTGTCTATGGGATTTTTTTTTAATTATTATATTTCATATTTAAAATGAAAACTAAAAAAATTGCAAATAAAAAATTGAAGAAACGTTAAATTGGAAAATGAAGAAATTGAAAACCTAAAATTGCACTTAAAATATGGAAAAATCAAAAAATTAAAAAATTAAAAAAATTAAGAAACCACGAAACTAAAAATTGTAAATAGAAATATTGAGACATGATAAACTGAAAAATCGAACAACTGCAAATCCACAAATTGAAAAATATATTGAAAAATGAGAAATTATTAAATGAGAACATTGAAAAACCGAAACGAAAAACTGCATTTTGAAAACATGAAAAATTGGAAAATCAAAAAATTGAAAACCGAAAAATTGGAAAATCCAAAAATTGAGAAATTTCACATTAAAAAAAGAAAAGTTAAAAAATCAGAACATTGAAAAACCGAAAAATTGATAAAATTATGAAAATAAAAAACCGAAACGACCAATTGCAAAGCGAAAATTTGAGGAACTGAAAAATTGAAATCCTAATATTGAAAAACTAAAAATCAAAAATTCGAAAAGTCCAATAAATGAAAAAGTTTAAAGTCCAATAATTGAAAAAACGAAGATTCTAAAATCGTAAAATTATAAAAGTTTTTTTTTTTTTAATTATAATACTTATTAGGTCATATTCAAAATGAAAACTAGAAAAATTGCAAATCAAAAATTGAAGAAACGGAAGATTGAAAAATGAAGAAACTAAAAATTCTAAAAGTTCAAAAATAAAAATATTGAAAATCGAAAAACTGCAATTCAAAATTCAAAAAATTGAAAAAATAAAGAAAATAAACCGAAACGAAAAATTCCAGATAGAACACATGAAAAATTGAAAAATCGAAAATTTGAAGACCGAAAAATTGAAAAAATAAATAAAAATTGAAAATATTCACATAGTAAAATCAGAACATGGAAAATCTGAAAAATTAATTGCAAATCGAAAATTTGAAGAAATGAAAAATTCTAAAATTGTAAAATTGCGTATGGATTTTTTTTAATTATTATTTCAAATTTAAAATGAAAACTAGAAAAATTGCAAATAAAAAATTGAAGAAACGAAAAAACGGAAAAGAAGAAATGAGGAAACGAAAAATTGTAAAATGAAGAAATTGAAAACCTAAAGTTGCAATTAAAATATTGAAAAATCGAAAAATTAAAAAAATTAAGGAAACCCGAAACCGAAAATTGTAAATAGAAAAATTGAGACATGGTAAACTGAAAAATCGAACAATTGAAAACTAAACATTTGCAAATCCACAAAATTTTACATTGAAAAACCGAAAAATTTAAAAAATTATGAAAATAAAATCCGAAACGACCAATTGAAAATTTGAAGAACTGAAAAATTGAAATCCAAATATTGAAAAACTAAAAATCGAAAATTTGAAAAGTCCAATAAATGAAAAGGTTTTAAAGTTTAATAATTGAAAAGACGAAGATTCTAAAATCGAAAAATTGTAAAAGTTTTTTTTTTAATTATAATTATTAGTTCATATTCAAAATGAAAACTAGAAAAATCGCAAATCAAAAATTGAAGAAACGAAAGATTGAAAAATGAAGAAATTAAAAATTCTAAAAGTTGAAAAATAAAAAGACTGAAAGCTGAAAAACTGCAATTCAAATTGTTGAAAAATCCAAAAATTAAAAAATGAAAACCGAAACGAAAAATTCCAGACAGAAAACATGAAAAATTGAAAAATCGAAAAATTGAAGACCGAAAAATTACAAATCGAAAAATTGAAAAAATAAATCCAAATTGAAAATATTCACACAGAAAAATCAAAATATCGAAAATCTGAAAACTTGCAAATCGAAAATTTGAAGAAATGAAAAATTGAATCAAAATTTGAAAACTAAAAATTTGCCAGTCAACAAATTAAAAAATCCAAATTAAATTTTGCCACAGTTTTCTACGGTCTTTTTCCACATTGGGGCAACGTTAGGTTAATTTTTTATTTTAAGATTTTTCAGTTTCTCATTTCTTGAAGTTCTCGATTTGTACTTTTTGGATTTTACAATTTGTTCAGTTTCTCAGTTTCTAGATATATTTATTAATTTTTTCAATGTTTCGATTTTTTAAAGTTTCGATTCTTTAATGTCTCGATTTTTCAAATGTTTCTTTAATTCTACAGTTTAATTTTAAATTGAATTAATTGAAAAATGGAAAAATTCTAAAATTGTAAAATTGCGTATGGGATTTTTTTTTAATTATTATTATTTCATATTTAAAATGAAAACTAGAAAAATTGCAAATAAAAATTGAAGAAACGAAAAATTGGAAAATGAAGAAATTGAAAACCTAAAATTGCAATTAAAATATTGAAAAATGTAAAAATTAAAAAAATTACGAAATCCCGAAACCAAAAATTGTAAATAGAAAAACTGAAAAATTTCACATTAAAAAAAGCAAAGTTATAAAATCAGAACAGTGAAAAACCGAAAAATCGAAAATTTGAAAAGTCCAATAAATGAAAAAGTTTGAAAGTCCAATAATTGAAAAGACGAAGATTCTAAAATCGTAATATTGTTTTTTTTTAATTATAATTATTAGTTTATATTCAAATTGCCCATCACAAATTGAAGAAACGAAAGATTGAAAATTGAAGAAAAAAATTCTAAAAGTTGAAAAATAAAAAAATTGAAAACCGAAAAACTGCAATTCAAAATATTGAAGAATCCAAAAATTAAAAAAAGAAAAACCGAAACGAAAAATTGAACACATGAAAAGCTGAAAAATTGAAAAATCAGAACATTGGAAAAACGAAAAATTGAAAAGATAAAGAAAATAAACCTAAGCGAAAAATTCCAGATAGGAAACATGAAAAACTGAAAACCGAAAAATTGCAAATTGAAAAATCAAAAAATTAAAAAATTTCACATTGAAAACAGAAAAGTTACAAAATCAAGATATTGAAAAACCGAAAAATTGAAAAAATAAACCCAAATTGAAAATATTCACATTGAAAAATAGAAAGTTTCTAGATATATTTATTAATTTTTGATTTTTTTAATTTTTCGAATTTTTTAAATTTCGATTGTTTAATTTTTCGATTTTTCAAATGTTTCTTTAATTCTACAGTTTAATTTTAAATTTAATTAATTGAAAAATGGAAACGTTCTAAAATTGTAAAAGTGCGTATGGGATTTTTTTAAATTATTATTTCATATTTGAAATGAAAACTAGAAAAATTGCAAAATAAAAAACTG
Source organism: Zophobas atratus (assembly GCA_022388445.1). Taxonomy (NCBI): domain Eukaryota; kingdom Metazoa; phylum Arthropoda; class Insecta; order Coleoptera; family Tenebrionidae; genus Zophobas; species Zophobas atratus. The sequence continues at coordinate 56,241,389 of CM039442.1, forward strand.
AAGAAACGAAAAAATGGAAAAGAAGAAATGAAGAAACGAAAAATTGGAAAATGAAGAAATTGAAAACCTAAAATTGCAATTAAAATATTGAAAAATCGAAAAATTAAAAAAATTAAGAAAACCAGAACCCAAAAATTGAAAATAGAAAAATTGAGACATGATAAAATGAAAAATTGAACAATTGCAGATCCACAAATTGAAAAATTTCACATTGAAAAAAGACAAATTATTAAATCAGAACATTGAAAAACCGAAACGAAAAATTGCATTTTGAAAAATCAAAAAATTGAAAACCGAAAAATTGAAAAATCCAAATATAGAAAAACTAATAATCGAAAATTTGAAAAGTCCAATAAATGAAAAAGTTTTAAACTCCAATAATTCAAAAGACGAAGATTCTAAAATCGTAAAATTGTAAAAGTTTTTTTTTAATTATAATTATTAGTTCATATTCAAAATGAAAACTAGGAAAATCGCAAATCAAAAATTGAAGAAACGAAAGATTGAAAAATGAAGAAACTAAAAACTCCAAAAGTTGAAAAATAAAAAAGTTGAAAACCGAAATTCTGCAATTCAAAATGTTGAAAAATCCAAAAATTAAAAAAAGAAAAACCGAAACGAAAAATTGAACACACGAAAAACTGAAAAATTGAAAAGATAAAGAAAATAAGCCGAAGAGAAAAATTCCAGATAGGAAACATGAAAAATTGAAAAATTGAATAATTGGAGACCGAAAAATTGCAAATTGATAAATCCAAAAATTAAAAAATTTCACATTGAAAACAGAAAAGTTACAAAGTCAAGATATTGAAAAAACCGAAAAATTGAAAAATAAATCCAAATTGAAAATATTCACCTTGAAAATAAAAAGTTTCTAGATATATTTATTAATTTTTGGTTTTTTCAATTTTTCGATTTTTTAATTTCTCGATTTTTCAAATGTTTTTTTAATTCTGCAGTTTAATTTTAAATTTAATTAATTAAAAAATGGAAAATTCCAAAAATTGTAAAATTGCCTATGGAATTTTTTTTTAATTATTATTTCATATTTAAAATGAAAATTAGAAAAATTGCAAATGAAAAATTGAAGAATCGAAAAAAGGGAAAAGAAGAAATGAAGAAACGAAAAATTAGAAAATGAAAAAATTGAAAACCTAAAATTGCAATTAAAATATTGAAAAATTGAAAAATTAAAAAAATTAAGAAAACCCGAAACCAAACATTGTAAATAGAAAAATTGAGACATGATAAATTGGAAAATCGAACAATTGTAAATCCACAAATTGAAAAATTTCACATTGAAAAAAAAAACGAATTATTAGATCATAACATTGAAAAACCGAAACGAAAAATTGCATTTTGAAAACATGAAAAATTGGAAAATCAAAAAATTGAAAACCGAAAAATTGAAAAATCCAAAAATTGATAAATTTCACATTAAACAAAGAAAATTTATAAAATCAGAACATTGAAAAACCGAAAAATTGAAAAAATTATAAAAATTAAAAACCGAAACGACCAATTGCAAATCGAAAATTTGAAGAACTGAAAAACTGAAATCCAAATATTGAAAAACTAAAATTCGGAAATTTGAAAAGTCCAATAAATTAAAAAGTTTGAAAGTCCAATAATTGAAAAGACGAAGATTCTAAAATCGTAAAATTGTAAAAGTTTTTTTTAATTACATTTATTAGTTCATATTCAAAATGAAAACTTGGAGAATTGCAAGTCAAAAATTGGAGAAACGAAAGATTGAAAAATGAAGAAATTAAAAATTCTAAAAGTTGAAAAATTCAAAAAATAAAGAAAATAAACCGAAACGAAAAATTCCAGGTAGAAAACATGAAAAATTGAAAAATCGAAAAATTGAAGACCGAAAAATTGCAAATCGAAAAATTGAAAAATCCAGGAATTAAAAAATTTCACATTGAAAACAAAAAAGTTACAAAGTCAGGATATTGAGAAATCGAAAAATTGAAAAAATAAATCCAAATTGAAAATATTCACACAGAAAAATCAGAACATCGAAAAGCTGAAAAATTGCAAACCGAAAATTTGAAGAAATGATAAACTGAATTGAATTGAAAATAGAATCAAAATTTGAAAACTAAAAATTTGCCAGTCAACAAATTAAAAAATCCAAATTCAATTTTGCCAGTTTTCTACGGTCTTTTTCCACAATGGGGCAACGTTAGGTTAATTTTTTATTTTAAGATTTTTCAGTTTCTCATTTCTTGAAGTTCACGATTTGTACTTTTTGGATTTTACAATTTGTTCAATTTTTCAGTTTTTAGATTAATTTTTGGTTGTTTAAATTTTTCGATTTTTTGAAGTTTCGATTGTTTAATTTCTCTATTTTTCAAATGTTTCTTTAATTGTACAGTTTAATTTTAAATTTAATTAATTGAAAAATGGAAAAATTCCAAATTATTATTATTTCATATTTAAAATGAAAACTAGAAAAATTGCAAATAAAAAATTGAAGAAACGAAAAATTGGAAAATGAAGAATTTGAAAACCTAAAATTGCAAATGCAATATTGAAAAATCGAAAAATTAAAAAAATTAAGAAAACCCGAAACCAAAAATTGTAAATATAAAAATTGAGAAATTTCACATTAAAAAAAAGTTATAAAATCAGAACATTGAAAAATCGAAAAATCGAAAATTTGAACAGTCCAATAAATGAAAAAGTTTAATAATTGAAAAGACGAAGATTCTAAAATCGTAACAATGTAAAATTTTTTTCCAATTATAATTATTAATTCATATTCAAAATGAAAACTAGAAAAATTGCAAATCAAAAATTGAAGAAAGGAAAGATTGATAATAATAATAATAATAATAATTAAATTGAAAAAATAAAGAAAATAAACTGAAACGAAAAATTCCAGACAGAAAACATGAAAAATTGAAAAATCGAAAAATTGAAGACCGAAAAATTGCAAATCGAAAAATTGAAAAATCCAGGAATTAAAAAATTTCACATTGAAAACAAAAAAGTTACAAAGTCAGGATATTGAGAAATCGAAAAATTGAAAAAATAAATCCAAATTGAAAATATTCACACAGAAAAATCAGAACATCGAAAAGCTGAAAAATTGCAAACCGAAAATTTGAAGAAATGATAAACTGAATTGAATTGAAAATAGAATCAAAATTTGAAAACTAAAAATTTGCCAGTCAACAAATTAAAAAATCCAAATTCAATTTTGCCAGTTTTCTACGGTCTTTTTCCACAATGGGGCAACGTTAGGTTAATTTTTTATTTTAAGATTTTTCAGTTTCTCATTTCTTGAAGTTCTCGATCTGTACTTTTTGGATTTTATAATTTGTTCAGTTTCTCAGTTTTTAGATTAATTTTAGGTTTTTTCAATTTTTTGATTTTTCAAATGTTTCTTTAATTCTACAGTTTAATTTTAAATTTAATTAATTGAAAAATGGAAAAATTCTAAAATTGTAAAATTGCGTAAGGAATTTTTTTTTATTAGTATTATTTCATATTTACAATGAAAACTAGAAAAATTGCAAGTAAAAAATTGAAGAAACGAAAAATTGGAAAATGAAGAAATTGAAAACCTAAAATTGCAAATAAAATATTGAAAAATTGAAAAATTAAAAAAATTAAGAAAACCCGAAACCAAAAATTGTAAATAGAAAAATTGAGACATGATAAACTGAAAAATCGAACAATTGAAAACTAAACATTAGCAAATCCACAAATTGAAAAATTTCACACTGAAAAAAAGACAAATTATTAAATCAGAACATTGAAAAACCGAAACGAAAAAATTGCATTTTGAAAACATGAAAAATTGGAAAATCAAAAAATTGAAACCCGAAAAATTGAAAAATCCAAAAATTGAAAAATCCAAAAATTGAAAAATCCAAAAATTGAAAAATTTCACATTAAAAAAAGAAAAGTTATAAAATCAGAACATTGAAAAACCGAAAAATTGAAAAAAATATGAAAATAAAAAACCGAAACGACCAATTGCAAATCGAAAATTTGAAGAACTGAAAAACTGAAATCCAAATATTGAAAAACTAAAAATCGAAAATTTGAAAAGTCCAATAAATGAAAAAGTTTCAAAGACCTATAATTGAAACGACGAAAATTCTAAAATCGTAAAATTGTAAAAGTTTTTTTTTAATTATAATTATTATTAGTTCATATTCAAAATGAAAACTAGAAAAATTCCAAATCAGAAATTGAAGCAACAAAAGATTGAAAAATGAAGAAAGTAAAAATTCTAAAAGTTGAAAATCCAAAAATTGAAAAAAAAGGAAAACCGAGACGAAAAATTGAACACACGAAAAACGGAAAAATTGAAAAATCAGAACATTGGAAGAACGAAAAATTGAAAAAATAAAGAATATAAACCGAAACGAAAAATTACAGATAGAAAACGTGAAAAATTGAAAAATCGAAAAATTGAAGACGGAAAAATTGCAAAATCGAAGAATTAAAAACTTTCACATTGAAAACAGAAAAGTTGCAAAATCAGGATATTGAAAAACCGCAAAATTGAAAAAATAAACCCAAATTGAAAATATCCATATAAAAAAATCATAACATCGAAAATCTGAAAAATTACAAATCGAAAATTTAAAGAAATGAAAAATTTAATCAAAATTTGAAAACTAAAAATTTGCCAGTCAACAAATTAAAAAATCCAAATTGAATGTTGCCACAGTTTTCTATGGTCTTTTTCCACAGTCGGGCAACATTAGGTTAATTTTTTATTTTAAGATTTTTCAGTTTCTCATTTTTGAAGTTCTCGATCTGTACTTTTTGGATTTTACAATTTGTTCAATTTCTCAGTGTCTAGATATATTTATTAATTTTGGTTATTTCAGTTTTTCGATTTTTCAAATGTTTCATTAATTTTACAGTTTAATTTTAAATTTAATTAAATGAAAAATGGAAAAGTTCTAAAATTGAAAAATTGCGAATGGGATTTTTTTTAATTATTATTATTTCATATTTAAAATGAAAACTAGAAAAATTGCAAATAAAAAATTGAAGAAACGAAAAAATGGAAAAGAAGGAATGAAAAAACCAAAAATTGGAAAATGACGAAATCGAAATCCTAAAACTGCCATTAAAATATTGAAAAATCGAAAAATTAAAAAAAAATAAGAAAACCCAAAACCAAAAATTGTAAATAGAAAAATTGATACATCATAGACTGAAAAATCGAACAATTGAAAATTAAACATTTGCAAATCCACAAATTGAAAAATTTCACATTGAAAAAAAGACAAATTATTAAATCAAAACATTGAAAAACCGAAACGACCAATTTCAAATCGAAAATTTGAAGAACTGAAAAATTGAAATCCAAATATTGAAAAACTAAAAATCGAAAATTTGAAAAATCCAATAAATGAAAAAGTTTTAAAGTCCAATAATTGAAAAGACGAAGATTCTAAAATCGTAAAATTGTAAAAGTTTTTTTTTTAAATTATAATTATTAGTTCATATTCAAAATGAAAACTAGGAAAATTGCACATCAAAAATTGAAGAACCGAAAGATTGAAAAATGAAGAAATTAAAAATTCTAAAAATTGAAAAAAAAAATTGAAAAGAGAAAAACTGCAATTCAAAATGTTGAAAAACCCAAAAATTAAAAAAAAGAAAAACTGAAACGAAAAATTGAAAAATTGCAAACCGAAAATTTGAACGAATGAAAAATTGAGTCAAAATTTGAAAACTAAAAATTTGGCAGTCAACAAATTAAAAAAATCCAAATTGAATTTTGACACAGTTTTCTACGGTCTTTTTCCACAATAATTAAGAAGTGTTATGATGTAACACTTAAGTATTGGCATCCAGAAACGTTATTCGAAATTAGATGAACAAAGACGCGCCCTGATTAAGTGAATTTCATGAAATCTCCTTATCTAAACAAATCTAATGTGTGTTGTAACCAATTAACGATTAAAATCCTAACATGAACTGTGAATTTAGAAACACTGACGATGATGGGGCCAATTTATCAGGTTATCGCAATTAGGTTTAAATTAGTGAAAGTAAGAGATTTAAAAGAGTTAGTTCGTTTCCTTTAGGGTGACTTTATGGATATTCTGTAGAACTGATAGTGTTGTTGTTGCGCACGCAGCTTCCACGTAAACGCGGGCATGGACGGCAGCTCATTTAGCAGCCCGTTAGAATCTCCCGACGCTCCAATAACCTCCTCCGTGGCCACCTTGCAGTCTGCAGAATCGCTCTCCTTCCGTCGGCAGGTGCGTCTGTGTAGCGGTCACTGCAGCGAACCAGTAGATACCTCCTGCCTACCTGCACAAGTCCGCAACCCGCCACACGAGCCCCCCTCACTGCCCACGCAAACGTCACTGACCAAGACTCCCGACACCCCATCCGCAAACATATCCCCCAGTCGTCGTCAGAGCAGTCTCAGGCTTTCACCTCGCATTTCACCTCCGAAAGTAGTTTGTTGCCGAAATTCCGTTTGCCCGAAGAACCGCAATCCCCCTCCGCCATCCTCACTCCGTCAACCGAGGTCTCATCCGACGCTGATGCACACAACTCTGAGGACATAGACTTTTTAAAATTTGACGAGGATCCGTGGGATATCACGAATTTCGATTACGATTTGAGTAGTCTGAACGTTGACGGGATGTCGACCAAAAGTTGCCAGTCCAATTAAAGTATAGACGAGGTTTATACTTTATAGACAATCTGACTTGAATGTGCCATCAGTGTTTTCCTTTGCTAAAGCACTTGTACCAAATCGACTGCCTCTTTCATAAGTACTTTTTATTGAACTATTTATGTCTAAATTCAAGAGATATACATACTTCGTTAGACAGTTGGTTTTATAGTAGTTAAAGTCTAGATTGAAATTATCTATATTGTTACAGAATGTAATTTATACAATTATATATTTGCAAATAAAAGCTTTAGTTATTACATTCGCTTTTTTATTTCCTTTTTGCCATTTTAGGTTGACCACCAGTTTGAATTAATCTAAACGCTGACCATTTTTCAGACTCCACAAAACATAAACGAAAATACAGAAATGCAAAAGCAAATAGACGCCCTTATAGAGCATAAGTGTAAACAGTTGAGCAAAAATAATAGCGGGAAAGGTAATGCTATTCATTTAGAAAAGTGGATGAAGGGGCAGCTCGACGCAGACATTGCTGACGAAGCAGAACTCGAACCCCTCTCGGAAGAATGGACCGAGGAAATGTTGCGCAAACGGTCGCAAGAACTACAACTGATTGACTCGCAAGGAAACATTACTTTCCGCAACGAAACGCGACGAAACGAGAGCAGATGCGACGATCTTAACCTATCTGACCACGACCAAAGTCCGTCCAAAAGTACAACCACAGAGAGTCAAGTGAGTCCACATTGTCGTCTTCAACCTTTTCTAACCTCTTGGGTTCCAGGTCACCGTGCGCTCAAGCCCCCTAGTGCCAGAAACTGTGCCAGTGTGCCGACAGTGCCATAAAAATTGCCTTCCAGCCGTAAACAACAGCGCCAAAAATGCAAACCAACCGAACAACCACAATAACACGGAAAATAGGTGTCAGAGGGACGAAAATGATAATAAGGAGGAAGACGATTGGAGGCCGTTGCTTCTGATGGGGCTAAGCGCGATTAATCCAGCTGCTAGTTTGGTGAAATTGGACCCTTTTTCCGCACCTATACCGCAGATCAACGTGGCGCCTCCTACTCCAGAGAGCTCCACCAAGACCACGAGCACCGCGGAGCAGAAGATCAGGGACGCGGCCTGCAACTGCCGCAGTAAACCCGAAGTAAATACAGGATACGTTAATTTCCAACCCCCACAATTTCAGTTTTTCTGTTTGCAATTTCTCTAACGTTTAATTGAAATTTCCCAATTTCCCAATTTTTTGGTTTTCTAGCTTGTGAATATTTCGATTTTTCTTTTATTTCTAGTTCCTTGATTTTTAATTTCCCGGTTTTTCAACTCCTAGATGAATTAATTTTTCGTTTCTCATACTTTTCTATTTTTCCAGTTTTCGTTTTTTCATCAGCCTTAAAATTTTTGTACTTTTCAACTTTTGAAATTTCCAATTTCTTGATATTTCATTTTTCATTTTGGCTTTTTCGATTTGTAATTGTTTAATTCTTGGATTCTTCAATTTTTGAGTCTTTCAATTTCTGTTTTTTTTAATTTTTTGTTTATCCACTTTCTAATCTTCAAAATTAAACGTTTCAGTTTTTCGATTTTTCATTTTCTAAAATTTTAGTTTTTCGAGTTTTGAGTTTTTCATTTAAAATTTTTCAATGTTTTTACTTTTCGGTATTCGAATTTTTGATTTTTTAGATTCTTAAATTTTCCCAGTTTCGGATTTTCCATTTTGCGTGTTTGATTAGAATTTTTCATTTCGTTAATTTTTAGAAATGAAATTTTTTTCTCGTTTTTTAATTTCTCGGTTTTCCAATTTTTTGATTTTTCATTTTTTTCAGTTTCTCAATTCGGAAGTTTTCTATTTTAAATTTTTTCGTTTTTCTAATTTTTGGATTTTTTCGTTTGTCCATTTTTGGTTTTACGTTTTGTCAAGTTTTTGATTTTTAGTTTTTCTTTGATAATAGCCTTTTCAGGTGCTCGATATTTTGTTTTTAAATTTTTGAATTTTTTAATTTCTGGAAATTTTTATTTTCTCTTGTACTTATCCAAATTTTACTTCTGCCTTTTTTCGATTTTTCGTTTTTTCGATTAGCAATTTTTAAATATTCTAATGCTTCAATTTTTCGAATTTTCAGTTTCGCTGTTTCAGGTTTTTCGATTTCTCAATTTTCGAATTTTTTATTTTTATTATTTCGATTTTCCTAGATATTTCGATTTTTCGTTTTTACAATTTTTCTAATTTTGGATCGTTCGAGTTTTCAATTTTTCATTTTTAGAGTATTTTTTCGATTTTTGATTTTTCGTTTTATCCAATTTTTGAATTTTCGATTTTTTAGTTTTAGATTTTTCAGGTTGTCGATTTTTCATTTTTCGTCTTTTACATTTTCCGATATGCAATTTTTCAATTTTTGGTTTCTTCAGTTTTTGGATTTTCCATTTCTACACATTTTAATTTCTCAATTTTTCCATTTTTCCATTGCAATTTTTCGTTTCATTTAAAATTTTTCAATTTTTCAAGTTTTTCGATGTATTCTACACATTTTTGAATTTTTGAATTTTTGGTTTTAAATGTTTCGATTTTTAAAATTTTCATTTTTTCGGTTTTCCAATTTTTCGATCTTTCAGTTTCTCCGTTTTGGATTTTTCAAATGTTTCCATTTTTCAAATTTTCGATTTTTCAATTTCTTCATTTTCCAGTTTCTAAAATTTTAATTTTTCGAGTTTTGAGCTTTTCATTTTAAATTTTTCAATGTTTTTACTTCCATTTCAATTTTTCATTTCTTCAAATTCTAGATATTTTAATTTTGCGCTTTCCCCGTTTCGGATTTTCTATTTTGCGTGTTCGTTTAGAATTTTTTATTTCTTCAATTTATAGAAATAAATTTTTTCTTCGTTTTTCAATTTCCCTAATTCCCAATTTTTTTGATTGTTCATTTTTTTCAGTTTCTCAATTCTGAAGTTTCCTATTTTCAATTTTTCGTTTTTTCAATTTTTGGATTTTTTCGTTTCTCGATTTTTGATTTTACGTTTTTGATTTTTAGATTTTTTTTGATAATTAATAGCCTTTTCAGGTTCTCGATATTTTATTTTTAGAACTTTGAATTTTTCAATTTTTGGAAATTTGTTTTTCTTTTTTGTTAATTTTTACTTCTCCCTTTTTTTCGATTTTTCGTTTTTTTCGATTAGCAATTTTTAAATATTCAGTATTAAATGTTTCAATGTTCCATTTTTTTTCGTTTTGAATTTTAGTTTTTTCTAATTTTCAGTTTCACAGTTTCAGATTTTTCAATTTCTTAATTAAGTTTAAATTTTTCGAGTTTTGAATTTTTTATTTTTACTATTTGATTTCTCCACTTTTGGGTATTTTGAATTTTTCAATTTTTCGCTTTTTACAATTTTTCGAATTTTCGGTGTTTCGAGTTTTCAATTTTTCATTTTTTGGATTATTTTTTCAATTTTTGAATTTTCGATTTTTAGTGTTAGATTTTTCATTTTTCTCAATTTTTCCATTTTTCGAATTTTCGATTGCAAATTTTGTAGCATTCATTTTAAATTTTTAAATTTTTCCAGTTTCGAATTTTCCAATTTTTCAATGTTTTAAAGTTTGCGTTTTTTTGATCCAATTTTTACTTTTTATTTTTTCGATTTTTCGTTTTGATATTTCAGTTTTTCGAATTTTCCAGTTTCTTAAGTTCAAATTTTTCGAGTTTTGAGCTTTTCATTTTTAATAATTCGATTTCTCTACTTTTGGGTATTTGAATTTTTCAATTTTTCATTTCTTTAATTCCTAGATATTACAATTTTTCGCTTTTGCAATTTTTCAAATTTTCGAGTTTCCTATTATTTATTTTTTGGATTATTTTTTTCGATTTTTGATTTATCGTTTTATCCAATTTTTGAATTTTCGATTTTTTAGTTTTAGATTTTTCAGGTTGTCGATTTTTTCATTTTTCATCTTTTAGATTTTCTGAATTGCAATTTTTCAATTTTTGGTTTCCTCAATTTTAAATTTTTCAATTCTTCAGTTTTGCGAAGTTTCAAGTTCGCGTGTATTGAATTGTACGTTAATAAAATTTTTCAATTCTACAAATTTTTGAATTTTTGAATTTTATCAAATTTTAAATATGGTTTAAATTTTTCGAGTTTTGAATTTTTTATTTTTACTATTTTTGATTTCTCCACTTTTGGGTATTTGAATTTTTCAATTTTTCGCTTTTACAATTTTTCGAATTTTTCGGTGTTTCGAGTTTTCAATTTTTCATTTTTTGGATTATTTTTTCAATTTTTGAATTTTCGATTTTTAGTGTTAGATTTTTCATTTTCTCAATTTTTCCATTTTTCGAATTTTCGATTGCAAATTTTGTAGCATCAGTTTTAAATTTTTAAATTTTTCCAGTTTCGAATTTTCCAATTTTTCAATGTTTTAAAGTTTGCGTTTTTTTGATCCAATTTTTACTTTTTATTTTTTTTCGATTTTTCGTTTTGATATTTCAGTTTTTCGAATTTTCCAGTTTCTTAAGTTCAAATTTTTCGAGTTTTGAGCTTTTCATTTTTAATAATTCGATTTCTCTACTTTTGGGTATTTGAATTTTTCAATTTTTCATTTCTTAATTCCTAGATATTACAATTTTTCGCTTTTGCAATTTTTCAAATTTTCGAGTTTCCTATTATTTATTTTTTGGATTATTTTTTTCGATTTTTGATTTATCGTTTTATCCAATTTTTGAATTTTCGATTTTTGTTTTAGATTTTTCAGGTTGTCGATTTTTCATTTTTCATCTTTTAGATTTTCTGAATTGCAATTTTTCAATTTTTGTTTCCTCAATTTTAAATTTTTCAATTCTTCAGTTTTGCGAAGTTTCAAGTTCGCGTGTATTGAATTGTACGTTTAATAAAATTTTTCAATTCTACAAATTTTTGAATTTTGAATTTTATCAAATTTTCAATTATTGGTTTTAAATTTTTCGATTTTGCGATTTTTCTAATTTTTATGTTTGATTTCTCCACTTTTGGGTATTTAATTTTTCAATTTCTCGCTTTTAATATTTTTTCAAATTTTCGTTTGTGTTTCGAGTTTTTCAATTTTTCATTTTTTGGATTTTTTTTTCAATTTTTGAATTTTCGATTTTTAGTGTTAGATTTTCAAATTTTCTCAATTTTCCATTTTTTCGAATTTCGATTGCAAATTTTGTAGCATTCATTTAAATTTTAAATTTTTCCAGTTTTCGAATTTTCCAATTTTTCATTGTTTAAAGTTTGCGTTTTTTTGATCCAATTTTACTTTTTATTTTTTCGATTTTTCGTTTTGATATTTCAGTTTTTCGATTTTCCAGTTTCTTAAGTTCAATTTTTTTCGAGTTTTGAGCTTTTCATTTTTAATTTTCATTTTCTTACATTTTGGTATTTTAATTTCTTGTTCAATTTTTTCATTTCTTAATTTCTAGAATTATTACATTTATTTTTTCGTTTTTTTTCAATTTTTCAAATTTTCGATTTCCTATTATTTATTTTTTTATTTTTCATTTTCAGATTTGATTTTCTTTTTCCAATTTTTGATTTTCTGATTTTTTTTTAATTTTTCAGTTGCGATTTTCTTTCTCTTAGATTTTCTGAATATTTTTCAATTTTTGGTTTTCATTTAAATTTTCAATTTATTTTGCGAAGTTTTCAAGTTCGCGTGTATTGAATTGTACGTTTAATAAAATTTTTCAATTCTACAAATTTTTGAATTTTTGAATTTTATCAAATTTTCAATTATTGGTTTTAAATTTTTCGATTTTTCCGTTTCGTATTTTCTAATTTTTAAATGTTTGAATTTTTCGAATCCTTGCTTTGTGAGTATTTTCATTTTTCGTTTCCTCAATCTTTTAGTATTTTTTTTTGGGTATTTAAATTTTCAGTTTTTTTAAGTTTTTCGTTTTTCAATTTCTTTCTCTCTTTCATTTTTTGCATTTTTCGATTTGTAATTACATATTTAATTCTTCAATTTATGAGTTTTCAACTTCTGGTTTTCCATTTTTTAGATTAGTCCTAATTTTTCAAATATTCAATATGTTCAATTTTTTCTATTTTTAAAATTTTCATTATTTCGGTTTTCCAATTTTTCGATTTTTCAGTTTCTCCGTTTTAGATTTTTCAATTTTTCGATTTTTCAAATTTTCAATTTTTTATTTTCTTGATTTTACAGTTTCTAAAATTTTAATTTTTCGGTATTTGAGCTTTTCATTTTAAATTTTTCAATGTTTTTACTTACCCAGTTTTGGATTTTCCATTTTGCGTGTTCGTTCAGAATTTTTTATTTCTTCAATTTCTAGAAATTAATTTTTTTTTTTTTCGTTTTTTAATTTCCCTGTTTCCCAATTTTTTTGATTGTTCATTTTTTTTCAGTTTCTCAATTCTGAAGTTTCCTATTTTCAATTTTTTTCGTTTTTTCAATTTTTGGATTTTTTCGTTTCTCAATTTTTGCTTTTACGTTTTTGATTTTTAGATTTATTTTGATTATTAATAGCCTTTTCAGGTTCGCGGTATTTTATTTTTAAATTTTTGAATTTTTCAATTTCTGGAAATTTTTATTTTCTCTTTTATTTATTTTTACTTCTTCCTTTTCTCGATTAGCAATTTTTAAATATTCAGTGTTAAAATGTTTCAATATTTCGATTTTTTCGTTTTAATATTTCAATTTTTCGAATTTTCAGTTTCGCCATTTCAGGTTTTTCAATTTCTCAATTTTCCAGTTTTGAGTTTTGAGTTTTTATTATTTCCATTTCTTTGCTTTTGGGTATTTGAATATTTCAATTTTCCTAGATATTTCAATTTTTCGCTTCCACAATTTTTCGAATTTTGGGTCTTTCGAGTTTTCAATTTTTCATTTGTGGATTATTTTTTCAATTTTTTATTTTTCGTTTTATCTAATTTTTGAATTTTCGATTTTTAGTTTTAGATTTCTCAGGTTGTCGATTTTTCATCTTTTAGATTTTCTGAAATGCAATTTGTCAATTTTTGGGTTTTTCAATTTTTCCTTTTCTCAATTTTTCCATTTTTCGATTGCAATTTTTCAAGCGTTCAATTTTCAATATTTCAATTTTTCAAGTTTTTCGATGTTTCAAGTTCGCATGTCTTCAATTGTTCGTTTAAAATTTTCAATTCTACAAATTTTTGAATTTTTGATTTTTTTTTCAAATTTTCAATTACTTGTTTTAAATTTTTCGATATATCCGTTTCTTATTTTTTAATTTTTAGATTTTCCAATTTTTCGAATTCTTGCTTTCTGGGTACGTATTTCTATTTTTTGTTTTTAAGTTTTTCGTTTTTTCAATTTCTATCTCTTTCATTTTTTGCATTTTCGATTTGCAATTGTTTAATTCTTCAATTTTTGAGTTTTTCAATATCTGGTTATTTTAATTTTTCGTTTAGTAAATTTTTTCAATTTTTCGTTTTTACATTAGCAATTTTTCAAGTATTCAGTATTAAATGTTTCAATTTTTCGATCTTTAAAAATTTAACTTTTTCGGTTTTAGATTTTTCAATTTTTCCATTTTCGATTTTTATATTTCTTGATTTTCCAGTTTCCAAAATTTTTATATTTCGAGTTATGAGATTTTCATTTAAGAGTTTTCAATTTTTTTACTTTTGGGTTTTTAAATTTTTGCTCTTTTTCGAATTTTCTTTCCATTTCTCAATTTTGAATCTTTCGAGTTTTCAATTTTTTATTTTTTCAGTTTTTGGATTTTTTCCTTTCTGTATTTTTGATGTTTCGTTTTGTTCAAACTTGGAGTTTTTGATTTTTATTTTCCAGGTTGTTGATTTTTCATTTTTCATTTTTGAATTTTTCGATATCCAATTTTTGGTTTCTTCAATTTTTGGGTTTTCCATTTCTAGACATTTTAATTTTTCATTTTCTCAATTTTTCCATTTTTCGAATTTTCGATTGCAAATTTTCGAGCCTTCAGTTTTGAATTTTTCGATTTTCCCAGTTTTGGATTTTCCAGTTTTTCGATGTTTCAATTCTACAATTTTTTAAATTTTGAATTTTTTCAGCTACTGGTTTTAAAATTTGCAATTTTTCAGTTCTTTTATTTTGAATTTTCCGATTTTTCAACTCCTAGATATTTTGAGTTTTTCCTATTTTTCAATTTGTCCAATTTTCATTTTTTGTTTTTCAATTTTTTCGTTTTTCAATTTGTAATTTCCCGAGTTTCCTACTTCAAAATTTTCAAGTTTTCGGATTATCATTTGTAATTTTTCGATTTCTCAGTTTCTGGCTTTATAATTTTCCCATTTTTCGATTAGGAATTTTTCAAATGCTCAACATTAAATGTTTGGAATTTTTAGATTCTCTGTTTAAAATTTTTCAATTTTCCACTTTTCAACTTTTCGAATTGCTCAGTTTCTAATTTTTCAGGTTTTCAGCTTTTCGGTTTTAAATATTTAAATTTTTCTACTTTGAATTTTTCGACTTTTAAATTTTTCATTTCTTCAATTTCTAGATATTCAAATTTTTGGTTTTTTCAATTTTTCGAATTTTCAGTTTCCCAATTATGAATATTTCAAATTTTCAATTCTCCGTTTTTTCAATTTTTGGATTTCTTCGTTTCTCGTTTTTTAATTTTTCGATTTTCCAATTTTTTTGACTTTTTAATTTATTTTTTCAGTTTCCAAATTTTGAAGCTTTCTATTTTTTTATTTTCCGTTTTTTCAATTTTTAGATTTCTTCGTTTCTCGATTTTTGACTTTACGTTTTGTTAAGTTTCTGATTAATTTTTTTTTGTTTATGGACTTTTCAGGTTCTCGATTTTTCATTTTTCATTTTTTGAGTTTTTTTCGATTTTTCGGTTAGCGATTTTTCAAACATTCAATGACAAATGATATTTAAATTTTTTGATTTTTCATCTTCTCCGTTTAAAATTTTTCAATTTCTCAATTTTCCAGTTGTCAATTTTGAATCTTTCGAGTTTTCAATTTTTGAATTTTTTCGTTTCTGGATTTTTGATTTTTCGTTTTATCCAATTTTTGTATTTTAATTTTTTTTTTTTAATTTTTCAGGTTGTCGATTTTTCGCTTTTAGTTTTTGAATTTTTCGATAATATGCAATATTTTAATTTTTGGTTTCTTCAATTGTTGGGTTTTCCATTTCTGGACATTTTAATTTTTCGTTTTCTCGATTTTTTGGATTTTCCGATGTTTCAAGTTTTCATGTCTTCAGTCGTTCGTTTGCAATATTTCAATTCCACAATTTTTTTGAATTGTGAATTATTTACATTTCCAGTTTTTCCGATTTTTCAGTTTCTTGTTTTCTAATTTTTCGTTTTCTCAATTTTTCGATTTTTAGTTTTTTTTGGATTTTTAAATTTTCCATTTTTCAATTTTCGATTATTCCATTTTCCGATTTTTCAGCTTCTCGATTTTTAATTTTTCGGTTTTCCAGGTTCTCGACTTTTATTTTTCATTTGTTTAATTTTTCGATTTGGAATTTTTCCTGTGTCCAATTTAAAATTTTTCAACATTTAAATTTTTTTAATTCTAAAGTTTTCAATTTTTCACTTCGACAATTTTTCGATTTTTCAACTTCTTGATATTCCTATTTTCCGTTTTTCAATTTTTCGATGTTTCAGTTTTACAATTTTTTTATTGACACAATTTTGAAATTATTTTTTTAAACGTTTGAATTTAATTTTATAATTTTACAATTTTTACTTTTTCTATTTTGTAAAGTTTCTCGATTTATAAGTTTGGTAATTTTTTGAGTGTTCAGTTATAGTTTTTCCATTCCTACTTTTTTTATTTTACAGCTTTTCCATTAATTTTTTGATTTTTTAATTTCTCAGTTTTTAATTTTTCTATTTTTTGTTGAACCATATTTTCAATTTTTCATCTTCTGGATTTGTCAGTTTTGTTTATGTTTAATTTTAGAAATTTTAAATTTTTGAATTAAATTTTCCGATTTTTCAACTTTTTGAGTTTTAAGTTTTTCGCTTCTTTAACTGTCGGATTTTGCAATTTTTCGCTTTTTCAGTTTTTAATTTTATGATTGTTCTATTTCTCATTTTTTGAGTTTTTCAATTTTTCAGTTTTCCAATGTCTCTATTTTTCATTTTTCAATGTTTCGATTTCACAGTTTTTCAACTTTTTACTGAATATTTCATTTTTTTTAATTTTCCAGTGTTTCCAATTTTAAGTTTTGATTTTCCAATATTTCGTTTCTTTAATTTTACGATTTCGCAATTTTCCAGTGTATTAATTTTTATATTTTTCAGCTTTTGTACAATTTAACAATTTTTCAAATTTTCACATTCTGGATATTTTAATTTTACTTTTTTTCCGAAGTTTCAGTTTTTTCAGTTCCTCAATTTTCAGATTTGCAATTTTTTGAATATTCAATTTAAAATTCACTGGCAATTTTTCTATTGTAGATATTAATTGTTCGTTGCTTCCAATTTTGGATTTGTCAGTTTCTTGATTTTTAATTATTCGTTATTCCTATTTTTAATTTTTCAATTTTGTTTTTCTTTAATTCTACAATTTTGCAATTTTTAAATTTTTGAAAGTTTGAATTTAATTTTCGATGTTTCAATTCTCCGATTTTTGAGTTTTTCGCTTCTTTAATTTTACGATATTGCAAATTTTTCGATGTATCAATTTTTTTTTAATCGAAAATCGGTCAATAAAAAACTAACAATATTCGAATCTGCGCCAATTTGAATTTGCCGCCAATGTACTAATCTCTGATTGGTCGCCACAGCTTCTCTTAATCCATCCTCATAATTAAAACCCCACCCTAACCAACCATTTTCTTCCAGCTCAACAACCTGGACTTATCAAACGAAGTCGACATCTCCCCCGACGACTCCCCCCAAACCGAAGAACATCCATATCACTCCCTAAGTAGCTCCAACCTAACTCTTCGAAGATTCGGCACCGTCTCCAGCCTAGAACGCCTAGGAACCGACGAACACGAAGACAACTGGGACGACCGATGCTCGTCCGAAGACGAAAACCAAGAAGAAAAAGGAATAGACAACGAAGCGTTCTACCACTCTTCGATCAGAAGCTGGACCGCGAAAGCGGGGTCCTTCGTCGCCGAGAAAATGTCTTTTTTCGAGCGTTTGGGCGAAGACTACCGAAACACGGGAAAATTTTTTGAAAGGTTTGACTCTCCAGCAAACTATTTTTTTTTTTTGATTGTGGATTTCAGGTATTTGAAGACTGCGGAAGCGACTGTTAACGGAGAAGATTTGCAGGAGGACGAAACGTCGGGGGCGACTTCGGGTGAGGAGATTTGGGGAACGCCTACTAGTGGTGGGGAGATGGAGGACCCTTTGAGTTCGCCTAATTACGAAGGGAAACAATCGGTATGGTGTTCAATTGTTGTCTGTTATCAATGGTAAAAGTGATTTGATAATTTTTAGCCTTATGATGGTTCCATATCGTCTGACAATGGTGACGACACCGAGTTGATGATGGACGAGCTTCTGATGACCCCGCCCATCAGCGGGGCCATAATGCGGGGTCTCCTCCCCCGGCGGACACTCGAGCCCCTCATCGAGGAGGACTGCTCCGAGAGCTGCTCCCCCAGCTCGTCGGGGACCCCCACCGAGCCTTCCGTGTCCCCAGAACAGGTAAATATTTAGAAAAATTGAGTCCCCCAGCTGTGTTCAAGTATGGAGTTTCAATATAATTTTTGCTTACATTGTGGGCAGGGCAACGGAACTGGAGATGTTGCTGACACATGTTCGACTGCTGTAGAAAACAAGATCGGGACGCCAAATCCAGGAAGGACGGGAATGGGATCAGCTGTGACGTCGGGGACGACTGTTGTTCCGAAGATGCATCGGTCCGAAAGCTACCGGCGGATCATCGAAGCCGCGGAGGACGACGAAGAGGACAATCTGGGCTTTTTCAACCGGTTCAAGCCAACAGTGAAATTCATAAATATTGAGCGAGTACCTAGGGCGAAGAGCGTTAAAATGTAAGACACTGGCGGTTAAAACAAGTTTGAATTGACTCAATCGTTTCAGTTTTGAGTTTTTCAACATGCGGAGGGGTAGAATCCACCAGACCATCCCAGAAGGTAGACAATTAATTAAAATATTTAGTAAAGAGGGTACAGTTTCAGATAATGTTCCTACGTCTTATTCAGAGAAGCCTCTGTCTCCCAGACGACTAAAAGTAGGTGAGGGTGTTCGATTGGGCTTTGTGAATAGGTGCTTTTTGCAGGATAAGCAGATGGACCGACGGTTTTGGAAACAGTTGAGCAGACGTCGCGGCAACAAAATGGCGAATTTGCCGGCCTAAATTTTTCTCAAAAGTTCTCACTGATCACAGTTTCGTCATTTCAAGCTCAACTCACGTGATATTGGTGCTTTGGATATAATGTGCAAACGTTTCTCGATTATCAAAAGTTTTGCTATTAACTAATTTTGGCTTAATCATTGGCACTAACAATAGTTGTTATTGTGTAAATAGCTTGAAACGTTATTCAATTTTTATAAACTATTTACTATAGTTAAACTAAAGAGCATCGTTTCTATTGAAAGTATTTTAGTCGTAGGATCGATTTAAAGCAGGGGGTGTAAAGTAGCTAAAAGAAATCCGTCACATTACATTTGTGATAATTACAATTTTGTATATTGTTGAAAATAAACTTTAAAAACTATATTAATTGCCAATTTTTTCACCACCTCACACACATAAGTACCCTTTAAAAGTTCCTCAACTTCGCCCATCATGGTTTCCAATTTTTATTTGTTCATTTTTTAATTTTTCTATTTACAATTTAAAATTTTGCAATGATTTTATTTTAAAATTTTAGAATTTTTGAATTTTTCGTTTTTTCAGTTCTTCAATTTTTCAGTTTCTCAGTTTTTAATTTTTCGATTTTTGAGTTTCTTAATTTTTAACGTTTCATTATCTCTATTTCTGTTTTTTCAGTTTCTCGATTTTTCAATGTTTCCAGTTTCAGTCTCCACATTTTTCAATTTTTTGATTTTTTAATTTGGAATTATTCAAATTTTCATTTCATCAATTTTTAGATTTTTCAATTTCTAGATTGTTTTCAGTTCTTCGGTTTTTCAGTTTCTTAATGTTATCGTTTTTTACTTTTACGCTCTTCCTTTTCTCAATTTCTCGATTTTTTTTAGTTTTTTAAATTTTCCATTTTTAAGTTTTTCGTTTTTCCAATATGTCGATTTTTCAATTTTCCGATTTTTCATGTTTTCGATTTTTATTTTTCATTTGTTTAATATTTCGATTTGCAATTGTTCAAGTGTTTAATTTCAAATTTTTTATTATTTTTTTAATTTTTAACCTCTGCAGTTTTCAATTTTTCACTTCGTCAATTTTTCGGTTTTTCAATTTCTACGTATCCAAATTTTTCTTTTATTGAATTCCCGATTTTCCAATTTTGTGTTTCCTTAAGACAGCTTCTCAATTTTTTATTTTTTGACATTTTTATTTTTCGTTTTTCACTCCTCCCATTTTTGAGTTTCTTAATTTTTGTTTTTTCTATATTTTCCAGTTTCCCGAATTTAATTTTTTTTTGTTTAATTTTACAATTCCCTAGATTTCCATTTTTCAATTTTTTGGATTTTTTGATTTTACAATGCAATTCTTCGACTTTTCAGTTTGCCGATTTTTTAATTTTTGATGTTCTAATTATTGTTTTTTTTCAATTTTGTCTTTCTTCAATATTTTGAATTACTATTTTTCGATTTTTCAGTTTTTCAATTACTCTAATTTTAATTTTTCCATTTTTCAGCTTTTTCATATTTAATTTTTAGTTTTGCAATTTTTCGAATGTTCAATTTAAAAGTTTTTAGTTTTTGGACTTTTCAATTTTACGATTTTACAATTTTTCGATTTTCCAATTTCCCGATTTTTCAGTGTTTCCATTTTTAAATTTTTATTTTTACAACTTTCCGATTCACAATTTTTCAAGTTTTCATTTATAAATTTTTCAATGTTTTTAATTTTTAATTTATTTGTTTCGTCAGTTTTTCAGTTTTCGTATTTGTAACTTATGTCAATTTCTTGTTTTTTCAATCCTTCGATTTTTCAGTTTCTCAGTTCTCCATTTTTGATTTTTTTATTTTTGGTTTTCAATTTCTTGATTTTTAAATTTTCCTTTATCGTTATTTTAGTTTTCTAGTTTAATTTTACAATTTTGCAATTTTTCGGTTTCTAAACGTATGAATTTTTTATTTTTAAAATTTTTCAATTTTTTCAATTTATCGAGATTTGCACGGTTACATTTTACAATTTTACAATGCAATTTTTCGACTTTCCATATCATCGTTTTTCCGATTTTTGATATTTTAATAATTATTCGTCTCTTCGATTGTTTATTGATTCTATTTTTAATTTTTCGAATAAATCAATTTTACAGTTTCCCTTTTTCTATTTTGTAAAGTTTCTCGATTTTTAATTGTAAGTTTGGCAGTTTGAATTGTTATCTTTTTTTATTTTTCTATTTTTCGCTTTTTAGTTTTTTCGATTTTTCGAATGTTTGGTTTCTAGGTGATTTTATTTTTCGTTTACTCAATTTCGATTTTTGGATTTTTAAATTTTCCATTTTTTAATTTTTCGTTTTTTTTCAATTTTCGATTTTTCAGTTTCTCGACTTTATTTTTCATTTGTTTAATTTTGCGATTTGGAATTTATCCTGTGTCCAATTTAAAATTTTTCAATATTTAAATTTTTTTAATTCTGAAGTTTTCAATTTTTCACTGCATCAATTTTGCGATTTTTCAACTTTTTGATATCCAAATTTTTCGTTTTTCAGTTTCTCGATTTTTGAATTTTGTTTATCCTTAATAGAATTTCTTTTTTTTATTTTTAAACGTTTGAATTTAACTTTACAATTGGACAATTTTTCGATTTCTCAATTTTTAATTTTGTGTTTTCAATTTTTCATTCCTTGAATCTTTCGATTTTTCATTCTCTGGATGTAATTACTTTTTGTTTGGTTTTTCCATATTTCTGATTTCCTAGTTTCCCGATTTTTCAATTTTTTTTTACTTTTACCTTACAATTTTGCTATTTTTCGGTTTCTAAAAGTTTGAATTTTCTTTTTTTTAATTTTTCAATTTTTCAATTTTTTTATTTATAGTGCAATTTTTCGACTTTCCATATCATCGTTTCTCCAATTTTTGATATTTTAATTATTCGTCTCTTCAATTTAGTGATTTGATTTTCCTTTTTTTTTAATTTTGCAGTTTCCCTGTTTTGACTTTTTCTAATTTGGAAAGTTCCTCAATTTTTAATTGTAATTTTGGCAATTTTTCGAGTTATAATTTTTTCGATTTTAAACTTTTGAATTGTTAATTTTTTTTTATTTTTCTATTTTTCGCTTCTGAGTTTTACGATTTGCAAATTTTTCGATTTCTAAATTTTTAATTTTATTACTGCAATTTCCCATTTCTTGAGTTTTTCCATTTGTAATTTTTTATTTTACAGCTTTTCGATCAATTTTTCTGGACTTTTTTTGATTTTTTGATTTTACAATGTAATTCTTCGACTTTTCAGTTTGCCGAATTTTTAATTTTTGATGTACTAATTATTGTTTTTTTTTTTTTCAATTTTCCCTTTCTTCAATATTTTGAATTTCTATTTTTCGATTTTTCTGTTTTTCAATTACTCTAATTTTAATTTTTCCATTTTTCAGCTTTTTCATCTTTAGTTTTTAGTTTTGCAATTTTTCGAATGTTCAATTTAAAAGTTTTTAGTTTTTGGATTTTACAATTTTACGATTTTACAATTTTACGATTTTACAATTTTTCGATTTTCCAATTTCCCGATTTTTCAGTTTTTCCATTTTTAAATTTTTATTTTTACAACTTTCCGATTCACAATTTACAAGTTGTCATTTACAAATTTTTTAATGTTTTGAATTTTTAATTTATTTATTTCGTCAGTTTTTCGGTTTTTGTATTTCTAACTTATGTCAATTTCTTGTTTTTTCAATCCTTCGATTTTTCAGTTTCTCAGTTCTCCATTTGTGATTTTTTTATTTTTGGGTTTCAATTTCTTAATTTTTAAATTTTCCTTTATCGTTATTTTCGTTTTCTAGTTCATCGATTTTTCAGTTTCTGAATTTTTCTTTTTTTCGTATTTTTCGTTTTTAGTTTCTCGATATTTCAATTTTTTTCCTTAAATTTACGATAATTTATGATTATTAAAATTTTCATTTCCTCAATTTTTGGATTTTTTAATTTCTAGACTATGCTAAATATCCATGTTCTCGATTCTTGGATTTTTTATATTTTCATTTATTGTTTCACAATTTTCCCCTTTTAGGTTTTTGAATTTTTTTTCAATTTTTCAGTTAGTGGTTTTAAATTTTTCGATTTTTCAGTTTCCTGAATTCTAATTTTTCCAATTCTTGCTTTCTGAGTATGTACCATTTTCGTTTTCTCAAACTCTCGATATTTTTATTTTTTTAAATTTCCCATTTTTAAGTTTTCGTTTTTCTAATATCTCGATTTTTCAATTATCCGATTTTCATGCTTTCGATTTTTAATTTTCATTTGTTTAATATTTCGATTTGCAATTTTCCAAGCGTTCAGCTTCAAATTTTTCATTATTTTAATATTTAACCACTGCAGTTTTCAATTTTCACGTCGTCAAGTTTTCGATTTTTCAATTTGTACATATCCAAATTTTTCTTTTATTCAATTTTCTCACACTACAGTTTCCCGATTTTTCAATTTTTGTGTTTTCCTAACACAGTTCCCAATTTTTTATTTTTTACTTTTATATTTTTCGGTTTTTGTTCTTCCGATTTTTGATTTTCTTAATTTTTTGGTTTTTCTGTATTTTTTAGTTTTCCGACTTTTAATTTTTCAATTATTAAACGTTTGAATTTTTCAACTATTTCAAATTTTCCATTTTCAATTTTCGATTTTTTGATTCTACAACGCAATTCTTCGATTTTTCAGCTTTTCAATTTCTCTAATTTTAGTTTTTCGATTTTTCAGGTTCTTCATCTTTAATTGTTAGTTTTGCAATTTTTTTAATGTTCAATTTAAAAGTTTTTAGTTTTTGGACTTTTCAATTTTACGATTTTACAATTTTTCGATTTTCCAATTTCCCGATTGTTCAGTTTTTCCATTTTTAAATTTTTATTTTTACAACTTTATGATTCACAATTTTACAAATTTTTCAATGATTTGAATTTCTAACTTTGAATTTTTAATTTTTTTATTTCGTCAATTTTTCGGTTTTTGCATTTCTAACTTATGCCCATTTCTTGATTTTTCAGTTTCTCAATTCTCCATTTTTAATTTTTTAATTTTTGGTTTTAATTTCTTGATTTTTAATTTTTCCTTTATTCTTATATTCGTTTTTAGTTCATCTATTTTCCAGTTTATGAATTTTTCTTTTTTTCGTATTTTTCGTTTTCAGTTGCTCGATATTTCAATTTTTTTCTCTTTAATTTTACAATAATTTGGAATTATTAAAATTTTCATTTGCTCGATTTTTGGATTTTTCAATTTATTCATGTTTTCAATTCTTGGATTTTTCAGTTTCTTAATTTTTTATTTTTTGATTTTTTCATTTATCGTTTTTCACTTTTCCGCTTTTCGGTTTCTTAATTTTTGGTTTTTCTACAGTTTTTTGAATTTTGAATTTTTTTTCAATTTTTGGGTTACTGCTTCTAAATTTTTTCGATTTTTCAGTTTTTTGAATTCTAATTTTTCGAATTTTTGCTTTCTGGATATGTACACTTTTCGTTTTCTCTGTCTCGATTTTTTTTTTGTTTTTAAAATTTCCCATTTTTAAGTTTTTCGTTTTTCCAATGATCCGATTTTTCATGTTTTCGATTTTTAATTTTCATTTGTTTAATATTTCAGTTTCAAATTTCCCCTAGTTCGTCGGGGACCCCCACCGGGCCTTCCGTGTCCCCAGAACAGGTAAATATTTAGAAAAATTGTGTCCCCCAGCTGTGTTCAAGTATGGAGTTTCAATATAATTTTTGCTTACATTGTGGGCAGGGCAACGGAACTGGAGATGTTGCTGACACATGTTCGACTGCTGTAAAAAACAAGATCGGGACGCCAAATCCAGGAAGGACGGGAATGGGATCAGCTGTGACGTCGGGGACGACTGTTGTTCCGAAGATGCATCGGTCCGAAAGCTACCGGCGGATCATCGAAGCCGCGGAGGACGACGAAGAGGACAATCTGGGCTTTTTCAACCGGTTCAAGCCAACAGTGAAATTCATAAATATTGAGCGAGTACCTAGGGCAAAGAGCGTTAAAATGTAAGACACTGGCGGTTGAAACATGTTTGCGTTGACTGAATAGTTTCAGTTTTGAGTTTTTCAACATGCGGAGGGGTAGAATCCACCAGACCATCCCAGAAGGTAGACAATTAATTAAAATATTTAGTAAAGAGGGTACAGTTTCAGATAATGTTCCTACGTCTTATTCAGAGAAGCCTCTGTCTCCCAGACGACTAAAAGTAGGTGAGGGTGTTCGATTGGGCTTTGTGAATAGGTGCTTTTTGCAGGATAAGCAGATGGACCGACGGTTTTGGAAACAGTTGAGCAGACGTCGCGGCAACAAAATGGCGAATTTGCCGGCCTAAATTTTTCTCAAAAATTCTCACTGATCACAGTTTCGTCATTTCAAGCTCAACTCACGTGATATTGGTGCTTTGGATATAATGTGCAAACGTTTCTCGATTATCAAAAGTTTTGCTATTAACTAATTTTGGCTTAATCATTGGCACTAACAATAGTTGTTATTGTGTAAATAGCTTGAAACGTTATTCAATTTTTATAAACTATTTACTATAGTTAAACTAAAGAGCATCGTTTCTATTGAAAGTATTTTAGTCGTAGGAATCGATTTAAAGCAGGGGGTGTAAAGTAGCTAAAAGAAATCCGTCACATTACATTTGTGATAATTACAATTTTGTATATTGTTGAAAATAAACTTTAAAAACTATATTAATTGCCAATTTTTTCACCACCTCACACCCATAAGTACCCTTTAAAAGTTCCTCAACTTCCATTTTTTTTTTTTATTTAATTTTCCCACTTTACAGTTTCTCGATTTTTCAATTTTGTATTTTCTTAACACATTTTCCCAATTTTAAATTTTTTAATTTTTTTATTTTTCGGTTTTTACTCTTCCGATTTTTCAATTTCTTAATTTTTGATTTTTCTGTATTTTCCAGTTTTCCGATTTTTACTTTTTCAAATTTTCCAGTTCCCTAGGTTTCCATTTTTCAATTTTTCGATTTTTTGATTTTACAATGCATTCTTCGACTTTTCAGTTTGTCGATTTTTAAATTATTGTTTTTTTTTTCAATTTTCCCTTCTTCAATATTTTGGATCACTATTTTTCGATTTTTCAGTTTTTCAATTTCTCTAATTTTAATTTTTCGATTATTCAGCTTCTTCAGCTTTAATTTTCAGTTTTGCAATTTTTCGAATATTCAATTTAAAAGTTTTTAGTTTTTGAATTTTTCAATTTTACGATTTTACAATTTCCCAATTTTTCAGTTTTTCCATTTTAAAATTTTTATTTTTACAACTTTCCGATTCACAATTTTACAAATTTTTCAAAGACTTGAATTATTAACTTTGAATTTTTAATTTTTTTGTTTCGTCAGTTTTTCGGTTTTTGCATTTCTGACTTATGTCCATTTCTTGTTTTTTTAGTTCTTCGATTTTTCAGTTTCTCAATTCTCCATTCTAGTTTTTTCTATTTTTGGTTTTCAATTTCTTAATTTTTATTTTTTCCTTTATCCTTATTTTCGTTTTTTAGTTCATCGATATTTCAGTTTCTGAGTTTTTCTTTTTTTCGTATTTTTCGTTTTCATTTTCTCGATATTTCATTTTCCCTGATTTTACAATAATTTGGAATTATTAAAATTTTCATTTCCTCAATTCTTCGAATTTTCCGTTTGTTAATTTTTTATTTTTTGATTTTTTCATTATTTGCTTTTCACTTTTCCGCTTTTCGGTTTCTTAGTTTTTGGTTTTTCTACAGTTTTTGAATTTTGAATTTTTTTCAATTTTTCAATTACTGGTTTTAAATTTTTCGATTTTTCAGTTTGATGAATTCTAATTTTTCGAATTCTTGCTTTCTGAGTATGTACAATTTTTGTTTTCTCAATCTCTGGATTTTTGTTAGTTTTTCGTTTTTTCCAAAATGTTGATTTTTCAATTATCCGATTTTCATGTTTTCGATTTTTAATTTTCATTTGTTTAATATTTCGATTTGCAATTTTTCAAGGCTTCAGCTTCAAATTTTTCATTATTTTAATATTTAACTTCTGTTTTCAATTTTCGCGTCGTCAAGTTTTCGATTTTTCAATTTGTACATATCCAAATTTTTCTTTTATTCAATTTCCCCACTCTAGTTTCTCATTTTTTCAATTTTGTGTTTTCTGAACACAGTTCCCAATTTTTTATTTTTTATTTTTTTTATTTTTCGGTTTTTGCTCTTCCGATTTTTCATTTTCTTAATTTTTGGTATTTCTGTATTTTCTAGTTTCCCGACTTTTAATTTTTCAATTATTAAACGTTTGAATTTTTCAACTATTTCAGTTTTTCCATTTTCAATTTTTCGATTTTTTGATTCTACAATGCAACTCTTCGACTTTTCAGTTTGCCGATTTTTTAATTTTTGATGTTTTAATTATTGTTTTTTTTTTCAATTTTCCCTTTCTTCAATATTTTGGATTACCATTTTTCGATTTTTCAGTTTTTCAATTTCTCTAATTTTAGTTTTTCGATTTTTCCGCTTTTTCATCTTTAATTTTTAGTTTTGCAATTTTTCGAATGTTCAATTTAAAAGTTTTTAGTTTTTGGATTTTACAATTTTACGATTTTACAATTTTTCGATTTTGCAATTTCCCGATTTTTCAGTTTTTCCATTTTTAAATTTTTATTTCTACAACTTTCCGATTCACAATTTTTCAAGTTTTCATTTACAAATTTTTTAATGTTTTGAATTTTTAATTTATTTATTTCGTCAGTTTTTCGGTTTTTGTATTTCTAACTTGTCAATTTCTTGTTTTTTCAATCCTTCAATTTTTCAGTTTCTCAGTTCTCCATTTTTGGTTTTCAATTTCTTGATTTTTTAGTTTTCCTTTATCGTTATTTTCGTTTTCTAATTTAATTTTACAATTTTTGCAATTTTTCAGTTTCTAAACGTATGCATTTTTTATTTTTTAAATTTTTCAATTTTTTCAATTTATCGAGATTTCCACGGTTACATTTTACAATTTTACAATGCAATTTTTCGACTTTCCATATCATCGTTTTTCCAATTTTTGATATTTTAATAATTATTCGTCTCTTCGATTGTTTATTGATTCTATTTTTAATTTTTCGAATAAATCAATTTTACAGTTTCCCTTTTTCTATTTTGTAAAGTTTCTCGATTTTTAATTGTAAGTTTGGCAGTTTGAATTGTTATCTTTTTTTATTTTTCTATTCTTCGCTTTTTAGTTTTTCGATTTTTCAATTTTTCGAATGTTTGGCTTCTAGGTGTTTTCATTTTTCGTTTACTCAATTTCGATTTTTGGATTTTTAAATTTTCCATTTTTTAATTTTCCGTTTTTTTTCAATTTTCGATTTTTCAGTTTCTCGACTTTATTTTTCATTTGTTTAATTTTGCGATGTGGAATTTAACCTGTGTCCAATTTAAAATTTTTCAATATTTAAATTTTTTTAATTCTGAAGTTTTCAATTTTTCGCTGCATCAATTTTGCGATTTTTCAACTACTTAATATCCAAATTTTTCGTTTTTTTCAGTTTTTCGATTTTTCAGTTTCTCGATTTTTGAATTTTGTTTTTCCTTAATAAATTTTTTTTATTTTTAAACGTTTGAATTTAACTTTACAATTTGACAATTTTTTGATTTTTCAATTTTTAATTTTGTGTTTTCAATTTTTCATTCCTTGAATCTTTCGATTTTTCATTTTCTAGATGTAATTACTTTTTGTTTGGTTTTTCCATATTTCTGATTTCTTAGTTTCCCGATTTTTCAATTCTTTTTTACTTTTATTTTACAATTTTGCTATTTTTCGATTTTAAACTTTTGAATTGTTAATTTTTTTTATTTTTATATTTTTCGCTTCTTAGTTTTACGATTTGCAAATTTTTCGATTTCCCAATTTTTAATTTTATGACTGCAATTTCCCCGTTTCTTGAGTTTTTCCATTTGTACTTTTTTTATTTTACAGCTTTTCGATCAATTTTTCTTTTTCTTTTTACAATGCAATTCTTCGACTTTTCAGTTTGCCGAATTTTTAATTTTTGATGTACTAATTATTGTTTTTTTTTTTTCAATTTTCCCTTTCTTCAATATTTTGGGTTAATATTTTTCGATTTTTCAGTTTTTCAATTACTCTAATTTTAATTTTTCCATTTTTCAGCTTTTTCATCTTTAATTTTTAGTTTTGCAATTTTCGAATGTTCAATTTAAAAGTTTTTAGTTTTTGGATTTTACAATTTTACGATTTTACAATTTTTCGATTTTGCAGTTTCCCGATTTTTCAGTTTTTCCATTTTTAAATTTTTATTTTTACAACTTTATGATTCACAATTTTACAAATTTTTCAACGACTTGAATTATTAACTTTGAATTTTTAATTTTTTTATTTCGTCAGTTTTTCGGTTTTTGCATTGCTAACTTATGTCAATTTCTTGATTTTCCAGTTTCTCAATTCTCCATTTTTGATTTTTTTATTTTTGGTTTTCAATTTCTTCACTTTTAATTTGTCCTTTATCCTTATTTTCGTTTTTTAGTTCTTTGATTTTTCAGTTTCTGAATTTTTATTCAAATTTTTTTTCTTAATTTTGCAATAATTTGGAATTTTAAAATTTTCATTTCCTCAATTCTTCGATTTTTCCGTTTTTTAATTTTATTTTTTGATTTTTTCATTTATCGTTTTTCACTTTTTCGCTTTTCGGTTTCTTAATTTTTGGTTTTTCTACAATTTTTCAAATTCTGAATTTTTTTCAATTTTTCAGTTACTGCTTTTAAATTTTTCGATTTTTCAGTTTCTTGAATTCTAATTTTTCCAATTCTTGCTTTCTGAGTTTGTACAATTTTCGTTTTCTCAATCTCTCGATATTTTTTAGTTCTTTAAATTTCCCATTTTTAAGTTTTTCGTTTTTCCAATGTCTCGATTTTTCAATTATCCGATTTTCATGTTTTCGATTTTTAATTTTCATTTGTTTAATATTTCGATTTGCAATTTTCCAAGTGTTCAGCTTCAAATTTTTCATTATTTTAATTTTTAACCTCTGCAGTTTTCAATTTTCACGTCGTCAAGTTTTCGATTTTTCAATTTCTACATATCCAAATTTTTCTTTTATTCAATTTTCCCACTCTACAGTTTCTCGATTTTCCAATTTTGTGTTTTCTTAACCCAGTTTCCCAATTTTTTATTTTTAATTTTTTTTATTTTTCGGTTTTTGCTCTTCCGATTTTTCATTTTCTTGATTTTTGGTTTTTCTGTATTTTCCAGTTTCCCGACTTTTAATTTTTCAATTATTAAACGTTTGAATTTTTCAACTATTTCAATTTATCCATTTTCAATTTTTCGATTTTTTGATTCTACAATGCAATTCTTCGATTTTTCAGCTTTTCAATTTCTCTAATTTTAGTTTTTCGATTTTTCAGGTTCTTCATCTTTAATTGTTAGTTTTGCAATTTTTTTAATGTTCAATTTAAAAGTTTTTAGTTTTTGGACTTTTCAATTTTACGATTTTACAATTTTTCGATTTTCCAATTTCCCGATTGTTCAGTTTTTCCATTTTAAAATTTTTATTTTTACAACTTCATGATTCACAATTTTACAAATTTTTCAATGATTTGAATTTCTAACTTTGAATTTTTAATTTTTTTATTTCGTCAATTTTTCGGTTTTTGCATTTCTAACTTATGTCCATTTCTTGATTTTTCAGTTTCTCAATTCTCCATTTTTAATTTTTTAATTTTTGGTTTTAATTTCTTGATTTTTAATTTTTCCTTTATTCTTATATTCGTTTTTAGTTCATCTATTCTCCAGTTTGTGAATTTTTCTTTTTTTCGTATTTTTCGTTTTCAGTTGCTCGATATTTCAATTTTTTTTTCTTTAATTTTACAATAATTTGGAATTATTTAAATTTTCATTTGCTCGATTTTTTGGATTTTTCAATTTATTCATGTTTTCAATTCTTGGATTTTTCAGTTTCTTAATTTTTTATTTTTTGATTTTTTCATTTATCGTTTTTCACTTTTCCGCTTTTCGGTTTCTTAATTTTTGGTTTTTCTACAGTTTTTTGAATTTTGAATTTTTTTTCAATTTTTGGGTTACTGCTTCTAAATTTTTCGATTTTTCAGTTTTTTGAATTCTAATTTTTCGAATTTTTGCTTTCTGGATATGTACACTTTTCGTTTTCTCTGTCTCGATTTTTTTTTTGTTTTTAAAATTTCCCATTTTTAAGTTTTTCGTTTTTCCAATGATCCGATTTTTCATGTTTTCGATTTTTAATTTTCATTTGTTTAATATTTCAATTTCAAATTTCCCCTAGTTCGTCGGGGACCCCCACCGGGCCTTCCGTGTCCCCAGAACAGGTAAATATTTAGAAAAATTGAGTCCCCCAGCTGTGTTCAAGTATGGAGTTTCAATATAATTTTTGCTTACATTGTGGGCAGGGCAACGGAACTGGAGATGTTGTTGACACATGTTCGACTGCTGTAGAAAACAAGATCGGGACGCCAAATCCAGGAAGGACGGGAATGGGATCAGCTGTGACGTCGGGGACGACTGTTGTTCCGAAGATGCATCGGTCCGAAAGCTACCGGCGGATCATCGAAGCCGCGGAGGACGACGAAGAGGACAATCTGGGCTTTTTCAACCGGTTCAAGCCAACAGTGAAATTCATAAATATTGAGCGAGTACCTAGGGCGAAGAGCGTTAAAATGTAAGACACTGGCGGTTGAATGATGTTTGAATTGACTAAATAGTTTCAGTTTTGAGTTTTTCAACATGCGGAGGGGTAGAATCCACCAGACCATCCCAGAAGGTAGACAATTAATTAAAATATTTAGTAAAGAGGGTACAGTTTCAGATAATGTTCCTACGTCTTATTCAGAGAAGCCTCTGTCTCCCAGACGACTAAAAGTAGGTGAGGGTGTTCGATTGGGCTTTGTGAATAGGTGCTTTTTGCAGGATAAGCAGATGGACCGACGGTTTTGGAAACGTTGAGCAGACGTCGCGGCAACAAAATGGCGAATTTGCCGGCCTAAATTTTTCTCAAAAGTTCTCACTGATCACAGTTTCGTCATTTCAAGCTCAACTCACGTGATATTGGTGCTTTGGATATAATGTGCAAACGTTTCTCGATTATCAAAAGTTTTGCTATTAACTAATTTTGGCTTAATCATTGGCACTAACAATAGTTGTTATTGTGTAAATAGCTTGAAACGTTATTCAATTTTTATAAACTATTTACTATAGTTAAACTAAAGAGCATCGTTTCTATTGAAAGTATTTTAGTCGTAGGAATCGATTTAAAGCAGGGGGTGTAAAGTAGCTAAAAGAAATCCGTCACATTACATTTGTGATAATTACAATTTTGTATATTGTTGAAAATAAACTTTAAAAACTATATTTATGCTAATTTTTACACAACCTCACTCCCCTAAACTCCCAAATTCGCCTTCGCCGGCAATTTTACAATTTTTTGAATTTTCAATTAATCGTCTTCCCAATTTTTCGATTTTTCGATTTGTGAATGTTTCTATTTTTCGTTTTCTGTATTCCATTAATCAATTGTTGGATTTTTCAATTCCCGATTTTTGATTTTTCGATTGTCCGAGTTCTCATGTTTTTCATTTTTCATTTTTTTAGTTTTTCAATTTACAGTTGTTTTACTTTTTCGTTTATACCTACTTTCGATTTTTTAATTTCTTACTTTTTCATTTTTCTACATTATCCGTTTTTTAGTTTCTCTGTTTTAGTTTTTTTTAATTTTACAATTAAGCACTTTTTCGATTATTAAACGTTTGAATTTTCCTTATATTTAATTTTTCAATTTTCCCAATTTTTAAAGTTTACATTTTTCGATTTTTTATTTCACAATGCAATTTTTCAATTTTTCAGTTTTATTCAATTTTAATTTCTATTGTTCTATTTTTACAATATTTTATGTTACAATTTATCGATTTCTGTTTTGAACTTTTCAATTTTTCAGTTTCTCAATGTTTAATTTTTAGTTATGCAGTTTTTGAAATTTTAATTTTAAATTTCTTAGTTTCTCGACTTCTTCACTTTTGAATTTTTCAATTCTTCGTTTAGCCATTTTTCTTTTTTTTTCTGTATTCGATTTTCCAATTTCTTAATTTTTCGTTTATCTACATTCTCAATTTTTTTCTTTAATGTTGCAATTAAGCATTTTTTCGTTTGAATTTTTCATTTCTTTTTTTATCTAGTTTTCAATGTTTACGTTTTTCGATTTTTCGACTTTCCAGTTTTTTTTCTTCAATTTTCCACTTCTTCATTATTTTTCGTTTTTTAAATTTTACAATGCAATTTTTCGTCTTTCCTGCTTCTCGTTTTTTCAATTTTTGAAGTTTTCATTGTTGGTTTCCTCGATTTTGATTTCTTTAATATTTTGGTTTACAATTTTTTATTTATAATGATTTTCAATTTCTCTACTTTCAGTTTTTCGATATTTTAGTTTCTCCATTTTTAATTTTTCGATTTTTTTCGTTTTTTTCGTATTTCGAGTTGTCTTTTTTTAAATTTCGGTTTATTCCAATTTTCGTTTTATTTAGTTTTTTGATTTTTCAATCTTTTTTCCTTTAATTTTACAATCAAGGATTTTTCGATTTTTAAATATGCTAATTTTTCGTGTTTTTAATTTTTCAACTTTTTGGTTTTTACTTTGACAATTCTTCTATTTTGGTGTTTTATTTATTGTTATTTTTGTCGTGTTTTTCTTTTTCGGCTTTACAACTTTTTAGTGTTTGAAGTTTTAATTTTTAGATTTCGCAGATTCTAGATTTTTAATTTTTTTCTTTAGTTTTTCGATTTACAATTTGTCAAGTATTCAATTTCAGATTTTTCAGTGTTCAATTTATTAACTTTTGAATTTTTCAATTTTTTATTTCGTCAATTTTTCGATTGGTCAATTTCTACATTATGTTTAGTTTTCGTGTTTTTAATTCTTGGAATTTTCAGTTTCTGAATATTTAATTTTTCGATTTTTTAATTTTTTGTTTTTCGGATTCTTGATTGTTTTTCAATTTTGATTTATTCTGTTTTTCGAATTTTCAGTTTCTTAATTTTCCGTTTTTTCCACGTTTTCAATTGTTTTTTAAACTTACAAGTAAGCAATTTTTGTTTATTTTTTTATTTATCTACTTAGTTTTCAATGTTAACATGTTTCAATTTTTCGACTTTCCAGTTTCTTGATTTTTCAATGTTTAAAGTTTTTATTTACTGGTTTTTCAATTTTGTATCTCTTCAATATTTTTCGATTTGAAAATTTTACAATGAAATTTTTCGCATTTCCATATTTTTGATTTTTCAGTTTTTGATTGTTGTTTTCCTCGATTTTCGTTTCTTTAATATTTTGGTTTACAGTTTTCCAATTTTTATATTTTTTGAGTTTCTCAGGTAGTTTTTAAATATTTCAGTTTCTCTATTTTTAATTTTACGATTTTTTATTTTTCGTTTTTCAATTTTTCGATTATTCAGTTTTTTTATTTTAATTTTTCTTTTATTTCTATTTTCGTTTTCCCATATGTTCCATTTTGCAGTTTCTCAATTTTTCACTTTTTTTAACTTTACGATTAAGAAATTTTCACATGTTTAAACGTTTGAATTTTGCGTATTTTGAATTTTTCAGTTTCTTACTTTTTCATTTTTCTAAATTATGCGTTTTTTAGTTTCTCTGGTTTAATTTTTTTTTAATTTTACAATTAAGCAATTTTTCGATTGTTAAACGTTTGAATTTTTCATACAATTAATTTTTCAATTTTCCCAATTTTCGAAGTTTACATTTCTTGATTTTTTATTTTACAATGCAGTTTTTCAATTTTTCAATTTTATTCAATTTTCATTTCTATTGTTCTATTTTTTCAATATTTTATGTTACAATTTATCGATTTCTCTGTTTTGAACTTTTCAATTTTTCAGTTTCTCAATGTTTAATTTTTAGTTATGCAGTTTTTGAAATTTTAATTTTAAATTTCTTAGTTTTTCGACTTCTTTACTTTTGAATTTTTCAATTTTACGATTTTCCAATTTGTCGTATTTTTAATTTTATGACTACAATTTTTCAGTGCTTCAATTTTAAATTTTCAGTGCATCAATTCATCAACGTTTGGATTTTTCAATTTTTTGTTTTGTCAATTTTTCGACTGTTCAATTTTTACACTATGTTAATTTTTCGTTTCTTTAGTTCTTCGTTTTTTTTCTGTTTTCGATTTTCCAATTTCTTAATTTTTCGTTTTTCTACATTCTCTGTTTTTTTAGTTTCTCAATTTTTTTCTTTAATGTAGCAATTAAGCATTTTTTCATTTGAAATTTTCATTTCTTTTTAATTTATCTGGTTTTCAATGTTTACGTTTTTCAATTTTTCGACTTTCCAGTTTTTTGTTTTTAGTTACTGGTTCTTCAATTTTCCACTTCTTCATTATTTTTCGTTTTTTAAATTTTACAATGCAATTTTTCGACTTTCCTGCTTCTCGTTTTTCAATTTTTGAAGTTATCATTGTTGGTTTCCTCGATTTTCACTTCTTTAATATTTTGGATTACAATTTTTTGTTTATAATGATTTTCAATTTCTCTACTTTCAGTTTTTCGATATTTTAGTTTCTCCATTTTTAATTTTTCGATTTTTTTCGTTTTTTGGTTTTTCGAGTTGTCTTTTTTTTAATTTTCGGTTTATTCCAATTTTCGTTTTATTTAGTTTTTTGATTTTCAATCTTTTTTCCTTTAATTTTACAATCAAGGATTTTTCGATTTTTAAATGTTCTAATTTTTTGTGTTTTTAATTTTTCAATTTTCTGGTTTTTTACTTTCAAAATTCTTCTATTTTGGTTTTATTTATTGTTATTTTTGTCGCGTTTTTCCTTTTACGACTTTTTAGTGTAGTGGTTTTAATTTTTAGATTTCGCAGATTCTGGATTTTTAATTTTTTTCTTTAGTTTTTCGATTTACAATTTGTCAAGTATTCAATTTCAGATTTTTCAGTGATCAATTTATTAACTTTTGAATTTTTCAATTTTTTATTTCATTAATTTTTCGATTGTTCAATTTCTATATTATGTTAATTTTTCGTTCTTTTAGTTCTTCGTTTAGCCATTTTTCATTTTTCTGTTTTTCGATTTTCCAATTTCTTAATTTTTCGGTTTTCTACATTGTCTACTTTTTAGTTTCTCAACTTTTTTTCTTTAATGTAGCAATTAATCATTTTTTCGTTTGAATTTTTCATTTATTTTTAGTTTACCTAGTTTTCAATGTTTACGTTTTTCAGTTTTTCGACTTTCCAGTTTTTCAATTTTTCTTTTTTTTGTTTTTATTTACTGGTTCTTCAATTTCCCACTTCTTCATTATTTTTCGTTTTTTAAATTTTACAATGCAGTATTTCGACCTTCCATTTTCTCGATTTTTAATTTTTTTATGTTTTAATTGTTGGTTTCCTCGATTTTCATTTCTTTAATATTTTGATTTACAATTTTTCGACTTTTACATTTTTTCAGTTTCTCCATTTTTATTTTTCCGTTTTCTATTTTTCGTGTTTTTAATTTTTTAATTTTTTAGTTTCTCGATGTTTAATTGTTAATTTTCAGTTTTTTCGATTTTTTTACTTTTGAATTTTTCAATTTTACGATTTTACAATTTATCGTGTTTTTAGTTTTACTGTTACAGTTTTTAATTTTTTGATTTCTTAGGATCTAGGTTTTTAATTTTTTTATTTTTCAATTTACGATTTTTTAAGTAAATTCACCAATTTCAGATGTTTCAGAGTTCAATTTATTAACTTTAGAATTTTTCAATTTTTTATTTCGTCAATTTTTCGATTGGTCAATTTCTACATTATGTTTAGTTTTCGTGTTTTTAATTCTTGCAATTTTCAGTTTCTGAATTTTTAATTTTTCGATTTTTTAAATTTTTTGTTTTTCGGATTCTTGATTGTTTTTCAATTTTGATTTATTCTGTTTTTCGAATTTTCAGTTTCTTAATTTTCCGGTTTTCCACGTTTTCAATTGTTTTTTAAACTTACAAGGAAGCAATTTTTGTTTATTTTTTAATTTATCTACTTAGTTTTCAATGTTAACATGTTTCAATTTTTCGCCTTTCCAGATTTTTGATTTTTCAGTTTTTGATTGTTGTTTTCCTTGATTTTCGTTTCTTTAATATTTTGGTTTACAGTCTTTCAATTTTTATATTTTTTGAGTTTCTCAGGTAGTTTTTAAATATTTCAGTTTCTCTATTTTTAATTTTACGATTTTTTATTTTTCGTTTTTCAATTTTTCGATTATTCAGTTTTTTTATTTCAATTTTTCGTTTATTCCTATTTTTTAATTTTTTTAACTTTACAATTAAGAAATTTTTCCACGTAAATATATACAGTGTTTCATTTCAAAACATGGGAAACCAACAATAATAATTAGCAGATTTTTAATGACTCTGGAAGAATATACGTGAAACTTATTCTAATTTTCTGTGTTAGGATAAGGTTCAAATGAAGGCACTCTAGGACAAAAATTGTGTTTCATGTACGTGTTTGTTTATAAGTTTTTGAACTTCTAGTAAAGTTGGGACGACCCTTGAAATTTTAGTTACTAAAAATAATATTTTAAATGTTTAAAGAAAAAACCTTCATTATAAATAGAAAAAGTTTATTTCATTTTGAAAAATCTATAAATAATTTAATACGTGAAAATTGAAAAAACCTGTAAATGTGTAATCGCAGCTACTTCTTCTCTCATTTCTTGTCATCCTTGTTCCTCTTGATGTATCTCATAATTTTCGCCCCAAAATTCCACTTCTTCTTGTGCGCACCCAAACCCTTCTTCTCTATTTTACCGACAGAACTGTCGTCTACCACCACCGTGGCGTCAGTCCCACTCGCCTCCTCGCCCTCGAACGGCCCGCTGCTTCTCAAATCCACCATGTCCATCCCGGCCTCGAAAGGCATGTGCAGGATCCCCGAAGCGCCGCTGCTCCCCGGCTCGACGAAATGCTCGTCCCCCTCCAAATCGATCACCTTCAGCAGCTTCTCGTGGATCTCCTCCGACTTGGTCATCCTAACCTCGTTCTCGTTCTCGGCCGCCACCAGCTTGGACAGCATCTGCTTGGAGTTCCGCACCAAGTTCGTCAAGCGATTCTTCCTCTCCAGAGTGTTGCGTTTAACCGGCTCTGCCAACACTCTATCCGGCGCAACTTCAGCCTTGTCCCCCAACTGATCCCCCACGCCTTGCGTGCAGATGATGCTCTTCTGCTCGGGCGGGTATTTCATCTCCTTGATGATCTGCTTGATTTCGTCGTCTAGTAAGGCGGTTTCGTCATGACGGTAGCTCTCGTTTGACACCCCGGTCGATGCCGGCGCGAGGATATTTTCCAAAATGTCACCGACGACGTTTGGAGTGATCTTGTCGACTTTGGGAGGCTGCAAAACCGGGGTGAGGGAGAGTCGGGTCGGGGTATAGTTACCTGGAGGCTCTTCGCCATGATGACTTCGAAGGCGTTGTCGACGATTTCGCACATGATCTCCGAGACGATCAAGTGCGCCGAGCTGGAGCCGCCCGACGGCGGCGGCTTGCAGCGGCTCATTTCGCCGCCTCCGCTCTCTGAAACACCGCACTCAGTGACGGATTGCCAAGTTCGAGGTTTACCTTTCTCCGGAGGCAGGGTGAAACACGACGTGTCGATCGACATTTTCACGCTAATTTCAAGTTTCAAACCACGAATTGTCAAGTTTTCGTCAATTGTTTGACGAGTTGACTAATTTCGTCACGGAAATTAAGTGACGTTTTCTTTTTGGCGTTCGGCTAGATAAATTCCAAGCAAAATTCTGAATATGTAGCAATGAAAGCTGTTCAAATTCACGTCGTTAAGTGTTGGTGTTCAATGTTTTGCGTCGTTTCGTCTGGTCGAGATGGGAGAGGATGTGGAGCTTTGTCTGGAGGTCCAAGTGGACCCGGCTTCCAAGAAAATACTGTCTAACCCTGAAAGATGTCGTTCGGCTTTGCTAGATGTGACCGTGGTCAAGCCCAAGGAGTTCGAAGCGTTCGGTACCCACAGGACGAACACGTTGAGGGCGGACGAAGTGCGCAAGTTGATCTCTTCGATGGAGAAGCAAAGAAGGAAGAAGCAGAAGGTCATGGATAAGTTGAAGGACGACGATACCATCATCAAGATACGCAAACATGATGAGTTTAGCAACCACCGTCAACCCTTCAGGAAACAGTTTCCTAAATATAGGGACCGGATTTCCCCCACGGCTCCGGTAGATGATTTGGAACGAAAAGACTTTATAGGGATCGCTGAGTCCGTGGAACCTCTATTTTGCGAAATCCGAAGGTCGTTGAAGAACGTGGAAACCAGAATCACGGATATGCAAGACATCAATCTGGTGATCAGTCAAACGACGTTCGACGCTACAGCTTCCGAAGAGTACATGTACTCGAGAAGGAAAAAACCGAGTCGATTGAGTCCACAAACTAGTCAAATACCACATAGAGTGAATCCAGCGGTATACCGAATGGAGGCACCGCACGACCTCAGGTCCCTTATCCTTTCCAAGAACCGAGACAACGTTCTAGGAAAAGGCGATAAAGTCGAAGGGAGGTGTCTATGCGAAAACTGTGGCATCGTCGGGTTACTCATGGAATGCCAAAAGCACCCCCTCCTCAACGAACTAAGCGAATCGCCATCCCCGTCTCAACACTCTTCCTTCTTCACCAGAAAAAAACGCACCAAAGTCGACGTTGCCAATGTCGAAAACTGGAAACCTAAAGCCGACGAATCAGCCTACATCAAACACCTCTCCAACCGCGTGAAGCTCCTAGAAGAAAGACTCGCAGCTCAGGAAGAACGCGTCGTCCCGAAAGACTACTTCAAAAAAATAATAACCAAAATGGTCACAAACTTCTCCCCGAAACTCTTCAAATCCAGAAGCGACATTTCCGTGCCTTGTCGCGACAAAAAGAAACCCCAAAAACCACCTAGTCCCAAACCTAGCGAAAAACCCCGTCACTTAAGCAAGAGCATCCAGTGCTGCAACACCAACGTAACCTACCGCCGCAGACTCACCAAGAACGACAAATCCACCCTCACCGACGACCACATAGCCTACGGGGGCTACGTCTGGAAATGGGGCGAAGAAGTCCTCAAACCGGGCGCCGACCTCAAAAACCGCATCGTCACTCTTCTGACCGACATCCTCAGCAAGCTCGCCCTCAGCGACAAAAGCTCGGCCGAAACCACCAAGCTCAAGGGGTCTGTCAAAAGCGAAAAGTACGACACCGAGCACCTGAAGAAGTTCATGAAGCGCATGAACACCAAGGTGTTCAACGCGCAGATCGACCCCAAGGCGAAATTTTTGACTGACGATTACCCCAAGCGCGAGAAAGTTAGCTTCGGGCCGGTGCTTCCGGAGTTTGCGCAGAAGAGTCGCGAGAAGGTTAAATCTCATCAAAGGAGGGAGGAGAAGAAGAATATTGATGTGTCGTACGTGAATCCGAAGTTGTCGTCGTGGAGGAAGGAGTCGGGGCACCATAATGTCGAACCAGAGGAGGCTTTAGGTGAGGACGTGTGTTTCGGTGGGTTTGAGTAACGGGGGTTTGTAGGGAAACAAGAGTTTTTGAAGATCGTGTCGAAGGCGAAGCAGAACCAGAAGGACGTTTTGTGGAAGAATATATGGAACCAGGCGAAGGCGAACGGGCAGACGAAGAGCGACAAGATTACGATCAAGATACCTTGTCAGGGGGGGAAAGAGGGGCAGAAGTTCTTTGAAACCGAGATCACGATTGGAGAAGTTGAGGAACTTTTAAACGGGGTGCAGGGGTGTGAAGTCTGTAAAAATTGGTAATAAAGGTAGTTTTGAGAGTTTATTTTTGCAATTAAAAGTAGAAAAGTTGAAAAAAAATCCAGAAGTTGCAAAATAGCAAAATTAAGAAAGCGAAAAATTGAAAAAATTCAAAATCAACGAACTGAAAAATCAAAAATTAAAATTGAAAATTGGAAAATGGAAAAATTAAAAACGAATAACTGAACAATGAAAAATTTGAAAATCGAGGTCATGTAAAAATTGAGACGACAAATTAAATTATTAAAAAATTCAAGTGTT
Source organism: Zophobas atratus (assembly GCA_022388445.1). NCBI lineage: Eukaryota > Metazoa > Arthropoda > Insecta > Coleoptera > Tenebrionidae > Zophobas > Zophobas atratus. Next base: position 56,282,329 of record CM039442.1, read on the forward strand.
AAGATAAGAGTGATTTTGGCAGATGACATATCCTACAAGAAAAGAGAGGGTGGGTGGGCGGGGCTAGTACTGGCTAAGATAAAACTGATTTTGGCAGCTGAGACGTCTTTTACGAAAACAGAGGGAGGGTGGGCGGATCAGTACTTGCTAAGGTAAGAGTGATTTCGACAAATGAGGTACCCTTCAGGAAAAGAGAAGGCGGGTGGGCGGGGTTAGTACCTGCTAAGACTGATTTTAGCAAATGACGTATCCTCCAAGAACTTTAATTAAATTATTATAAAAAAAGACACTAGAGGCTCTAATGCACTTTAAAAAAAAAAACGGGGTTCCAAAATTAACTCATAAACAGGTTAGGTCAAAATTGTCCAAAAATAGTCCCCCAAAATTGTTTTAAATACAAAAAAACTCTTTATGGGCTCCCAAAATAATGCATCAGGAGTCCTCCGAATTAAAAAAAAAAATACTGCGACACTCAAGAATTTTTTCAAATTGATAAAAAATAAAACACTAAAAGCTCAAAAGATTTTTTCAAGTTCATCCAGAAAACAACCAGGGGACCTAAAATTAGCTGCGAACATTTTAAACGTAGGTTTTTGAACATTTTGACAATTTTTTTATACCTTCGCTTTATACTTATAAGGCAAAAATTGTTGTCAAACAGGGAAAATTGAAAAATCCAGAACTGAAAAACAAACTGAAATAGTGCAAAATCGTAAAATCAAAGCAACGAAAAACTGAAAAATTGGAAAATTCATAATGGGGAAACTAAAAAACCGAATCAATGTGAAAAATATAGAAGCCAAAAAATCGTGAAATTATAAAATTTAAAAAAAATTGTAAAATTGAAAAAACGAAAAATTGGAAAATCGTACAATTGAAAAATTCAGTGTAAAGTTAAAGAAAATAGTTGAAACATCGAGAAACTGAAATGGAAAATATGGAACAACAAAAAATTAAGAGTCTCAAAGTCGGTATAACTGCAAAAACGGAAATAGGGATAAACGAACAATTAAAAATGAAGAAAGTGAAAAATCCAAGAACTGAGAAAACGAAGAATTAGCAATCTAGAAATTAACGAAATGAAAAATTGAACAATTCAAAAGTTAAAAAGTCAAAACATTGAAACATTTGGAATTTGGAATAGATGATTGTAAATCGAATTTTAAAATCGAGGAACTGAAAAACGAGAAATTCAAAAATCGCAAAATTAAAAACACGAAAAATTGGAAAATCTATAGATCTATCTATATATCTATCCATCGAAATGTCAAAAAGTCTAAAAATCGAGAAATCGAAATAGCCCAAAATCCTAAAGTCGAAAAATTTAAAAATCGGAAAATTGAACTGTCGAATAATCCAAACGGCTAAATAAATTGTAAAATGAAAAATCGAAAAACTGAAAAGAGGAAAAACATTTTTGAAATATTCGGTTTTAAAAGCAAATTATTTAAAAGTTTCAAAAACTGCCACATTTCAGTGGACGAAACCTGAAAAACAGTTTAATTTATCGAAAAAAGGAATCCGAAAGTGACTACCAGTTCATAAAATGGTCGAAAATAGGCCAACATTTGGAAAAAGTGTGGATATTGGACCAATTTCTCTTTGAAAAAGTTGTCTAAAAATTTACAAAAAATTGTGGGATCGTGTTAATCTCAAAAATATAGCGTGTTTATGGTAACGGGTTAACATTTTTGACGTATTCATATTTAAAGTCAACTTATTTAAAAATTCCAAAAATTGCTGTACTTCGGTGGACGATTTTGCAAAAAACAGTTTAAGATATCAAAAAACGAGGCGAGAATGAACATCTAGGGACCGAAGTCTACAACCAAATGTGTTTAAATAATTTTTAAAATGGTCGAAAATGAGTCGAATTTCGAAAAAGTGTTGCGGATTGGAAAAATGTGACTTTTGCGAAAGTTGTCTAAAAGTCCATAAAAAATTCTGCTATATATGTAGATCTCGACGTGTTGGTTTTAAAAATATGTCGTGTTTATGCTCAGGTAGTAACATTTTTTAAATATTGGGTTTTAAAAGCGAATTTTTAAAAAATTACAAAAATTGCTATAATTTAGTGGCCGAAACTGGAAAAACGGTTTAAGATATCGAAAAAATGATGCCGAAAGTGACTTCTAGAGCTGGAAATCTACAAGAAAATGTATTTGTTTCGAAAATGGTCGAAAATGGGCCAAATATATTTATATTTTGCTTTTTTTTCTCAATTTAACATGGTATTCTTTGAACAACACGATACTCAAAAACATGTTTTTAATTTATTGTAAATAAGTATTTTGCAATTAAGCTCCGCCCTCTTAGCTCACGACGAATTAAAAAAATCATCACATTTGGGACAGGGTGGGTTTCGGGGCATACATTTGCCATTTTTTAATACATGAATTGCTAACTGCAGAAAGGGGATATATCACATTTTTCAAAATGTTGAGGAAATGAATAAAACGTCTCAGATTTTTACAACTACTTGTTTCCGATCCCCGTTTTCAATTGTCGGTTCTCTATGTTCTCAGTTATCAACGAGTGTTGGTTAAATGCATGTTTTCTTTTTTGGGTCAATTTGGCTGTCAAATTTGACACTTGGACATATCCCCTTTTTGCAGTAAAATGAAAAAAAAGGTAAAAAAAAAACACAAAAAACAGCTTTATTTCAGTTATAATTTTACACAAACATGTTATATGTATATCTGACTAAAAAACTTAATCATTATCGCGCTCCTGTTCTACAGTTGGCCAAGTAGCAATCTCCTGCCAAAATGCGTTATAAGCGTCTGGGGTAAATCGTAAAGTGTTTGTTATCTCCGTCATTTTCTTCTGGCTGATGGCTAGTTACTATACTAATTTTGCACTTAATACACGTAGTCATCTTCTCACAACAAAAATTTAAAACATGTTTAAAACGGTAAATTTTTGTAGGAACTACGAATTTTGCAATTCTGCTCCGCCCCCCAGTCTGGCAACAAATGAAAATTTCACCACTATTGAGTTCGCGGCAGGTGTGGGTGGGGCCTAGTTTAATGATGAATTTTTCATTCATTTCCAGGCCGAAGAGTGAAGCGTCACTGAAAAATCTATATTTCCCTACAAAAATTTACCATTTCAAACATGTTTTAAATTTTTGTTGTGAAAAGATGGCTGCGGAGATTAAGAAAAATTGGCAAAATATAAGCCCCGCCCACCCACCCTATCTCAATTGTGATGATTTTTTTTATTCGTCGTGAGCCAAGGGCGTAGCTTAATTGCAAAATTCTTATTTCTTTACAAGAAATTACTATGTAAGACATGTTTTTGAGCGTCGTGTTGGATAAGAATAATAATTAAAAAAAATAGAATTTTGCAGTTAAGCTCCGCCCTCTTGGCTCACGACGAATATAAAAATCATCACAATCGAGATAGGGTGCGTGGGCGGGGCTTATACTAATTTTGCACTTGATATACGTAGTCATCTTCTCACAGCAAAAATTTAAAACATGTTTAAAATGGTAAATTTTTGTAGGGAACTACAAATTTTGCAATTATGCTCCGCCCCCCAGTCTGGCAACGAATGAAAATTTCTCCACTATTGAGTTCGCGGCAGGTGTGGGTGGGGCTTAGTTTAATGATGAATTTTTCATTCGTTTCCAGGCCGAGGAGTGAAGCGTCACTGAAAAATCTATATTTCCCTACAAAAATTTACCACTTTAAACATGTTTTAAATTTTTGTTGTGAAAAGATGACTGCGGAGATTAAGAAAAAAGGGCAAAATATAAGCCCCGCCCACCCACCCTATCTCAATTGTGATGATTTTTTTATTCGTCGTGAGCCAAGAGGGCGTAGCTTAATTGCAAAATTCTTACTTCTCTACAAGAAATTATCATGTAAGACATGTTTTTGAGTGTCGTGTTGGATAAGATAACGCAAGACGTTGAGACCACGGTGTTTACTGCAGAAAGTCGATATCTCCTGGACATATCCCTTTTCTGCTGTAACCGTAAATTTCATCCGCTTGTAGCCCCGAGCTAAATCATTAAACATGGCCCGTTTTTGCAGTAAAGATGTGTTTAGACCTCTAGAACACGATTATGTACGAATGTTATTGTGGTAAAAAATGGGACATGTCCCCTTTCTGCAGTTAGCAATTCACATATAGACTTCTTTTCCTATTTGTATAAGGAAATATAGATTGTGCAATTAAGTTTTGCCTCATAATTGCAAAATCCATATTTTTTTGCAAAAATGTACCATTTCATCCATGTTTTACGGTTCGTGTTGTGAAAAGAAGATCATGTATGTTAAGAAAAAAAAAAAAGCAAAATATAATCCCCATCCATCCGTCTCGATCTCAATCGTGATGAATTTTTCATTCGTTGTCAGACCGGGGGGCGGAGCGTAATTGCAAAATCGATATTTCCTATTCCCTATACAAATTTATCGTTTTAAACAGGTATTAAATTTCTTGTTGTGAAAAGATGCCTACACATATTAAGAAAAAAAGGCAAAATGTAAGCCCGCCCACCCGCCCTGTCTCAAATGTGATGATTTTTTTTATTCGTCGTGAGCTAAGAGGGTGGAGCTTAACTGCAAAATACTTACTTTTTAAAAGAAATTAAAAACATGTTTTTGAGTATCATGTCGTTCAAACAATACTATGTATATTAAGAAGAATTAAAGCCGAAGATTAACCCCCACCCAGACATAGGGGCGGAGCATAATTCCTAAATCCGTATTTCTCTACAAAAATTTACCGTTTTAAAGGTGTTTTAAGTTTCTAATATAAAAAAATCATCACAATTAAGATGGGTGGGTGGGCGGGGTATATACTTTGCCATATTTCCTTGCAAAAATGTACTATTTTAACAGTGTTTTAAGTTTCGTGTTGTGACAAGATTGCCATGTATACTAAGAAAAAAAAAGCAAAATATAACCCCGCCCACCCGCCCTGTCTCAATTCCGATGATTTTTTTTAATCGTCGTAAGCCGAGGGGCGGAGCTAAACTGCAAAATCTATATTTTGCTACGAAAAATTACCATATGAAATATGTTCTTAAGTAATCGTGTTATACAAAGAAAACTCAATGTATTAATTAAAAAAGAAAACCAAAAGAGAAGTCCCACCCATCCCTATCGATCTCAATCGTGATGAATTTTTCATTCGTTGTCAGACCGGGGGGCGGAGCGTAATTGTAAAATCGATATTTCCTATTCCCTATACAAATTTACCGTTTTAAACAGGGTTTAAGTTTCTTGTTGTGAAAAGATGACTACACAAACATATTAAGAAAAAAAGGCAAAATCTAAGTGCGCCCACCCGCCCTGTCTCAAATGTGATGATTTTTTTTATTCGTCGTGAGCCAAGGGGGCGGAGCTTAATTGCAAAATCTGTATTTCCCTACAAAAATTTACCATTTTAAACGTGTTTTAAGTTTCTATCAATAAAAAAAGTCATCACAATTGAGATAGGGTGGGTGGGCGGGATTTATATTTTTCCTTTTCTTCTTGATATACATAGTATTTTTGAACAACAGGCTACTCAAAACTATGTTTTCAATTGCTTTAAAGAAGTAAGTATTTTGCAGTTATGTTCCGTCCCCTTAGCTCACCACGAATAAAAAAAATCATCACAATTGAGACAGGGCGGGTGGGCGGGCTTTCATTTTGCCTTTTTTTTCAAATTTCTGTGGGTTTCTTTTCACAACATGAAACTTAAAACATGTTTAAGATGGAAAATTTGTATAAGGAAATATCGATTTAACAATTAGACTCCACCCCATAGTCGCAAAATCCATATTTCTTTGCAAAAATGTATCATTATAACCATGTTTTAAGTTTCGTGTGGTGAAAAGATGGCCATATATATTAAGAAAAAAAAAAGCAAAATATACGCCCCTCCTCTCGCCGTATCTCAATTCTAATGATTTTTTTTATTCGTCGTGAGCCAAAGGGGCGGAGCCTAATTGCAAAATCTGTATTTCCCTACAAAAATTTACCATTTTAAACGTGTTTTAAGTTTCTATTAATAAAAAAAAATCATCACAATTGAGATGGGGTGGTGGGCGGGGTTTATATTTTGCCTTTTCTTCTTGATATACATAGTATTCTTTCAACAACAGGCTACTCAAAAACATGTTTTTAATTTCTTTAAAGAAGTAAGTATTTTGCAGTTATGTTCCGCCCTCTTGGATAAACATGAATAAAAAAATCATTACAATTGAGATAGGGCGGGTGGGTGGGGTATATATTTTGCTTTTTCTTCTTGATATACATAGTATACTTTGAATAACAAGATACTCAAAGCATGTTTTTAATTTCTTTAAAGAAGTAAGTAGTTTGCAGTTATATTTCGCCCTCTTGGATGACGACGAATAAAAAAATCATCACAATTGAGATGGGGTGGTGGGCGGGGCTTACATTTTTCCTTTTCTTCTTGATATACACAGTATTCTTTGAACTACAGGCTACTCAAAAACATGTTTTTCATTTCTTTAAAGAAGTAAATATTTTGCAGTTATGTTCCTTCCTCTTGGATGACGACGAATAACAAAAATAATCACAATTGAGATAGGGCGGGTGGGCGGGCTTACATTTTGCCTTTATGTTTTAATATATGTAGACTTCTTTTCATAACATGAAACTTAAAACATGTTTAAGATGGAAAATTTGTATAAGGAAATATCAATTTTACAATTAGACTCCACCCCATAGTCGCAAAATCCATATGTGCTTGCAATTATAACCATAAGTTTCGTGTTGTAAAAAGATGGTCATGTATATTAAGAAAAAAAGGCAAAATATAAGCCCCACCCACCCACCCTGTCTCAATTCTGATGATTTTTTTTATTCGTCGTGAGTCAATGGAAGCTTAACTGCAAAATCCATATTTGCCTATGAGAAATTATCATGTGAAGTCCCACCCGTCCCTGTCGATCTCAATAGTGATGAACTTTTCATTCGTTGTCAGACCGGGGGCGGAGCGTAATTGCAAAATCGATGTTTCCTATTCCCTATACAAATTTATCGTTTTAAACAGGTTTTAAGTTTCTTGTTGTGAAAAGATGACTACATATATTAAGAAAAAAAAGGCAAAATGTAAGCCCGCCCACCCGCCCTGTCTCAATTGTGATGATTTTTTTATTCGTCGTGAGTTAAGGGGGCGGAGCTTAACTGCAAAATACTTACTTTTTACAAGAAAGACCTACATATATATTTTGCCTTTTTTTCTTCATATACGTAGTATTCTTTGAACAATACGATACTCAAACATGTTTTTAATGTCATGTAAAGAAGTAATTTGCAGTTAAGCTCCGCCCCTTTGGCTGACGACGAATAAAAAAAGTCATTACAATTGAGACAGGGCGGGTGGGCGGGCTTACATTTTGCTACGATAAATTACCATGTGAAATTTCACTTTTGAAAAAGTTGTCTAAAAATTCACAAAAAATTCTGGAATCTAGGTCTCGAAATGTTCAGTTCAATTTCAATGGGTGATCATCGTTTTGGAGAAAGATCAAAGAAAAATACAAAAAATGAATGAAATGAAAAAATATGCCAAGAATATTCCAACAAAAACCGAATCCAGGGAACAAGATTCCTAGAATTTCAGTAGAAAACAACTTTAGTTAGAGTGCTAGGTGCTAGGAAGACGAAAAGAAGATAAATTTCAAAACTCTTTCTTCAATTTATTCCATTTTGGAGACGCTCGTCCTCAATTCCACGTAGGTATGGGTTTAAATTTACATAAAATGGGAGTCACTATTATCACATGCCGTTTGAACAAGGTTGTACGAAAATATTTTCTCGTGACTCATTCCCGTAACCGAATCCGCAAGTAAAAATTTCAATGAAGATCGAAACTTCAGTCATTGTTTTCTAACAAAACACAGGAAACGCCAACTGATTACCCATCATAAACCTGTCTATAAATCTTTCATCCCGCGGGAGTTATTTCAGCACCTAGTCAATCCCAACAATACCGTAGTACACCGCAAATCTGTTTCTCAATGAAGACCCTCAAGATCCTCGATCTATTTCAAGCCCCTCCTGACGTCACCCCAGCCCGATTCCTCCCCAGACTGATTAATGTTTACCAATTAAGTATTTGCTGCCAAATTTAGCACCTGAAACATTCTTCAGTAATGTTCTAAATCCATTTGTTCTTGACCACTCCCACCCTCCGAAGCGCGTATTTTGGGATCTCTTTCTGGAGCAGGCGGCGTTGGCACCGCCACGCCGCCGGCTTCACGATTTCGACCGAACCGTCGCCTCCGGTGTTGCCAAAGTTAGAGCCGTCCCAGGCCCAAGAAGTAGGCTTCAGTTACAGAAACAGCAGCGCCATCTACACATATAAAACAAGAGACCCACCGTCCTCCGAGCCCCACTTCTGGTCCATTTACTAGAAGGCAAGTTTCAGTTACATCATCACAATGGTAAGTACATGCAACGTTAGTGCACGCAATTTGAGTGTAATTGAAGCATGCAAGCCGATAAAGCGACCGTCGGAGAGCCTGCCTATGCTAGAGCCTTTAAGTACTGGAAGCAGAAGATTCAGAAAGCGAAAATAGTAGATATCGTTCTTTAACGTCCGAATCATGCATTTCCATTCCAGATTACGCGGTTATATCATAGGTAGTGAGTGTATTAGTGTTTCCATGTTGTAAGGTGTACCATCCTTCTATGTGTGCTTTCTTCGTAGATTTGTCTGTGTTGTTGTGTTCGTTGTTTAACTTTTGTCGTAAATTGTGTTTAGGTGTACCTTGAGCTCGTCTAACAGTCCCCGTCTCGTAGATAACTCGTTTGTCGTGTCCATGTACCGTAAAAACTAACCCTAACCCAAAACTGGTGCTCTTTTACTAAAATTCTTTTGTGTTACAGGCTGATCTTAGTGCCAGGGATGTCGAAAGTAAGTGGGAATACAATAATTTCGCCGACATTGCTAACGAAATACACGGTTCAGTCTAATTTTAACCTAGAACTTATATGGCCACACTCGCATCTGGTCTAAATTTAGCCCCCATTGACTTCTAAATTTAGAACCGCGCTCCGCTATCACGTTTTTCCGCGATTCGTAATAGTAACCCAATTTCGAAACTTGTAACTAATTCCATTGTTAGGAGCGAACTTCGTGTTCTCCATTTACGACTTCGAGGGCAATGGTACCGTGGATGCCGTCAACCTGGGCGATATGCTCAGGGCGCTCAACCTCAACCCGACCTTGGCCACCGTCGAGAAACTAGGAGGAACCAAGAAGAAGAGTGAGTGTCTAGGAGTGTCTAAGCGGTTTTCAGTGTTTCGTTCCAGACGAGAAGAAACTCAAACTGGACGAATTCCTCCCCATCTTCAGCCAAGTGAAAAAGGACAAAGAGCAGGGTACCTTCGAGGATTTCCTAGAGTGCTTGAAGCTGTACGATAAAGAAGAGAACGGTAAAATGATGGCAGCTGAACTTGCCCACACCCTCCTCTCTCTTGGTGAGAGGCTAGAAGACGCAGAAACCGACATCGTACTTAAAGACTGCATGGATCAAGAAGATGAAGATGGCTTCATCCCTTACGAACGTAAGTTGAGCACAAACACAACCCCGTCGAACTAGATAGATTAGAAATAAGCATGTTTTGCGACTTTCAGCATTCCTCAAAAAGATGATGGCGTAAGAAGCTAAAATTAAGTTTTATTTTTGAGTAAGTAGGAATTTTTGCGTACTCGTCGCCATGGCTTCGCAATGGATTCTGTAATGCTTCGCTGGCTTGTGGTTAACATTTACAGGGTTTTCGCTAAGTTGCTGAACCTGCTCTTTATTTTGATTTTTGAAAAACTGTACTCTTGAAGATCTTTTTTAACTGGTTTGTTTGTCTGTGCAGCACCTTGAATCACCGTGCGTTCCACTTTTGGCCAATCAGTCTCATTGAACACCGGAGCCATCTCGCACGCTATGGGCACTACCAACCGTGGCCGTATTTGGAGATTTTTGTAAAAAAAATCAATCTTGTTAATAACTGTAAAAATACATTTTACTTTTCGTTATTGTATTATTATTGTCACAAATTATGTAAAATACCAACAAAGTTTCAATGAAACTGACAATAAAAGTAACACAAAAATAAACAATTTACACGCAAATTTTGTTTTGTTGGATAAGTAAGACTTAAAAAAATCCGAAATAAAAATTTCAAAATATCGACTAAGTTGCTTTCACTGTCCTGATTGAGCTGTAGTGTAGGTGTTTAACAAGCAAAAGTTGGAGCTTCCTTGAAATTAAGCTGAACGGTTTTAATTAGGACGTGCAACCTCTGCACAACTTTAATTACTTTTAAAACGTCGGTGCTTAATTACCTGTTAAATATCGCGCAAAGGTGATCTTCATTAGACTCGTCGGTATTTATAGTCCTCTGCTTTGTTCTTATTTTATAATGAAATCGTTAGTTTTAGACACATTTTTTTCCAAGAATTTCTAAAAATACGTTGCTAATTTTGCTCGTCGGAATCTGCTGATGTCTGAAACTTGAAATTTCCATCTACAAGAATAGTTTTTGTTGACAATTACAAACAATCAGAATTGTCTTTTTTAATTGGAGGTCCGTAATGAAAGCTTTAGTAGGAATCCAAGTGAACTCGTGGTGGTTATTTTTATAACTGTAATAATAATAGAAAGAATGTTGTGGGTGATTTAGATAGGCAACCAACATTGCTCCATAATTTAGATAACAAGAACTATTTTCTTTACAGTATCGCGCTTTCACAAATATGCAATTAGACCGACCATTTTTCTGCCAACTGGAGGTTTAATCAGTTTCAATTATTTAGTGCCGTTACCGTTTCAATATTGACGGTTTTTAATATATAAATCATTCTAAAGAACAAAAACATATAACGCCTCGAAGCACATTTTTCGAAGGACTAAGATCAAAAATGTCTTCTGGTGGTTGAAATCTACAAAAAAATTACTTCAGGTACTGTAAATTCAAATTTTTGAAACTTTTTGGAAAAGTTATCTAAATATTCGCAAAAACTTCAGGAAAAATGATCTTGACGTCCTGATTCGAAAAATATAACGTGTTTGTGATCCTGCAACAAGATTTAGAAATACTTGGTTTGGACTATTTTTTTAATTAAAAATTGCCAATTTATTGCGATTGGAAAATCTAGATATTCAAGGAAATGAATCCGAAAATAACTTCTTAAGATCAAAATCTATCAAAATAAAACCCTTCAGGTTAATTTTCAAGGGACAAAATGTCTAAAACTAAAAATTCTAATTTTTTGTAAAGGATTTTAGAAGTGTTCGGTTCGGAAATGATTTTTTTTTATTCTAAAAGTTGTCAAAGAAATGAATTCGAAAATAACCTCTGAGGTTAAAATGCACAAAATATCTCTTCAGGTAATTTTCAGTGGTCGAAGAAAGGTCGAAAATTGAAAAATTGAGTTTTTGTCTGAATCCAAAAAAATTCAGATAGTTGACAAATTAAGCAGAGCATTTTTTTTTATTGAGCACAACTTCAGACAATCAAAAAATTATGACTAAAATTATAAGCAAATTTAGTTCTTTTAGAGAAAATAATCTGAAGTCGATTTGGAAAGTGGTTTTAGAAACACTCGGGTCCAAAGTAAATTTTTTTGCAAATTCCAAAAATGCCATTTTCCGTATTTTACTTTAAAATTTTTTCATAAGGAGAGCTGAAAAATTTAACTTTTTGGAAGAGTTGTCTAAAATTCTCAAAAATTCTGGAACCTAAACCTAGAAAAAAGTAGCGTGTTTATGAACCCGGAACAAAATTTTAGAAATATTCGGATTATAAATATTTTTTTTTTATTCTAAAATTTGCCAAATTATATATTGCCGATTTTGGCAAAATCCTAGGGCTATTCAAGGAAATGAATCCGAAAATAACTATTTAAGATCAAAATCTACCAAAAAAACCCTTCAGTTAATTTTTCAAAGGGACAAAATGTCTAAAATTAAAAATTCTACTTTTTAGAAGTGTTCGGTTCGGAATCTTTTTTTTTTATTCTAAAAGTTGTCAAAGAAATGAATTCGAAAATATCCTCTGGAGGTTAAAATGCACAAAATATTTGTTCAGGTAATTTTCAGTGGTCGAAGAAAGGTCGAAATTGAAAAATTGAGTTTTTGTCAAAATTGTCTGACCAAAAAAATTCCAGATAGATGACAAAAAAATCATACACAAATTTAGTTCTTTTAGAAAAAATAGCCTGAAGTCGATTTGGAAAGTGGTTTTAGAAACACTCGCGTTCAAAGTAATTTTTTTGCAAATTCCAAAAATGCCATTTTTCCGCATTTCACTTTAAATTTTCATGAGGAGAGCTGAAAAATTTAACTTTTTGTAAGAGTTGTCTGAAATTCTCAAAAATTCTGGAACCTAGACCTAGAAAAAAAGTAACGTGTTTATCATCCCGGACATTTTTTTTTTTTTAATTCTAAAATTTGCCAAATTATATATTGGCGATATTGGAAAAATGCTAAGAATATTCGACGAAATGAATGCGAAAATAACTTCTTAAGGTAAAAATCTACAAAAACTTGAAGTCAATTTTCGAAGGTAGTCGAAAAAATGTGGAAAATTAAAAATTGAGCTTTTTGGAAAAGTTGCCTAAAAATTCAAACAAAATTCTGGGTCATAAATCTCGACGTGATGATTCGAAAATGTATCGTGTTTTGATTCCAAAATAAGATTTTAGAAATATTCACTTTGGGAATAATTTTTTTCAAAATTCTAAAAATTACCGATTTTAGAAAAATGTTTGGAGTTTTCGAAGGACTAATACTAAAAATAATTTCTGGATGGCGGAATCTACGAAAAAATCTCTTCAGGTAATTTTAGAAAGTGGTGGACAAAAAGTCGGACTTTTTTCCACAAAAAGTACTAAAAAATTTGGCTTTTTCAAAAAATTGCTTAGTTATTAAAAAAATCTGGGAGGTAGATTTCACTTCAAAATTCTAAAAAATGGCAAAAATTTACATTGGCGATTTTGGAAAAATGCTCCGAATATTCAAAGAAATTGATAAGAAAATAACTTCTGGAGGCCAAAATGTACAAAAAAAATTCGTTAGGTAGTTTTCGAAGGTGGTGGAAAATCGAAAAATTGACCTTTTGAGCTTTTGGAGAAATTGGCTAGATCTAAAAAAATTCAGATTTGTCGAAAATCCTGGAATAATCTTGAAAAATGAAAGAATCGTATTTATGTTGTGTACAAATAGTAAGTCGGTTAAGGTAAACAAAAATATTTGGTTTCGAAGACAATTTTTTTACCAATCCCAAAAATATAATTTTCCAAATTTCACATCGGTGATTTTGGATAAATGTTAGAAATTTTTGAAAAAGCAAAACCTAAAATAACTTACGGGGGTCGAAATCTACGAAAAAAAAAATCTCTTCGGGTTATTTTAGATGGTTGAAGAAGAGGTGAAAAATTGAAAAATTGAACTTTTTGGAAAGTTGTCTAAAAATTCACAAAAAAAATCTAGAACATTGATTTCAACGTGGTGATTCGAAAAATAAAGTGTGTTTATGGTTTCGAAGCAAGATTTTCGAAGCATTCAGTTTGAAAAATCAAATTTTATGATTGTCAAATTTTACATTGGCGATTTCAGAAAAATGCTACGAATATTCCAAGAAATGAATTCAAAAATAACTTCTTAAAGTCCAAATTTACAAAACAATCTCTGATAATGTCCGAAAGTGGTTAAAGAAAGGCCGACAATTGAACAAATGGGCTTTTGGCAAAATATAAAAAAATTCCACACAAATTTGCCATTTTTTCATATTTCACATTGGTGATTTTGGAAAAACGTTAGAAATTTTTGAAAAACTAAAACCAAAAATAACTTGCGGAGGCCCAAATCTACGAAAAAATCTCTCCAGGTAGTTTTAGAAGGTCGAAGAAAAGATGCTTTTTGGAAAAGGTGTCTAAATTCCCAAAAAAAATCTATAGTGCCAAATTTTATATTGGCGATTTCAGAAAAATGCTACGAATTTTCGAAGAACTAAAACTAAAAATATTTTCTGAATACCGAAATCTACGAAAAATTCTCGTTCAAGATTCTCGAAATTTTGTCTGAAAAACAAAATTTTTCAAAATTCTAAAAGTTGCTAAACTTTATATTGGCGATTTTGAAAAAATTGTAGGAATATTCCAAGAAATGAATCCGAAAATAATATAGTGACTCTGTTATGCAAAAAATCCAAAGTCGATCGGGAAGTTGGTTTTAGAAATATTCGGCTTTGAAGTTTTTTACAGATTCCAAAAAATGCCATATTCCCAAATTTTACATTGACAATTTTGAAAAATTATTAGAAATTTTCGAAGAGCTAAAACCAAAAATTATTTTTGGGGGTCGAAATCTAGAAAAAAATTTGTTCAAGTATTTTTTAATTTCATTCAAAAGATGGGAACTCGACAAATTCTAACATTTAAAAATCGAAAAATTTTAAAATCGTGAAAGTAAATAAACGAAAAATTGAAAAATCGAGAAACCAAAAAATTTTAAAAATTAGAAACTGAAAAAATCGGAAAGTAGAAAATATTAAAAATTAAAATATATAAAACGAGAAATAATGAAAAATGGAAAATTCGAAAAATTGAAAAATTCCAAAACTGAAAATCGGTAGATTCAAAATCGAGAAAGTGAAAAAATGAAAAATTGAAATAATGAAAAATTAAAAATCGCACTCAAAAAATTCAAGAAATGGAAAGTTGACACCTTAAGTTGAAACAGTGAAAAATTTAAGAAACGTTTGACAAAAATTGAAAAATTAAAATCGAAAATGACAAATCAAAAAATAGAAAAACCGAAAAAATAAAAAAAAATAAATATTGAAAAAACTAAAACCGAAAAATTGAAGAAATGAAAAACTGAAAATCGAAATCGAAATCAAACATTTTATAATTGAAAAATCGATAAATTAAAAATACAAAAAATTGAAAATAAAAAAAATTAAAATGGAGAAATTGAAAAATCAAAAGTTAACTGTAAAATCGAAAAATTAAAGAAATGAAAAATGGAAAATTCGAAAAGTTGAAAAATTCAAAAGCTGGGAACTCGAGAAATTCTGACATTTAAAAAACGAAAAATTCTAAAAACGTGAAAGTGAAAATACGGAAAATAGAAAAATCCAAAAAATTTGACATTGAGAAACTAAAAAATTGAAAAATGGAATAAACGAAAAATTGAGGAATTGCAAAGTCGTAAAATTAAAGAAACAAAAAATCGAAGAATTTAAAAAATTCAAAATTAAAATATAAAATAGAGAACTGAATATGGAAAATTCGAAAACTAAAAAATTCCAAAACTGAAAAATCGGTAAATTAAAAATCGAGATAGTGAAAAAATGAAAGATTGAATTAAGGAAAAATTAAAAATCGTTTACTCAAAAAAAGGAGAACGGAAAAGTTGAAACACCGAAAAATCAAAATCTAGAAAATGACAAATCAAAAAATTGAAAAATCGAAAAACTAAAAAAAATATTTAAATATTGAAAAAACCAAAACCGAAAAATTGGAGAAATGAAAAACTGAAAATCAAAAAATTGAAAAATGCAGATGATAAGAAATCAAAAATTGTATAATTGAAATATCGATAAATTAAA
This sequence comes from Zophobas atratus, assembly GCA_022388445.1. Lineage (NCBI taxonomy): Eukaryota > Metazoa > Arthropoda > Insecta > Coleoptera > Tenebrionidae > Zophobas > Zophobas atratus. Next base: position 56,297,914 of record CM039442.1, read on the forward strand.
AATACGAAAAATTGAAAATAAAAAAAATTAAAATGGAGAAACTGAAAACTCAAAAGTTAATTGTAAAATCGAAAAATTAAAGAAATGAAAAATGGAAAATTCCAAAATTCAAAAGCTGGAAACTCGAAAAATTCTAACATTTAAAAAGTGAAAAATTCTGAAAACGTGAAAGTGAAAAAACGAAAAATCGAGGAATTGCGAAATCGTAAAATTAAAGAAACGAAAAATTGAAAAATCGAGAAACCGAAAATTTTGAAAAACTGGAAGCCCAAAAATTCGGAAAATTTAAATATATAAAAAAGAGAAATGAATACGGAAAATTCGAAAACTGAATAATTCCAAAGCTGATAAATCGGTAAATTAAAAATCGAAAAACTAAAAAAATTTAAATATTGAAAATACCAAAACCGAAAAATTGGAGAAATGAAAATCTGAAAATCGAAAAATTGAAAAATGCAGATGATGAAAAATCAAAAATTTTATAATTGAAAAATCGATGAATTAAAAATACAAAAAATTGAAAATCAAAAAAATTAATATGGAGAAACTGCAAAATCAAAAGTTAATTGTAAAATCGAAAAATGAAAGAAATGAAAAATGGAAAATTCGTAAAGTTGAAAAATTCGAAAGCTGGCAACTCGAGAAATTCTAACATTTAAAAATGAAAAATTCTATAAACGTGAAAGTGAAAAAACGGAAAATAGAAAAATCCAAAAAATTTGACATTGAGAAACTAAAAAACTGAAAAATTGAATAAACGAAAAATCGAGGAATTGCGAAATCGTAAATTTAAAGAAACAAAAAATCGGAAAATTAAAAAATTCCAAATTAAAATATTTAAAGAAGAGGAATGAATATGGAAAATTCGAAAACTGAAAAATTCCAAAGCTGAAAAATCGGTAAATTAAAAATCGAGATAGTGAAAAACTGAAAAATTGAAATAATGAAAAATTAAAAATCGTTTATCAAAAAAATGGAGAACGGAAAAGTTGAAACACCGAAAATTAAAAATTTAGAAAATGACAATTCAAAAAATTGAAAAATCGAAAAATTAAAAAAATTTAAATATTGAAAAAACCAAAACCGAAAAATTGGAGAAATGAAAAACTGAAAATCGAAAAATTGAAAAATGCAGATGATGAAAAATCAAAAATTTAATAATTGAAAAATCGATGAATTAAAAATACAAAAAACTGAAAATCAAAAAAATTAAAATGGAGAAATTGAAAACTCAAAAGTTAATTGCAAAACAGAAACATTGAATAAGTGAAAATGGAAAATTCGAAAAGATGAAAATTTCAAAATCTGGGAACTCGACAAATTCTAACATTTAAAGATCGAAAAGTTCTAAAATCGTGAAAATCAAAAAACGAAAATTAAAAAATCCAAAAAATTTCAAATTGAGAAACTAAAGAATTGAAAAATTGAAAAAACGAAAAATCGAAAAATTGCGAAACCGAAAAATTTGAAAAACTGGGAACTAAAAAATCGGAAAATTGAAAAAATTAAAAATTAAAATATATAAAAAAGAGAAGTGAAAAATCGGTAGATTCAAAAATGCGAAAAAATGAAAAATTGAAATAACAAAAAGTTGAAAAATTGAGAAATCAAAGATTTGAAAATCGGAAAGTTGATACACCGAAAAATAAAAGAAACGTGAAACAAAAGTTGAAAAATTAAAATCGAGTAAATGCCAAACCAAAAAATGAAAAAACCGAAAAACTAAAAATCGAAAAATTGAAAAATGCAGATGATGAAATATAAAAAATTTTATAATTGAAAAATCGATGAATTAAAAATATAAAAAAATTGAAAATCAAAAAAATTAAAATGGACAAATTGAAAAATCAAAAGAAATGAAAAATGGAAAATTCGATAAGTTGAAAAATTCAAAAGCTGGGAACTCGAGAAATTTGAACAGTTAAAAAATGAAAAATTCTGAAAACGTGAATGTGAAAAAACGGAAAATAGAAAAATCCAAAAAATTTGACATTGAGAAACTAAAAAACTGAAAAATTGAATAAACGAAAAATCGAGCAATTGCGAAATCGTAAAACTAAAAAAACAAAAAATCGGAAAATTAAAAAAATTCAAAATTAAAATATATAAAAAAGAGAAATGAATACGGAAAATTCGAAAACTGAAAAATTCCAAAGCTGATAAATCGGTAAGTTAAAAATCGAAAAACTAAAAAAATTTAAATATTGAAAATACCAAAACCGAAAAATTGGAGAAATGAAAAACTGAAAATTGAAAAATGTAGATGATGAATCATCAAAAATTTTATAACTAAAAATCGATAAATTAAAAAATACAAAAATTTGAAAATCAAAGAAAATAAATGGAAAAACTGCAAAATCAAAAGTTAATGGTAAAATCGAAAAATTGAAGAAAAGAAAAATAGAAAATTCAGGAAATTGAAAAATTTAAAAATTAAAATATATCAAACACGGAAATTAAAAATGGAAAATTCCAAAGATGTAAAATCGGTAGATTAAAAATCGAGAAAAATGTAAAATTGAAAATAAAAAATCGTGCTCAAAAAACTGAAGAAATGAAAAGTAAAGAAACGTTTAACAAAAATTGAAAAATCAAAGTCGAGAAAATAAATAATACATTTTGAAAAAACTAAAACCGAAAAATTGAAAAATGCAGGTGATGAGAATTCCAAAATTTTATAATTGAAAAATCGATGAATTAAAAATACAAAAAATTGAAAATCAAAAAAATTAAAATGGAGAAATTGAAAAATTTATTTGTAAAACCGAAAAATTAAAGAAATGGAAAATGGAAATTCGAAAGCTGGGAACATGAAAGACGAGAAAACGGAAAATAGAAAAATCTAAAAAATTTGAAATTGAGGAACTAAAAAATCGAAAAATCAAGAAACCGACAACTTAAAAAATTAATATATATAAAAAAGAGAAACGAATATGGAAAATTCGAAAAACTAAAAAATTCCAAAGCGTAAAATCGTAAATTAAAAATCGAGAAACTGAAAAAATGAAAAATTAAAAATCGTACTCAAAATTGAAGAATTGAAAAGTTGATACACCGAAAAATTAAAAAAACGTTAAACGAAAATTGAAAAATTAAAATCGAGAAAATGACAAATCAAAAAATTGAAAAATCGAAAAAACTAAAGAAAATGAAAAACTGAAAATCAAAAAATTGAAAAATGCAGATGATGAGAAATCAAAAATTGTATATTGAAAAATCGATAAAGATGTATCGATGTATAGTTTTCACAGTCATTATATTTGTTAAATTTTGTTAAATTTAGGTATATTTACTCAGGTTATTTTGTTTTTTTTTTTTTTAAGTTTTTTTATTTTTACGTTTATATTATTTTTATGTCCTTCTGGATCTTTTTGTTTCACTATTAATTGTATGTATCTTAAGGGGTATCCCGTTGAATAGATAAATAAATAAATAAATAAATAAATAAATAATAATAAAATAAACTAGATCATTAGAAAATGTAATTTTCTGTTTATCATTTTTTTCTTTAGAAAAAACATTCCATAAAGGCAACATCTTAAAACTAAACATTATATTTATATTTTTTTTTTCCAAAATTGATGCACATTAAACATATGACGCATCTAAATTGCTCTGCGAAATAGACTGCTAAGAAATGACTATTCTCGTTACGCTAATGCAGTCGTATTAAATTGCAATTGCGTTTTTTCGGACCGGACTGCAACCAATGAAAAGTGCCGTACCGGCAATCTAAGGGACTGATTTAGATAAAGATAGGTGTGCTATATAAAACATCAGGATGACATTATTGAAGCCTCATTCGTCGCGCATCGCCAAGAAATCGCAGCGAAGCGTATTACACAATGGTAAGTTTAAATTTTTTTTATCTGTAATAACTCGTAATTTTGCAGGCGGATCTAAAACCGAAGGAGATCGAGGGTAAGTTTTAAACAACCAAAAAAAAAAAACACACAATGTACCAAACTTGAAACCATCGACTTTAAACAGACGCAGAATGGGCCTAGACATCTTCAAAGGCATGGACGGCCTCGTCGACTCCACCTCGTTAGGAAAATGGCTGAACGCCCTGGACGTCAACCCCAGTGTGGCCAGACTCGAAAAGTTCGGCGTTGCCAAAAAAGTGGGTAAGTGTCATCGTTCCACGTTTTCGATTCGACCAAACACGGGCGTTTTCACAGACGAGAAGAAGTTCAAACTCGACGAGCTTTTGCCGATTTTCAGCGAGTTGAAGAAGGAGAGGAAGGATCAGGGTTGTTACGAAGACTTCATTGAGTGTCTGAAGCTGTACGATAAAGCGGAAAATGGGAAAAGTGGCGGTCGGTGAATTGAGTCACTCGCTTTTATCTCTGGGTAATTGCAGGATGAGTTTTATATTTAAAGTTGACTTTGTTTCGTTTAGGAGAAAAGTTAACGGACCACCAAGTGGACGAGGTGTTCGAGGATTGTCTGGATGAAGAAGACGACGAAGGGGAGATTGAATATATACGTAAGCGGTTGTTTGGGTTGATTTTGTGGGTTTATATGGGGTTTTGTAGCGTTTTTGAGGCGAATGTGCGGGCTGGACCCTCCAATACCACCCAAGAAGAAGAAGTAAGATGTGTCGGTGGTGTGAATATGATCTGTCAAAAAGGGATGCAGATAATAAAGTATAAGCTTTAAAGATGTTTTATTTGTGTTATTAAAGTCCTACTTCACATTCTTGCATGTTATAAACACTGAAACTATCTAAAGTCCCAACAAATTTTAAATAACATGCTTAACGCAAAGTAGGCAACCAAACATACACCTGAATCTGATCACTGATCAGTGATCCGAGGTTGCTTTGACAATTAAAAATTTTCATTTCATTTCCACTTGTGATTTTTTTGTCAGGTTGGCAACATATTTAAAATTTTATGATGGCAAACTTGATGACAAAATTGAAATTTGGGGCACCAATTCAGTAGCTGCTATCTCATTGGCCTTTAGGCACACTTATGTCAAACTCGACAACTATATTTGACATGCCAACATTTCTGCCAACAATTCAGAATTGCCAACCCAAAAATTTGCTTCGATCCTTAATACTCACCCGGTACTTTTTAATTTTTCAATTTGTCAACATAAAAAAAACTAATTTATTAAAAAACTATGTATAATTTTCACTAATTGTGACCAAGAAAATTTTTCTCTGATACATGTTAACACGATTTTACCACGATGGGTCCTCGAAAAATCGAAAAACCGAAGAAATAACAAAAAAAAAACTGAATACATTCTTGAAAATTTCAAAAGCTGAAAACTCGATAAATTCAAACGTTAAATCGAAAAATTATGGAATCGTAAAACTGAAAAAAACAAAAATTGAAAAACGCATAGAATTAAAATTTGAGAAATTGAAAAGTTGAAATATCCAAAAAACTGAATAATCGAGAAACTGAAAAAGCGAAAATTTGAAAAATTCGGGAAACCAAAAAAATCGGAAAATCAAAAACCTGAAAATTTAAATATACATATACATAGAAATTGGACAAAATCGAAAAATTAAAAATCAAGAAAGTGAAAAATTGAGAAATTGAAAAAATAAGAATTAAAACATTGAAAAATTGTAGACTCGAAAAACTGAAGAATTTAAAAGTCGAGAAACTGAAAACCCAAAGATTTAAAGATCGGGAATTTAAAAAATCGAAATATTAAAAAACGATAAATAAACATAGAAAATTTAAAAATCGAGAAAGTGAAAATTCAAAAAATTTGGGAACCGTAAAATTAAAGAAATGAAAAATTGAATAATTGAATAACTCAGAAGCTATGAACTCGTGTCTACCTTTTAAAAATAATTGAAAAATCGATAAATTGAAAATACGAAATTTAAAAAATCAAAAATTAAAACTGAAAAATGTAAAATTTAAAAATCGAGAAAATGAAAAGCCGAAGGACACAGAACGCAGCACGAAATACGAAGGACGAAGGACGAAAAAGACGAAGGACGAAAAGTACGGGAAGGTCGAAGGACGAAGAGGACGAATGACGAAAAGAACGAAGGACCAAGGACGAAGGACGAAAACGACGAAAAGGACGAAAAACGAAAAACGAAGGACGAACGACGAACGACGAAAAGGATGAAGGACGAAAAGGACAAAGGATAAAAAGAACGAAGGACGAAAAAGTCGAAGGATGAAGAGGACGGAAAGGTCGAAGGATGAAGAGGACGAAGGACGAAAAAGGCGAAGGACGAAAAACACGAAGGACGAAAGATCGAAGGACGAAAAGGACGAAGGACGATAAGGACGAAGGAACAAGGACAGAGAACGAAGGATGAAAAGGAGGAAGGACGAAAAGGACGAAGGACGAAAATGACGAAAAGGCCGAAAGAGGATGAAAAAGGACGAAAAAGGACGTAAAGGACGGCAAAGGATGAAAAAGTACGGAAAAGGACAAAAAAAGACGACAAGGAACGAAAAGGACGAAAAAGGACGAAAAGGACGAAAGAGGATGGAAAAGGGCGAAAATGGACGAAAAAGACGAAAGAGCATGAAAAAGAACGAAAAAGAACGAAAGGAACGAAAGGGACGAAAAAGGATGAAAAATTACGAAAAGGACGAAGAAGGACGAAAAATGACCAAAGAGGATGAAAAAGGACGAAAAAGACGAAGAAGGACGAAAAGGACGAAAGAGGATGAAAAACTACAAGAAGGATAAAAATTACGAAAAGGACGACAAAGGAAGAGAAGGACGAAAGAGGGTGGAAAAGGAAGAAAAAGGACCAAAGGTACGACAAAGGATGAAAAATTACGAAAAGGACGAAGAAAGACGAAAAAGAACCAAAGAGGATGAAAAAGGACGAGAAAGGACGAAGAAGGATCAAAAGTACGAAAGTGGATGAAAAAGGACGAAAAGGATGAAAAATTACAAAAAGGAAGAAAATGGACTAAAATGGACTAAAATGGACGAACAAGGACGAAAAGGACCAATAAGCACTAAAAGGACGAAAAAGGACAAAAAGAACGATGAAAGACGAAAGGGACGAAGGATGAAAAAGTACGAAAAGGACGAAAAGGACAAAAGACAACGAAAAAGGACGAACAGGACGAATAGGACGAAAAGCACGAAAAAGGACGAAACAAGACGAATAAGGACGAAAAAGGACAACAAGGACGAATTAGGACGAAAAGAACGAATAGAACCAAAAAAGGACGAAAAGGACAAAAAGGACGATAAAGGACGGAAAGAACGATAAGGACGAAAAAAACGAAAATGACGAAAAAGGGCGAAAAAGGACGAAAAAGGACGGAAAGGACGAAAAGGACGGAAAAGGACGAAACGGACGAAAAGAACGAAAAGGACGAAAAAGGATGGAAAATTACGAAAAAGACGAAAAAGGTCCTAAAAGGACAAAAAGAACGAAAAAGGACGAAAAGGACGAAAAAGGGCGAAAAGGACGAAAGAGGATGAAAAAGGACGAAGAAGGACGAAGAGGACGAAAAAGGATGCAAAATTCACCAAAAGGGCGAAAAGGGACAAAAAAGCACTAAAAGGACGAATAAGGACGAAAAAGGACGAAAAGGACGAAAAAGAAGGAAAGGACGAAAGAGGATGAAGAAGGACGAAAGAGTATGGAAAAGGACGAAAAAGGACGAACAATGATGAAAAATTACGAAAAGGACGAAAAGAACGAAGGAGGACAAAAGAGGATGAAAAAGGACAAAAATGACGATAAAGGACGAACAGGACGAAAAAAGACGAAAGAGATGAAAAAGGACGGAAAAGGACGAAAGAGGATGAAAAAGGACGAAAATGGACGAAATAGGAATGAAAGGAAAAAAATGAACCAATAAGGACGAAATAGGACGAAAAAGGACGAATAAGGACGAAAAAGGACGAAAAAGGACGGAAAGGACGAAAAAGACAGAAAAGGGCGACAAAGGATGAAAAATTACGAAGAGAATGAAAAAGGACGGAAAGGACGAGAAAGGATGGAAAATTACGAAAAGGACCAAAAAAGTCGTGAAAGGATAAAAAAGGACGAAAAGGACGAAAAAGGACGAGAAGGACGAAAAAGAACGAAAAGGACGAAAGAGGATGAAAAAGGACGAAGAAGGACGAAGAGGACAAAAAAGGATGAAAGATCACGAAAAGGGCGAAAAGGGACAAAAAAGGACTAAAAGGACGAATAAGGACGAAGAAGGACGAAACAGGACGAAAAGGACGAAAAAAGGAACGAAAAGGACGGAAAGAACGAAAGAGGATGAAAAAGGACAAAAATGACGAAAAAGGACGAAAAGGACGAAAAAAGACGAAAGGGATGAAAAAGGACGGAAAAAGACGAAAGAGGATGAAAAAGGACGAAAATGGACGAAATAAGATAAAAGGAAGAAAATGAAACAACAAGGACGAAAAAGGACGAAGAAGGACGAAAAGAACGAAAAGGACGAAAAGGACGGACGAAAAGGATGAAAAACGAAAAGGACGAAGGACGAAAATGACGAAAAAGAACGAAGAAGGACGATAAGGATGAAGAGGACGAAGAGGACGAGAAAGGACGAAAAAGAACGAAAAAGGATGAAAAAGGACGATAAAGGACGAAAAAAGACAAAAAGAACGAAAAGGACGACAAAGGATAAGAATTACAAAAAGGACGAAAAAGGACGAAAAGGACGACAAGGACAAGGACGATAAAGGACGAAAGAGGATGAAAAAGACGAAAAAGAACGATGAAGCACGAAAAATGACGGAAAAGGACGAAAAGAACGAAAGGGGATGAAGAAGGATAACAAAGGATGAAAAGGACGATAAAAAGACGAAAAAGGACGAAAAAGGACGAAAAGGACGAAGGATGATAAGGATGAAAAACGAAAAGGATGAAAGATGAAAAGGACGGAGGACGAAAAGGACGAAAAAAGACGAAACAGGACGAAAAGGACAATATAGACGAAGAGGACGAAAAGGACGAAAAAGACGAATGAGGATGAAAAAGGCCGAAAAAGGACGAAAAAAGGACAAAAAGGACGACGAAGGACAACGATTACGAAAAGGACGAAAAAGGACGAAAAGGACGACAAGAACGACAAGAACGAAAAAGAACGAAAGAGGATGTAAAAGACGAAAAAGGACGATGGAGAACGAAAAGGTACGAAAAAAGATGAAAATTACGAAAAGGACGAGAAAGGACGAAAAGGACGGAAAAGGAGAAAAAGGACGGAAAAACACGAAAAGGACGAAAAAGGATGGAAAATTACGGAAAGGACGAAAAAGGTCGTGAAAGGACAAAAAACTACGAAAAGAAAAAAAAGGACGAAAACGACGAAAAAGGACGAAAAGGACGAAAGAGGATGAAAAAGGACGAAGAAGGACGAAAAGGACGAATAAGAATGAAAAATCACGGAAAGGACGAAAAAGGACGAAAAGTGATAAAAAAGGACGAATAGGACGAACAAGGACGAAAAAGGACGAAAAAGGACGAAAAAGGACAAAAAGGACGATAAAGAACGAAAAGGACGAAAAAAGACGAAAGGGATGAAAAAGTACAAAAAGGATGAAAAGGACAAAAAGGACGGGAGAGGACGAAAGAGGATGAAAAAGGACGAAAATGGACGAAAAGGACGAAATAGCATGAAAGGAAGAAAAAGAACCAAGAAGAACGAAAAAGGACGAAGAAGGAGGAAGAAGGGCGAAAAGGGCGCAAAGGACGAAAAGGGCGAAGGACGTAAAATATGAAAAACGAAAAGGACGAAGGATGAAAAGGACGAAAAAAGACGCAAAAGGATGAAAAGGACGACAAATGATAAAAATTACAAAATGGACGAAAAAGGACGAAAAAGGGCGAAAATGAACGAAAAGGACGAAAATGACGAAAAAACGACGAAAAGGACGAAAAAGGATGAAAAAGGACGAAACTGGACGAAAAAGGACGAATAGGACGAAAGGGGACGAAAAGGACGAAAGAGAATGAAAAAGGATGACTAAGGACGAAAAAAGACGAAACGGACGAAAAAGGACGGAAAGAATGGAAAGGACGAAAAGGACGAAAAAGGACGAAAAGGAAGAAAAAGGACGAAAAGGACAAATAAGGACGAATAAGGACGAAAAGGACGAAAATGGACGTAAACGACGAAAAAGGACGAAAAAGGCCGAGAAAGAACGAAAAGGACAAAAAAGGACGAAAAGACGAAAAGGACGAAGGAAGAAGAACGAATGACGAAAAAAAACGAAAAGAGGACGAAGGACGAAGAGGACGAACGACGAAAAATGCAAAGAAGGAAGGACGAAAAAGACAAAGAACGAAGGACGAAAAAGACAAAGAACGAAGGACGAAAAGGACAAAGGACGAAGGATGAAGGACGAAGGAGAAAGTGCGAAGGATAAAGGACTGAGGACAAAGACCATGGATAAAGCCCTGTGGATAAAGGATAAAGGACAAAGGATCAAGGATAAAAGACGAATGATAAAGAATGATGGATAAAGAATAAATAATAAAGAACATAAGGGGCAAAGGGCGAAGTTGGATGAATGGGCGGCGAGGAAAGAAATAGTAAAGACGTAGGTCTAAAAACCAAACATAGGATAAAGGAGAAAGGAGAAAAATTCTGAATGATGGATGTACGATCAAGAATAAAGAATGAAAAATAAAAAACAATAGAGTCAAAGAGCGAAGGGCGAGGATCAAGAGACGCGGAACAATGGACGAGCAACGAGTGATGAGGGATCAAGAATGAAGCACAAATAACAAAGGACTTAAAAAGGAAAGACAAAAGACAAAGGACAAAAAATTTGAAAAGGAGGACAAAGCAAGAATGAAGGATAGTGTATGAATGATCAAAGATAAAGAACCAAAGACGGAATAAGGGAAAAGGTATAAGGGATAAAGGCTAAAGTATGGAAAATAGAGAATTGGGTCTAAATCTTCTCTATTACTTAGTTTATATCGTGGATTTCGAGCCGATCGACTCAGTCCGATCCGATTGAAACTAATGGTATAAACGCTGCAGATCGAATGTTGAAGCGGATTGACTATCAAAATTCGATCCGACAAACTAGTCGGATCGAATCGTACCGATCGGATCTAAAACGAATTCAAATGCTTGAAGATGCGATGTAAACGGCTTGAACTTTTATAGGTTTATTATTTATGTTGACCACTTCACAGATAAAAAGAAATAATGTTATACTATTATCTTTCTCCAAACGTCAAACTCAAACCAATTTCAAACTACAAATTAGTGGATCGAACGGACTGTTTTCCGTGATATAAACGCCCGTAGATTAAAGTGGGTTTGACAACTTCGATCGTCTCGAAATTCGATCGGATCGAAATCTACGATATAAACAAACTATATATCTCTATCTTCCGTCTGGAATTGAAAAATAGAAAATTTAAAAATCGAGAAACTCAAAAAACGAAAAATTAAAAATGAACAATCAATATATCAAAAATTGAAAAATCGAAAACGTGAGACACCGAAAAAACTGAAAGATTAAAAAATGAAATCGATGAACTGAAACATTTTAAATTGTAAATCGAAAATGTGAAAAATAAAAACTGCTTAATCTTAAATTGAAGAACCTTTCAGAATTGAAAAATCAGTGCTAAAAAATTTTCAAACATTGCGGTATAAATAAACACAATAAATATTCGAATTTATGCCCGTTTGAATTCGACGCCCATGTGTTTATTGTAATTGGTCGGCTCGGTTGCGAAAATTAACGTATACATTCCAAGGTTGAAACTTGTAAGGTTGGTTACACTGTGCTGATCGGGTTTTTTCTTCAATACGGTTGACAGCGACGAGATTTGACGTTTTACATATTTACTCAAGTTCACCCAAGTTTTCCCCCATTTTCCCCCAAAGTCCGAAAAACCACCCTAGCAAAAACCGCCCTAAATTTCGCAGCCCAATTTTCCGCCAACCCCCCTTTCCCGGAAGCGCCGTCACGCATCATTTCCATAATTTCCCGAGCTTTCACCCCAGCACGCAGCCGCGAGCTTTCATCTCGCGAGATTCGATCGAACCCCTCGGAGCGCTGCAACCAGCCTCTCGTTCGGAAGGAAAAGCTTGTTTCGTGCCCGAACGTAAACAATCGCTGACACTCGTCCGATGCAAAGCTTCGAGCGAATTAGAAGGTTCGTGCTATCTATAACGCGATAATAAACGCCTGTTAAGCTCGCGCTCTTCCTGCTCCTGGGCTTTCACGTTCTGCCGCCAGGAAAGTTCGAACCGACAAAGCGAAAACCGTGGCGGAGTGACTGTGGAGTGCAAGTTTTCGAAAAATGACCGACGTGCGTACGAACGGTGCTCATGTGCCTGAGAAAATTCCGGGAGATAACGCTCCGGGAAACGCAGGTGAGGAAAAAGCTTGAAATTAAGAAAATCGGGCGGAATCGAGAAGGAGGTGCGATTTGGAAAAAAAATAGGGTGCGCTTAAAGCGCACCACACCGCCTATATATTTTTTTTTATTAATTGTTACATTTATGTGTTTTATATGTGTGTGTTTTTTTGTAAACAACTAGGTATATTAGAGTGTATTTTTTTGTACTGGGAGTGTTTGTTACTAAGCGCCGGTTAATTAAAATTTATTAATAGTCCGCGTTTCGCGCTATTTTTGCTCCGTTTTTTTCCCAGTCAGTTTGCCTCCAAAATGTTGGTAAACAGGTGACTTCTCGTGCTGAATATTCAGACAAACATATGTTGCGCAATGAAGTGGATGACATCAGATGAACAACATTGAAATAAATTAACACATAACGTAGGGAACGGTTGCATAATTACGCACTTGAGTGCCATTATCGGGGTATCAGTTTTTCTATGTACTGATAAAAAATGGCTAAATTGTTTAGTACCTACACGAAATTATTTATAGGTGCGTAGGTACGCTTTTCTAATTTTAGTTTTCCAATTTTTTTGAGCATAGGTACAATAACCTGCTTTGAAGTTCAATATTCTATGATTTATGGATTTGGTTTAACGATTTTATTTTTTTATTGGACAAATTCATTGTTAATACATGATAAAACACAAGAAATTTTGTTTAATACTTTGTTAGACGAGCTGAGTGGGTGTACATTTTTTTTCAAATGTGTGCTTAAAAATATAGTTATTATTAATGCTTTTCCTAAATTTTCTAATTTCAATCTTCAGTCCTTAGAAGGCAAAATATTCGTATATTACATGCATAATAAAAAAAATTATTTTGACTCACATTTTAATGATTTTTTTCAATATTTTTTAATGCAGTTATTAATTTTGACACTATACTTTGTTTGAAAAAACACTTAATAATGTTATAGTTATTAACGTTATTCAATTGGAATTTTTGTTTCTTGTAAATAAAAACAAATACGAATTTCGCCAATATTTTTCAAAAAATAGCACACCATGATGTATTTTTTCTGTTCCTTGAAAATTGAAAAAATATTTAAATATATTAGAAAGACCTGTTTCGATTCAGATGTAGCTATTTTTAGTCTTAAAAATTGATCCGAGCTAAGTTCACTAAATGTTTTTTTGTGTTTTTTTTATTTGTTTTGTTTTGACGAATTTTGCAAATATTTTTTCAATTTTTCGGTTTTTAAATTTTTTAATTTTTCAGTTTTGCAATGTTTTCGTTTATTGATTGTTCAATTTCTCCATTGAGTTTTTCGATTTGTCGATTTTGTTTAATTTTAAATTTTTCGAATTTTAACGTTCCGATTTTTCGATTTTGGGCTACTTCGATTTCTCAAATTTACGATTTTTCGACTTCTTGACTTTGGATATATCGACTTCTCCATTTCTCGATTTTTTTAGCTTCGATTTTTCGACTTTTCAATTTTTCATTTTTTTAATAATTTTCAATTTTTCGATATTTCAGTTTGGAATTTTTCAATATTTCGGTTTTTCGATTTCTCGATTTTCAGATTCTTCAATTTTTCTTCGATGTTTCAGCCTTTCGATATTTCAGTTTTGGGATTTTTTGAGGTTTCGATTTTTTAATTTTTCGATTCTTCAATTTTTCGACATTTTAATTTTACATTTTTCAATTTTTGACGTTTTTCGGTTTCTCAATTTCTCGATTAATCGATTTGTTGATTTTTCAACTTTTCAATTTTCGGTCTTCTCGATTTTTCGATATTTCAGTTTCTGGATTTTTCAGTACACGATTCTTGGATTTTTTGACTTTTTCAATTCTCGATTTTTTACTTTTTCTAGTTTTTAAATTGTCGATATTTTGACTTCAGTTGTTCGATATTTCAATTTTTCGAATTTTGAAATTTAAAACTCTTCAGTTTTTTTAATTTCTTGGTCTTTCGATTTTCGGACTCCTCGGTTTTGCAGTTTTGTGATTTTTACAATTCTTGATTTTTCCAATTTTTCGGTTTTCAAATTTTTTCATTTTTCAGTTTTGCAATGTTTTCGTTTATTGGTTGTTCAATTTCTCGATTGAATTTTTCGATTAATCGATTTTTTTAATTTTTAAATTTTTCGAATTTTAACGTTCCGATTTTTCGATTTTGGGCTATTTCGATTTCTCAACTTTACGATTTTTCGACTTCTTGACTTTGGATATATCGACTTTACGATTTTTCGACTTCTCCATTTCTCGATTTTTTGGCTTCGATTTTTCGACTTTTCAATTTCTCAATTTTTTAAATTATTTTCAATTTTTCGATATTTCAGTTTGGAATTTTTCAATATTTCGGTTTTTCGATTTCTCGATTTTTAGATTCTTCAATTTTTCTTCGATGTTTCAGCCTTTCGATATTTCAATTTTTCGACATTTTAATTGTACATTTTTCTATTTTTGACGTTTTTTCGGTTTCTCAATTTCTCTATTAATCGATTTGTTGATTTTTCAACTTTTCAATTTTCGGTCTTCTCGATTTTTCAATATTTCAGTTTCTGGATTTTTCAATACATGATTCTTGGGTTTTTCGGTTTTTTGATTTCTCGATTTTTTACTTTTTCGAGTCTTTAAATTGTCGGTATTTTAATTTTTCGATTCGATTTCGAATTTCGAAATTTAAAATTTTTCAGTTTTTACAATTCTTGATTTTTCGATTTTCCAATTTTTCAGTGTTTAAAATTTTTAATTTTTCAGTTTTTCAATGTTTTTGTTTACTGATTGTTCAATTTCTCTATTGAATTTTTCGATTAATCGATTTTTTTTATTTTTAACGTTCCGATTTTTCGATTTTGGGCTATTTCGATTTCTCAATTTTACGATTTTTCGACCTCTTGACTTTGGATATATCGATTTCTCGGTCTAATCATGTTTCAGTTATTCAGGTTTTCGAAGTTTTGATTTTTCGACTTTTTGGTTTTTCGATTTTTCGAGTTTACAATTTCTCATTGTTCAGATTTTTTATTTTCTCGATTTTCCACTTTTTCGTTGTTTCAGTTTTGGAATTTCCCAATTTCGAATTTTTTCGTTTCTTCATTTTTTCGAAATTTTCGAACTTTTAAATTTTGGATTTTTCCATTTCTCGATTTTTCAATTTTTCGATACCTATTTCAATTGTAAATTTTTTAAATTCTAGATTTTTCGATTACTCGATCTTTCAATTTTTTGACTTTTCAGATTTGGATTTTTCAATTTTTAAAATTTTAAAATTAATAAAAAATTGGAAGGCCACTAGTGTCATTTTTAAAAAAAATATTAAAATATCTCGGAAGCCGTGAGTATCTCCTTTAAAAAGATTGTGAAGTAATATTGAAAGCCTCAAGTGTCTGTTTTCAATTATTACGACACAATCTCGAGGGCCACGAGTGTCTATTTTAGTTGATCCTAACACAATTTCGGAAGCCACGAGCGTCTTTTTAAAAAGATTGTTAAATAATCTCAGGGATCCCTAGTGTTTATTCTAAAAAGATCTTGAAAAAAAAATCTTGGGATGTTCGAGTGCCTATTTAAAAAGATTATGAAAGAATCTCGGGGATTTTTAGTGTTTTTTGAAAAGATTACGAACGAATCTCGAAGGCCACTAGTGTCATTTAAAAAAAAAAAATTAAAATAACTCGGAAGCCGTGAGTATTTCCTTTAAAAAGATTGTGAAGTAATATTGAAAGCCACAAGTGTCTGTTTTCAATTATTACGAGACAATCCCGAGGGCCACGAGTGTCTATTTAGTTGATTCTAACACAATTTCGGAAACCAAGAGTGTTGTTAAAAAGATTGTTAAAGAATCTTGGGGACACCTGGTCTCTTTTTTAAAGAGATCATTAAAGAATGTTAGGGGTTCCGAGTGCCTGTTGAAAAGATTATGAGAGAATCTCGCGGATTCTTAGTGTCTTTTTTGAAAAGAATATGAAGGAATATCGAACGTCACGTGTGTCTTTTAAAAAATATTATTAAGGAATCCCGGGGGCCCCTGGTGACTTTTATAAAAAGATCTTGAAAAAATTTTTCGAACCTCGAGAGCCTATTTAAAAAGATTATGAAAGAATCTCAGGGATTCCCAGTGTCTTTTTGAAAAGATTATGAAGGAATCTCGAGTGCCACGAGTGTCATTTTTAAAAAGATTATTAAAAATCTCGGGAGCCGCGAGTATCTTCTTTAAAAAGATAGTGAAGTAATCTTGAAAGCCACAAGTGTCTATTTTAAATGATTGTAACACAATTTCGGAGCCCACGAGTGTCTTTTTAAAAAGATCCCGAAAGAATCTTAGGGGCCCCGAGTGCCCGTTTAAAAAGATTATGAAAGAATCTCGCGGATTCCCACCTTCTTTTCGAAAGGATTATGAAGGAATCTTGAAAGTCACGAGTATCTTATTTAAAAAGATTGTTAAAGAATCTCAGGAGCCGCGAGTATCTTCTTTAAAAAGATTGTGAAGTAATCTTGGAAGCCACAGGTGTCTATTTTAAATGATACACAATTTCGGAGGCCTCAAATGTCTTTCAAAAAAGATTATTAAAGAATTTCAGAGACTCCTGTTGTCTTTTTTATAAAGATCTTGAAAAAATCTTTCGAACTCCGAGCGCCTGTTTAAAAAGATTATGAAGGAATCTCGAAAGCACCGAGTGTCTTTTTTAAAAAGTTTATTAAAAAGTCTCGGGAGCCGTGAGTATTTTTTTTAAAAAGATTATGAAGTAATTTTGAGAGCCACAAGTGTATTGTTTTAAATGATTCTGATGCAATTTCAAGGGCCACGTGTGTCTATTTTAAATGACTGTAACACAGTTTCGGAGGCCACGAATGTCATTCAAAAAAGATTATTAAAGAATCCCGGGGACTCCTGTTGTCTTTTTTGCAAAGATCTTGAAAAGATCTTTCGAACCTCGAGTGCCTATTTAAAAAGATTATGAAAGAATCTCAGGGATTTTCAGTCTCTTTTTGAAAACATTATGAAGGAATCTCGAGTGCCACGAGTGTCATTTTTAAAAAGATTATTAAAAAATCTCGAGAGACGTGAGTATTTTCGTTAAAAAGATTGTGAAGTCATATTGAAAGCCACAAGTGTCTATTTTAAATGATTGTAACACAATTTCGGAGCCCACGAGTGTCTTTTTAAAAAGATCCTGAAAGAATCTTAGGGGTACCGAGTGCCCGTTTAAAAACATTATGAAAGAATCTCGCTGATTCCCAGCGTCTTCTTGAAAAGATTATGAAGGAATTCCGAAAGTCACGAGTATCTTTTTTAAAAAGATTGTTAAAGAATCTCAGGAGCCGCAAGTATCTTGTATAAAAAGATTGTGAAATAATCTTGGAAGCCACAGGTGTCTATTTTAAATGATACACAGTTTCGGAGGCCTCAAATGTCTTTCAAAAAAGATTATTAAAGAATCTCAGAGACCCCTGTTGTCTTTTTTATAAAGATCTTGAAAAAATCTTTCGAACTCCGAGCGCCTGTTTAAAAAGATTATGAAGGAATCTAGAAAGCACCGAGTGTCTTTTTTAAAAAGTTTATTAAAAAATCTCGGGAGCCGTGAGTATTTTTTTTTAAAGATTATGAAGTAATTTTGAGAGCCACAAGTGTATTATTTTAAATGATTCTGATTCAATTTCAAGGCCACGTGTGTCTATTTTAAATGATTGTAACACAGTTTCGGAGGCCACGAATGTCTTTCAAAAAAGATTATTAAAGAATCCCGGGGACTCCTGTTGTCTTTTTTAAAAAGATCTTGATAAAATCTTTCGAACCTCGAGTGCCTATTTAAAAAGATTATGAAAGAATCTCAGGGATTTCCAGTGTCTTTTTGAAAAGATTATGAAGGAATCTCGAGTGCCACGAGTGTCATTTTAAAAAGATTACTAAAATATCTTGGGAACCGTGAGTATCTTCTTTAAAAAGATTATGAAGTAATCTTGAAAGCCACAAGTGTCTATTTTAAATGATTACGACACGATCTCGAGGGCCACGAGTGTCTTTTTAAAAAGATTGTTAAAGAATTTCAGCGACCCCTAGTGTTTATTCTAAAAACATCTTGAAAAAATCTTGGGGGCTCGATTGCGTTATATTATATTAAACAGATTATGAAAGAATCTCAGGGATTCTTAGAGTTTTTTGAAAAGATTATGAAGGAATCTCGAAGGCCACTAGTGTCATTTTTAGAAAGATTATTAAAATATCTAGGTATCCGTGAATATCTTCTTTAAAAAGATTGTGAACTTATCTTGAAAGCCACAAGTGTCTGTTTTAAATGATTACGACACAATCTCGAGGGCCACGAGTGTCTATTTCAAATGATTCTAACACAATTTCGAGTGTCTTTTTAAAAAAATTGTTAAAGAATCTCAGGGACTCCTAGTGTTTATTCCAAAAAGATCTTGAAAAAAATCTTTGGAGGCTCGAATGCCTATTTAAAAAGATTATGAAAGAATCTCGGGGATTCTTAGTGTTTTTTGAAAAGATTATGAAGGGATCTCGAAGGCCACTAGTGTCATTTTTAAAAAGATTATTAAAATATCCTGGGAAGCGCGAGTATCTTCTTTAAAAAGATTGTGAAGTAATCTCGGAAGCCACAAGTGTCTATTTTAAATGATTATAACACAGTTTCGGAGGCCACGAATGTCAAAAAAGCTTATTAAAGAATTTCAGAGACTCTTGGTATCTTTAAAAAAAATCTTGAAGGAATCTTGGGGGCTCCGAGTGCTTATTTAAAAAATTATGAAAGAATCTCGTGGATTCTTAGTGTCTTTTTTGAAAGGAATAGAAGGAATCTCGGGGCCTCGAATGTCTTTTTTAAAAAGATTATGAAAGACTCAATTTCGGGGGACTTTGAGTATAAATAAAATTGGTCAGATTTTTTTTAACTATTTTTACTATTAAAAATTAATTTATTAATTAAAAATTTAACCGTACTTAAAAATGAAAACAAAAGTAATTCAAAGTAAAATAAGTCCCATTACTTGATAATCTGGTCAATTATTCACATCTTACGATAATCATGAAGTCAAAACTTGGCCTTCTTCTAAAAAAAATGATGAGGTAATCTCAAAATATTGTTGAGTTAATCTAATCTGAAATCAGTACACAGTTCACTGATAGTTTTAATTTAACGCATTTAATAATACATCCGATTTTACAACACGATTTTTTTTTATATTTCCTTGTCCACCTCAGAAAAAAAATAAATGTGTAAACACTCTTGAGTAAATGTTAAAAAAATTAAATTAAAGCTCGTCAACTCTATTTTTGAATAAAAACGTTCTCTGATACGGCCTAGTACACCCAAGTCCAAATTTAGTACACTTCGACCCTTAACAGCCA
This sequence comes from Zophobas atratus, assembly GCA_022388445.1. Taxonomy (NCBI): domain Eukaryota; kingdom Metazoa; phylum Arthropoda; class Insecta; order Coleoptera; family Tenebrionidae; genus Zophobas; species Zophobas atratus. The sequence goes on from CM039442.1 coordinate 56,317,581, forward strand.
AACTTCTCCCAAATTGGAGCAATTAGGCGTCTTGCCGAAAATTTCGAACAAAATAATGTAAGCAAAAACTCCGCAACTGAAATTATTGCCGTGAAATTTATAAAGTGGTGACAACTTGCCGCTATAAAAAGTTCTTTCGTGCGCATTCAGTTCCCTGAAAAAATAAATGGCTGCTGTTAAATCAAGGTAAATCCAGATGTAATCCCTCCCACAGCAATAATTTTTCGATGAATTATGAAGTCGAAACTTAAAATAGACGTCGACTTGTTAATCAATAACAATTAACATTCGAACATAAAGTATCATTGATACTTCAGTGGCGAATTGCTATTTCAGTACTCTGCAATATATAAATATAAATTTGAAACAGTAATAGTTCAAGGTTGCTCAATTATTAATTACTTGTCAGGATTAACGACACAAAGCATCTCAGTTTGGAAAAATGATCGTGCGGTTTTGACGGAAATTGCTTTTAATTTATTTATCAATTTAAAATAGCGTGTTTAATAGAAAGGTCATTCCGATGAATGCGGTTTTAATTTTAAAAATCGAGCTATGCAGGTGTGCAATTTTGATAAATGTCACATTTAGACACAAATTAATCCTGTATATATCTGTCTATAAATGGCAAGCTGCACGCACTGATGTAACCAAATAAAACTTGATGGCGTGTGACATTTTACTGAAAAATTTCAAAAATCTAGGCCGTCATTACCGAACGATAACCAGTACAGGCTGGCACATTAAATTAATGAATAGCGAAAAATGGGTTGCTAATCATCGATCCATCGGATATTAGTGTTTAAAATATTGCAAACTGTTTCAGTTCAGCGCAGGTGAGACTCCGCTTTACGCCGAATAAAAATGAGTAAATAAATATTGCGTAAAAAATAAAGATAGGTGCTGGCGTAATATGCAAATGTTTGCTTGGGAAGAAAGTTGTATTCAAGCCAAACAAACGCTAGATTTTTATGGCTGTTGTACGATAAGGCGAATTAGTACGGGTTTTGTTTTGGCTGGAAGCGGGTTAATTTTGGTTTCGAAGCGGTGAGTTTTATTAAAAAAAAGAAGTAGTGTTTTTTTACTAAAGGTTGCTGCTAAAATTGCTGCTACAAAAATCGTTTAACCTTGTAGTTATTGTTTAAAAAGGAGCGTATTTCCGGCTTAAGAAATTTAAAACTCGTTTGAACAATTTTTGGACAGATTTAAAACTATTTTTTTGAAGTTTTATTTCGTGTCAATTAAAATAAAGTTCAAATTATTTAATTATGGTTTGATCTGGCCACTTTTTATATAATTCGTCTTACCTCATGCCCCAGAAATTCCCTAATCACAACAACCTTGAAAAATTGGGTTACAAATGTTCGTTGTCATTCGCTTGGATACAGGAGTTAATTAATCAACTCTTTTCTAATGGATTCTTCAGGTTTTTATGCGCTCTGGTTTAAAAATTCTTTCAATTTGAATGTTTAACACGTTTTGGTTGTCCTTAATTAATATGGTTGTTTCTTTCGGAAGTCAAAGGAAATTTTAGATATTAATAAATCTTCAATTTTAATTTTTGTTTTGATTTTTAATTGACTTCCAAAGAAAATTTAGAGAATGGCATGTTCGGTTTTGTTATACAGGGTGATTAAAAAGTGACGCGCAAACTCAACGGCACATTAATAAGTTAGCAAATTTAGTTCGAAAAAAAAAAATTAGAAAATAAGATAAAACTTTGGTCCCAAGGATTTTTCTAATTACTTTTTTTTTGCTCACCCTGTATATGTCAAGGTATTCACGTAGAACTTTTCACATCAACATTAACAAAATAAACTAACATTATTCATATAGTTATCTTTTTGAATCACCTGTATAGGCATTCTTGAAAAGTGGAACTATACTATTAGAGGATGAGCAATTTAAGGCCTGTTTTCAATATTTTAGTAATAAAATTTCCAAGTCCGTTGTATCATATCAGAGTGAAATTATAAATTTCATCGTTAACCCTTTTTATTATTTTTTTTTTAATTAAATACATATTTCTAAGACTAAAAGAGGGCTTAATATTTCGAGATGACGTCATCAATTTGTAACGAGGATGAACGAATAAGGTTTGGTTGAAATTTTGTTGTTAATTTATTTCTAATTATTCTACTGGAAATTTTGAGAGTGTTTCAAGGCCACCATATATTATATTACTGCGTCTTATTCTATTTTTGTTGTGATAGTTACTGCAGTTTTTAATTTTTTACTCATAGACATATCACAAAAATAAGGACAAAAAAACAACTAATATACACTAATAAAACACAGGGTGTTCCACATTGAAAAAACTGAAACATCAAAATTTGAAAACTGTAAAGTTATAGATTTTTTTATAAACTCTGTATATTAAAATTTGATTTAGTTGATGCCACAATAAAGCGCGTATTTTTAATTATCCTTTCACAAAATATTGAAAGACACAATATAAAAATAATCCTATACCGATTTTTTTGTGAACTCTTCCATTGTCAAAAAATTTGAAGAAAATTCGAGTAACGTGGCAACGTCGCATCGGAATTTCAAAAGTAAACTGCGGTAGTAAAGCTAAGAAAACGTCAATCAAAATATGTAAGAATATATAGGGTGTCTCAATTAAGAAAACTAAGTTGTGTGTTACGCCTACAGAACACTGTGTACATTTAAAAATAATTTTAAATAACCGTGGCCTTTGACTTTTTTTCTGTTTCTAATAATGAATGGGATACCGAGAACCTTGCTTTTAGTGACTCACCCTGTATACTCTAAATGATCTCTCCTTAAGTTTTATTTTATAGCTATAGTTTCTTTTCCATTTCTTCCAGAAGATAGAGGGCGGGTGGGCGGGCCTAGTACATGCTAAGATAATACTAATTTTGGCAGACACATCCTCTAAGAAAATAGGGGGTGGGTGGGCGGGGCTAGTAGATGCTAAGATAATACTAATTTTGGCAGACCATATACCCTCTAAGAAAAAAAAGGGTGGGTGGGCGGGCTAGCACTTGCCAAGGTAAGATTCAATAATATATAGTAATAAAATACAGGGTGTTCCATTTAAAAAAACTGAAACATAAGTATTTAAAAATTGTAGATTTCTAGAATTTTTTATAAGCACTCTGTACATTAAAATTTGTTTTAGTTGATACCACAATACAGCGGGTACCTTTATTTATCTTCCAAAAAATTTCAAGAAAATTGGAATAACGTGGCAACGTCGCATTCGAATTCCTAAAGTAAACTCTGGTTGTAAAGGAAAGGATAATCAAAATATGTAAAAATATGCCGGTGTTCCACTAAAAAAAATGTCTGCTACGATTTAAAAACAACACTCTGTATAGTTGACTTTTTTTCTACTTCTAATAATTAATAAGTTTATTTTTTAAATTTCGATTCGACGTTGCCAAGTTATTCCAATTTTCTTGAAATTTTTTAGCAAAAAAATCGCAATACAATTATTTTTAAAATATGGTTTACAATATTTTGTGGAGAGATCAATAAAGTTGCGCACTTTATTGTGGTGTAATTAAAATTGAATTCTAATATACAGAGTGTTCCCATAAAAAATTAATTATATACTATTATTTTCAAACAGTGTGTATATTAAAAGTGTATTAAATGATACCATAACTAAAAATGGCATAACGTGGCAACCTGGCGTTGGAAAAAAAATTAAGAAGAGGCTAATAAAAATATGTAAAATAGGAGTATATATTTTAAGTGAGGTGATAAAAAATCCAACCCAAAAGTGTTAAAAAAGGAATAAAAAAAAGTGTCAAAACGCCCAAAAAATGACAAAAAATGTAATTAAAACACACGACCAAAATTTCGACAAGATTTATATAGATCAAAAAAACGAAGAAACTCAAGAAATCCAATAATTCCAAAATCCAAAAAATTTTAAAAATCCAAAAATCGAAAAACCCAAAAATCCAAAGAACCAAAAAATTCAGGAAACACAAACCCTATAGAAAGTACATAAAAGGCTGTGGATCTATATTTTTGTCGCTTACCAGCACCTTGATTTCTTTTTCATGGTTTCAATTCGAGGAAATAAATTAGTCCCTGGAGTAAATGCAACCATTAAAAAAGGTGAAAAAATGATTGTTTTGTGTTATTTGAAGTTTATGCCCTTGGGCGACTTATTGGCTAGGCCCTCGAGTCTCTAAACTATCATAATACCCTTGATACATAATCAACTATCATCTTATAACTGAAGTGTTTATGCTTATTTATGCTTAGTTAATGGTTAGGTTTTTAAAGTAATTTGAAAAAGTCTAGGGGGCCCCTTGTGTTTTTTTCTTGAAGCATATAATTTGAAAGAATTCGGGAACTCCCTATGGATTTTGTTTTTGAAGTAATTTGAAAAAATCTTAAGGAATCCTTATGTTTAGTTTTTGTATTATACAGTTTAAAAGAATCTTAGGGACTCCTTGTGTCTGATTTTTGAAATGTTTTTAAAAAAAATCAGGAAAACCATTTATTTTATTTTTGAAGTAGTTTGAAAGAATCTCAGGACCTCTTGGGTTTTGTTTTGGAAATAGTTTTAAAAAATCTCGGGAACCCCTTTTATTTGGTTTTTGAAGTAGTTTGAAAGAATCTCAGGGACTCTTTATGTCTGATTTTTAAATAGTTTTTAAAGAATCTCAGTGAATCCATTTGTTTTGTTTTTGAAGCAGTTTGAAAGAATCTTTGGATCCCTTTCTTGTTTTTGAAGTAACCTGGAAGAATCTCAGGAACCTCTTGGGTTTTGTTTATGAAGTAGTTTGAAAAGATCTAGGAGACCCCTTTTATCTGGCTTTTGACGTAATTGAAATAATCTGGGAGATCTCCTGTGGCTCTTGTTTTTGAAGTAATATGAAAGAATTACGGGGATCTCTTGAATTTTGTTTTCGAAGTGGTTTAAAAAAAATCTCGAGGACTCCTTGTGTCTGATTTTTTAAGTAATTTGAAAGGATCTCGAAACCCCTTGTGGGGATTTTTTGTATCTGGTTTTTGAAAGAACTTCGGAGACCAACTATGGGTTTTGTTTTTAAAGTAATTTTAAAGAATCACTGAGACTCCTTAAATTTTGTTTTCGAAGTAATTTAAAAGAATCTCGATAACTCCTTGTGTTTGTTTTTTGAAATATGTAGTTTGAAAGAATATCTCTGGGATCTTCTATGGGTCTTGTTTTTGAAGTAATTTGAAAGAATCTTGGCAGATATTTCGTTTTGTTTTTGAAGTAATTTTGCAAGAATCTCGAGGACTTCTTGTATTTGGTTTCTGAAGTAGTTTGAAAGAATTTCAGAGACTCCTTGCCTCTGTTTTGAAGTAGTTTGAAAGAATCGCGGAGACCCCTTGGGTTTTGTTTTTGAAGTAAGTACATATCTAGTTTTAAAGAATCTCGGAGACTCTTTGTGTCTGGTTTTTGAAGTAGTTTGAAAATCTCAGGAATTACTTTTGTTTTTTATTAACTAGTTCCAAAAAATCTCAGGTATCCTTTGTGGGTCCTGTTTTGGAGTAGTAATTTGAAAAAATCTCTGGGACTTCTTGCGTCTAGTTTTTAAATCAGTTTGAAAGAATCTCGGGAACTCCTTAGGATTTTTTAAGTAGTTTGAAAAAGTCTCGCTGATCCCTTTTATCTGATTTTTGAAGTAGTTTGAAAGAATTTCAGGAACCACTTCGGTATGGTTTTTGAAGCAGTTTGAAAGAATTTCGGAGATCTCTGTTTTTTTTTTAAGTCGTTTGAAGAAATTTCGGACTCCCTATAGGTCTTGTTTTTGAAGTAATTTTGATAATCTCTGGCATCCCATCCCTTGTGTCTGGTTTTTGAAGTAGTTTGAAAGTATCTCTGGGATCCTTTTTGTTTTGTTTTTGAAGTAGTTTGAAAGAATTTCGGGGACTTCTTGCGTCTGATTTTTATAGTTTGAAAATCTCAGGCACCATTTTTGTTTTTTTTAACTACTTCCAAAAAATCCCAGGTACCCCCCGTGGGTCCTGCTTTTGGAGTGATAATTTGAAGGAATATCGAAACTCCTTAGGTCTTTTTTTAAGTAGTTTGAAAAACTAGCGGACCCCTTTTATCTGGTATTTAAAGTAATTTAAAAAAATCTTGGGAGCCCTTGGGTCTGATTTTTGAAGTAGTTTGAAAGAATTTTGGGATCTCTTGTTTTTTGTGAAGTAGTTCGGAATAATTTCGGGAATTTCCTCTGGGTCTTCTATTTGAAGTAATGTTGAAGAATCTCGAGGACCCCTGTGTTTAGTTTTTGAAGTGCTTTGACAGTATCTCGGGACCCTTTTGTTTTCTTTTGAAGTATTTGAAAGAATTCCAGACTCTTGCACCTGGTTTTGAAGTAGTCAAAGAATTTCTTTGAACCCTTATTTTTCTTCATCAAAATAATTTGAAAGAATCTTGAGGCCCTCTTGTGCTTGGTTTTTGAAGTAGGTTGAAAGAATCTTGGGCATCTCTTGTGCTATTTTTTAAGCAATTTGAAAGAATATCGGCAAATCCTTTGAGTTTTGTTTCTGAAGTATGTAGTATGAAAGAATCTCAGGGACTCTTTGTGTCTGGTTTTTGAAGTAGTTCGAAATATTTCAGGGAACTCTTTTGTTTTCATGGACACCTGTGGGACCTGTTTTTGGGGTAATTTGAAAGAAAGTCGGGGACTTTTTTTGAAGAATGTTGGAGATCCCTTTTCTTGTTTTTGAAGTAGTTTGGAAGAATCTCGGGAACCCCTTGGGTTTTGTTTTTGAAGTAGTTAGAAAAAATCTCGGAGATTCTTTTTATCTGGTTTTTGAAGCATTTTAAATGAATCTCGGAGCCCAATTATGAGTACTTGTTTTTGAAGTAATTTGAGAGAATCACAGGGACTTCTTTGATGTTGCTTTTGAAGTAGTTAAAAAGAATCTTGTAGATTCCCTGTGGGTCTTGTTTTTGAAGTAATTTGAGGGCTTCTTGCGTTTAGTTTTTAAAGTAGTTTACAAGAATTTCGGGGACTCCTTGTGTCTGGTTTTTGAAGTAGTTTGAAAATCTGAGGGCCCATTTTTTTAACTAGTTTCAAAAATCTCAGGTACCCCCTCTGGGTCCTACTTTTGCAGTAGTAATTCGAAGGAATCTCGGGGACTTGATTTGTTTTGTTTTTGAAGTAGGTTGAAAAGATCACAGGGACGGCTTGAGGGTCTTGTTTTTGAAGTAATTTGAAAAATCTGGTAAACCCCTTGGGTTTTGTTTTTGAAGTAATTTGAAAGAATCTTGAAATCTGCTTGGTTTTTGAAGTAGTTTGAAAGAATCTTGGGGACGCCTTGTGTCTGGTTTTTGAAGTAGTTCGAAATATTTCAGGGAAATCTTTTGTTTTCCTGAACACCTGTGGGATCTATTTTTGGGGTAATTTGAAATAATGTCGGGGACTTTTTTTGAAGAATGTTGGAGATCCCTTTTCTTGTTTTTGAAGTAGTTTGGAATAATCTCGAGAACCCCTTGGGTTTTGTTTTTGAAGTAGTTAGAAAAAATCTCGGAGATTCCTTTTATCTGGTTTTTGAAGTATTTTAAATGAATCTCGGAGCCCAATTGTGAGTGCTTGTTTTTGAAGTAATTTGAGAGAATCACAGGGACTTCTTTGATGTTGTTTTTGAAGTAGTTAAAAAGAATCTTGTAGATCCCCTGTGGGTCTTATTTTTGAAGTAATTTGAGGACTTCTTGCGTTTAGTTTTTGAAGTAGTTTACAAGAATTTCGGGGACTCCTTGTGTCTGGTTTTTGAAGTAGTTTGAAAAACTGAGGGCCCATTTTTTTAACTAGTTTCAAAAATTGCAGGTACCCCCTGTGGGTCCTACTTTTGCAGTAATAATTCGAAGGAATCTCGGGGACTTGATTTGTTTTGTTTTTGAAGTAGGTTGAAAGGATCACAGGGACCCCTTGAGGGTCTTGTTTTTGAAGTAATTTGAAAAATCTGGTAAACCCCTTGGGTTTTGTTTTTGAAGTAATTTGAAAGAATCTTGAATTCGGCTTGGTTTTTGAAGTAGTTTGAAAGAATCTTGGGGACTCCTTGTGTCTGGTTTTTGAAGTAGTTCGAAATATTTCAGGAGACTATGTTGTTTTCGTGGAGACCTGTGGGTCCTGTTTTTGGGGTAAATTGAAAGAATGTCGGTGATTTTTTTGAAGAATCTTGGAGATCCCTTTTCTTGTTTTTGAAGTAGTTTGGAAGAATCTCTGGAACTCCTTGGGTTTTGTTTTTGAAGTAGTTAGAAAAAATCTCGGAGATTCCTTTCATCTAGTTTTTGAAGTATTTTAAATGAATCTCGGAGCCCAATTGTGAGTACTTGTTTTTGAAGTAATTTGAGAGAATCACAGGGACTTCTTTGATGTTGTTTTTGAAGTAGTTAAAAAGATCCCCTGTGGGTCTTGTTTTTGAAGTAATTTGAGGGCTTCTTGCGTTTAGTTTTTAAAGTAGTTTACAAGAATTTCGGGGACTCCTTGTGTCTGGTTTTTGAAGTAGTTTGAAAATCTGAGGGCCCATTTTTTTTAACTAGTTTCAAAAATTTCAGGTACCCCCTGTGGGTTCTACTTTTGCAGTAGTAATTCGAAGGATTCTCGGGGACTTGATTTGTTTTGTTTTTGAAGTAGATTGAAAGGATCACAGGAACCCCTTGAGGGTCTTGTTTTTGAAGTAATTTGAAAAAAATCTGGTAAACCCCTTGGGTTTTGTTTTTGAAGTAATTTGAAAGAATCTTGAATTCTGCTTGGTTTTTGAAGTAGTTTGAAAGAATCTTGGGAACTCCTTGTGTCTGGTTTTTGAAGTAGTTCGAAATATTTCAGGAAACTCTGTTGTTTTCCTGAACACCTGTGGGTCCTGTTCTTGGGATAAATTGAAATAATGTCGGTGACTTTTCTGAAGAATGTTGGAGATCCCTTTTCTTGTTTTTGAAGTAGTTTGGAATAATCTCGAGAACCCCTTGGGTTTTGTTTTTGAAGTAGTTAGAAAAAATCTCGTAGATTCCTTTTATCTGGTTTTTGAAGTATTTTAAATGAATCTCGGAGCCCAATTGTGAGTACTTGTTTTTGAAGTAATTTGAGAGAATCACAGGGACTTCTTTGATGTTGTTTTTGAAGTAGTTAAAAAGAATCTTGTAGATTCCTTGTGGGTCTTATTTTTGAAGTAATTTGAGGACTTCTTGCGTTTAGTTTTTGAAGTAGTTTACAAGAATTTCGGGGACTTCTTGTGTCTGGTTTTTGAAGTAGTTTGAAAATCTGAGGGCCCATTTTTTTAACTAGTTTCAAAAATCTCAGGTACCCCCTGTGGGTCCTACTTTTGCAGTAGTAATTCGAAGGAATCTCGGGGACTTGATTTGTTTTGTTTTTGAAGTAGGTTGAAAGGATCACAGGGACACCTTGAGGGTCTTGTTTTTGAAGTAATTTGAAAAATCTGGTATACCCCTTGGGTTTTGTTTTTGAAGTAATTTGAAAGAATCTTGAATTCTGCTTGGTTTTTGAAGTAGTTTGAAAGAATCTTGGGGACTCCTTGTGTCTGGTTTTTGAAGTAGTTCGAAATATTTCAGGGAACTCTTTTGTTTTCGTGGACACCAGTGGGACCTGTTTTTGGGGTAATTTGAAAGAAAGTCGGGGACTTTTTTTGAAGAATGTTGGAAATCCCTTTTCTTGTTTTTGAAGTAGTTTGGAAGAATCTCGGGAACCCTTGGGTTTTGTTTTTGAAGTAGTTAGAAAAAATCTCGGAGATCCCTTTTATTTGGTTTTTAAAGTACATATTTTAAATGAATTTCGGAGCCCAATTGTGAGTACTTGTTTTTGAAGTAATTTGAGAGAATCACAGGGATCCTTTGATGTTGTTTTTGAAGTAGTTAAAAAGAATCTTGTAGATCCCCTGTGGGTCTTGTTTTTGAAGTAATTTGAGGGCTTCTTGCGTTTAGTTTTTAAAGTAGTTTACAAGAATTTCGGGGACTCCTTGTGTCTGGTTTTTGAAGTAGTTTGAAAATCTGAGGGCCCATTTTTTTTAACTAGTTTCATAAATCTCAGGTACCCCTGTGGGTCCTACTTTTGCAGTAGTAATTCGAAGCAATCTCGGGGACTTGATTTGTTTTGTTTTTCAAGTAGGTTGAAAGGATCACAGGGACCCCTTGAGGGTCTTGTTTTTGAAGTAATTTGAAAAATTTGGTAAACCCCTTGGGTTTTGTTTTTGAAGTAATTTGAAAGAATCTTGAATTCTGCTTGGTTTTTGAAGTAGTTTGAAATCTTAGGGATTACTTTTGTTTTTTTTTTGTTTTTGCAGTAATAATTTAAAGAAATCTCAGGAATATCTTGCGTATAGTTTTTGAAGTAGTTTGAAAAAATCTCGGGAACTCCCTGTGGCTCTTGTTTTCCAAGTAATTTGAAATAATCTCGAGGTCCTCTTGTGCTTGATTTTTGAAGTAGTTTGAAAGAATCTTGAGGACATCTTGTGCTTGATTTTTGAAGTAGTTTGCAAGAATCTCGGGCACCATTTTTTTTTTAACTAGTTTCAAAAAAATCTGAGGTACACCCTGTGGATCTTTTTTTTTTTTGAAGTAATTTGAAAGAATGGTGGGAACCCCTTTGTTTGGTTTTTGAAGTAGTTTAGAAGAAGAGATGTTTATAATTGTGGTTTATGAGTTACTGACTAAATTATCCCCTCCAAAACTTTGATGACATCATCGCAAAAATTTCCTAAGTAAATAATGACATTTAAATTTGTAAAATAAAATGCGTCTACTGTGTGGTTTAGCAATACTTACCAGTACACCCATAGGTTTTATTTAATTTTCTAAAGGAAAAAAGTGACAAGATTAAATAAATATAAAGAAAAAAAAATGTGATAGTTTTTTTTAGTTTGAAACCGGCTTTAAAAGTGAGGTTATGAATTGAAACGATCATTCAATGTGACAGATGTGGAAACCATGTTGCCAAAGTTAAAATTTCCCTTTTTGTTGATGAAAAACTCGCAAATAAGCAACTTTTGTCAATATTTTAGCGCGTCCTTGCCGCTTATTGTCGCGTCACAAACCAAATGAATGGGAACGTGTCCCAGCATTCGCAGCATCGCTAATATAGATTTTAATAGATTAATGGTGCCGCTTGTGTAATCCGTCCCGAATTTGATCCCAGAGGAGCGTCCAAACTTAACACCTCCTAATTAGCCGGCATTTTTTCGCTGCGCCGGCTGCAGCATTTTTGCAAGCAATTTGCCCATCACGTCATGTGGGTGCGGTAAAATTAAGACAATCGTAGGCTTGATTTATTGTTCACTTAGAATCTAAGCGTAATTACCCAGGGAGCAGTTGCTCCTCTGCCTCAGCTTATTACGTCCCAGCTTCGTAAATACGGCAATTGCCAATTGTTATTGATTGAATAATAATTCTGTCCCACGATCACCCGCCACTTATCGTCGAATTACGGCCTCAGACCGGGCAAAAGTCTAGAAAAATAACCCGCGCAACAATTACCATTATTTTTAGACCGTGAGTAACGTAGCGAACTTATCACTTGCACCGCTGCAAGGCCGCGACTTTACAATGGTAATAATGGGTTTGTGTTTGTACAGTTCTTATCAACCGTACTCAGAAATGGGTTCATCTTTCGCAGAACTTATTGCTTCCTCTTTAATAATTATGTTAGGATTGTCTGCGAAATGTCACGAGTCAAGGATATGTAGGTCGCAATTTCGATCGATGCAGTAACGCTTTATCAGTGCCCTAGGCGAGAATCATTTTTCTACGGCTGCATTTCTTTAATTTGGAGGCGACTGTCGGACGGGATTAATGGCTTCGATTTTGGCACGGCGGCCTGTTACGAAGGAGCTGACTAAGCAAAATTGCAAAACTATCCCATTACGAAAATAAAGCCGATGTACCTGCTTGTTAATTTAAAAATAGGATGGAGAATAAAACACATTTCCGAAAATAAGAAGTGCGTGTGTCGGGATGGCGAAGACGTTGGGGGAATTTAAATTGAACGGTGGATGAGTTGGCGCTTTTTGTGGAGGTTTCTTTGTTGGTTGTGAGTCGGCGGGATTGGTTTGAGGTTTCGGGGATAGAGGGCGCGAGGATAGCGTTATCAGTTTATCAGTTCGGCGGCGCGATCAAAGGGGACGGTGGGTTTCTGACACGGTTTTAATGATTGTCGGAGTTATTCGGCAGTTTTGGAATGAAATTAAGTATTATTTTGAAATTTTTGATGATTTTTTTTCATTTTTCCATTAATTGAAAAGTCTGGAATAGAACATGTGCTTTAGAAAGGGAAGCATTCATTGCTGGGAGGATTTCTTATCTAAATTAGGTAATCTGGATCCAAAACCTAAAATCTGATAGTACCTGATGGATGATCTGCAGTGGTATAAAACTAATGGCTTATTATTAAATGTCAACAAATGCAAAGTAATCAGATTCTCTATGAAGAAAATCTCTGATCCTCCTCATTTTATAAAAAATAAAAACCTGGGAGCTTGAGATTCGATTTCCTCTAAACTTGACTTTACCATTACCATAATCAAATCCGAGGAAATAAATTACTTCTTCTGGTGCAAATAATTGCAACCGTGTGCCAGGATGACTTTTTTTATAAATTCAACAGTGGATTATTTCGGATCTTTTCATTTTTTCGATTGTTTTTTTTTTTAGTTTGGATTTTTTAGTTTTTTGTTTTTTTTTCATTTTTTTGATTTTTTGGAATTTGGAATTATTGGATTTCGTGAGTTTCTTGAGTTGTTTCTGAATTCTTCTGTTTTTTGAATTTTTTGGAATTTTCGAAAGTTTTTTGGACTTTTGGGACTTTTTGGATTCTTGGAATTAGCATTGTCGCCGTCTCTGCACAATCAGCAATACACTAACTAATAATAGTTGGTTTACAGTCGATTGTTTTCTTGGTTGTTCTAGGATTTTTTTGGATGTTTTTATTTTTTCGATTTTTTTTTTGTTTTGGGTTTTTCAATTTTTCAGAAATTGGAGTTTATAGATTTTTTGTTCTTTTTTCATTTTTTAATTTCTTGGATATTGAATTTCTTGAGTTTCTTGAGTTGTTTTTGAATTCTCCTGTTTTTTGAATTTTTTGGACTTTTCGAAAGTTTTTTGGACTTTGGGCCTTTTTGGATTCTTAGAATTAGCATTGTCGCCGTCTCTACACAATCAGCAATACACTAACTAATAGTAGTTGATTTACAGCCGATTGTTTTCTTGGTTGTTTTTGGATTTTTTTGGATCTTTTTATTTTTTCGACTTTTTTGTTTTTTTTTTGGGTTTTTCAATTTTTCGGAAATTGGAGTTTTTAGATTTTTTGTTCTTTTTTCATTTTTTGATTTCTTGGATATTGAATTTCTTGAGTTTCTTGAGTTGTTTTTTAATTCTTCTGTTTTTGAATTTTTTGGACTTTTCGAAAGTTTTTTGGACTTTGGGACTTTTGGATTCTTGGAATTAGCATTGTCGCCGTTTCTACACAATCAGCTATACACTAACTAATAATAGTTGGTTTACAGCCGATTGTTTTCTTGGTTGTTCTTGGATTTTTTTGGATCTTTTTATTTTTTCGATTTTTTTGTTTTTTTTGAGTTTTTCATTTTTCGGAAATTGGAGTTTTTAGATTTTTTGTTCTTTTTTCATTTTTTGATTTCTTGGATATTGAATTTCTTGAGTTTCTTGAGTTGTTTTTTGAATTCTTCTGTTTTTTGAATTTTTTGGGCTTTTCGAAAGTTTTTTGGACTTTGGGACTTTTGGATTCTTGGAATTAGCATTGTCGCCGTTTCTACACAATCAGCAATACACCAACTAATAGTAGTTGGTTTACAGCCGATTGATTTCTTGGTTGTTCTTGAATTTTTTTGGATCTTTTTATTGTTTCGATTTTTTTTTGTGTTTTTTTTTGGAGTTTTTCAATTTTTCGGAAATTGGAGTTTTTAGATTTTTTGTTCTTTTTTCATTTTCTGATTTCTTGGATATTGAATTTCCTGAGTTTCTTCAGTTGTTTTTGAATTCTTCTGTTTTTTGAATTTTTTGGAGTTTTCGAAAGTTTTTTGGACTTTGGGACTTCTTGGATTCTTGGAATTAGCATTGTCGCCGTCTCTACACAATCAGCAATACACCAACTAATAATAGTTGGTTTACAGTTGATTGATTTCTTGGTTGTTCTTGGATTTTTTTTGATCTTTTTATTTTTTCGATTTTTTTGTTTTTTTTGGGGTTTTTCAGTTTTTCGGAAATTGGAGTTTTTAGATTTTTTGTTCTGTTTTCATTTTTTGACTTCTTGGATATTGAATTTCTTGAGTTTCTTGAGTTGTTTTGAATTCCTCTGTTTTTTGAATTTTTTGGACTTTTCGAAAGTTTTTTGGACTTTGGGACTTTTTGGATTCTTGGAATTAGCATTGTCGCCGTCTCTACACAATCAGCAATACACCAACTAATAATAGTTGGTTTACAGCCGATTGTTTTCTTGGTTGTTCTTGGATTTTTTTGGATGTTATTATTTTTTCTATTTTTTTTTTGTTTTGGGTTTTTCAATTTTTCGGAAATTGGAGTTTTTCGATTTTTTGTTCTTTTTTCATTTTTTGATTTCTTGGATATTGAATTTCTTGAGTTGTTTTTTAATTCTTCTGTTTTTTGATTTTTTTGGACTTTTCGAAAGTTTTTTGGACTTTGGGACTTCTTGGAATTAGCATTGTCGCCGTCTCTACACAATCAGCAATACACCAACTAACAATAGTTGGTTTACAGTTGATTGATTTCTTGGTTGTTCTTGGATTTTTTTTGATCTTTTTATTTTTTCGATTTTTTTGTTTTTTTGGGGTTTTTCAGTTTTTCGGAAATTGGAGTTTTTAGATTTTTTATTCTTTTTTCAATTTTTGATTTCTTGGATATTGAAATTCTTGAGTTTCTTGAGGTGTTTTCTATTTCTTCTGTTTTTTTTTATTTTTTTGGACTTTTTGAGTCTTTTGGAACTTTTTGGACTTCTTGGAATTAGCGTTGTCGCCAGTAATACACTAAGTAATAGTTGGTTTCCAGGCGATTTCGTGTTCTGTTGACGTTATTATTACAACTATTCTTAATGACCTAAGGTATTATTTGGTCAATAACGAACCTCAAATCTACGTCATTATCGATCAATAATAAAACGCTAAGACATAAAATTTTGTATGTACCACGAGTATTATTTGTTATACCCTCGGGCATAAACTACTTCATAATACCCTTGAAACATAAATAACTATAATGTGCCTTAGCTTATGGGTATCGCGATGACATTGAATTCTTTAAAGTTCTGTGTTCTGCCTCTAAACATAATGTAAAATCTGTTATTAATCTATGTATGATTTCACCTAGTTTGAAAAATGGATCAGCGATGAATAAGGGATTAATATTATTATTGTTATTACTGAAGTAGTTTGAAACCATCTGGGGGATCCATTGTCTTGTTTTTGAAATAACTTGAAAGAATCCCGGAAACCCGCTTTTGTTTTTTTTTTAACTAGTTTCAAAGAATCTCGGAGAATCCTTGTATCTGGTTTTTGAAGTAGTTTTTAGAAACTCCCAGAGACTTCTTTGTTTTGTTTTTTAAATGATTTGAAAGAATCCCGTTGAGTTTTGTTTTTGAAGTATCTAGTTTGAAAGAATCTCGGGGAGTCTTTGTGTCTGGGTTTTGAAGTAGTTCTAGGTCTCAGGGAACTCTTTTGTTTTTGGAGACACCTTGTGGGATCTATTTTTGGAGTAAATTGAAGGAATCTCGGGGACTTTCTTGTTTGTTTTTGAAGAATCTTGGAGATCCCTTTTCTTGTTTTTGAACTATTTTGAAAGAATCACAGGGACTCCTTAGGTTTTGTTTTCGAAGTAGTTTAAAAGAATCTCGAGGACTCCTTGTGTTTGATTTTTGAACTATGTAGTTTCGAAAAATCTCGGGGACTTCTTGCTTCTAGTTTTTAAAGTAGTTTAAAAAAATCTCGCGGACCCATTTTATTTAGTTTTTGAAGTAGTTTGAAAGAATCCGGAGGATCCCTTTTGTTTTGTTTTTGAAGTAGTTTGCAAGAATCTTGAGGATCTCTTATGTTTGGTTTTTGAAGCAGTTTGAAAGAATTTTGGGTACTCCTTGTGTCTGATTTTTGAAGTAGTTTGAAAATCTCAGGAACTACCTTTGTTATTTTTGAACTAGTTCCCAAAAATCTCTGTGGGTCCTGTTTTTGGGGTGCTGGTTTAAAAGAATCTCGGGGATGCTTTTGGTTTTGTTTTTGAAGTAGTTTGAAAGAATCTCGAGGAACCCTTTTATCTGGATTTGAAGTAGGTAGTTAGAAAGAATCGCGGAGGCCACTTGTATTTTGTTTTTGAAGTAGTTTAAAGCAAGACTCATTGTGTCTGGTTTTTGAAGTAGTTTGAAAATTTCAGGGACCACCTTTGTTTTTTTAACTAGTTCCAAAAAATCTCAGGTCCTCACTGTAGTTCCTATTTTTGGGGTACTAATTTAAAGGAATCTTGGGAACCCCTTATGTTTTGTTTTTGAAGTAGTTTGAAAGAATCTCGGCGATTTCTTGCGTCTAGTTTTTGAAGTAGTGGGAAGGAATCTCGGGGACCCCTTTTGTTTTGTTTTTGAAGTACTTTGCAAGAATCTCGAGGATCTCTTGTGTTTGGTTTTTGAAGTAGTTTGAAATATTTTCAGCGATTTCTTTTGTCTGGTTTTTGAAGTAATTTGAAAATATCAGGAACTATCTCTGTTCTTTTTGAACTAGTTCCTAAAAATCTCAGGGATCTGTGGGTCCTGTTTTTGGGGTACTAATTTAAAGGAATCTCGGGGATGCTTTTTGTTTTGTTTTTGAAGTAATTTGAAAGAATCTCAAGGAGCCTTTTTATCTGGTTTTGAAGTAGGTAGTTCGAAAGAATCGCGGAGGCTCCTTGTGTTTTGTTTTTGAAGTATAGTTTAAAATAAGACTCGTTGTGTCTGGTTTTTGAAGTAGTTTGAAAATCTCAGGGACCACCTTTTTTTTAACTAGTTCCTATTTTTGGAGTACTAATTTAAAAGAATCTTGGGGACTCCTTATGTTTTGTTTTTGAAGTAGCTTGAAAATCTCAGGAACTACCTTTGTTATTTTTGAACTAGTTCCAAAAAATTTCGGGTACCCTCTGTGGGTCCTGTTTTTGAGGTATTAATTTAAAGGAATCTCGTGGATGCTTTTTGTTTTTCTTATTTGAAATAGTTTAAAAGAAGACTCGTTGCGTCTGGCTTTTGAAGTAGTTTTTAAAGACTCTCACAGAATCTTTTTCTTTTGCTTTTGAAGTATAGTTTGATCCGGGAACTCCTTGAGTTTTGTTTTTAAAATATGTAATTTGAAAGAATCTCGGGAACTCTTTGTGACTGGTTTTTGAAGTAGTTCGAAAAATCTCAAGGAACACTTGTTTTCGGAAGGAATCTCGGAGACCTTTTTTGTTTTGTTTTTGAATGATGTTAGAAATCCCTTTTCCTGTTTTTTAAGTAATTTTGGAAGAATCTCGGGGACCCCTTTTGTTTTGTTTTTGAAGTAATTAGTAAATATCTCTTCTTTTAACTGGTTTTTGGAAATAGTTTAAAAGAATCTCGAGGGATCCTTGTGTTTAGTTTTTGAAGTAGTTTGAAAGAATCTCAGAAACCCCTTTTGTTTTGTTTTTGAACTAAACTGCAAGAATCGCGAGAATCTCTTGCGTTGGTTTTTGAAGTAGTTTGAAAATCTCAGGGACCACTTTTTTTTCTTTAACTAGTTCCCAAAAAATCTCAGGTACCCCCTGTGATACCTGTTTTTGGGGTACTAATTTAAAGGAATCTCGCGAACCCCTTTTATCTGGTTTTTGAAGTAATTTGAAAGAATCTCGGGGACCCCTTTTGTTTTGTTTTTGAAGTAGTTTGAAAAAATCTCGCGGACCTCTTTTATCTTGTTTTTGAAGTAATTTGAAAGAATCTCGGGGACCTCTTTTGTTTTGTTTTTGAAGTAGTTTGCAAGAATCTCGAGGATCTCTTGTTCTTGGTTTTTGAAGTATGTAGTTTGAAAAAATTTCGAAGACTCTTTGTGTCTGATTTTTAAAGTAGTTTGAAAATCTCAGGAGCTACCTTTGTTATTTTTGAACTAGTTCCAGAAAATCTCAAGTACCCTCTGGGGGCCTGTTTTCGGGGTACTAATTTGAAGGAATCTCGGGGGATGACTTTTGTTTTGTTTTTGAAGTAGTTTGAAAGAATCTAGGGATGGCTTTTATCTGGTTTTTGAAGTAGTTTGAAAGAATCTTGAGGACTCTTTTTGTTTTGTTTTTGAAGTAGTTTAAAAAAATCTCGAAGACTCGTTGCGTCTAGTTTTTGAAGTAGTTTTTAAATACTTTCAGAGACTCCTTTTCTTTTGTTTTTAAAGTATAGTTTGAAAAAATATCGGCAACTCCTTGAGTTTTGTTTTTAAAGTAAGTATGTTGAAAAAATCTCGGGGACTTTTTGTATTTGAAGAAGTTCGAAAAATCTCAGGGAACACTTTTGTTTTCGAGGATCCCCTGTGGGACCTGTTTTTGGAAGAAATCGCGGGGACCTTTTTTGTTTTGTTTTTGAACGATCTTGGAGATCCCTTTTCTTGTTTTTGAAGTAATTTGGATGAATCTCGGGGACCCCTTGGGTTTTGTTTATGAAGTAGTTAAAAAATATCTCGGGGACCCATTTTATCTGATTTTTGGAAGTAGTTTAAAGAATCTCGGAAACCAGCTTGTTTTTGAAGTAATTTGAAACAATCACAAGGATTGCTTATATTTTGTTTTCGAACTAGTTTAAAAGAATATTGAATGTTTCATTTTTGAACTATAGAGTTTGAAAGAATATCGGAGATCTTTTGAAGTATTTTGCAAGAATCTCGAGAACCTCGTGTGTTTGGTTTTTGAAGTAGTTTGAAAGAATTTCAGGGACTCCTTGCGTCTGATTTTTGAAGTAGTTTGAAAATCTCAGGAACTACCTTCGTTATTTTTGAACTAGTTCCAAAAAATCTCGGGTACCCCCGTGGGTTCTGTTATTGGGGTATTAATTTAAAAGAATCTCGGGGATGGCTTTTGTTTTGTTTTTGAAGTACTTTGAAAGAATTTCGGGGACCCCTTTTATCTGGTTTTTGAAGTAGTTTGAAACAATCTCGAGGAGCCCTTTGATTTTTTTTGTTTTTTTTTTTTAATTGGTTTGATAGAATTTCGATAACCTCCTCTGCTTGATTTTTGAAGTAGTTTGCAAGAATCTCGAGGAGCTCTTGTGTTTAATTTTTGAAGTACTTTGAAATCTCGGGGATTACTTTTGTTTTTCTAACTACTTCAAAAAAATGTCAGGTACTGTTTCTGGACTATTAATTTAAAGGAATTTCGAGGATTTCTTGCCCCTCGCTTTTGAAGTAGTTTGAAAAAATCTAATCTCGGAACCATTTTTGTTTTGTTTTTGAAGTATAAAGAATTTTGGAGACCGCTTAGGTCTTTTTTAAGTAAAAAAAAGCCCGCGGACCTATTTTATCTGGTTTTTGAAGTAGTTTGAACGGATCTCAAGAACCTCTTGCGTCTAGTTTTTGGAATTAGTTTGAAAGAATCTCGGAGATCCCTTGGATCTAGTTTTTGAAGTAATTTGAAAGAATCTCGAGGAGCCCTTGTGCTTGATTTTTGAAGTAGTTTGAAAGAATCTCGGGACTCCATGTGTCTGGTTTTTCAAGTGTTTTGAAAATCTCAGGGACCGTTTTTATGTTTTTTTAACTAGTTCGAAAAAATCTCAGCCCTTTTGTTTGGTTTCTCAAGTAGTTTGAAAGAATCTCGGGGACTTCTTGAGTCTAATTTTTGAAGCAGTTTGAAAAAATCTCCAAGACTCCTTTTGTGTTGTTTTTGAAGTATGTATATAGTTTTAAAGAATTTCGGGGAGCTCTTAGGTTTTTTTTAAATAGTTTTAGAAAATCTCGCGGACCCATTTTATTTGATTTTTGAAGTAGTTTGAAGCTCCGTGAATCCTTGTGTCTGGTTTTTGAAGTAGTTTGAAAATCTCAGGAACCACTTTTGTTTTTGTTTCCGTAATTCCAAAAAATCTCAGGTATCCCCCGTGGGTCCTAGTTTTGGAGTAGTAATTTGAAGGAATCTCGGGGACCCTTTGTGTCTTGTTTTTGAAGTAGTTTGAAAGAATCTCAGGGACTTCTTGCTTCTAGTTTTTGAAGTATGTAGTTTGAAAGAATCTCGGAATCCCTTGGATCTTGTTTTGGGAGTAGTTTGAAAAAAACTCTGGAACCCCTTGGATTTTTTTTTTAAGTAGTTTGAAAGAATTTCAGGAACTCCTTGTGGGTCTTGTTTTTGAAGTAATTTGAAAAAATCTCGAGGACCTTTTGTGCTTGATTTATGAAGACCCCTTAGGTTTTCTTAAGTAGTTTGAAAGAATCTCGCGGATACCTTTTTTTATAGTTTTTGAAGTAGTTTGAAAATCTCAGGGACTTCTTGCGTCTAGTTTTTGAAGTAGTTTGAAAGAATCTCGGGGACTCCTTGGATCTGGTTTTGGAAGAAGTTTGAAGGAATCTCGGGGATCTCTTGGGTTTTTTTATGTAGTTTAAAAGAATTTCGGGAACTCCATGTGGGTCTTGTTTTTGAAGTAATTTGAAAGAATCTCGAGACTCGTTTTGCTTGATTTTTGAAGTAGTTTGAAAGTATCTCGAGGACTTTTTTGTTTTGTTTTGTTTTTGAAGTGGTTTGACAGAATCTCGGGGACCCCTTTTATTTTGTTTTTGAAGTATGTAATTTGAACGAATCTCGGGACCTCCTGTGGGTCTTGTTTTTGAAGTAATTAGAAAGAACCAGGGGGGATCCCTTGAGTTTTGTTTTCTATATGGTTTAAAAGAATCTCGAGGGTTCGTTGGGCTTGGTTTTTGAAATAGTTTGAAAGAATGTCGGATACCCTCTATGGGTCTTGTTTTTAAAGTAATTTGAAAGAATGTCGGAGACACTTTGGGTTTTGTTTTTGAAGTAGTTTGATAAAATCTCAAGGACCGCTTATCGTTAGTTTTTGAAGTAGTTTGAAAGAATCTTGGGACTCCTTAGGTTTTTAAGTAGTTTGAGAAAATCTCGCGGGCCCCTTTTATCTAGTTTTTGAAGTAGTTTGAAAGAAGCTCGGGGGAACATTTGGGTCTTGTGTTTTAAATAGTTTGACAGAATCTCGAGGATTCTTTGTGTCTTGTTTTTAAAGTAGTTTGCAAGAATTTCTGGGACTCTTTGTGTCTGATTTTTAAAGGAACATTTTTGTGTTTTTTGAAATAATTCCAAAAAATTTCAGGTACGCCTTGTAGGTCCTGTTTTTGGAGTAATAATTTGAAGTAATCTCGGGGACCCCTTTTGTTTGCATGGTTTTTCAAGTATTTTGAAAAAATCTCCGAAGCCCGTTTTGTTTTGTTTTTGAAGTATATAGGTTTAAAAAATTTCGGGGACCCCTTAGGTTTTTTATGTAGTTTGCAAAAATCTCGAGGACCCATTTTATCTGATTTTTAAAGTAGTTTGAAAGAATCTCGGTGAATCCTTCTGTCTGGTTTTTGATGTAGTTTGAAAATCTCAGGAACCACTTTTGTTTCCAAGAAATCTCAGGTATCCCCGTGGGTCCTGTTTTTGGAGTAGTAATTTGAAGAAATCTCGGGAACCCTTCATGTTTTGTTTTTGAAGTAGTTTGAAAGAATCTCGGATTTTTTTTTGAAGGGGAATTCCTTGTGGGTCTTGTTTTTGAAGTAATTTGAAAAAATCTCGAGGACATCTTGTGCTTGATTCATGAAGTAGTTTGAAAGAATCTCGGGGACTTCTTGCCTCTAATTTTTGAAGTAGTTTGAAAAAATCTTGCTTTGTTTTTAAAGTCTATAGTTTTAAAGAATTTCGGGGATCCCTTAGGCTTTTTTTAAGTAGTTTGAAAAAAATCTCGCGGACCAATTTTATCTGGTTTTTGAAGTAGTTTAAAAGAATCTCGGGGACTCCTTATGTCTGGTTTTTGAAGTAGTTTGAAAATCTCAGGGACCATTTTTGTGTTTTTTAACTAGTTCCAAAAAACCTCTACCCTCTATTAGTCCCGTCTTTGGAGTACTAATTCAAATAATCTCGAGGGCTCCTTGTGTCTTGAATTTTGAAGTAATTTGAAAGAATCTCTGGGGATGATTGTGTCCTGTTTGTGAAGTAGTTTGAAAGAATCTCGAGGACTCTTTTTGTTTTGTTTTTGAAGTGGTTTGACAGAATCTCGGGGACCCCTTGTGTTTGGTTTTCGAAGTATCTAGTTTGAAGAAATCTCGTGACATCCTGTGAATCTTGTTTTTGAAGTAATTTGAAAGTATCAGGGGGGCCCCTTGAGTTTTATTTTCTAAATAGCGTAAAAGAATCTCGACAATTCGTTGTGCCTGGTTTTTGAAGTAGTTTGAAAAGATCTCGGAGACCCCTTGTGTCTGGTTTTGAAGTAGTTTGAAACAATTCAAGAACAAAAATATAATTGAAACATTACCAATTTTGTGAATTTTCTCGTTCTTCTCGAGATACATAGCCATAAACAGAGCAAAAAACTTCAAGTGTAGTACATTTGATTGCAGACCAATAGAAACATATCCGCCTTCCTTAAACCCAAAAACTAAGCACCCCTCATACGAAAAATCGTCAAAATCACGTTTTCGCGATTTATTTACGTTTTTAGGACACGCAAAAGTTCAAGAAAAAACCCAGCTCTAAAAGTCAATATCGCTGTCTGCGCTTGTTACTTTCACTTCGTGCATGGAAATGGCAAATTGTCAGTGATTATGATTAAGCAGAAGCCCCTAAATAATATGACATTCGCTTAAGTAGAAGGAAGATATATATTATCTAAATTTCCGCACAAAAAGCTCCGTCGTAAATAAATTACACAGCGCGTTCTGCCTCTTCGCAGCCAGCAAACTTCATCGGACAATGGGTTTTTGATACGAGAAATTTTTTACAAAGTACTAAATTTAAAGTCAACGTTTGCTGCCTCCAAACATTGCCTTGCACTCGCGTGATCAATACGAAGAAGATCAGCATGCAATAATTGATTGATTTGGCTATTTTTGGAATATTGTATAATGAAACGACGACAAAAAACGGAACTGCGTTAAAAAAATACGCACACTATAATTATTAATTAATCTTATCGTTGACAATTAATGTAAGTACATATAAATAATAATTATTGTAATAGCGAACAAGGTACCCACATTTACATCTGAACCCGTTAGTGCAACGATAATTTTTATCGTTTCATTAGCACTTGAATTATAGGGGATTGAGACAGGTCAATTTGCATGCACATATCACCACACAAATTTTTACTTGTTGAAACAAGAATCCTTTGTGGCGTCTAGCTACCATAAATTACGTTTTGTGTTTTTGTTTTTGAACAGAGTCCTCCAACCACCTGTGCTTTGTCCTTATAGATTGGTTAGTTTTATCCATACTGGCAGCATCGATTAAACCCGTCCCGAAGGACTCTCCTTTGTTTGCGTTTGAGCGCCTCTCGTGACCCATGAGAATTGTCCTCCCCGTGTGAAATCAGAACTAATAAAAAACGAATTGTTTCAAGTTGACTTGTCATTTTTTTCTAGATTTAGAGGCTATTTTAAATAACTGGCTGTTATTCGTTTAATAAAAATGATTTTGTCAAGTTTAATTTCTTAGTCGGAAGGATAGTGTGTTTAACGATTGTGCTGGTCCATTCGCTTGTATTACGTCATGTGAGGGGCGTGGCCAAGTTTTAACCTATTACACTGAACACAATGCATGGATTGATTTCGGAAGCTTATTCGACGTTGTTTTCATCAGCTGAATATACCGAAGGAATGAAGTTTGCTCCATAAGCAAACTTCATTTCAGAGTTAATCGACTGTCTAAACAGAGATTAAAGAGGAGGAGCTACTGCAAACTATTTATTGACATACAAGAACGGTCTTTTACGCCATTAGGTACCTAAGCAATATGATTTCCTTTTAGATTTTATCGCGCTGTATGTATACATCAAATGTGAATACAAATATTTGTCAAAAACGGAAAAAGTTTGGAGACAAGGGAGCAAGTTCGAACGTGACCCGAGTTAAGTTGGTAACATTTGATATTTGCTGCTTTATTTGTGGATGTCTCTTTCGTCATGCTTTAGTGTTGCCTCCACGCTTTGTGAGGCGTAATTGTGTGAAAATTCATTCTGCTGAATACTGATAGCATTCTTAAGGAAAAAAGTTCGGAGTTTCCGCTTTGTGGAAGACATTCACCGAGTTTTGGCGTTGTGTTCACACAATGCCAATAAATTTAACTTCGATTTTACAATGTTTCCTTAATCAACTACACTTAAGGACGTGTTTTTATCAGCACGTTTAAAAAAAAATTGTAAACTCAATTTTCCTGTTTTCTTTGCCTATAAACTAAACTTATACAAAAATGTACCATATAATCGAATAAAAAAGTCATCTAGCAAACTTTGAAATTTAATGTTAAAAAATTATGTTGGCAGCACACGTTCTTTGTTTATGTGAAAGTTACTGTCAAAGAGCAATGCCAACATCAAGACAAAACTTGATGACCTGACATGAACTGAACTGCTCTGACCTGGCTTGATTATTAATAAAATGACATAACCTGATCGAATCTGACTTGATCAATCTATAATTTATAACTAATACTGACCTGACGCAACTAGATTATTATTAATAACCATAAAATAAAAAAAAAAATAAAAATAATAAAAATAAAGACTGACTTCACCTGGCCCAATCTGACTAAATCATTAATAAAAATGATCCAACCTGACCCAATCTATCCTGACCGGATTATCATTACAAATGATCGAACATGTTTGAACTGACATGACCTCATTAATAGCAATGATCTGACTTAAACTAATCTGATCCGATCAGATTATTAATAACAGTGACCTGCATGATATTAACTAACCTAAAGATCTCCTCTTGTCTGAGAATGAAATGATTTAAGGTGGAGCTTGTGCAGCGGAGAGGAGTTTGTTTAACAATTGATCAATTTTCTCACCAACGGTTGAACGAATTTGCTAAGATTCTATAAAATAATAATGTAATTAATTAACAGAATTAAGAGTAGTCACCAGAATGAAGAGGGGGTCGGTGGGCGGGGTCATTCGCTTGCTTATAAAACACTCAGTAAGGGAAAGTTAAACTTAGCCCCGCCCACCCACCCATCCGTTCTCTTTTTTTCTTCTGAAATAAGAAAAATTTTTTATACAAGAAATTACTTTTCCTTTTTTGTATAAAAAGCTACCACTTAGCGTTTTTTTACGTTTTACATATCCTAGATTCTATTAGATTCCACTCCCATTCGACAGATGAATATAATTAGCCCCGCCCACCCACCCGCCACCGTTTCAGTGATTTATTTTAACTGCACAGAAAAAACTGATTTTGACAAATGACATTCCTTCCAAGTCAATTGAGGGCGAGTGGGCGGGGCACCTTTTTTTCTCTTTTCACATTCTAGATTCTATTAGTTTTTCATTCTCTTTCCACAGAACATAATTAGCCCCGCCCACCCACCCATCTCAATTTCACGATTGATGTCTGCCTGAATGAAATAATGATCTTATACTAAACATAATAAAATTAGTTCCTTAGAATGGGAAGAGTAGGGATGGGCGGGACTAATATTTGCTAAGATAAAACTGATTTTGGCAAATCATATTCCTTCCAAGAAAATTGAGGGCGGGTGGGCGGGCCGCCTTTTTTTTCTCTTTTACATCGTAGATTCTATTAGTTTTCATTCTCTTTCCACAAAGAACATAATTAGCCCCGCCCACCCACCCTATCTCAATTTCAGTCATTAATGTCTGCTCTGAATAAAATTTAATGATCTTATAACTAAATAGAAATAAAATTAGTTCCTTAAATGGGAAGAGTAGGGATGGGTGGGACTAATATTGCTAAGATAAAACTGATTTTGACAAATCACATTCCTTCCAAGAAAACTGAGGGCGGGTGGGCGGGCGGCCTTTTTTTCTCTTTTCACATTCTAGATTCTATTAGTTTTTATTCTGTTTTCACAGAACATAATTAGCCCCACCCACCCACCCCTGTCTCAATTTTAGTGATTGATGTCTGCTCTGAATGAAATGAATGATCTTATACTAAACAGTAATAAAATTGATCTATAGAATGGGAAGAGTGGGGATGGGCGGGACTAAAACTTGCTAAGATAAAACTGAGTTTGGCAAATCACATACCTTCCAAGAAAATAGTGGGCGGGTGGGCGGGCCGCCTTTTTTTTTTCTTTTTACATCCTAGATTCTATTTGTTTTCATCCTCTTTCCACAGAAGAACATAATTAGCCCCGCCCACCCACCCTATCTCCATTTCAGTGATTGATGTCCGCTCTGGATGAAATGAATGATCTTATAACTAAACAGAAATAAAATTACTCCTTAGAATGGGAAGAGTGGGTGTGGGTGGGACTAAAACTTGTGAAGATAAAACTGATTTTGGCAAATCACATTCCTTCCAAGAAAATTGAGGGCGGGTGGGCGGGGCGTCTTTTTTTTTCTCTTTTTACATCTTAGATTCTATTGGTTTTCATTCTCTTTCCACAGAAGAAAATAATTAGCCCCGCCCACCCACCCTATCTCAATTTCATTAATTGATGTCTGCTCTGAATGAAATGAATGATCTTGTAACTAAACAGAAATAAAATTAGTCCTTAGAATGGGAAGAGTAGAGATGGGCGGGACTAATATTTGCTAAGATAAAACTGATTTTGGCAAATCACATTCCTTCCAAGAAAATTGAGGGCGGGTGGGCGGGCCGCCTTTTTTTCTCTTTTCACATCACAGATTCTATTAGTTTTCATTCTCTTTCCACAGAAGAAAATAATTAGCCCCGCCCACCCACCCTATCTCAATTTCAGTGATTGATGTCCGCTTTGAATAAAATTAATGATCTTATATTAAACAGTAATAAAATTAGTCCTTAGAATGGGAAGAGTAGGGATGGGCGGGACTAATATTTGCTAAGATAAAACTGATTTTGGCAAATCACAAGAAAATTCAGAGCGGGTGGGCGGGGCGCCTTTTTTTTTCTCTTTTCACATTGTAGATTCTATTAGTTTTCATTCTCTTTCAACAGAACATAATTAGCCCCGCCCACCCACCCTATCTTAATTTCAGTGATTGATGTCTGCTCTGCATGAAATGAATGACCTTATACTAAACAGAAATAAAATTAGTCCTTAGAATGGGAAGATTGAAGGTGGGCGGGACTAATACTTGCTAAGATAAAACTGATTTTGACAAATGACATTCCCTCCAAAAAAATTGAGGGCGGGTGGGCGGGGCGCCTTCTTTTTTCTCTTTCCCCATTCTAGATTCTATTAGTTTTCATTCTCTTTCCACAGAAGAACATAATTAGCCCCGCCCACCCACCCTATCTCCATTTCAGTGATTGATGTTGCTAAGATAAAACAGATTTTGGCAAATCACATTCCTTCCAAGAAAATTGAGGGCGGGTGGGCGGGCCGTCTTTTTTTTTCTCTTTTCACATCCTAGATTCTATTAGTTTTCATTCTCTTTCCACAGAACATAATTAGCCCCGCCCACCCACCCTATCTTAATTTCAGTGTTTGATGTCTGCTCTGAATGAAATGAATGACCTTATACTAAACAGAAATAAAATTAGTCCTTAGAATGGGAAGATTGAAGGTGGGCGGGACTAATACTTGCTAAGATAAAACTGATTTTGACAAATGACATTCCCTCCAAAAAAATTGAGGGCGGGTGGGGGGGGTGCCTTCTTTTTCTCTTTCCACATTCTAGATTCTATTAGTTTTCATTCTCTTTCCACAGAAGAACATAATTAGCCCCGCCCACCCACCCTATCTCCATTTCAGTGATTGATGTCTGTTCAGAAATAAAATTAGACCTTAGAATGGGAAGTATAGGGGTGGGCGGTTCTTTGCTTAACCCAACTAGACCCAACCTGACCTGATGTAATTTGATCTGACCAAATTATTAACAACTTGTCGAGCTGATCTCAGGTTATTATTATTAATAATGACTTGACCTCATCTGACTTGAACAGTTTATCATTAATAATTAAATTAACAATGACCTAACCTGAAGTGAGCACATTAATCTGACATGATCTGAGCGGATTTATTATGAATAACCTCGTTACTAACAAAACAATGGTCTGACTAGACCTAATCTGACCTGATCAAATTATTAATAACAGTGACTTGATCTGAGCAATTTATTAATAATGGCCTCATCTAAACTGACTTGACCTGACCTCATGTAACCCGACCTGAGCAGTTTATTTTTAACAATAACTTGACATAACTGAGCCGATTATGATTAACAATGACCTGAACTCACATGACCTGACTTGACCTGAATTAATCTGCCCAGGTATTAATAAAAATGACCTGACTTGACTTGAACAGATTTATTATTAGTTAAAATGACCCGACTTGGCTTCAACAGAGATATTATTAATAATGACTTGATTAATAACGATGGCCTGACTTGACCATTTTATTAATAATAATGATCCAATATGACCTAATCAGGCCTGATCAAATTATTAGTAATAATGACCTGACCTGAGCCGATTATTATTACTAATAACCTGACCTGAACTGAGCAGACTATTAATAATAATGACCTGACGTGACATCGGCAGATTAATTGTTAATAATGACCTTACTTTGCTTAACCTGATTTTTCTAATTTATTAATCGTAATGACCTGACTTGACCTAACATGTCCTGATCAGATTATCGATAATCGGACTTGATCTGATGACCTGAGCTGATTATTAACAACAATATATTGAGCTGACGTAACCTGATCCCATTTTTTGTTAACAATGACCTGACATGATCTGTGCTAACTATTTATTAATAATGTCTTGACTTAATCTGACTTATTAATAGTAACGATCGGACATGACTTAACCACTCTGATCGGATTATCAATAACAATGACGTGACCTGACCTAATATAACCTGACCTGAGGAGTATATTATTAACAATGATTTGACCAGAGCAAGTTATTAATAATGACCTTACTCAACTTAAGTTAATCTGACTAGATCATTAATAACAAAAAACCTGACCTGACCTTATATGACCTTACCAAATTATTAATAACAATAATCTGACCTGAGCCTATTATTATTAATAACGACCTGACTTGACTTCACCTGACCCAACTGACTACCATGACGTGGCCAGATTATCGTTAATTAGGACTTGATCTGATCTGAGCAGATTTTTACCAATGAAAACTTCGGACAATTTTGAACAATTTTCGACATTTTCTTATAGATTTCGACTTGCCATTTTTCAAGAATCGCTACTGAAATATGTCAAATTTTTGGATTTGAAAAATTATTTACAAACCGAATATTTTTAAATCTTGAACCGGTATTGGAATTAGCATGACAAAATATAGATATCACAATTTTTTTAGGAGTTTTTTGGAAACTTTTTCAAAAACAAAATTTTTCACCTATGAAAATTTCGGCCAATTTTCAACGATTTCGAAATTTAACCAAAGACATTTATTATAATTTCGACCTCTGGAAGTTAGTTTCGGCCTCATTTGTTCCATTATTACTATTTTTATTTTTTACTATTGTTAAATATAGCACTAGGATCATATATCCCAAAATTTTCTAAGAATTTTTTTGCAACTTTTTCAAATCAAAATTATCTAAGCAGATTATTATTATTAATAATGACCTGATTAATATTAATGATCTGACTTGACTTAATTCGACCTGATCAGATTATTAATAACTAAGTATAATTTTTATTAGTAACAATGACTTGACTTGATCGGACTTGACCTGATCTGAACTGAGCAGATTATTAGTTAGTAACAATGATCTGACGATGATTTCATTTAACCTGACTTGAACTGACCTGCTGATTTGACATTATCTGACTTGACCTGACTTAACCTGACCTGAACAGCATATTATTAATAATGGCCTGACTTGACCTGACCTGATCAATTTATAAAATTTATGTAATGTTATTCACTGATAAAACTGGTCTCGTAATAAAATTAGGACGAGATTCTAGAATTACAACTTAAAAAAAAAACGAAGTTGTTGGTTTGCCACTTTAAGACGATATTTATGTCAAAAAAAAACAAAAATTACTCAGTTCCTTATCTAGGAGCTTCCAAACACCATTAAACTTTAAAATTAGACATTCGTGAACACAACCCTTCCCTCACCTAGTGCTCATAGCTAGAAAAAAATATAATATAGCATGACTCATAATCTTCCCATTTAATGAATCACCTCCTTAAAATAAATCACCCAGACCCATCCCATTTGTCCTTTTCTTCCCAACCCGACCCCCTTGCCCTTAAACAACCCACCTCTTCTCCCCGTCCCAGAACTAATCCAAGATTGCATAAATATTTAAAAAAAAAAGTAAACGTGTGTGTCGTCCATGGTGGTGGCCGTCCGTATCTTGAATGGGTCGATCGATGTCGCGGCAGCGCACTAGAGGGTGGTGGGCTTCAGGTCGGGCAGTAATCCGCAACAGCACAGTGAACTCACCCCGTGTTGGCGGTAACAGGTAATTTTACACCTGCACTAGGCCTGCATTTGCACTTTGCAACAGATACAATTACCATTCGACACATTAAGCTGCCATTGCGCCCATTCGGTACACGCTATCTTAAGAGTAATGGTAGCCGCTACTACGTAATTTGTAGTGTAATACTAGAACTATAGTACGGTGTTGTTGACAAGTAGGATAGAGCTTCCATTCAGGATATTGTACGCACTTTTTTTGCTTAAGTAGATTGGTGTCGGGGGGGTAAAGCAAACGGGGGGTGACTGTGGCGTGACTTAATGTGTGTGGGGTGGGTTTTATACGCAGTTGGGTAAAAATGGGGGTCACTTGAGCGCTGATCGGATCTTAACGACTTGGTTTGGTTTGGTTGTTGTATTTGTGGTGTTTAAAAAAATAAATAAATAAGAAAATTCGTTGATTATGCAACCAACATTACAGCGGTGACATTGTCCATCGTTTAAAAAAAATAAGACGTGCGCTATTTCGAATAAACGTCAAAACTCTTGTACAAAATATAAAGAAAAAAATAATTTTGTTAAGAATGTGTGTGTTTCTGACACATTATAATTAAAACAACATAATCCAACAGGACGAGTTGAGAGAATTTTGATTATTCTGATAACCACCAACAAACTTGTATTACTAGATGGGTAAGCAAAGTATGACTGGTTGCATAATGAACTATAAAAATAATAATGAAAGAGAATAAAAAAACTCTTCAGGTTAATTTCGCGTTTATTAAAATTATGACGTGATAAACGACGCGCCCCGACAACTGTTTTTTCGCCCAACAACATTTATTTCCTCAAGCACGCACTCTTTGACAAAATAATTTTGAGCCACCTGAAAGCTGCAGATTATTTCCTCCGTCGAGACTTTCTTAATTAAAAAGCCGCCTTGTAAATTGAACACTCTTATCGCCGGAAAATGTTGCTTTAATTCACGCGCTTAATTAAGAAGCCCAGTATCAAACAATTTGTTCGAAATTATCCGCCACCTTAAGCAACTTTTAACATTAATTGATATAGATTGAATCTATTTTCGGTGAAATATTTTAACAATGTGTATTGATTTTCTGCAGTAATAGTGGGTTACATTAACCAACAATTTAACTTATGGACAAACACAGCGTCAGTTGATAATTTGTTACGGGTCATTGCTCGAGTAATTGATAACTTAATCGATGAAACCGGGAAAATTGACTGTTCCCACATGTGCCCATTTTTGAAATTCCTCCAGTTTGTTAATTATGCACACACGATTATCATACTCATTTGCGTGAGCTCATCGTGGTCTTGAATTTAATTTATTAGTAAGTCTGAAACGTGAAATTTCCGTTGTTCATGTTCATCGCCTGACTGTAAACTTGGCAAAATTAGCATTCAAAGGTGTTACCTAACTCATAATTTCTTTAACAAAATTTCCGCTGGGAGTGCAAACAGATCAGATTTTGATAAATGTGCAGGCAAGGTTGACGAATAAATTAGCGGAAACGGGGTTTTCCTTTGACACGATTTTGAGTGAGCTACAACATAATCGTGAAAAGTTTCTAGAAATAGCACACAATGCAGATTTTGTCAAAGATTTATGCATTTTGTGTGAGAATAAACGGTTGAGGTGCATCTGTTCATGTATCACGCACTAACTACAATCGAAAATAGGTCACAGCTTTGCTGGTGTTTCGGTTTTCCGCGATTATCTTCCACTGGACAATTACTGGCTGCAAGTTAATCGAGGACGTAGACACTTTTAGACTGTAGAACTAGAAGCTTTTAAAAATTGAATCTGGAACGAAAATTTCAGGTCACGCAAACAATTACTTTGGAATAGATTCTCTTTGTTTTAAAATCACTTGGTGTAGGTATCAACCGCATTAATCTGCACCGTAATTAAATTTGCAAACCAGTTAAAAGTTTGATCAAGCGAATCTAATTGCAGTATCTACGAAATATTCTTCCAAGAATAAAAAATGTCTCATCCACCAAACACAGTATTAAATGGGCCTTCTCCCGAAAACAATGTGCCTTTTAAAGATGCTCAACCAACACAAGAGACGGTAAGCAGGGACTAGTTAGATTGGCGAAGTGATTACGTCAACCCTAATTTTAGACAATTAATTGTAAAAGCTGCCGTGTCTCGTTCTCGCTGTGCCCCATTTAAATTATTTATTATCGTAGTTGTTACAGTAATTCGGCATGTTATTGACTTGTTATGTAGATAAAAACAGAACATGGCGAGTTTCGTGGACTTTTGTCATTGGAGCTCTTCGAGCCAGGCACTGGCAACGAGAGCAGGTTGTGTGACATTCCTCCTACGAATACTTAAATCTCTCCCATAATTCACTTTTTTCTTCGAGAACATGAGTATTTTCGTCCCGGCAAATCCACCGTTTGAGTCGCTATTTCGGAACCCATTAAAAATCCATCAATGTGCCATGACAGATAAATTGAAAAGACAATCAGTACATGCAAATGCGAAAATCAATCAGACGTACGATCAAGGTGACGTCCACTGGCAAGAGTCAACTAAAATGTCCTGACGTATTAGGTCGTTTTTAAGAGTGTGAACAGTTCATTCAAAAAATGTTTTATAGTAAATGAAGATCACTGCTTTTGGTGGTCTTTGTAATAATAATAATCACGATCACAATATAACTAACAATTACAAGATCGACACTTGCTCTTCAAGGGCTGTTTGAAAAGTGGCTACAAATTTTGAAAATTTCAATTTTTGGATTAACGACTACTGGTTAATCTGGAGATTTAAAGATTTTAAAATATCCCTTCAGGGATTTTTCTTCGTTTATCATTGCGAGTACTAGCCCCGCTCACCCGCCCTATATTTTCTTAGTGAGTATATCATTTAATGTAAAATGAAATAAATAGTTTAAATCAACCAAAATTTTGGACATTTTGTCGATAATTTTTAAATTCTTTAAATTTAAACTTTTAATTTTTTCTTTTAATCAATAAATTTCGTCTTCTTTCTGCTACAATTAATTTTGGTAGTACTATTTTTTTATCAATTTAATCACCGAAAAGGAGGCGGGTGGGTGGGCGGGGTTTATTATATGTTCTTCTGTAAAGTGGGAGCGGTAGCTGATGGAAATAAAAAAAACGCTAATCGTAGGTTTTTTTTGTACTATTTGTTATACGATTTATTTCTTATTTCAGAAGAAAACAAATACATTTCAGTAGGTATAATTTTGTCTTTGATATCATATTCCTTAGTGACACCATTTTTAAGTAACCGACCCTCAGTTTACCAGTTTAACTTTTGCCTACCGTCTTTTATAAGCGGGCAGTAGCCCCGCCCACCCTCCCCCATTTCCTTCCAGTTACTACCTTTAATATTGTTCAGTTTTATCGTTGCAAGTACTAATCCCACCCACCCACCCTCTATTTTCTTGAAAAGTATATTTCTTTCCAAAATTAGTCTTATCTGAACAAGCACCTGCTGCAATAAATTTTGGTAGTAAATTTTTTTTTATCAAATTAGTCACGAAAATGGAGGCGGGTGGGTGGGTGGGGTTTATTATATGTTCTTCTGTAGAGTGGAAGCGGTAGCTGATGGAAATAAAAAAAAAAAAACGCTAATCGTAGGTTTTTTTGTACTATTTGTTATACGATTTATTTCTTATTTCAGAAGAAAAAAATACATTTCAGTTCGTATAATTCTGTTTTTGTTATCATGTTTCTTAGTGACATCATTTTTAAATATCCCACACTCAGTTTCCAGTTTAACTTTTTCCTATAATAGTCTTTTATAACCAGGCAGTAGCCCCGCCCACCCTCCCCCATTTTCTTCCAGTTACTGCTCTTAATATTGTTCAGTCTTATCGTTGCAAGTACTAACCCCGCCCACCCGCCCTCAGTTTTCTTAGAAAGTATATTACCTGCAAAAATCAGTGTTATCTTAACAAGTACTAGCCCCGCCCACCCTCCCTCTTCTCATTTTAGCGACTAATTTTATTTCTGTATAAGATCCGCCTTTCATTCAGAGTAGATAAAATTAATCACCGATATGGAGACGGGTGGGTGGGCGGGGTTTATTATATGCTCTTCTGTAGAGTGGTAACTGAAATAAAGCTGTAAAAACACTAATCGTGACTTTTTTGGTTGTTAAAAATTGGCTTATTTAAATGGGTGGTTTTGCAAAAGTGGGTGGGAGTTTTCGGGGAAATAAGTCCAAAACCAACTTCTGTAGGTCGAAATAAACTTAAAAATTTCCAGATAATTTTTGAAAGTAGGTCAAAAAAAATGTAGAAAAATTGAGCTTTTGAATAAGTTTTTTAAAAATCCACAAAAAATTCGGAGATTTAGATCTCGACTTTCTATTTCGAAAGATATGACGTAAATACCATAATTTATTGGGCGATTCTGATAAAATGGCAGAGTTTCAGAAAATAATGCTGCAAGTAACATCTGGAGGACTAAATTTACTAAAAAATCCCTTAAGGTATTTTTCTTCGTTTATTATCGCAAACACTAACCCCGCCCACCCGCCTTCTATTTTCTTAGTAAATATATATGCTTTGCCAAAATCAGTCTTATCTTAACAAGTACTAGCCCCGCCCACCCTACCTCTTCTCATTCTAGCGACTAATTTTATTTCTGTGTAAGATCCCCCTTTCATTCAGAGTGGATAAAATTATTCCCCGAAATGGATGCGGGTGGGTGGGCGCGGCTAAGTTAAATTTTTTCCTAGAGAGTCTTTTGTAGACAAACAGTAGGTCCGCCCACCCACCCGCCTCCTTTTTATTCTGGTGACTACTGTTAATTATTGACAATATTATTGTCTTATTATATTACTGTTGGTGAGAAAACAAATAACTTGTTATTTTCCTTCTATAAATTATTCAACCTACAGCCTATATTTCAAGGGTTTTTTCTTCGTTTATAGTGATAATGATATTTTATTCGCCTTGTTACATATATATAACATACGGTAATGGCATGTCAGATGAAAATACAAAAAATAGAATGTGTAATAAGGAAAATATAAAATATAAGTGTAAATAGTCTAAACTAACCAAAACAATTTGTCAATAATTTTTAAATTCTCTAAATTTAAACTGTTAATTTTTCCTTTTAATCAATAAATTTCGTCTTCTTTCTGCTGCAATAAATTTTGGTAGTACTACTTTTTTATCAAATTAATCCCAAAATAGAGGTGGGTGGGTGGGCGGGGTTTATTATATGTTCTTCTCTTAGAGTGAGAATGGCAGCTGAAAAAAAAACGCTAATCGTAACTTTGTTATGTACAAGTTGTTATAAGATTTACTTCTTATTTCAAAAAAAAAAAAAAAATACGTAACAGTCTGTACAATTTTGTTTTTGTTATCATCTTCATTACTGACACCATTTTTAAGTAACCAACACTCAGTTTACCAGTTTAACTTTTTACAACAGTCTTTTATAAACAGGCAGTAGCCCCTCCCACCCTCCCCCATTTCTTTCCAATTACTCTCTTAATATTGTTTAGTTTTATCGTTGCAAGTACTAACCCCACCCACCCGCCCTCTATTTTCTTAGAAAGTATAGTTCTTTCCAAAATCAGTCTTATGTGAACAAGCACCTGCTGCAATACATTTGACAGTAGTTTTTTTTTTTATCAAATTAATCCCGAAAAAGGAGGCGGGTGGGTGGGCGGGTTTATTTTATGTTCTTGTGTAGAATGGGAGTGGTAGCTGATAGAAATTAAGAAAAAACGCTACTTCTAAATTTCTTTTGTACTATTTATTAGAAGATTTATTTCTTATTTCCGAAGAAAAAAATACGTAACAGTCCGTATAATTTTATCTTTGTTATCATGTTCCTTAGTGATACCATTTTTAAGTAACCAACACTCAGTTCACCAGTTTAACTTTTTCCTATATACAGTCTTTTATAAGCAGGCTGTAACCCGGACTAGCCTCCCCCATTTCCTTCCAATTACTCTCTTAATACTGGTCAGTCTTATAGTTGCAAGTACTACCCCACCCACCCGCCCCTTATTTTCTTGGAAAGTATATTTCTTTCCAAAATCAGTTTTATCTGAACAAGTACCCGCTGCAGTAAATTTTGGTAGTACTATTTTTTTTATCAAATTAATCACGAAAATATAGGCGGGTGGGTGGGCGGGGTTTATTATATGTTCTTGTGTAGAGTGGGAGTAGTAGCCAATAGAATTAAAAAAAAAACGCTACTCATAACTTTTATTGTACTATTTGTTAGAAGATTTATTTCTTATTTAAAAAAAAAATACATAACAGTACGTATAATTTTGTGTCTTTGTTATCATCTTCCTTATTGACACCATTTTTAAGTAACCAACACTCAGTTTACCAGTTTAAATTGTTTCCTAGTCTTTTATGAACAGGCAGTACCTCCGCCCACCCTCCCCCATTTCCTTCCAATTACTATCTTAATATTGTTCAGTTTTATCGGTGCAAGTACTAACCCCACCGCCCGCCCTCTATTTTCTTGGAAAGTATATTTCTTTCCAAAATCAGTCTTATCTGAACAAGCACCTGCTGCAATAAATTTTGACAGTAGTATTTTTTTTATTAAATTAATCACGAAAATGGAGACGGGTGGGTGGGCGGGGTATATTATATGGTTTTCTCTAGAGTGGGAGTGGCAGCTGATAGAAATTAAGAAAAAACGCTACTAGTAACTTTCTTTTGTGCTATTTATTAGAAGATTTATTTCTTATTTCAGAAGAAAATAAAATACGTAATAGTCTGTATAATTTTGTCTTTGTTATCATGTTCCTTAGTGACACCATTTTTAAGTAACCAACACTCGGTTCACCAGTTTAAATTTTTCCTACAGTCTTTTATAATCAGGCAGTAGCCCCGCCCACCCTCCCTCATTTCCTTCCAATTACTCTCTTAAGGTGATGTTATCGGTTTAGTTTTCAGTGAATTTACAGTAGATTTTGTTTCACAAATACTAGACAACTAGTTGGAATCTGAACTAAATTTTTTTTTTACAATATCTTTGATATGCTATTAGTGTCCGGAACTTATAAAATTGGAGAAAAAATGACCTGTTTTGCTCTAATAAAATCGCAAATATGCTCAAAATCACACTAATATTAGGTCCGACTCTGCCGATCATAGTTATAAAATTCACATTAAAGTAAGTCATGGACATTCTTTGAAGTGTTTACTATAATATTTCAAAAAGAAAAAAACAATTTCGATTCATAAAACTTCATAATTTTGATTTAAAACTGATCATGTTTGAAGCTTTATTTTATCCGTTCCATTTGCTGTCTCTTACTGCGGTCTCTCTCGGATCGGGGTATAACATCCACCGAACGTTCTTGGACCGATGGGATAATTTATTACTTCCGACATCTTTTCGGTGACAAATTTAATCTTTGCATAAATTTACTTCAGTGTAGTTAGCGAACTCGTGACCACTGAAATATATAAAGAGTATATTTTGAAATAGGACGAAAGTCGAAGATTCCACTTTCAAAGCCACGAAAAAGTGGAAAAAAACTTTTATCAGAATTATTATGTCAAAAACCACTAAAACTACAGACAAAAAATGCAGTTTAATCATCATTTGATTAGTTTTACTATTATTATGCTTTTATTCCCTAATTTCTGTACATATAAATATTATTGTTTTTTAGACCCGCCGCTGTTTTTATACACTTACATAAAGTGAAAGCCAATGTTACTAATATAAATTTTATTATTGTTACTTTATATAATCAGTAATCACCAATCCTATTGCTTCTCGGCTTTTTGTCAAAGATCAAAGTGTATTACCTGAAAGAATTTTATTTTGTTGAATAAAAGATTACCATAAACCTTATAATTAGCCGGATAACCATTCAGTATACACAGGTAGTTTCTATACCACTTTAGTTTGAACTTAGCCGATACTAACCAGCTAGGGAACCAGTTATAATTGAAATATGTAAACCAAATAATTGAAGTACTTAGTTTTAAGTAAAACAATTGGGTATATTTATAAATACGCATAAATAAAAACGAAACAAATTATTAGTCTCTAGTTTATTTTATAATTTGCATTACATCATGACATATAGGTACGTACTGATGCAGAAATTGGTGATTTTCTCGTTGCATTTCAGTATAGGGACACACTCAGTAGAACCATTTGGACACTTAAAATTGATTTTGTTTTACTTGCCACAAATCTTTTTAAGTGTTGCGAAAGTGATTGTTGTGTGTCCGAAAAATAACTGCATTTATAATTATTCGGCTGAGTGCTTTTTTTGTTGTAAATCAATCAGTTTCCCAATTAGATTATAATTGCTTGGACTTACTATTTGTTGTCTTAATTTTTCGATGTTCATTTTTGTACATATTCAGATTTTTATTTGTTATTAATTTCTTGTGGTCTTTTTTCGTATATGAAAATTGAACTGTTGACGAACGAAAATCGAACAATAATACACGACAAGCGGGTGCCGAACTGTTACCAGAGATTATGGGTGTCATAAATTACACCCCAGCTTTCCTGAGTTTCAACCAGCCTACCACTACTTCTCGTCTTTATTTTTCTACACGCAAACTTCTTGTGAAGGCAATAACACGGCAAAATTAAAAATCCGACAGTTTTCTTTTAGCAAACATCCCCTTAATATTGTTCAGTCTTATCGTCACAAGTACTAAACCCACCCACCCGCCCTCTATTTTTTTGGAAAGTATATTTCTTTCCAAAATCAGTCTTATCTGAACAAGCACCTGCTGCAATAAATTTTGGTAGTACTATTTTTTATCAAATTAATCCCGAAAATGGAGGCGGGTTGGTGGGCGGGGTTTATTATATGTTCTTCTGTAGAATGGGAGTGGTAGCTGATTTAAATAGGGTTGTGAAAAAAGCGCTAATTGTGACTTTTTTATTGCACTATTTGTTATAAGATTTCTTATTGCAGAAGAAAAAAATGAGAGAACGGGTGGGTGGGCGGGGCTAAGTTTAACTTTTTCCTAGAGAGCCTTTTATAGGCAAGCCGTATAACTGCTCAAAAAAAGGCCGAAATTTTCATAAGCGGGGGAGTATTGAAAATCTGAGTTTTTTAAAGGTTAACTAAAAATTCACACAAAAATCTGGGTTATATATTTCCACTTGCTGTTTCAAAAAAATACAACGTGTTCATAGTCTCGGAGCAAGATTATAGAAATACCTTATTCTGTTTGAAATTATTATTTTTTTTAATCCTAAATGTGGACATATTTAATTGGGAGGGAGGGTTTTTGAGAAAATAAGGCCGGAAGTATTTTCTGGCGGTCGAAATCTATAAAAAATCTCTTTCGGTAATTTTCGAAATTGTCAAAAAACGTAGAACTAAATTTTCATACGCGTGGAGTGTTGAAAGATCGAACTTTTCGGAAAGTTGCCTAAAAATCCGCAAAATTCGTTCGAAATTATCATAATTCTGTTATTCACCCAGACCTAATTTTTTTGTAAATGTGAGAAGGATCTGCCTTGAAATATAGCTGGATTAGAAATGAAATTTTAGATCTAACGTCAAAATATTTCAATATTTTCAAGTTTCCAATTTGCACGCCTCAAACTTTAATTTAGGGAAAAACCTGACAAGCTTTTTATTTTAGCCTCCATCTTTTGACATCT
The DNA here is from genome assembly GCA_022388445.1 of Zophobas atratus. Lineage (NCBI taxonomy): Eukaryota > Metazoa > Arthropoda > Insecta > Coleoptera > Tenebrionidae > Zophobas > Zophobas atratus. The sequence continues at coordinate 56,357,740 of CM039442.1, forward strand.
TTCAAAAAAAATTACGTCAAATTTGTAAAAGTGATGACGTCATCAATGATCTTTTTGAATAGGAAAGTATAATTTTGACTACATGGGTTGCATAACAAAAAAAAACTGAGAAAATTAATAACAAACAAAACAAACTTGAATTTGATGATAAATCTTGAATAAACAGAATAATACAGTGGAGTGCAAATTTATGGTATAGAAATTGTTCAAACTATCCCCATTCACTACTTAAGACAAACCCAGACGATGGTAGACCTAATTGACGGAATTTTCAATATTCTGGGGACATTTTTTCTCGTTTTCTCACGTATTATGTATTATTATATAAACATAATATATCTTTATTGATGAAATTATGTTTTTTTTTAATGTAAAACCTCGGAGGCCCCAATCATTTGTTTTTAATGTGAAACCTCGGGGGCGCCAAATGTCTTTTTAAAAATGTAAAACTTTCTCGGGGGCGCCAAATGTCTTTTTTTAAGAATGTGAAACCTTTTCGGAGGTCCCAACTGTCTTTTTTGAAAATGTAAAACCTTCTCGGAGACCCCATATGTCCTTTTTTTAAGAATGTGAAACCTTCTCGGGGCTCCCAACTGTCTTTTTAAAAATGTAGAACGTTATCAGGGACCTCAAATGTATTTTTTTTTTAACGTAAAACCTTCTCAGGTGTCCCAAACTTCTTTTCTTCATACTGTAAAACCTTCTCGGGAGTCCCAACTGTCTTTTTTAAAAATGTAAAACCTTGTCGGAGGCCTCAAACGTCATTTTTTATGTGAAACATTCTCGGGTGTTCCAACTGTCTATCTTTAATAAAGTGAAACCTTCTCGGGGGTTCCAACTGTCTTTTGAAAAATGTAAAACCTTGTCGGGAACCCCAAATTATTTTTTTTTTTATGTAAAACCTTCTCAGGTGTCCCAAAGTTCTTTTCTTCATACTGTAAAACCTTCTTCCGGAGTTCCAACTGTCTTTTTTAAAAATGTAAAACCTTGTCGGAGGCCTCAAACGTCTTTTTTTATGTGAAACCTTCTCGGGTGTTCCAACTGTCTATCTTTAATAATGTGAAACCTTCTCGGGGACCCTAAATGTATTTTTTTAGAAACATGAAACCTTCTCGGGGGTTCCAACTGTCTTTCGAAAAATGTAAAACCTTGTCGGGAACCCCAAATGTATTTTTTTTTTTAATGTAAAACCTTCTCAGGTGTCCCAAAGTTCTTTTCTTCATACTGTAAAACCTTCTCGGGAGTTCCAACTGTCTTTTTTAAAAATGTAAAACCTTGTCGGAGGCCTCAAACGTCTTTTTTTATGTGAAACCTTCTCGGGTGTTCCAACTGTCTATCTTTAATAATGTGAAACCTTCTCGGGGACCCTAAATGTATTTTTTTAGAAACATGAAACCTTCTCGGTGGTTCCAACTGTCTTTCGAAAAATGTAAACCTTGTCGGGAACCCCAAATTATTATTTTTTTTTTATGTAAAACCTTCTCAGGTGTCCCAAAGTTCTTTTCTTCATACTGTAAAACCCTCTCGGGAGTCCCAACTGTCTTTTTTAAAAATGTAAAACATTGTCGGAGGCCTCAAACGTCTTTTTTTATGTGAAACCTTCTCGGGTGTTCCAACTGTCTATCTTTAATAATGTGAAACCTTCTCGGAGGTTCCAACTGTCTTTTGAAAAATGTAAAACCTTGTCGGGAACCCCAAATTATTTTTTTTTTTTTATGTAAAACCTTCTCAGGTGTCCCAAAGTTCTTTTCTTCATACTGTAAAACCCTCTCGGGACTCCCAACTGTCTTTTTTAAAAATGTAAAACCTTGTCGGAGGCCTCAAACGTCTTTTTTTATGTGAAACCTTCTCGGGTGTTCCAACTGTGTATCTTTAATAATGTGAAACCTTCTCGGGGACCCTAAATGTATTTTTTTAGAAACATGAAACCTTCTCGGGGGTTCCAACTGTCTTTCGAAAAATGTAAAACCTTGTCGGGAACCCCAAATGTATTTTTTTTTTAATGTAAAACCTTCTCAGGTGTCCCAAAGTTCTTTTCTTCATACTGTAAAACCTTCTCGGGGGTCGCTACTGTCTTTTTTAAAAATGTAAAACCTTCTGGGGGGCCCTATACATCTTTTTTAATGTGAAACCTTCTCGGGGGCCCCAAACGTGTTTTTTTTATTGAAACCTTCTCCGGGATCCCAACTGTCTTTTTTAAAAATGTAAAAACTTGTCGGAGGCCTCAAACGTCTTTTCTTTTATCTGAAACCTTCTCGAGTGTTCCAAATGTCTATCTTTAATAATGTGAAACCTTCTCGGGGACCCTAAATGTATTTTTTTAGAAACATGAAACCTTCTCGGGGGTCCCAACTGTCTTTTGAAAAATGTAAAACCTTGTCGGGAACCCCAAATGTATTTTTTTTTTTAATGTAAAACCTTCTCAGGTGTCCCAAAGTTCTTTTCTTCATACTGTAAAACCTTCTCGGGAGTCCCAACTGTCGTTTTTAAAAATGTAAAGCCTTCTGGGGGGGCCTAAACATCTTTTTTAATGTGAAACCTTCTCGGGGTCCCAAATGTATTTTTTTTTAATGTGAAACCTTCTCGGGGGCCCCAAACGTGTTTTTTTTTTATTGAAACCTCCGGGATCCCAACTGTCTTTTTTATGTGAAACCTTCTCGGGAATCCCAATCGTCTTTTTTTTTTAATGTGAAACCTTCTCGGGGGTCCCAACTGTCCTTTTTTAAAGAAGACGAAACCGTCTCGAGGGCCCTAAGTGTCCTTTTTAAGAATATTATATCTTCTCGGGGCTGCCAACTGTCTTTTTTTTATGAAGATGAAACTTTCTTTTTTTCTATTAAATTGTGACTAGTACCTTCTAAACTGTTTTACTCCATAGAGGAATAGAGGAATAGAAAAAAGTAGAATTCCGCAAAATCAAATTTTATAATTGTTCAAAGAAGCAGTATTGGTTGGACTGTACTTCAGAAGAGAGGGAAGTTCTGTCGAAACAACTTTCGGCAAATTATTTTCAAAAACAAATGCTGCGCTTTTTATGAATTTTGTGCATTACTTTATCATCACCCTGTATAGACGGAATCTATCTATCGTTTGTGTTATTGTTACAGTTTTTTTTCAACTTTTCAAGAAAACCCGTCGAAACAAACATTCGTGATAAATTTGACAACTATGACAAACACGTATTTCTGACAACTAGTTACATAACCTAAAGTATTTTGACATTGGAGCTGTCATTTCGTGTCCACACTCTTAAAAACGCAATCTAGAGTCAGTGGACGCCATCTACAACCTAGCCCTCTTCTAAAGATTTTTCTCTCCACTGTAGACGAAAACGCACCAAAACGGTGACAACTCTCCTCAACAGTTCCCAGGCTTCGCATCGACTCCTCCACGTCCACCTCTAACCAGACTAGACAGTCGAAATCCCTCCCGATCCGCCCAGGCTTCCCCACACAACCCGGCCTAGGTCCCAGACCCCCCCAAATCCGTCAACCATTCCCCAGCAACAGTTCATCCAGCGAGCCCCCGGAGCCGCTCCTAGACCCCCGGGCCAACCCCAATTCATCCAAAACCCAGGCGTCCGACCCCTCAATCCCAACTTTCGCCCGTCCACTCCATTCCCCAGACCTCCGCAGCCCCCGCAACAACCCAGACAGCCTGGAATATTCCAGCAACGACCGGCTTACAGACCACCGCTCGAAATAGACAACTTCCGTCAAACCCTGGATTCTACAGATCTGACGACTCATAAATCTCCCGAGAATGTCAAAATGGGGGAAGATTCAGGAAGATCCTCCGTAGACGCGACGAAGAACAGAAGCTATATTGTCGACCAGGAGGAGGAGCGAAGGAGGTCGATTAGCAGCATCGGGAGTGTTGAGGAGAAGAAAGGGTCGTGCGAGAACTTGGACAAGAAGTCCGACGAGTACCCGTCGAGACCGGAGTCGAGGATGAACAAGATCGTGGAGGACGAGGGGAAAGTGGAGGTGACTAAATCGTCGTCTCCACAGACCCCACAGACCGACGTGTCGCAGAAGAGCGTCGAGTTTAAGTTACCAGAAGGGGCCAAAACCAAATCGCCTTCGCCTATTAACAGAGTAGAGAAGCCTGAAGCCGAAGATCGAAGTAGTCGCTACTAAACCGAAGGAAGAGGTGGTGCAAAACGGTCTCCACCAACAAAGCGTGCAACCAAAGCCAGAAACGAAAAATCTCGAGTTAAAAAATCTAAAGAAATCGAAATCTCCTTCTCGATCAGGTTCTTAACACCGCTTTACCACCTTTGGGTTGACATTTCCACTAAAATCGTTTTTTCGGTTTCAGAAGGAGACAACGACAGCGGCGTAGACGAATCAACACAAGGAAACGTAAGTACTGGAGGTGTGTTTGTCGTTTTTGCATGTTGTGGTCTCTAGGACCAATCTAGCAACGGTGATCAAACCTCTCCGAGGAAGTCCTCCGGAAAGAATCCCAGTCGCACTTCGTCGACGACCCCCACGAAAAATCGGTCGCTGTCGAGGGGATCCAAGTCACCGAGTCTGAAGAGTCCGGATTCAACAGCCAGCACACCGGGAACAACGGAGAAAAAGAGTGAGGTTATGAGACAGAGGGGTGGATTTTAATTGTGGGTTTCAGAGGTTCCTATGAATAAGGTTCAAGTAGGATCGGCGCCTTCACCTAATTTGAAGGTCGTCAGATCGAAAATTGGATCTTTAGATAATGCGAGCTACAAGCCAGGGGGTGGACACGTGAAAATAGAGAGTAAGAAGGTAGATTTTAAGAACGCTTCGTCGAGGATTGAGGCCAAAAATGAGAGATATGCTCCGAAGGGTGGCGACAAAAAGGTATTTAATTTTTAATTCCTGAGCTCATAGTTTTTAGGATTACTATTGTTTTTCAACTTTAATTTTTTCAATTTTTTAACTTCTCGATTCCCAAACTTCTGAATGTTTCGTTTCTTCAGTTTTTCAACTTCTTAATTTCCAATTGATAGATTTTTGAAAGTTTTCAGTTTATACATATTCCTTTTTTCATTTTTGATTTTTCTCATTTACAATGTTTTTGATTCAATGAAAATCAAAAAAATAAAAATCTAAAAACTCAAGAAACGAAAAATTGAAACATTGAAAAACTGAAGACGGAGAAACTTAAAAATCGAAGAAATGAATGAATCGAAAAATTAGAACGAAGAAATACGAATCGAATCGAAAAATTATAGAACCGTCAAAATTATTGGGTCCAAAAACTGTAACATTTTTAAATGTTAAAAATTCCAAAAAACTGAAACATTAAATATCGAGAAACTGAAAAATTAAAAATCGAAAAATTAAAATCCGAAAAATAAAATTTTAAACTTTTCCATTTATTCGATTCTATAACTGAAAAATGGAAAAATTCTAAAATTATAAAGTTGGAAATATGTTTTTTTTTAATTATAATTATCATTACATATTTAAAACGCTAACAAATCAAGAAATACCGACGGAGAATGGAAAAATCGAAAAATTGAAAATTCTAACAATTGAAAATCAAATAATTGAAAAATCTGAATCGAAAATTCGAAAAATCGAAAAATCAGAAATTGGTAAAACCGAAAAATCGAAAACTCGAAAGTCGAGATTTCGATAAATTGAAAAGAAAAATATTTAAAAAATCTAAAATCGGAATTTAAAAACTGAAAAATCTAAAATCTTAATTCAAAAATTGGTAACCTCAAAAAATCGAATAGTTGAAAACTAAAAATCGAAAATTCAGAAATTCGAAAAACCGAAAAATCGAAAACTCCAAGGTCGAAATTTCGATGAATCGGTAATCGTTTAGAAAAATCAAAAAATCCATTATTCAAATATTCGAAAAATCGAAAATCTAAAAACCAGAAATTCAAAAATTCGGAACCTCAAAAAATCGAAATTCGAATATGCAATTGAAAATTGGAAAATCGAAATTTGAAAAATCGAAAATCGGAATTTAAAAATAGAAAAATTGTAAAATTGAAAATTTAAAATCGACAACACGGAGATTCAAAAAATTGAAAATTCGAAAAATAGAAAAATTTAACAATCGAAAATAGAAAAATCGAACACCCGAAAATGTAGAATTCGAAAAAGCGAATTATACTTACAAAAATCGAAAATCGAGAAAACCGAAATTCGAAGATTCAAAAATTCATAAGATTGAAAAATGGAAAAATCAGAAATTGAATTGAATTGAAGAAAATGAAAAACTGAAACGAAAAGTTACAAATGGAAAAATTTGAAGAAATGAAAATTTGAAAAATCGAAAAATTGAAATATTAAAAATTGCAAATCGTAAAATCTAAACATCTAGAAATTGAAACATCCAAAAATCGGAAAATCGAAAAACTGAAAAATCCGAAACTGAAAACTCGAAAAGTTCCAATCTTAAAAAATAAAAATTGAAAAATTGCTAATCTAAAAATTGAAGAAACGAAAAACTGAAAAAATTGATATTGAAAGAACAAAAAATTATAAAGTCGGAACATTGAAAAATCGATCAATGAAATATTCGAAAAATCAAAAAATTAAAAAATACAAAAATTCAAAACATGGAAAAATTTTAAACCTAAAATCAAAAATGAAAAAATCAAAAAATCATAAAATCGAAAAACTGAAAAATCGAAAATTCGAACAATCGAAAAATCGAAAACTCGAAGATCAAGATTTCGAAAAAAAAATCGAATAATAGAAAATTCTAACAATTGAAAATCGAAAAATTGGAAAATCCTACAATCGAAAATTGAAAATTCTAGAAATCGAAAAATCAGAAATTCGTAAAACCGAAAAATCGAAAACTCGAAGGTTGAGATTTCGATAAACTGAAAATCGATTAGAAAAACCGAAAAAATCGATTATTCAAATATTTGAAAAATCGAAAATCGAAACACTGGAAATTCAAAAATTCTAAACTTCAAAAAATCTAAATTCGAAAAATTGAAAATTGAAAAATCCAAAATCGAAAATATGGAAATTCGAAAAATCGAAAATCGATAATAATAACATTAGTAATAATAATAATAATAAAACGGAAATTCAAAAATTCGTAACCTCAAAAAATCTAAATTCGAAAAATTGAAAATTGAAAAATCCAAAATCGAAAATATGGAAATTCGAAAAATCGAAAATCGATAATAATAACATTAGTAATAATAATAATAATAAAACGGAAATTCAAAAAGTCGTAACCTCAAAAAATCTAAATTCGAAAAATCGAAATTTGAAAAATCAAAAGTTGTAATTTAAAAACTGGAAAACCGTAAAACTGAAAAATCTAAAATCGAAAACACGGAAATTCGAAAAATCATAAAATTGAACAAACGGAAATTCAAAAATTCTTAACCTCGAAAAATCGAATAACTGAAAAACTGAAAATCGAAAAATCAGAAATTCGAAAACTCGATTATTCAAATATTAGAAAATTCGAAAATCGAAAGAATGGAAATTCAAAAAGTTGAGACCTCAAAAAATCGAATAATTGAAAAACTGAAAATCAAAAAATCAAAAATTCGAAAAACCGAAACATCAACAACTCGAAGGTCGATATTTCGATAAATTGGAAATCGATTAGAAACTCGAAAAATCAAATAAATGGAAATTCAAAAATTGGAAACCTTAAAAAATCGAAATTCGAAAAATTGAAATTTGAAAAATCGAAAATCGGAATTTAAGAACTGAAAAGTCGTAAAACTGAAAAATCTAAAATCGAAAACACGGATATTCGAAAAATAGAAAAATTTAAACATCGAAAAGTGAAAAATCGAGAAATCGAAATATCAAAAACTCGAAGATGGAGAATTCGAAAAATGGAAATTCGAAAAGGCGAATAACAGAAAAATCTAAATCGAGAAAACGGAAATTCGGAGATTTCAAAATTCGAAAAATCTGAAGACTGAAAAAGGAAAAAATCGAAAATTGAAACATCGAAAATTGAAAAAAATTCACATTAAAAAAAGAAAAATTATAAGATCAGAACATTGAAAAACCGAAAAATTCAAAAAACCGAAACGAAAAATTGCAATTCGAAAATTTGAAGAAATGAAAATTTGAAAAAATCAAAAAATGAAAAATTAAAAATACATCTAGTAATTGAAACATCCAAAATTCGGAAAATCAGAAAACTGAAAACTCTGAAAATGAAAACTCGAAGAGTTACAAATCGTAAAATAAAATACTCGAAAAATCAGAAAACCGGAAAATCGAAAAACTGAAAAATCGAAAATTCGAACAATAGAAAAATTAAATGAACCAAATATTTAAAAAATCGAAAAGTCGAAAAATCGTAAAATTGAAAAACCAAAAATTCGAAAAATTAAAATTCTAGCAATAGAAAATAGAAAAATCGAAAAATTGAAAAATCAGACAATCGAAAATTGAAAATTCGGGAAATCGAAAAATCAGAAATTCGTAAAACCGAAAAATCGAGAACTTGAAGATCGAGATCTCGATAAATTGAAAATCGATTAGGAAAATCGAAAATCGAAAAACTGGAAATTCAAAAATTCGAAACGTCGAAAAATCTAATTTCGAAAAATTGAAAAACCCAAAATCATAATTTAAAAACTGAAAAATCGTAAAATTGAAAAATTCAAAATCGAAAATCTGGAAATTCAAAAATTCGTAACCTAGAAAAATCGAAATTCGAAAATTGAAAATTGAAAATCGAATTTGAAAAATCGAAAAACTTAATTTAAAAATTGGAAAATCGTAAAATTGAAAAATCTGAACGGAAAACACGGAGATTCGAAAAATCGAAAATTAAAAAAACGGAAATTCAAAAAGTCATAACCTCGAAAAATCGAAATTCGAAAAATCGAATAATTGAAAAACTGAAAATCAAAAAATCGGAAATTCGTAAAACCGAAAAATCAAAAACTCAAAGTTCGAGATTTCGATATATTTGAAATCGATCAGAAAAATAAAAAAATAAGTCAAATATTTGAAAAATCGAAAATCTAAAAAATGAAAATTCAAAAATTCGAAACTCAAAAAAATCGTATTTGGAAAAATTGAAAATTCGAAAATCGAAAATCGGAATTTAAAAACTGAAAAATCGTAAAATTGAATAATCTAAAATTGAAAACATGGAAATTCGAAAAATCGAAAATCTTAATTTAAAAAGTAGAAAATCGTCAAATTGAGAAATCGAAAAATCGAAAACTCGGAAAACTGAAAATTCAAAAATTCGAAACATCGAAAAATATAAAACCAAAAATTGAAAATTGAAAAATCGAAATTTGAAAAATCGGAATTTAAAAACTGAAAAATCATAAAATTGAAAAAACCAAAATCGAAAGCACGGAAATCCAAAAATTCGGAATCTCGAAAATCTAAATTCGAAAAATTCGAAAATGTAAAATCGTAAAATTGAAAAATCTAAAATCGAAAACACGGAAGTTCGAAAATTCGTAACCTCGAAAAATTGAATGATTGGAAAATTGAAAATTGAAAAATCAGAAATTCGAAAAATCGAAAACTCGAAGATCGAAGATCGGTTAGAAAAATCGAAAAATCGATTATTCAAATATTTGAAAATTCGAAAAAATGGAAATTCAAAAAGTCGAAACCTCAAAAAATCGATTTCAAAAAAATTGAAAATTGGAAAATCTAAATTTGAAAAATCGAAAACCGGAATTTAAAAATGAAAAATCCTAAAATTGAAAAATCAAAAATCGAAAACACGGAAATTGAAAAAATCGAAAATTCGAAAAATTAAAAATCTAACAATCGAGAATGGAAAAATCGACAAATTGAAAAGTCTATCAATTGAAAATCGAAAAATTCAAAACTCGGACAATCAAAAATTGAAAATTCGGGAAATCGAAAAATCAGAAATTCGTAAAACCGAAAAATCGAAAAATCGAAGGTCGAGATTTCGATAATTTGAAAATTGATTAGGAAAATCGAAAAATCGAAATACTGGAAATTAAAAAATTCGGAACATCGAAAAATATAAATTCAAAACATTGAAAATTGAAAAATCGAAATCTGAATTTAAAAACTAAAAAATCGTAAAATTGAAAAATCGGGAAATCGAAAAATCTGAAATTCGTAAAACCGAAAAATCGAAAACTGGATGGTCGAGATTTCGATAATTTGAAAATTGATTAGAAAATTGAAAAATCGAAATACTGATAATTCAAAAAACCTCGAAAAACATAAATTCAAAAAATTGAAAATTGAAAAATCTAAAATCGAAAAATCTAAATCGAAAACACGGAAATTCGTAAAATCGAAAATCGAAAAAACGAAAATTCAAAAATTCGGAACCTCGGAATCAAATATATATTCGAAAAATCTAAAAAGCGAAAATTCGTAAAATCGAAAATTCAAAAAATAGAAAAATTTAACAATCGAAAATAGAAAGATCGAGAAATCAAAAATGGAAAATTCAAAAAATGAAATCGAAAAAGAAAATTCAAATAAAATCAAATTTCAAATTTATTTATTTATTTGAATGCAGTGCCCAAGGGACGAAGAATTATAGCAAAATCGAAAATCGAGAAAACAAAAATTCGAAGATTCATAAATTGGAACACGCAAATTCGAAAAAACGAAAAATCGACTGTCTACTCGAAAAAAATTCACTTATTTATTAATCTTTAATAGAAAAATCGAAAACAGAAAAAGTAGAAATTTGAAATTTCGAAATCTCGGAAAATCTAAATTCGAAAAATTGAAAACTGAAATCGAAAACAAATAAAAAACCGAAACGAAAAATTGCAAATGGAAAATTTAATGAAATGAAAAATTGAGAATTCCAATAAATGAAAAAGTTTTAAAATCCAATAAATGCAAAAGGAAAAAATTTAAAAATCAATAAAATTGAAAAAGTGAAATATTTTAAAAATTATTATTACCTATTTAATATATGAAAACTAGAAAAATTGCAAATCAAAATCTGATAAAACGAATAATTGAAAAATCTTGAAACTGAGAAATCTAAATTCAAAAAAATTACTAATTAAAAAATCTAAAAGTTGAAAAGTAGAATAAATGAAAAAAATTCAAAATCCAATAATTGAAAAACGACGAAATTTTAAAATTGTAAAATTCGTATTCTTACATGTCTTAAAATGAAAACTAGAAAAATTGCAAATCAAAAATTAAATAAATGAAAAATTGAAAAATCATGAAACTGAAAAATTTGATGAGACGAAAATCTTAGTTAAATTGAAAAAACAAAAAAATTATAAAAACGGAATCGAACAATTATAAATAAAAAAAAAAATCCGAAACAAAAAATTGAAAATGGAAAATTTGAAGAAGTGAAAAATTATAACATAGAATAACTGAAAAAAAAAGAAAAAAAAATCCTAAACGAAGAATTAGAAACTCGAGAAACTCAAATCGAAAAGTTGCAAAACTGAAAAACTGAAAATTTAAACCTCGAAAATAACCTTCGACCAATTTTTGCGTTATACCATTTCGACTGTTTAAATAAACAGCAAGGTCTCCCGACACTCCCGTCTGGCACACCTTCCCACTTTAAATAACGCTTGTTTTATTACGCTAACAACCTTTTAACCCCGATTACTTCCACCAGATCCAACAGCAGAAACTTCAGTGGAACGCGAAGTCGAAAATTGGGTCACTAGAAAACGCCACCCACAAACCCAAAGGCGGCGAAAAGAAAATAGAATCCGTCAAGCTGGACTTCAAGGAGAAGGCCAAATCGAAAGTCGGCTCCAAGGACAACATCAAGCACGTCCCCGGCGGGGGAGACATCAAGGTAAAACTTACTCATTACAATCGCGCCCAAACTAGCGTTCTTTCGTTCTTTAATCACTGTAACGAAATTTTTAGTTTGACGAAGTCGAAGAAGAAATTAAAAACGAAGTGAGTAATTAGTTGTTGCCACACCACGAAAGTACGCTTTTAGAGATTGACCAAAGTAAAAAAAATCGAGAAAAGCACGAGCTTTATTGTAATTGTCAGTGTTCACTGGACGCGGCTTTCACAGCACCAAAATCCAGCCTCAAACTCGAGGCGAAGTCGAGGCGTCTCACGATAGATTCACTTTTCACGTGTTGTGGTATATAATAGGAAAGCGAGATGGAGTAGGCAGTAGATACAATCGAGCAGTCCTGAAACAATAATAATGAAAGTTTCACTTACGGTTTTAATTCAAGATTTTTTGGGGTCCGTTAACTTGGTTAATGAATTTTACTCAAAAACTAGCACCTCGTGGTTCTAACGTAGCACCATCAATCAAAAAGCTAGCACCATCACAATTTTTGGTTTCTTTATTTCCTTTATTTTTTTGTTGTTTCTTTCGATTTACAATTTTTTATTTATTCAATTTTTCAAATTTTCAGGTTTTGATTTTTCAATTCCATGATTTTCCACGCCTAAAATTTTTCAATTCGCAGTTTTTGGATTTCCAGTATTCCAATCTTTCAATTTCTTTAATTTTCAATATTGTGATTTTACAATGTGTATTTCTCTTTTTCTATTTTTCACTTTTTCGAATTTCAAGTTTTTCAATTTTTAATCTTTCGATTTTTCAAATTTTCGTTTCTTCAAATTTTCATGTTTGATTTTCACTTTTGACATTTTTCAAGTTTTCATTATATATTTTTTCGTTTTTTATTTTTTATTTTTCAATTTTACAATTTCCTGACTTCTAAATTTATCAATTTTTCGAGTTGCAATTTTTTAATTTTGCAATTTTTCTCATTTTTCGATTTTTCACATTCCCAGTTTTTCATTTTTGGCATTTTCAATTTTTGGATTCCTCAATTTTTCAAGTTCTCGATTTTTATTTTTCATTTTCTCCATTTTATGTCACAAATTTTCATTTTTTCGATCCCTTTATTACTTGTTGTTTCTTTCGATTTTTCAATTTTCCGTTTCTTCAATTTTTCGAATTTTCAGTTTCTCAATTTTTCGCTTCCACAATTTTTCATGTTCCCAATTTTTATTTTTCAATGTGGCTAATTTTTATTTTTTATTTTCTCGATTTATATCACAATTGTCCGTTTTTTCATTTCCTTCATTTTCTGTGTTTTTTTTTTCGATTTTACAATTTTTCATTGTTCAATTTTTAAAATTTTCAGGCTTTGAATTTTCAGTTCGTCCATTTTTCAATTTTTAAATTTTTCACTTTGGAGTTTTTGGATTTCCAGCTTTCCGATTTTCCAAATTCTTTAATTTTCAATATTTCTATTTCATAATACATATTTCGTTTTTTATTTTTGATTTTTCAATTTTACAATTTCTCGACTTCCAAAATTTTTAATTTTTCGTTCCTTCAATTTTTCGGTTTGCATCAGTTTTTAATATGGCAATTTTTCAAAATTACAGTTTTTCATTTTTCGATTTTTCAGTTTGTCAATTTTAATTTTTCCCTTTTCCATTTTTTGTTTCCGATTTTTATTTATTTTCCCGATTTTTTTATTTTGACTTTTTCGATTTAATATCACAATTTTTCGTTTTTTCATTTCCTTTACTTTTTGTTGTTTCTTTCGATTTTACAATTTTTCGTTTATTCAATTATACAAATTTTCAGGTTTTTTTCAATCTTTCTCCAAATTTTCAAGTTTGATTTTCACTTTTTACATTTTTCAAGTTTTATCATGCACTTTTTCGTTTTTTTTATTTTTGATTTTTCAATTTTACAATTTCTCGACTTCCAAAATTTTCGATTTTTCGTTCTTTTAATTTTTCGGTTTGCATCAGTTTTTCAATTTTTGTTCGATTTTTCAGTTTGTCAATTTGAATTTGTCCTTTTTCCAATTTTTTTGTTTCCGATTTTTATTTTTCATTTTCCCGATTTTTTAATTTTCACTTTTTCGATTTTATATCACAATTTATCGTTTTTCATTTCCTTTATTTTTGTTGTTTTTTTTCGATTTTACAATTTTTCGTTTATTCAATTTTTCAAATTTTCAGGTTTTTTTCAATTTTTCTTCAAATTTGCAAGTTTAATTTTCACTTTTTACATTTTTCAAGGTTTTATCATACACTTTTTGATTTTTCAATTTTACAATTTGTCGACTTCCAAATTTTCCAATTTTTCAATATTACAATTTCTCATTTTTCCATTTTTCACATTCTCGATTTTTAATTTTTCCCTTTTTCAATTTTTCGTCCCCTCAGTTTTTCAACTCCCCGATTTTTATTTTGCGTTTTCCTGATTTTTGATTTTTGATTTTCTCGATTTTATATCACAATTTTTGTTTTTTCATTTCCTTAATTTTTGTTGTTTCTTTCGAGTTTCCAATTTTTCGTTTATTCAATTTTTCAAATTTTCAGGCCAATCGATTCCAATGCGTCGATTTTCCGATTTTTAAATTTTTCAGTTTGCAGTTTTTGGGTTGCCACCCCTTTTTTACTTTTTGGATTTTCAATTTTTCATTGAACTTTAGATTTTTCAAATTTTCGACAGTTTTATACTTCGATTTCTCAATTTTTTTTCAACTTTTCGATGTTTTAATTTTTCTTTTTTGAAATTTTCAATTTTTTTTTTATTTCTCGATTTATCGAATTTAGATTTTTGGATGTTTTGATTGTCCAATTTCTCAATTTATCAATTTCCCAATTTTTTTCTATTTCTCGATGTTTCGATTTTTGGATTTCTCGGTTTTTCGATTTTCCAATTTTTCAATGTTTCGATTTTTCAGTTATCCGATTTTTCAATTTTTTTAAATTCTGTAGTTTCGATTTGTCGATTTTTAAGTTTTAGATTTTCGAATTTTTCTTTTTTGATTCTTTGATGTTTGGTTTTCTCCATTTATCAATTTTGCGATATTTCAATTTTCCAATGATTTTTAAATTTTAGATTTTTCGATTTCTGAATTTTTTGATTTTCCTGTTCTTCAGTATTTGTATTTTCCAATTTTTCAAATTTTGACGTTGCTAAATTTTCAGTTTTCCGATTTTTCAATTTATATATTTTTTAATTTCCCGTTTCTCGAATTCGCAGTTTCGATTTTTCAGTTCTTTAGTTCTTCGATTTTGAATGTTTCAGTTTTTGGATTTTGCAATTTTTCGATCTGACTATCTCGAGATTTCAATTTTTAACTTTTCCATTTTTCGATTTCCAATTTCTCGATCGGTTTTTGAGTTTTTATTTTTTTGATTTTTCAATCTTTTGTTTCCTGAATTTTTCAGGTTCTTGATTTTTATTATTTATTATCCCGATTTTTTAATTGCCATTTGTTCGATTTTAAATCACAAATTGTTTTTTTTCAATGTTTCTTTGGATTTTATAACTTCTCGTTTATTATTATTTTTTTTTAATTTTTAATTTTTGATTTTTCAGTTTCTTGAGGTTTTAGAAATTCATTTATCCAAATTTCAGGTTTCCATAATATTGAATATTTTGGTTTTACAATGTTTCGTTTTTTTGATTTTTCAATTTTTCGTTTCTTCAATTTTTCAAATTCTTGATTTCCAATTTTTAATTTTTTTTTCATTTTTGATTTTTCCGTTTAACATTTTTGCAATTTTTTCATTTTGTTGATTCGAAAAGTTAAATGGAAAAATTAAAAAATCGAAACACTAAAAAATTGGAAAAAATTGAAAAATCGAAAAACTAAAGAAACGAAATATTGAAACATTGAAAAATAAAAATCGAGAAGCTTTCCAATCGAAAAAAAATCAAATCTTTAGATTCGATTCGTTTTTTCTTGGAAAACCCAAAAACTGTGAAATCGAAAATGTGATATGTTTTTTAAATTATAATTATTATTGCATATTTAAAACGAAAACTAGAAAAATTGCAAATTAAAAATTGAAGGAAACTGAAAAAACGAAAAATTAAAAAATCTATAATTGAAAAAAAAATGCACATTAAAAATAAATATAGGTATAAAATCAGAACATTGAAAGACGGAACAAATAAAAAATAAGGGAAACGAAAAACCGGAACGAGAATTTACAAATCGAAAAATTGAAGAAATAAAAATTTGAAAAATTGAGAAATTAAAAATTGAAATCTCGTGAAAATGCAAATCGAAAAATTTTAAATCTAAAAATTGAAACATCCAAAAGTTGGAAAATCGAAAAACTACAAAATTTGAAATTGAAAACTAACAGTTGCACATCGTGAGATTGAAGAAACAAAAAATTAAAAAGTCGAATAAATGAAATCTTTTAATTCGATTCGTTTTTTCTTGGAAAACCCAAAAATTGTTAAATCGAAAAATTGAAAAATTCAATTGTTAAATTAATTCAACTGATAAATGAAAAAATTCTAAAATGTTAAAACTGAAAAACTGATAATTATTTTAAATTATAGGAGTAATTATTATCGCATATTTAAAACGAAAACTAGAAAATTGCAAATCAAAAACTTGAATTTAACGAAAAATTGAAAAATCGGGAATCTGAAAAATCTAAAACTGATAAAACGAAAAATTCAAAAATCTAAAATTTGAAAAATCGAAAAATTGAAAACTGAAAATTGCTAATCAAAAATTTGAGAAATCCAAAATTAAAAAATTTCAAATTGAAAAAACAAAATTATAAAATCAAACCATTGAAAAGCCGAAAAATTGAAAAAATAAAAAACCGAAACGAAAAATTGCAGACATGAAAAATTGAAAAATTGAGAAATTAAAAACTGAAAACTCGAGAAATTTTAAATCAAAAAATTACAAAATCTAGGAACTGAAACAACAAACAAAGAAAATAACAAAAACGAAAAATTGCAAGTTGAGGAAACCTAAAACTGAACAAATTAAAATTCAAAAATTATAAAATCGAAATTTTGAAAAATTAATCCAGTTTTTCATTTTTTGATTTTTCAATCTTTCGTTTCCTAAATTCTTCAGGTTCTTGTTTTTTATTGTTCATTTTCCGATTTTTAATTTTCATTTTCTCGCTTTTAAATCACAATTTTTGTTTTCTTCAATGTTCCTCTGGATTTTATATTTTTTTTTAAATTTTCAATTTTTGGTTTTTCAGTTCATCGATTTTCCAATTTTGGAGATTTTGGATTTCCAATTATCCGATTTTCAGATTTCCTTAATAATCAATATTTCGATTTTACAATTTTTCAGTTTCTAAGTTTCTCAATTTTTAATCTTTTGATTTTTCAGTTTTTCGTTTCTTCAATTTTTGAAGTTCTTAATTTACAATTTTTAGACTCTTGAAAGTTTTCGTTTTATATTTATTCCTTTTTGTATTTTTGATTTTTTAGTTTTAACAGTTTTGCAATGTTCACATTTTTTTTATTCGAAAGTAAAAAAATCGAAACACTAAAAAATCGTAAAAAATTGAAAAATCGAAGAACTGAAAAAACTAAAAATTAAAACATTGGAAGATAAAAATCGAGAAGCTTACCAATCTAAAAAAAAATCAAATCTTTAGATTCGATTAGTTTTTTCTTGGAAAACCCAAAAACTGTAAAATCGAAAAAGTGATATGTTTTTTAAATTATAATTATTATTGCATATTTAAAACGAAAACTAGAAAAATTGCAAATTATAAATTGAAGGAAACTGAACAAAACGAAAAATTAAACAATCTATAACTGAAAAGTCGAAAAACTGGAAATTTGGAACATCCAAAAATTTTCGAATCAAAAAATAGGAAAATTGCAAACCAGTTAAATAGAAAAATCAAAAATGAAAAGAAGGAAAAAGTGTAAAATAAAACCTTTGAAAACTCTAAAAATTGGAGATCAAGAACTTGAAAAATTGAAGAAACGAAAAATTGAAAAATCGAACTATTAAAAATTGAGAAATTTAGAAACTGAAAAATTGTAAAATCGAAGCATTGTAAAATTTAAATATTGAATGTTGAGGAAATCTGAAAATCGGATAATTAGAAATCCAAAAACTCCAAAATTGGAAATTCGAGGAACTGAAAAATCGAAAATTGAGAATTTAAAAATCGGGAAAATATTTTCAATTTTAGATTTTTCAATTTTACGATTTTTCAGTAACGCTAATTGAAGAAACGTAAAAATGACAAAATTATACTTCAAAATACAAAAGTTATAAAAACGAGACTTTGAAAAAAAAATCCAATTTTTTATTTTTCGATTTTCAGTTTCTCAATTTTTAATTTTTCAATTTTTCAATCTTTAGTTTCCTGAAATTTTCAGGTTCTTGATTTTTCCTTGCTCATTTTCGCGATTTTTTTAATTTTCATTTTCTCGATTTTAAATCAGAAAATTTGTTTTCTTCGAAGTTTCTTTGGATTTTATATTTAATTTTTCGTTTCTTCAATTTTTAAAATTTTCAATTTTCGATTTTTCAGTTCCTCGAATTGCCAATTTTGGGGTTTTTGGATTTATAATTATTCGATTTTCAGATTTCCTTAATATTCAATATTTCAATTTTACAACGTTTCGATTTTACAATTTTTCGAAGGTCGGGATTTCGATAAATTGAAAATCGATTAGAAAAATTGAAAAATCGAGTATTCAAAACTGGAAATTCGAAACCTCGAATAACTGAAAATTGAAAAATCGAAAATCGGGATTTAAAAACTGAAAAATCTAAAAAAACACGGAAATTCGAAAAATCGAAAGTCGAATAAACGCACATTCAAAAATTCGTAACCTCGAAAAATCGAATAATTGAAAAACTGAAAATCGAAAATCAAAAAATCGATAATCAAATATTCGAAAAATCAATAAAGAGGAAATTCGAAAAATCGAAAATTCGAAAATTCGAAAAATAGAAAATTTAACAATCGAAAAGGGAAAAGTCGAAAAATCGAAAATTCAAAAGTTCGAAACATTTTGAACCTAAAATTAAAAATAAAAAAAATCGAAAAATCTAAAAACTGATAAATCGAAATTTTGAACAATCGAAAAATCGAAAACTCGAAGATCGAGATTTCGAAAAAAAAAATCGAATAGAAAAATTAAATCAACTAAATATGTGTAACCTGTGTTGCATCAAGTTGTAATAAAATTAACTGTGAATACTGCGGAAGCTGCCGATGCTCTTTAGTAAGTGATAATCCTATTTGTGATAATTCCATCTGTGATAATTCTGTCTGTGATAACAATCTCATATTCAACCTGCCTGTGATTAATGACTGTGATATTTTAAAAGCTGCGAAAAAAATTAAACCAAATTTCGTTTGTGGTCCAGATGATATACCGGCATTTTTAGTGATTGATTGTCTTCAGTATTTGTTAAAACCTTTATGTCATATATACAACTTAATTTTAAAGTCGTCTATTTATCCACAAATGTGGAAAGTCTCTCGTGTATTTCCTGTGTTTAAAGCTGGTGACAAAGCTAACATTGTAAATTACAGACCGATAGCACTTATATCGAACTATGCTAAATTATTTGAATGTATTATGTCAGACTTCCTATATACCCACTGTATTTCAACAATTGCCTTAGAACAGCATGGATTTATAAAAGGAAGATCCACTCTCACCAATTTATGTGAATTCACCGAATACGTATCCTTGGCTTTAGATAATCGCTTTCAAGTTGATGCCATATACACTGATTTATCCAAAGCTTTTGATAGAGTAGATCATTGCATATTGTTAAAAAAACTTGATACATTAGGAATATGTCATCAGCTAGTAATGATTTTTAGAAATATCCTGTTTGGTAGGGAACAATTTGTTGAAATTCATGGAGTCCAGTCAACATTATTTCCTGTTAACAGCGGAGTTACTCAAGGCTCAAACCTAGGCCCGCTGTTATTTACTGTTTTCTTCAATGATGTCCTAAATGTTATTAGTTGTAGAGCGTTTATATATGCCGATGATTTAAAAATAGCTAAAGTAATAAAAACGAACAGAGATTGTTTAGTTTTACAAGATAATGTAGATAAATTAGCGCTGTGGTGTGAACAGAATAAGTTAAGCCTTAATAAAAAAAAATGTAGAAAAATTACATTCTCCAGGAAAGACACTAATTTTAATTTTTATTACAATATTAATGGAACTTTGCTAGAAAACTGTAATCAAATACGCGATTTAGGCATAATTGTAGACTCTGCATTGTCATTTGTTCCTCATATCATTGATATAACAAATTCAGCTATCAAAACACTTGGCTTCATCTGTAGAAATACTAAAGAATTTAATAATATTTTATGTATTAAACAGCTTTATTATAGTCTAGTTAGGTCAAAGTTAGAATACTGTTCTATAATTTGGAGACCTCATCACCAAATTTATATTAATATTATAGAAAACGTTAACAGGAAATTTGCTAAGTATCTGTATTTTAAAATGTTCAACTGTTATCCTGTTAGTCATTGTAACCAGAGAGCTCTTCTTAATATAGTGAATGAAAATTTTCTCGAGTATAGACGAAATATTGCTTGTTTTGTATTTTTGCAGAAATTGGTGCGTGGTGATATATTCTGTCCAGCGTTACTAAATAATATTAACTTTTGTGTTCCTCGTTTATTGTGCAGAAATCCATCCACTTTTTACTATCAAATTCCAAATTCTTATCATCACTTTAATAGCCCCTTAATTACATGTTTTAGACTTTATAATAACTGTACTTTAGACGATAGCATTGATATTTTTCACGCTAATTTTAATAAAGCATCTTTCAAAAAAAAGTTATTAGCACGATATGCACAATAATATATGTACATAATATTTGTTCTGATGTTAGATTTAATTTTTTTTTTTTTTTTAGATTTTTTTTTAAATTGTAAGTTTAGTTTAAGCTGAATTTAATGTCTTTTTGTGTATACATGTCCACCATAGACTAACGTCTGTTGGAATGAATAAACGTATTATTATTATTATTATTATTATTATTAAATATTTAAAAAATCGAAAAGTCGAAAAATCGTAAAATTGAAAATTCGAATCATCGAAAATTCGAAAAATCAAAAATTCGAAAAATTAAAAATCTAACAATCAAGAATGGAAAAATCGAAAAATTGAAAATTCTACCAATTGAAAGTCGAAAAATTGAAAAATCGGACAATTGAACATTGAAAATTCGGGAAATCGAAAAATCATAAATTCGTAAAACTGAAAAGTCGATGGTCGAGATTTCGATAAATTGAAAATGGATTAGAAAAATCTAAAAATCGATTAATCAAATATTTGAAAAATTGAAAATCGAGAAACTGGAAATTCAAAAATTCGAAACCTAGAAAAATCTAAATCAAAAAAATTGAAAAATGAAAAATCCAAATTTGAAATATCGAAAATCGGAATTTAAAAACTGAAAAATCGTAAAATTGAAAATGTTTTCCTGATTTTTAAATTCTCAATTTTCAATTTTTCAGTTCCTCGAATTTCCAAAAGTAACGAAGAATTGAAAAATAGAAAAAGCGAAACAATGTAAAATCGAAATATTGAATATTAAGGAAATCTGAAAATCGGATAATTAGGAATCCTAAATCCAGGAACTGAAAAATCAAAAATTGAAAATTTAAAAAATTGAATAAACGAAAAATTATGAAATCCAATGAAACATTGAAGAAAACAAAAATTCTGACTTAAAATCGGGAAAATGAAATCAAGAACCTGAAAAATTCAGGAAAACTGAGAAACCGAAAATCGAAAAATGAAAAGCTGGAATTTTTTTCTCAGTCTCGATTTTATAACTTTTGTATTTTAAATTTGAATGTTTTCAATTTTTAATTTTTCGATTTGCAATTTTTCGTTTCTGTTTTTTATTTTTAATTTTTTCAATTTTTCGTCTTTTCAATGGTTTGATTTTATAATTTTGTTCTTTTCAATGTGAAAATTGGTTTTTGGATGTTTCAATTTTCGATTTGCAATTTTTCAGTTTCCAATTTTTCGATATTTCAAATTTTAGAATCTTAAGGAAACCTGAAAATGGGCTAAATGAATTTCTAAAAACTCAAGAAACTGAAAAATCAAAAATTAAAAATAAAAAAAAATAAACGAAAAGTTATAAAATCCAAAGAAACACTGAAAAAAAAACAATTTGTGATTTAAAATTGTGATTTAAAATCGAACAAATGGCAATTAAAAAATCGGGAAAATGAACAATAAAAATCAAGAATCTGAAACATTCAGGAAAAGAAATGTTGAAAAATCGAAAAAATAAAAATTGTGAAATTGAAAATCGAAAAATGAAAACTGGATTTCTTTCAAGGTTTCGATTTTATAATTTTTTGTATTTTAAATTTTAATAATTTTTAAAATTTTACACGATTTTCAGTTTTTCAATTATTCGATTTTTCGAGGTTACGAATTTTTGAATGTCCGTTTTTTCGATTTTTGGTTTTTCGAATGTTCGTGTTATTTTTGATTTTTCAGTTTTTAAATTTCGATTTTCAATTTTTCAATTTTCGGTTTTTCGAGGTTTCGAATTTTTGAATTTCCAGTTTTTTTTCAATTTTTCTAATCGATTTTCAAAAAATTTCGAAAAATTGCAAAATGAAACATTGTAAAATTGAAACGAGGTGCTAGCTTTTGAGTAAAATTCATTAACTTGGTGGTGCCAAGTTAACGCACCCTTTTTTTCGTCATATTTGAAAATGATAATAATAATATTGATAATAATAGTAGAGTTGTGGTCGGGATTTAACTAGTGTGTTTGCTAGATCGAGAACAAGAAGCTGGACATCAAGGCCCAGAGCAAGGTCGGGAGCATGGACAACGTGAAGCACCGGCCCGGGGGCGGCGAGAAGAAGATCTTCGACGACAAGGAGTACCTGAAGCAAAGGTCGACCATTTCGAGCGAGAACCACTCGCTGTCGGGTTCCCAGGTGAGTGTTCCCTCTGGACATGTATTTACCGATCAGTTGCTGCCGATTTTGAAATGGACTTAGTGCAGTTGCGCGATCGAGATCCTAAAGACTGACTTTCGTATGGTTTTCTTCCAGGAGAGCGAATATCTTTACAAATTTTATTGAGTCGTTCCGTTTCAGTTAGGTCCGGGAGGTAACTAAAGCATTTCGGGTTAAATTTTGTATTCAAGACTTAACTAACACTTGTTTCTAAAGGCATGGATCTTCGTGTCGTTGATTAACTTAGCTGCAATCAGTTGATTGATAACTGCATGTGATATAATCATCTCACAGTATTCTCTTGAGAACGTGTAGTGTTTCTTCTAAAGACACAGTTGGCGCTTTTTATTATCGTTATTTTGGTTTTGCTAGCTTTTTATTAACGATTAAATTTTGTGTAGAATTCCTTGCCGTCCCAACCGGAAGCCGGAGGTCCAGTAGCTGACGAGAATCTCAACCAAGAGCGTTAATTTTATGTTTTTGATTAATGTGCCGTCTTTACTATTAGACCAGTTGATACTTGAAATAGTTGTATAACTATTCACATAAAAGTGGTTGAAATACATTTGACAAGTAATATTAACTTACTGATACAGCATGTGCCCGTGTACGAAATGCATGTATTACTTGAGAATAATAAATTGTATATTATTCATAGAGTTAATTAGATTCCACTAACACTAACACTGTATTTTCCACTAAAATGCTGAATTTTAGTGTTCACTTTCGCTTAATTTCCTCTTTTGTTTTTAGTCCGGTAACCAAATGCTGTTCGTTTCGAAAGATATATTTTTCAATGTAAAATATTGTCAGTGTACGATAAACAACTATAGTTTGGTGTTGTGATACCTAGACTAATGACCAAACGATCAACATTTTTTGTACTGTTAATTGAAATTTTTCAAATTGTTTTATTTATACTCGTAGTTGATAGTTTTTAAAGTTATATACCTGTCCATTGTAAAAAGCTTATCAAAACGTTCTGCTTTTTCTGATTTCGAATCGTTTTGATAATTTTTATACATGTTGTAAGTTTCTACTTTCATGTTAAGTTTTCAGTTATGCTGGTTCCAGTTAAATAAATAATTATGTTTTGTTTTGCCACATAGATGGTATCGAGTATCATCACTGTATTAACTTTATAAGTACGTACATTACAATAAAATGTGCATTAGTATAAGTATGTAGATGCTTTCATTTCACCAGTATCGAAAATTCTTGCACGAATTCACAAACACAGCGTCTTAGATGAGCTCAACACCGCACACACAGGAAGCCTTTGCTCAATCACCTAGGTAAGTTGCAATTTTAAGTTTATTAAATATGAAAAAAAATCGGTAAGTTGTTTTTAAAAGTTGACTTGACGTGGTCTTCAAAAATATACCACGAAACGTTTCTTCGTAAAATACATATAAAGCTCTGTGAAGGTCCAGCTAGTTCAGATCTGCGTCCACCGTGAACGACTCATTTTTTTCTTTAATTTCAACAAAATCGACGTTTGAAATTTTGAATTGAAAAAAGTGATCTTCTGTTTTAGATCAGTGGAGGCTGTGTGTTAAATTGATAAATTATTATTGTCTTTGATACATTCAGCTGCGTTGGTGTTTGAAACGTCAAGTTTTCGAATTTTTTAAAAATAAAAGTGCAAAATGGTTTTCTCTGGGGATTTTTACAACGTTCGTTTCTAAATTGATTTATGTCAATATGCAACCAACATTACACTCATGTTTATTTAATTGCATACTCTGACAAATACCCGGAACCGAGAAGACATGTTCAAAATCGCACTTCCTTTGATCTAAATAATTAATAAACACACGGTATATTAGCGCTATTGTGTAGATGGTAAAACGTGATCGCGGTAAACCGTTAATCAAAATTTATTCGTTTATTTCCTCTCACAAAATTAATTTTTTATCATTTTTCAATGTTTTGGTTTCATAATTTTTCGTTTCTACAAATTTTTGTTTTTTCCATGTTTTTTTGGATTTTAGTTTATTTTAATATTTCCACTTCACAATGTTTCGTTTTTTCGATTTTATAATTTTTCGGTTTCTAAGTTTCTCAATTTTTAATCTTTCGATTTTTCAGTTTTTCGTTTCTTCAATTTTTCAAGTTCTTGATTTCCAATTTTTAAACTTTTCAAAGTTCCATTTTATACTTTTTCTTTTTTCTCATTTTTGATTTTTCAATTCAACAGTTTTACAATTTTTCGATTTTTTTATTACAAACGTTAAAAAATGGCTAAATTAAAAAATCGAAACACTAAAAGACCGAAAAATTTAAAAATCTAAAATTTGAAAAATCGAGAAAACAGAAAAATTGAAAAATCCAAAAATTGAAAAATTTCACATGGAAAAGAACAAAATTATAAAATCAAACCATTGAAAAGCCCAAAAATTGAAAAAATAAGAAATAAAAAAAGAAACGAAAAATAGCAAATCGAAAAACTGAAGACATGAAAAATCGAAAAATCGAAAACTTAAAAATTGAAAACTCTAGAAATTTTTAAATAAAAAAACTACAAAATCTAGAAACTGAAGAAACAAAAAAAACTAAAAAAACAAAAAATCGCCAATTGAAGAAACGTAAAAATGAAAAAAAATTAAAATTTAAAATACAAAAGTTATAAAATCGGGACTTTGAAAAAAAATTCCAGAATTTCATTTTTCGATTTTCGGTTTTTCAGTTTTTCAATCTTTCGTTTCTGAATTTTTCAGGTTTTTGATTTTCATTGCTCATTTTCCGATTTTAAGTCAGAATTTTTGTTTTCTTCAATGTTTCATTGGATTATAATTTTTCGTTTATTCAATTTTTAAATTTTCAATTTTTGATTTTTCAGTTCCTCGATTTTGGATTTCTAATTATCCGATTTTCAGATTTCCTTAATATTCAACATTTCGATTTTACATTGTTTCGCTTTTTCAATTTTTCAATTCTTTCGTTACTTCAATTTTCCAGTTCTTGATTTTCAATTTCTAGACTTTTCAAAGTTTCCATTTTATATTTTTTCCTGTTTCTCATTTTTGATTATTCAATTTACCAGTTTTATAATTTTTCCATTTTTTTATTACAAAATTTAAAAAATCTTAACACTAAAAAATTATTGTAACATTGAAAATAAAAATCGAGAAGCTTATCATTCGAAAAAAATTATTGAATCGAAAAATTTGAAGGAAGAAAAAACGAATGTTTTGCTTTGATTCGTTTTCCTTCGAAAATCCTGAAATTGTAAAAATGAAAAATTGAAAAAACGGGAAACTGAAAAATCAAAAATTAAACAATATAAAATTTGAAAGATCCAAGAAGTAAAAAATTTCACATTGAAAAGAACAAGATTATAAAATTAAAGCATTGAAAAGCCGAAACATTGAAAAATAAAAAAATGAAAAACTGAAATGAAAAATTGCAAATCGAAAAACTGAAGACATGAAAAATCGAAAAATTAAAAATTGAAAACTCCAGAAATTTTAAATAGAAAAATCACAAAATCTAGAAACTGAAGAAACAAAAAAAAACTAAAAAAAGGAAAATTCGCTAATTGCAGAAACGTAAAAATGAAAAAAATTAAAATTTAAAATACAAAAGTTATAAAATCGAGACTTGAAAAAAAAATTCCAGCTTTTCATTTTTCGATTTTCGGTATCTCAGTTTTTCAATCTTTCGTTTCCTGAATTTTTCAGGTTCTTGATTTTCATTGCTCATTTTCCCGATTTTAAGTCAGAATTTTTGTTTTCTTCAATGTTTCATTGGATTTTATAATTTTTCGTTTATTCAATTTTTTAAATTTTCAATTTTTGATTTTTCACTTCCTGGATTTTGGATTTCTAATTATCCGATTTTCAGATTTCCTTAATATTCAATATTTCGATTTTACATTGTTTCGCTTTTTCAATTTTTCAATTCTTCGTTACTTCAATTTTTCCAGTTCTTGATTTTCAATTTTTAGACTTTTCAAAGTTTCCATTTTATATTTTTTCCTTTTTCTCATTTTTGATTTTTCAATTTAACAGTTTTACAATTTTTCCATTTTTTGATTACAAAACTTAAAAAATCTTAACACTAAAAAATCATTAAAACATTGAAAAATAAAAATCGAGAAGCTTATCAATCGAAAAAAATTATTGAATCGAAAAATTGGAAGAAAGAAAAAACGAATGTTCTTATTTGATTCGTTTTTCTTCGAAAACCCTGCAATTGTAAAAATGAAAAATTGAAAAAAACGGGAAACTGAAAAACCCAAAAATTAAACAATGTAAAATTTGAAAAATCGAAAAATTGATAACTGAAAAATTAGAAATCGAAAAATTGAAAAATCCAAAAATCAAAAATTTTCACATTGAAAAGAACAAAATTATAAAATCAAACCATTGAAAAGCCGAAAAATTGAAAAAATTAAAAATGAAAAACCGAAATGGAAAATCGAAAAATTAAAAATTGAAAACTCTAGAAATTTGAAATAGAAAAATCACAAAATCTAGAAACTGAAGAAACAAAAAAAAAACTAAAAAAAGGAAAAATCACAAATTGAAGAAACGTAAAAATGAAAAAATTAAAATTTAAAACACAAAAGTTATAAAATCGAGACTTTGAAATAAAAAATTCCAGCTTTTCATTTTTCGATTTTCGGCTTCTCAATTTTTCAATCTTTTGTTTCTTGAATTTTTCAGGTTCTTGCTTTTCATTGCTCATTTTCAGATTTTAAGTCAGAATTTTTCGTTTCTTCAATTTTTCAAATTCTCGATTTCATTTTATAGTTTTTCCTTTTTTTTCCTCTTGATTTTTCAGTTTAAGTTTCGCAATTTTCCCAATTTTTTGATTCGAAAGGCTAAAAAATCGCAAAATTAAAAAATCGAAACACTAATATTTCAAAAAAATTGAAAAATCGGAAAACTGAAGAGACGAAAAATTGAAAAACCGGAAAACTGAAAACCTAAAACTGAGAAATAAAAAAATCGAATAATCGAAAACTGAAAAATTGCAAATCAAAAATCTGAAAATTTTAAAATTTGAAAACACAAAATTGTAATTTTCAGACCATTGAAAAGCAAAAAAGTTAAAAAATTGAACAAATGAAAAATTGAAAAATCGAAAAATTATAAATTGAAAATTCGAGAGATTTTAAATCGAAAAATTACAAAATATTAAAACTGAATAAACAAAAAAATAAAAAAATTGAAAAACGTAAAACTGAAAAAATTAAAATTTAAAATACAAAAATTTTATATAAAAATTGAAACTTGAAAAATTAAAAAAACTAAAAAAACCGAAACGAAAAACTGCAAATCGAAAAATGGAAAAATTAAAAATTGAAATCTCGAGATACTCAGATCGAAAAAATGCAAAATTCAAAAGTTAGAAAATCGAAAAACTGAAGAAACAAAAAAAGACTTCAATTTCTTTTGTTCAATCGCCTAGGTAAGTTGCAGTTTTATGTTTATCAAATATGAAAAAAAATTTTGACTCGAGGTGGTCTTACTTCAGAAAATATGCTACGAAACGTTTCTTTGTAAAATACAAATAAAACTCTGTAAAGGTCCAGCAAGTTCAAATCTGCGTCCACTCATGAACGACTCAGTTTTTTTCTTTTAATTTCAACAAAATCGACGTTTCATGACCCCTAGAGTACAAAAAGGTGATCTCTCGTTTCCGTCTGTCTGTCTGTCGTCTGTGTCGATTTTTATTAGACACGTAATCTTCGAAACCACTGGACCGATTGTTATCAAATTTTGTATATATATTAGGACATCGTGTAGATGATGAAACGCTAACCAAAATTTGGACACCCACCAAATGGATGACGTCATCTCCAGAAGATTTATTTATATTTATTTCGTTGAAATTGTATTATTTTCTTCCTAACTTTTTTGATAGATTTATTCTTTTTTAGTATTACTATTTTTTGTGATATATATTACTTTTGTTCTTTGTAGATTTCCTGTAATTGGGTCTGTAACCTATTTTGAAATACACCATTTTTTTATTATTTATTTATATTTATTTCAAAAATTTACAACAGTTTCTAATTTTATAAAATAAGGTACTCCTGAACTTGTGGTGTATGAATCCGTGATGAGTTTTCACCCTTGACATCCAAATTTTTGGAAAAAATGAAAATTGAACGAATAACAACATTTTGAAATTTAACTCTGCTTTTTCAACTTCTCGACTATTAAATTTTTCAGTTTTTTGTTTTGCAATTTCCCAAGTTTGTCATTCTTCGAAATTCCAGTTTTTGAAGTTCCTGATTTTTTATTGTTCATTTTCCCGATTTTTGAATTTTCATTTTCTGGAATTTAAATCACAAATTTTGTTTTTTTCAATGTTTCTTTGGATTTTATAATTTTTCGTTTGTTCAATTTGTTAAATTTTCATTTTTTGATTTTTGGATTTCTAATTCTCCGTTTTTCAGATTTTTTTAGTATTTAATATTTTGATTTTACAATGTTTCGATTTTACAATTTCGTTTCTTCAATTTTTCAAGTTCTTGATTTCTAATTTTTAGACTTTCAAAGTTTTCATTTTATACTTTTTCCTTTTTTTCATTTTTAATTTTTCAGTTTCACAGTTTTGCAATTTTTCCATTTTTTTTATTCGAAAAGTTAAAAAGTCGAAATTCGAAAAACTGAAGAAACGAAAAATTGAGACATTGAAAAATAAAAATCGAGAAGCTTACCAATCGAAAAAAATTCGAGAAATTGGAAAGAAGAAAAAAAAGGAACCTCTGGATTCGATTCGCTTTTTCTTGGAAAACCCAAAAATTGTAAAATCGGAATAATGAAAATGTTTTAAAATTGAATCAATTCAATTGATAAATGGAAAAATTTTAAAATGTTAAAATTGAAAAAATGATATTTTTTTATAATTATTATTGCATATTTAAAACGAAAGCTAGAAAAATTGCAAATCAAAAATTGAAAAATCAGAAAACTGAAAAATCGAAAAATTGAAAATGAAAAATTGCAAATCGAAAATTTGAAAAATCCAAAAATTGAAAAATTTCACATTGAAAGAAACAAAATTCAATTTTTCAAATTCTTGATTTCCAATTTTTAATTTTTTTTTCATTTTTGATTTTTCCGTTTAACATTTTTACAATTTTTTCATTTTGTTGATTCGAAAAGTTAAATGGCAAAATTAACACTAAAAAATTGGAAAAAATTGAAAAATCGAAAAATTGAAAAATCGAAAAATTGAAAAATTCAATTGTTAAATTAATTCAACTGATAAATGAAAAAAATCTAAAATGTTAAAACTGAAAAACTGATAATTATTTTAAATTATAGGAGTAATTATTATCGCATATTTAAAACGAAAACTAGAAAATTGCAAATCAAAATTAAGAAACGTAAAAATTCAAAAATCTAAAATTTGAAAAATTGAAAAATTGAAAACTGAAAATTGCTAATCAAAAATCTGAGAAATCCAAAATTAAAAAATTTCAAATTGAAAAACAAAATTATAAAATCAAACCATTGAAAAGCCGAAAAATTGAAAAAATAAAAAACCGAAACGAAAAACTGCAGACATGAAATTTGAAAAATTGAAAAATTAAAAACTGAAACCTCGAGAAATTTTAAATCGAAAAATTACAAAATCTAGGAACTGAAAAAACAAACAAAAAAAAATAGAAAAACGAAAAATCGTAAGTTGAGGAAACTTAAAACCGAAAAAATTAAAATTTAAAAATTATGAAATCGAAATTTTGAAAAATTAATCCAGTTTTTCATTTTTCGATTTCTCAATCTTTCGTTTCCTAAATTCTTCAGGTTCTTGTTTTTTATTGTTCATTTTCCCGATTTTTTAATTTTCAGTTTCTCGCCTTTAAACCGCAATTTTTATTTTCTTCAATGTTCCTTTGGATTTTATAATTTTGTAGAATTTTCAATTTTTGGTTTTTCAGTTCATCGATTTTCCAATTTTGGAGATTTTGGATCTCCAATTATCCGATTTTCAGATTTCCTTAATAATCAATATTTCGATTTTACAATGTCTCGTTTTTTCGATTTTACAATTTTTCAGTTTCTAAGTTTCTCAATTTTTAATCTTTTGATTTTTTAGTTTTTCGTTTCTTCAATTTTTGAAGTTCTTGATTTACAATTTTTAGACTCTTGAAAGTTTTCGTTTCATATTTATTCCTTTTTGTATTTTTGATTTAAAAAAAAAAACGAAACACTAAAAAAATCGGAAAAAATTGAAAAATCGAAGAACTGAAGAAACTAAAAATTGAAACATTGAAAAATAAAAATCGAGAAGCTTACCAATCGAAAAAAAATCAAATCTTTAGATTCGATTCGTTTTTTTTTGGAAAACCCAAAAACTGTAAAATCGAAAAATGATATGTTTTTTAAATTATAATTATTATTGCATATTTAAAACGAAAAATAGAAAAATTGCAAATTAAAAATTGACGGAAACTGAAAAAACGAAAAATTAAAAAATCTAATTTGAAAAGTCGAAAAACTGGAAATTTGGAACATCCAAAAATTGAAAAAAAATCACATTAAAAATAAATATAGGTATAAAATCAGAACATTGAAAGACCGAACAAATAAAAAATAAGGGAACCGAAAAATTGAAGAAATAAAAATTTGAAAAATTGAGAAATTAAAAATTGAAATCTCGTGAAAATGCAAATCGAAAAATTTTAAATCTAAAAATTGAAACATCCAAAAGTTGGAAAATCGAAAAACTACAAAATTTGAAATTGAAAACTAACAGTTGCACATCGTAAGATTGAAGAAACAAACAATTAGTCGAATAAATGAAAAAAAAAAAAATCCAATACTTAAAAAAATTAAATAAGTGAAATATTTTAGAACTTATTATTATTACATATTTAACATGAAAACTAGAAAAACTGCAAATCAAAAATTGAAAAAACGAAATATTAAAAAAATTAGTAAAACTTGAAAAATCGAAAAATTAAAAACTGAAAAATGACAAATCGCAAAATGAAAAACCCAAGAAATGAAAATTTCACTTTGAAAAAAAAATTATAAAATTAGAACATTGAAAAAGCGAAAAATCGAAAAAATAAAGAAAATGAAAAACCAAAACGAAAAGTTACAAATCGAAAAATTGAAGAAATGAAAATCTGATAAATCGAAAAATTGAAAAATGCAACATTGAAACCTCGTCAGCTTATTTTAAATCTAAAAACTGAAACATCCAAAAGTTGGAAAGTCCAAAAACTGAAAAATTTGAAAATGAAAACACGAGTCTTGCATATCGTAAAATTGAAGAAACAAAAAAAATGAAAAATTGCTAATCAAAAAATTGAAGAAACGAAAACTTGAAAAAATTAAAATTAAAAGTAACCACAAAAAACTATAAAATCGAAAGTAGAATCATTGAAAAATAAAAAAATAAAAAACCGAAACGAAAAATTGCAACTCGAAATATCCAAAATTTGAAAAATTCAAAAGTTAAAAAATTGAAAAAGCGAAAAAAAAACTTGAAATCTCGAAAATTTGCAAATCGAAAAACTGAAGAAACAAAAAAAAGCCACGGAATTGTCATTGTTGCCACTGGTTTATACTTTATAAAGGTAATCAAAAAACGAAAATCGCAAAAAAAATTATAATATCTTAAGGAAGCAGGATTTGTTGGGTGAGGGAAGTGTATTGTGTTACCAACAAGAGCGACGAAAAAATTCACGTATAATCTCACCTTTAAAAATCTACAAATCTACACATATGTCAAAAATGATTTTGCTAAGTTGTCGTTTATCAAACAATGTGCCAACGCAAATACCACAGATCGAGAAAAAAAGTCGTCCAGCAACCACTGAAATTTAATGCCAAAAAGTTGCAATGTCAACAAAAACAAATTTCATGGCCTACTAACCGACTTTTTTTTCGATCATGTGGTACATTTTTAAAATGCATTTGTAATTTTAGAAGAAAACGTCAAAATATGACGTCGTCATAGAAAAATCAACAACATTAATCGAAGAAAAAACACGAGTGCTCGATACAGTGCGAGAGGAGGACGTGAAAAGTCGCCCCCCGTCCAGACTTTCCAGAAGTAGTTCTCTGAGAATGAAGAAAAGTCCGTCGACACCTCGTCCACCCTGGAAATTCTAAGTCGGAAGAAATAGTCAGTAAATAAAGAAGTGCCTTCAGGAATCTGCACTTAAATCGCTAAAAAACCGAAATTTCAGAAAGATTCCTAAAAGCACTTCAAACAAAACAGCAAACCATGTACATATTTATTTTAGTAGCTAATTCTAAAATAAAAACTCCTCAGTTGTTAGTAAAATATGATTGTTGTAGAACATTGTTTTTTTCAGATATAGGAAAGTGTATGATTTGTGGCGTCAGTATTTTAATTTAAATGTTACCAATTTGAGTATCAAAAACCCTATATATTAGAAGTAACACATGACAGTCAACAGACTAGTACTTACAGTAAAATATTAGATTTGATGTTTACACTTTTATACAAATATCAACTTTTTACACAAAGCTTCCATAGGTAAAGGCTGTATGTACAGTAGAGTTAAAAGTAGACACAAAAGGGTATGCAATTCATCAAATTGTCAAGATACCGAGTAGGCCAAAAACTATTTTTTTAGATAACGCTTTAGAATCAAAAGTGCCCTTTTGTCTCTGCTAATTTACATAGAAGTTGTATCCAATCATGCGTACATAAATCTTTATATATCCTTATATACCAATAGATATATTAACGTCACGTGTAACCCATATGCCATATTTATTAAACTCTAATATTACTCATGCATTAATTATATACTCATTTCTTGTTATCAGAAAAAATATATAAAATAGTCATCCGCTAAAAACGATTGCTCTTTATTTAGACGAAAAAATCTTAGCACGGGTGTGTTTGGTGGCCTCTGATTTATTTCAAAACGACAATAGTTTGAGCATTTCTGGTTTGCCATCTGTCAAAAGTCCCTATAGCACTAAGTTAGGGACTTTCCAGTGGTTTGTGTTTGTGTTGTCAATTTTACGCTGTCGGCTGTCAATTGTATTTGTTGTTATTACAACAAAAAACACCTTTTTTGTATAAAAAAAAATCATAATTAGTCGTTTTAATAACCACTTGCGCTACAAATTACGCAACTATGTCTATTGAAATCGAATCAGCGGAGTGAGTATCGAACTTAACCTAAAAACGACTTTTATTTTGTCGCTTCGAATTTTAGCGTTATTCGTCTGATTCAACAATATTTAAAAGAATCAAACCTACTTCGGACGTTGCACACCCTCCAAGAAGAAACGGGTGTTACTTTGAATACCGTGGACAGTGTGGACGGTTTTTGTGCAGACATAAATAACGGCCACTGGGACACAGTTCTGAAAGCAATCCAGTCTTTGAAACTCCCGGATAAAAAACTAATTGATTTATACGAACAGGTAAACTTTTTCATAGTTACATGGTCACAATCTCTTTTAGATTGTTCTAGAACTTATTGAACTACGAGAATTGGGGGCCGCCCGCTCGTTGCTTAGACAAACGGACCCCATGATAATGATGAAACAGAACGAGCCGGAACGCTACATCCACTTAGGTAAAAAACACACACAATTAACGTCATAATTGTGTGTTTTTTGTTATAGAAAATTTACTGGCGCGTTCTTATTTTGACCCACGAGAGGCATACCCAGATGGTAGTAGCAAAGAAAAACGTCGAGCTGCCATAGCTCACGCCCTTTCAGGCGAAGTTTCCGTGGTGCCGTCGTCCCGTCTTTTGGCTTTATTGGGACAAGCGCTGAAATGGCAGCAACATCAAGGGTTGCTGCCCCCAGGCACCACTATCGATTTGTTTAGGGGAAAGGCGGCTATCAGAGACCAAGAGGACGAACAGTTCCCTACACAAATGGCCAAACAGATTAAATTCGGGCAAAAGTCGCACGTAGAGTGTGCCCGGTTTTCTCCAGATGGCCAGTATCTTATCACTGGGAGCATTGACGGGATTATAGAAGTCTGGAATTTTACAACAGGGAAAATTAGGAAGGATTTGAAATATCAAGCACAAGTAAGAGTTATCTAAAATTGAAAATGTTGTACATTTTTTTTTATTTTAATGATGATTTGTAGGAAAATTTTATGATGATGGAACACGCAGTCTTGTGTATGGCTTTCTCCCGGGATAGCGAAATGTTGGTTACGGGATCTCAGACCGGGCGAATTAAGGTCTGGAGAATCAGTTCTGGGCAGTGTTTGAGGAAAATTGAAAAAGCGCACTCTAAAGGAATTACGTGTTTGCAGTTTTCAAGGGATAATAGTCAGGTTTTGAGTGCTTCTTTTGATCATTCAATTAGGTATTTTGTAAACGTCCACGAAATTTTGTGATTTATGGTTTTATTTGTAGGTTGCATGGGTTAAAGTCAGGGAAAATTCTGAAGGAGTTTAGAGGGCACACGTCGTTTGTTAATGAAGTCATTTTTACTCAGGATGGTCACAACGTTTTGAGGTGATTTAATTATATTTTTACGACTGTTACTTTTATGTTTTCGCGACGTTTCATGGCTCCTAGAGTACGAAAAAATAGGTCTCCCGTTTCCGTCTGTCTGTCTGTCTG
Source organism: Zophobas atratus (assembly GCA_022388445.1). NCBI lineage: Eukaryota > Metazoa > Arthropoda > Insecta > Coleoptera > Tenebrionidae > Zophobas > Zophobas atratus. The sequence continues at coordinate 56,392,969 of CM039442.1, forward strand.
CCGTATGTGCGAGTTTTTATTTGGCAGATAATCTGTCAAACTACTACAACAATTAGATGATGTCATCTCCAAAATTTACATTAGTAAATATTTAAATTTTATAATTAAAATACAAGTTTATATGGTTTATGAATCGCATTCGTTTTGTTTTATTCGACTTTACAATTTTTCAATTTAGCAATTTTTCGATATTACAATTTTTCACTTTATCAATTTTTAATTTTTCGATTTTTGGTTTCATAATTTTTTTTTAATTTTTGATTTTTATTTTTAATTTTAATTTTCTTAATTCTGTATCATTTGTATCACAATTTTCCGTTTTTTCAGTTCCTGAGTTTTTCAGTTTTTAAAATGTCTCAATTTTACATTTTTATAATTTTTCAATTGCACGATTTTCCGATTTTATTAATTTACAATATTTCGATCTTAACAATATTTCATTTTTTGCAATATTTAATTTCCTCAATTTTTCAGTTTCTCAATTTTTAATTTTTAGATTTTTCAATTTGTCATATTCTTCATTTTCATTTTTCACTTTCCTGATCGTTTTTTCATTTTCTTTTATTTTTCAATTTTTCAATTTTTATTATGTTTCAGTTTACCAATTTTTCGATTTTACAATTTTTCTCTTTATAAATTTTTAATTTTTTGATTTTTCAATTTTTGGCTTCCTCAATTTTTTAAGTTCTTGATTTTAATTTTCTTAATTTTGTATCACAATTTTCTCTTTATTCATTTCCTTTGTTTTTCAAGGTTTCTTTCGGTTTTATAATTTTTCGTTAATTTAATTTTTCAAAATTTTCTATCTTTGATTTTTCATTTACCCAGTTTTTAAATTTTTCAATTTTACAATTTTTGGATTTCTCAATTATCCGATTTTCTGATTTCATTAATTTTCAATATTTCCTTCTTTCACAATATTTCGTTTTTTCGATTTTTCAGTCTCTCAATTTTTAATTTTTAGATTTTTCAATTTTTCAAAATCTTGAATTTCATTTTTCACTTTCTTGATTTTTTAATTTTCATTTTCCCGATTTTATATTACAATTTTTTGTTTATCCTTTTTTTTTCAATTTTTGGTTTCCCCAGTTTTTTAAGTTCTTGATTTTTATTTTTAATTTTAATTTTCCTAATTTTGTATCACAGTTTTCTTTTTTTCATTTCCTTCATTTTTTCGTTGTTTCTTTCGATATTACAATTTTTCATTTATTTCATTTTTAAAATTTTCAATCTTTGATTTTTCAATTCCTCAGTTTTTCAGTTTTTAAATTTTTCAATTTTACAATTTTTGGATTTCTCAATTATCTGATTTTCAGATTTCATTAATTTTCAATATTTCGATTTTAACAAAATTTCATTTTTTACAATATTTCGATTTTTCAATTTCTCAATTTTTAATTTTTTCAATTTTTCAAAATCTTGATTTTCATTTTTCACTTTCCTAATTTTTTAATTTCCATTTGCTCGATTTTTTATCATAAATTTTGGTTTTTTTCATCCCCTTTATTATTTTTTCAACATTTCTTTCGATTTTGTAATTTTTCAATTATTCATTTTTTCAAAATTTCTATCTTTTTTTATTGTTCCTCGGTTTTCCAATTTTTAAATTTTTCAATTTACCAATTTTTGGATTTTTCAATTATCCGATTTTCCGATTTCTTGAATTTTCAATATTGGGATTGTATACTTAGTTTTTTCGATTTTTAAGTTTCTCAATTTTTAATATTTTGATTTATCAATTTTTCGTTTCTTCAATTTTTCAAGTTATTGATTTCTAGTTTTTAGATTTTTTAGTTTTCATTTTATACTTTTTCCTTTTTTTAATTTTTTATTCAATTTTGCAATTTTTCCATCTTTTTTTAGTTCAAAAAGTTGAAAAACGGAAAAATTAAAAATCGAAAAACTAAAAAATCCCAACGAGATTGAAAAATCTACAAGCTGAATAAACAAAAATTGGAAATTGAAAAAGTGGAAAAATCGAAGCATTGGAAGAAAATTAAAAAACTAAAAATCAGGAAACTTTGAAATCGAAAAAAATTAATGAAACTAATCGAAAAATTAGAAAACCCAGAAATTGTAAAATTGAAAAACTATAGAATTGTCGAAACATTGAAAGTTTGAAAAATTGAAAAATCGAATAAATGAAAAAGTTTTAAAATACAATAATTGAAAATGGAAAAATTCTAAAATCGTAAAATTGAAAGTGAAAATTTTTTTAGAAATTATAATTATTATTACACATTTAAAATGGAAATTGAAAAATCGATAAACTGAAAAATGTAAAATCAAAAAAATAAAAAATCTAAAATTGGAAACCGCAAAATTGAAAAATCCAATAATTCGAGAATTTGATACTGAAAAAAGAAAAAACCGAAAATTTGAAAGAATTAAGAAAGTAAACCAAATCAAAAATTAAATAAATGAAAAATTTTAAAATCAAAAAATTGCAAAATCTAAAAATTAAAACTTGAGAGTTACATATCGTAAAATTGAAGGAAAAAAAAGAGTAATTAAAAAATTGAAGAAACGAAAAATAAAAAAAAATAAACAAAAAGCAAAAAAATTATAAAATTGTAACATTGAAAAGTCGAAAAAATGAAAAAATCGCGAATCGAAACATTTAAGAAACGAAAAATTGGAAAGAAGAAAAATGAATTGAATCGAAAAATTACAAAACCCAAAAATTGTTGTAAAATCGAAAAATTATAGAATCGTCAAAATTGTAAAGTCGAAAAATTATATTATTGAAAGATTGGAAAATTGAAAATCGAATAAATGAAAAAGTTTTAAACTCCAATAATTGAAGAATGGAAAACTTCTAAAATCGTAAAATTGAAAAAGTGAAAATTTTTAAAAATTATTGCAAAATGAAAACTAGAAAAATTTCAAATCAATAAATTGAAGAAACGAAAAATTGAAAAATCAAACTGAAAAAAGGAAAACAGAAAAAACAAAAAATTCAAAAAATTAAAAAATCTAAAATTGAAAAATCAAAAAACTGGAAAATACAAAATTGAAAATTTCGCATTGTAAAAAGAAAAAACTTGAACATTGTAAAACCGAAAATTTGAAAAAATTAAGAAAATAAACCGAATCGAAAAATTGAAGAAGTGAAAATTTGAAAAATCGAAAAATTGCAAAATCTAAAAATTGAAGCATTTAAAAATTAAAACTTGAGAGTTTCATAGTGTAAAATTGAAGAAAAAAAATGAGTATGTAACAATTGTAACGAAAAGAAATTGAAACAAAAAACAAAAAAATTATGACGTAACATTGAAAAGTCGAAAACGTGGAAAAATCGCAAATCAGAAACGAAAGATTGAAATTTGAAAAACTAAAACCCGAGAAATTTTAAAATATGTAGATAAAATTAATTAATCGAAAAATTGAAAAACCCAAAAATTGTAAAATCGAAAAACTCTACAATTGTTAAAATTGTAAAGTCGAAAAATTATAACATTGAAAGATTGAGAAATTGAAAAATCGAATAGATGAAAAAGATTTAAAATCCAATAATTGAAAAATTGAAAAATTCCAAAACCGTAAAATGGAAAGTGAATTTTTTTAAAAATTACAATTATTGTTGCACATTTAAAATATAAACTGAAAAATGTAAAAATAAAAAAAAATAAAAAATCTATTTTTTAAATTTTTCAATTTTACAATTTTTGGATTTCTCAATTATCCGATTTTCTGATTTCATTAATTTTCAATATTTCGATTTTAACAATATTTCCTTTTTTCGCAATATTTCGGTTTTTCGATTTTTCAGTCTCTCAATTTTTAATTTTTAGATTTTTCAATTTTTCAAAATCTTGAATTTCATTTTTTACTTTCTTGATTTTTTAATTTTCGTTTTCCCGATTTTATATTACAATTTTTTGTTTATCCATTTTTTTTCAATTTTCAATTTTTCGATATTACAATTTTTTCCCTTTATCAATTTTTAATATTTCGATTTTTCAATTTTTGGTTTCCTCAGTTTTTTAAGTTCTTGATTTTTATTTTTAATTTTAATTTTCCTAATTTTGTATCACAGTTTTCTTTTTTCATTTCCTTCATTTTTTCGTTGTTTCTTTCGATATTACAATTTTTCATTTATTTCATTTTTAAAATTTTCAATCTTTGATTTTTCAATTCCTCAGTTTTTCAGTTTTTAAATTTTTCAATTTTACAATTTTTGGATTTCTCAATTATCTGATTTTCAGATTTCATTAATTTTCAATATTTCGATTTTAACAAAATTTAATTGTTTACAATATTTCGATTTTTCAATTTCTCAATTTTTAATTTTTTCAATTTTTCAAAATCTTGATTTTCATTTTTCACTTTCCTGATTTTTTAATTTCCATTTGCTCGATTTTTTATCATAAATTTTGGTTTTTTCATCCCCTTTATTATTTTTTCAACATTTCTTTCGATTTTGTAATTTTTCAATTATTCATTTTTTCAAAATTTCTATCTTTTTTTATTGTTCCTCGGTTTTCCAATTTTTAAATTTTTCAATTTACCAATTTTTGGATTTTTCAATTATCCGATTTTCCGATTTCTTGAATTTTCAATATTGGGATTGTATGTATACTTAGTTTTTTCGATTTTTAAGTTTCTCAATTTTTAATATTTTGATTTATCAATTTTTTCGTTTCTTCAATTTTTCAAGTTACCGATTTCTAGTTTTTAGATGTTTTAGTTTTCATTTTATACTTTTTCGTTTTTTAATTTTTTATTCAATTTTGAAATTTTCCCATCTTTTTCTTAGTTCAAAAAGTTGAAAAACGGAAAAATTAAAAATCAATAAACTAAAAAATCCCAACGAGATTGGAAAATCTACAAGCTGAATAAACGAAAAATTGGAAATCGAAAAAGTGGAAAAATCGAAGCATTGGAAGAAAATTAAAAAACTAAAAATCAGGAAACTTTGAAATCGAAAAAAATTAATGAAACTAATCGAAAAATTAGAAAACCCACAAATTGTAAAATTGAAAAACTATAGAATTGTCGAAACATTGAAAGTTTGAAAAATTGAAAAATCGAATAAATGAAAAAGTTTTAAAATACAATAATTTAAAATGGAAAAATTTTAAAATCGTAAAATTGAAAGTGAAAATTTTTTTAGAAATTATAATTATTATTACATATTTAAAATGGAAATTGAAAAATCGATAAACTGAAAAATGTAAAATCAAAAAAATAAAAAATCTAAAATTGGAAACCGCAAAATTGAAAAAATCCAATAATTCGAGAATTTGATACTGAAAAAAGAAAAAACCGAAAATTTGAAAGAATTAAGAAAGTAAACCAAATCAAAAATTAAATAAATGAAAAATTTTAAAATCAAAAAATTGCAAAATCTAAAAATTAAAACTTGAGAGTTACATATCGTAAAATTGAAGAAACGAAAAATAAAAAAAATAAACAAAAAACAAAAAAATTATAAAATTGTAACATTGAAAAGTCGAAAAAATGAAAAAATCGCGAATCGAAACATTAAAGAAACGAAAAATTGAAAATTGAAAAACTAAAATCGAAAAAAATAAATGAATCGAAAAATTGGAAAGAAGAAAAATGAATTGAATCGAAAAATTACAAAACCCAAAAATTGTTGTAAAATTGAAAAATTATAGAATCGTCAAAATTGTAAAGTCGAAAAAATATATTATTGAAAGATTGGAAAATTGAAAATCGAATAATTGAAAAAGTTTTAAACTCCAATAATTGAAAAATGGAAAACTTCTAAAATCGTAAAATTGAAAAAGTGAAAATTTTTAAAAATTATTGCAAAATGAAAACTAGAAAAATTTCAAATCAATAAATTGAAGAAACGAAAAATTGAAAAATCAAGCTGAAAAAAGGAAAACAGAAAAAACAAAAAATTCAAAAAATTAAAAAATCTAAAATTGAAAAATCAAAAAACTGGAAAATACAAAATTGAAAATTTCGCGTTGTAAAAAGAAAAAACTTGAACATTGTAATACCGAAAATTTGAAAAAATTAAGAAAATAAACCGAATCGAAAAATTGAAGAAGTGAAAATTTGAAAAATCGAAAAATTGCAAAATCTAAAAATTGAAACATTTAAAAATTAAAACTTGAGAGTTTCATAGTGTAAAATTGAAGAAAAAAAATGAGTATGTAACAATTGTAAAGAAAACTAAATTGAAACAAAAAACAAAAAAATTATGACGTCGTAACATTGAAAAGTCGAAAACGTGGAAAAATCGCAAATCAGAAACGAAAGATTGAAAATTGCAAAACTAAAACCCGAGAAATTTTAAAATATGTAGATAAAATTAATTAATCGAAAAATTGGAAAGAAGAAAAAATGAGTCGACTCGAAAAATTGAAAAACCCAAAAATTGTAAAATCGAAAAACTCTAGAATTGTTAAAATTGTAAAGTCGAAAAATTATAACATTGAAAGATTGAAAGATTTACAATCCAATAATTGAAAAATTCCAAAACCGTAAAATGTAAAGTGAATTTTTTTAAAAATTACAATTATTGTTGCACATTTAAAATAAAAACTGAAAAATGTAAAGTAGAAAAAATTAAAAAATCTAAAATTGAAAAATCGTATGATTTTTTAATTTTTTGTTTCCTCAATTTTTCAACTGCTTGATTTTTATTATTTTTAATTTTTATTTTGTCAGTTTTATTTCACAATTTTTCGTTTTTTCATTTCCTTAATTATTTCAAGGTTTCTTCCGATTTAATAATTTTTCATTTATTTAAATTTTAAAATGTTCAAACTTTGATTCTTCAATTCCTCGGTTTTCTATTTTTTAAAATTTTCATTAATTTTCAATATTTCGACTTTTCAATTTTTCAAGTTCTTGAATTTTATTTTTCATTTTCCAGATTTTTTATTGTCATTGTCCCAATTTTATATCACAATATTTTGTTTTTTTCATTTCCTTTATTTTTTCTACAGCGTGTTATTGAAAGGTACGTACAAAATAAAATCGGCAAGTGGTCTCGAAGTATGAGTGCTAAAAGTATTAAAATTTATGTCCAAATTCTTTGTACGCCTCTGATAAAAAGATCACCTTTCGTTTCTACAGCAACATTTAGTCTTGACAAAAGTTTTATTGTTGCAGTTACCTATTTATTCTTCAGTAGCGTCTAAAAAGTTGGATAAGGGTTAATTTTCCCCTTATAATTTTGATAACACAAAATAAGTTTTTCAGACTTCTTAGACTTCGTGAATAACAATCAGTTTTATTGTACGTACCTTTCAATACACCCTGTATATTTCTTTGGATTTTGTAATTTTTCGATTATTCATGTTTTCAAATTTTCAATCGTTATTGATTGTTCAATTCCTCGGTTTTCCAATTTTTAAATTTTTCTTTCAATTTAGCAATTTTTGGATTTTTCAATTATCCGATTTTTTAAATTTTCAATATCTTTTTTTAAATATTTCGGTTTTTTTTGTTTCCGAATTTTTAATATTTTGATATTTCAATTTATTGTTTCTTAAATTTTTTTGATTTCCAGTTTTTAAATTTTTCAAAGTTTTCATTTTATACTTTTTCGTTTTTTTCATTTTTTATTCAATTTTGCATTTTTTCCGTTTTTTATAAAATCGGAACATTGAAAAGTCGAAAAGCTGTAAAAGTAAAGAAAATAAAAAGCCAACACGAAAAATAGCAAATCGAAAATGAAAAATTGAAAAGTCGAATAAATGAAAAAGCTTTAAAATCCAAGAAATGCAAAATGGAAAGATTCTAAAATCGGTAAAACCGAAAAAATTAAGAAGGAATGAAAAAATTAAAGAATAAAAAATTTAAAAATTAAAAATTAAATTTTTTTTTAGTGCTTCCTCTGACGGCACCGTTAAAGTCTGGAGCATCCGAGCCGCCGAATGCATTAACACATTCAAAACACTGGGGCGGGAGACATAACTGTAAACAACATCCACAACTTTGCCAAAAATCCAGAACACTTCGTGGTCTGTAACCGCAGCAACACCGTAGTTATAATGAATCTCCAAGGACAGGTAAGAGATCAAACAATCAAACACAGTTTGTGATTTTAATTTAACGACTCATCGTAGATTGTGCGGTCATTTTCAAGCGGTAAGCGAGAAGGGGGCGATTTTGTGTGTTCAACAGTTTCACCCAGAGGTGACTGGATTTACTGCGTTGGTGAAGATTTGGTCCTGTACTGCTTTTCCACAAATTCTGGAAAATTAGAAAGAACGCTAAATGTAAATCTTCTCCGAATTTCATAATATTATTTTTTACCAACATTTTTTTTTCATAGATCCACGAAAAAGACGTAATTGGCATTGCACATCACCCCCACCAGAACTTAATTTGTTCGTATAGTGAAGACGGACTTGTGAGACTTTGGAAACCATAAATTTTATATTTATAATAACTAATAATTAGTGTAGATTAAGAAATAAAGTAATAAAGAATAACTAACTAGTGACATTTATTTATACCCTATTTACGATACTTATCGCCGCCACTGCTCACAAACACCTGTCAAAATCAATAAACATAACCTCACATAACCTAGAAAATTCCTTTTTTAATATTTTATTTCACGAAATGAAACTCGACAAGATTTGTCGGACGTGTTTACTGGAAAAGGCAGGCCTGAAGCCCCTTTTCGGAGCATGCGTTGCCAACATGCTAATGTCGTGCGCCTCAATTCAGGTAATAATTAGTAGTCACACTTTTACTAAATAAATCAACAAAATCTGAATAGGTAATCGAGGGTGATGGACTCCCAGGACAAATCTGCACCCAGTGCTTACAAATGGTCAACCGCGCCTACAGTTTTAAACAACAGTGTGAAAAGTCAGATGCTTCGCTTCGACAGTACATAAATAGTGTGGGGCTGCAAACCGTAGCACTACAAAATGAGCCGAACATAATGATCAGTGACATGAAGGCCGACCAGTTGTTTGGTAGCAGCGAAGTCCTACAACAGTCGTCGATTTTTCAGGATATTTTCAACGATGCGACGTCACATTCTTTGGTGGATAATTTTGGAAATCAGAACGCTAGCACTGGTAAGAAAAAAATATCTCTAGTAGGCTATGAAATTCATTTTTAAAATGGTTATGTTGGTATTGACATTGGAGTCCTCAACCGCCAAAGCAAAGCGCCAAATTTAAATAGTCGATGCCAATAAAAAAACTTGTTTCACTACAACTCGTCGCCTGAGAACTTGTTTGATCTACAGACCAGAGCGTCGCTCAGGCCAATGTCGACTCTAAGCGTTCAGAAGCGATTTTGTTGGTTTGGACTATTCATTTCTGCGGGAAATAGTTGTTTGGTTCGGTTTATATAACGACTAATGAATATTCTTGGTACATATTTTGTTATAACTAAGAATTAATTCGTTTTTTGTGTTTTATACTAGCAAAACGTCTTAAACTAAGAATATTGTTGAAATCGTAATAACCCAATGGATTTTTTTCGGGAAATATGTTTTGGAAACACTGTGTTTTATTTTGTATGAATTTTTAAATGTTTTTGGTGACAATTTTTGTTTTGCGTATGTTTCGAAACGAAATTGAGAACAAAACGACAAATTGTAAAAAACAGAAATCGAAAACAAAATCATAAAAACCGGAAAAGATTGAACAAAAATACGACGAAAGATTAAGAAATCGAAACATTGAAAAATTGAAATATGGAAGAGCTGAAATGAAAAATCGAGAAATCGAAAAATCTGAAAATTTTAAATACTGAAAAATTAAAATTCCAAAAAAATGAAAAATCTAAAATTTAAAAATCGAAAAAGTAAAAAGTCGACACATCTAAAAAACGAAATATTGTAAAAAATGAAATATTGTTAAAATCGAAATATTGAAAATTAATGAAACCGGAAAAATCGATAATAGAAAAATCCAAAAATTGTAAAATTTAAAAACTAAAAACTGAGGAACTGAAGAACCAAAGATTGAAAATTTTAAAAATTAAATAAATGAAAAAAACAAAAAAATGAAGAAAAACGGAAAACTGTGATAAAAAATAAGAAAATTAATACTAAAATTAAAAATCAAGAACTTGAAAAACTGAGGAAATCGAAAATTGAAAAATCAAATAATTATGAAACCGAAACATTAAAAATTGAAAAATTGTGATGTAAAATCAAGAAAATGAAAATTTAAAAATTAGGAAAGTGAAATACGAAAATCAAAAATTTGAAAAGTTTTAGAATTTAAAAATCGAAAAATTGAAAAAACGACAATTGAAAAACAGAAAATCTAAAACCGCAAAGTGGGAAAAATCGAAAGATTAGAAATCGAACATTTGAAAAATTGAAAATGGAAGAGCTGAAATGAAAAATCTAGAAATCGAAAAATCTAAAATTTTAATATTGAAAAATTAAAATTCAAAAAAATAAAAAACAAAAAATTTAAAAATCGAAAAAGTAAAAAGTCGACACATCTAAAAAACAGAGTAAAAATGAAAATTGAATGAATCGAAAATTATGAAGAATAATGAAAGAAAAAACAATGAAAAAAATCGAAAACACTGAAAAATTGAAAACTTTAAAAAAAATAAGAAAAATTATAAATCGAAAAACAAAAAGTGAAGAAATGAAAAAATCGAAAACTTAAAAAAATAAGAAAATAATAAAAATAAAAATCAAGAATTGAAAACAGGAAATCGAAACCATCGAAAATCAAAAATGGAAATCAAAACATTCAAATTACAATTGAAAAATCGAAAAATTGAAGTTAAATTAAATGATCAAATTTGAAAAATTGAAAAATCAAAATTTAAAAACGACAATTGAAAAAACACAAAAATTAAAACCGGAAATCAAAAATCGATAGAAAAATCGAAACATTAAAAATCGAAACATTGAAAATTGAAATATGAAGAGCTGAAATGAAAAATCGAGAAATCGAAAAATCGAAAATTTTAATATAAACTTAAAATTCCAAAAAATGAAAACTAAAATTTAAAAATCGAAAAAGTAAAAAGTCGACACATCTAAAAAACGAAATATTGTAATTAAAATCGAAATATTGAAAATTAATGCAACCGGAAAAATCGATAATAGAAAAATCCAAAAATTGAAAATTTAAAAACTGAGGTAACTGAAGAATCAAAGATTGAAAATTTTAAAAATTAAATAAGTGAAAAATTATAAAATCGAAAGAAACATTGAAAAGATAAAGAAAATGAAAAAAGGAAAACTGTGATAAAAAATTAAAAAAATTAGATACTAAAAATAAAAATCAAGAACTTGAAAAACTGGGGAAATCGAAAATTGAAAAATCAAATAATTTGAAACCGAAACATTAAAAAATTGAAAAATTGTGATATAAAATCAAGAAAATGAAAATTTAAAAATTAGGAAAGTGAAATACGAAAATCAAAAAATTGAAAAATCTAAAATTTAAAAATCGAAAAATCGAAAAAACGACAATTGAAAAACAGAAAATCTAAAAACGGAAAGTAGAAAAATCGAAAGATTAAGAAATCGAAACATTTGAAAAATTGAAATATGGAAGAGCCGAAATGAAAAATCGAGAAATCGGAAAATCGAAAATTTTAAATATTGAAAAATTAAAATTCCAAAAAAATGAAAAATCTAAAATTTAAAAATCGAATAAGTAAAAAGTCGACACATCTAAAAAACGAAATATTGTAAAAAATGAAATATTGTTAAAATGGAAATATTGAAAATTAATGAAACCGGAAACATCGATAATAGAAAAATCCAAAAATTGTAAAATTTAAAAACTGAAAAACTGAGGAACTGAAGAACCAAAGATTGAAAATTTTAAAAATTAAATAAATGAAAAATTAAAAATCGAAAGAAACATTGAAAAGATAAAGAAAATGAAAAAACGGAAAACTGTGCTAAAAAATAAAGAAAATTAATACTAAAAATAAAAATCAAGAACTTGAAAAACTGAGGAAATCGAAAATTGAAAAATCAAATAATTATGAAACCGAAACATTAAAAATTTGAAAAATTGTGTTGTAAAATCAAGAAAATGAAAATTTAAAAATTAGGAAAGTGAAATACGAAAGTCAAAAATTTGAAAAATCTAAATTGAAAAATCGAAAAATTGAAAAAAACGACAATTGAAAACAGAAAATCTAAAACCGGAAAGTAGAAAAATCGAAACATTTGATAAATTGAAAAATGGAAGAGCTGAAATGAAAATCGAGAAATCGAAAAATCGAAAACTTTAAATATTGAAAAATTAAAATTCCAACAAAAATTGAAAAATCTAAAATTTAAAAATCGAAAAAGTAAAAAGTCGACACATCTAAAAAAAGAAATATTGTAAAAAATGAAATATTGTTAAATTCGAAATATTGAAAATTAATGAAACCGGAAAAATCGGTAATAGAAAAATCCAAAAATTGTGAAATTTAAAAACGAAAAACTGAGGAACTCAAGAACCAAAGATTGAAAATTTTAAAAATTAAATAAATGAAAATTTATAAAATCGAAAGAAATATTGAAAAGATAAAGAAAATGAAAAAACGTAAAACTGTGATAAAAAATTAAGAAAATTAATACTAAAAATAAAAATCAAGAACTTGAAAAAACTGGGGAAATCGAAAATTGAAAAATCAAATAATTATGAAACCGAAACATTAAAAAATTGAAAAATTGTGATGTAAAATCAAGAAAATGAAAATTTAAAAATTAGGAAAGTGAAATACGAAAATCAAAAATTTGAAAAATCTAAAATTTAAAAATCGAAAAATTGAAAAAAACGACAATTGAAAACAAAATCTAAAACTAGAAAGTAGAAAAATCGAAAGATTAAGAAATCGAAACATTTGATAAATTGAAAAATGGAAGAGCTGAAATGAAAAATCGAGAAATCGAAAAATCTAAAATTTTAAATATTGAGAAATTAAAATTCCAAAAAAAGAAGAAAAATCTAAAATTTAAAAATCGAAAAAGTAGAAAGTCGACACATCTAAACATCCAGGAGTCAAAAATTGAAAAGTCGAAGAATCGAAATATTGAAAAATGAAAGAAAAACTGAAAAATCGAAAACCTGAAAAATCTGAAAACTTTAAAAGTCGAAAAATTGAGCAATCGAAAAATCCAAAAAGTGACGTCAAAAAATCGAAATCTTAAGAAAACTAAAAAATGAATAATCGAAAAATTAAAGAATTGTAGAACAGGAATATCGAAATCCTCGAAAGTCAAGAAATGGGAAAATAAAAACATCGATTAATTGAAAAATCTAAAAATTGACAGTTTATAAATGTCAAATTTGAAAAATTGAAAAATCGAAAATTTGAATAAACGACAATTGAAAAATACAAAAATCCAAAACCGGGAAGTCGAAAAATCAATGGATTAAGAAATCAAAACATTGAAAAATTCGAAAACATGAAAAACGGAAATATCGAAGAACTGAAATGAAAAATCGAGAAATCGAAAAATCTAAAATTTTAAATTTTGAAAAATTGAAATATCAAAAAACTGAAAAATCTAAAATTTAAAAATCGAAAAATTGAAGAAACGACAATTGAAAAACAGAAAATCTTAAACCGGAAAGTAGAAAAATCGAAAGATTAAGAAATCGAAACATTTGAAAAATTGAAATATGGAAGAGCTGAAATGAAAAATCGAGAAATCGAAAAATCGAAAATTTTAAATATTGAAAAATTAAAATTCCAAAAAAATGAAAAATCTGAAATTTAAAAATCGAAAAAGTAAAAAGTCGACACATCTACAAAACGAAATATTGTAAAAAATTAAATATTGTTAAAATCGAAATATTGAAAATTACTGAAACCAGAAAAATCGATAATAGAAAAATACGAAAATTGTAAAATTTAAAAACTGAAAAACTGAGGAACTGAAGAACCAAAGACTGAAAATTTTAAAAATTAAATAAATGAAAAATTATAAAATCGAAAGAAACATTGAGAAGATAAAGAAAATGAAAAAACGGAAAATTGTGATAAAAAATTAAGAAAATTAATACCAAAAATAAAAATCAAGAACTTGAAAAACTGAGGAAATCGAAAATTGAAAAATCAAATAATTATGAAACCGAAACGTTAAAAAATTGAAAAATTGTGATGTAAAATCAAGAAAATGAAAATTTAAAAATTAGGAAAGTGAACTACGAAAATAAAAAATTTGAAAAATCTAAAATTTAAAAATCGAAAAATTGAAAAAACGGCAATTGAAAACAGAAAATCTAAAACCGGAAAGTAGAAAAATCGAAAGATTAAGAAATCGAAACATTTGAAAAATTGAAATATGGAAGAGCTGAAATGAAAAATCGAGAAATCGAAAAATCGAAAATTTTAAATATTGAAAAATTAAAATTCCAAAAAAATGAAAAATCTAAAATTTAAAAATCGAAAAATAAAAAGTCGACACATCTAAAAGACGAAATATTGTAAAAAATGAAATATTGTTAAAATCGAAATACTGAAAATTAATGAAACCGGAAAAATCGATAATAGAAAAATCCAAAAATTGTAAAATTTAAAAACTGAAAAACTGAGGAACTGAAGAACCAAAGATTGAAAATTTTAAAAATTAAATAAATGAAAAATTATAAAATCGAAAGAAACATTGAGAAGATAAAGAAAATGAAAAAACGGAAAACTGTGATGAAAAATTAAGAAAATTAATACTAAAAATAAAAATCAAGAACTTGAAAAACTGGGGAAATCGAAAATTGAAAAATCAAATAATTACGAAACCGAAACATTAAAAAATTGAAAAATTGTGATGTAAAATCAAGAAAATGAAAACGTAAAAATTAGGAAAGTGAAATACGAAAATAAAAATTTGAAAAATCTAAAATTTAAAAATCGAAAAATTGAAAAAACGACAATTGAAAACAGAAAATCTAAAACCGGAAAGTGGAAAAATCGAAAGATTAAGAAATCGAAACATTTGAAAAATTGAAATATGGAAGAGCTGAAATGAAAAATCGAAAAATCGAAAAATCGAAAATTTTAAATATTGAAAAATTAAAATTTCAAAAAATGAAAAATCTAAAATTTAAAAATCGAAAAAGTAAAAAGTCGACACATTTAAAAATCCAGGAGTCAAAAATTGAAAAGTCGAAGAATCGAAATATTGAAAAATCCCAAAACTGAGATATGAAAAAACTGAAAAATGGAAGAAAAACTGGAAAATAGAAAACCTGAAAAATTCGAAAACTGAAATATCCAAAAACTGAGAACTTAAAAAGTCGAAAAATTGCGCAATCGAAAAATCCGAGAAGTGAAGTCGAAAAATCCAAACTTAAGAAAACTAAAAAATGAAAAATCGAAAAATTAAAGAATTGAAGAACAGGAATATCGAAACCCTCGAAAGTCAAGAAATGGGAAAATCAAAACATCGATTAATTGAAAAATCGAAAAATTGACAGTTTATAAATGTCAAATTTGAAAAATTCAAAAATCGAAAATTTGAAAAAACGAAAGCGTCGTTAAAAATATTATGACCTTTTTTCTGTTGTAGTTAATTTTATTCTAGTTAGAAACAAACACTGTTGCCAACATAAGTCGAGGAGTCCTCAACCGTCATTTAATTCAAACTATGACGCTTCTCTATGTTCTCTGCTATCATCTTGTGTTGGTGTTGCCAACATAACTATTTTAAAATTACTAAATGATAATTCTAATTACTTTAATTGTCTGTAGTGGTTTCTGATTTGGCGGAAACTATGGAAAGCTTGCAGACCATAGCAGAGCAGTGTTTACCGGAAACGTGGGAAACGGATACTCAGATCATGTCTTGCCAGAGCACGTCGCAAGAAACCACCAACTGTAGCACATTTGATTTAAATTTATACCGGTGCCAATTCTGTGAAGACATTTTTAAAGGTATTATTAACAACAACAGAAAATTTTAAATCCCAGATTATTAATTTATTCAGATGAATGGAGTCTCGGCGAACACATCAAAATCCACACAGGCCAAAACAAATATTTTTGTTCAATTTGTGGAAAAGTGTGCGCCACTCCCGTAATGTTGGACAAACACGTCATGGACCACTCCATTGACAAAGCAAATTTCGAAGAAAAGAAACTCTGTAACACGAATTTTATGTGTAACGTAATAAGTTCATAGTGCGATTTTTGTTTTACTGTTGGTACTATTCACAGATTTGTGACCAAACTTTCAGCGACGAAAAGTTCCTAAAAAAGCATTTGAAAGAGATACACTTTGGGGCGCTCGATGATTTGACTGACGGTGAACGCAAACATGTGTGTACAATCTGTAACAAAAGTTATAAACAAAATAAGTTGCTTGTGATGCATATGAGGTCACATACGGGTGAAAGACCCTTAAGTTGTGAGGTGTGTGGGCGCACTTTTGCGCTACCGAGCTCGTTGTACAAACACAGGAATATTCATTGTAATGAGAAGAAGTTCGGGTGTAATATTTGTGGAAAGAAGTTTAATCAGTCGTCGAATCTAACCTCACATTTACGGACTCATACAGGTAACGAACAAACCAAAGTCTCAAAATCATACAATTATTTGGTAAGATAAAACTGATTTTGGCAAATGACATATCTTCTAAGAAAGTAAAGAGTGGGTGGGCGGGGCTAGTACTTGGTAAGATAAGACTGATTTTGGCAAATGACACCCTCTGGGGCGGGTGGGCGATTCTAGTATATAAAACTGATTTTGCCCCTATTAATCTTGTAAAAACTTGTGAAATTTAAAGGTGTCCAATTGCAAATTTCCATAGTAGCGAGTTAAATTCCAAAGTCTACCTGAAATGTGTAAAATACGATGAGTTTTTATTTGTGATTTATCACTGCATTAATATTTTTTAAAATTTGCTTATACAAGTGGCCCAAAAATTAATGACTGTGTCAATCTATTTTATTGATTAAATCAGGAACGGATCACTCCATTTTCCCAGAAAATTTTGGAATCGGAACAGCTTTCGACTAATTCTTTAAAATGTAAATGTTTCTCGGGGGCCCCAAATACTTTTTGTAGAAATACGTTTATTTGTTTCTTGATTTTTTTTTAGGGGAAAAAACCGTACATTTGTAACTTGTGTGGTAAAGCGTGTGCTTCTAGTGTAAACCGTGACATTCATATGCGAATACACACCGGGGAAAAACCCTATAAATGCGTTAGGTGCAACAGCGCTTTTGCTAGTATGACTGTCCACGTTTGTAGTAACTTTTTTTTATTGTAAATTTGTGTTTGCAGCAAGTACTCAGTTAAAAAAACACACCATGAAACACACGGGGGAAAAACCGTATCATTGCTGGCAGTGCGGCAAAGCTTTCAGGCAGAAAGAAACTAGGGACACTCATGTTCGCTACCATACGGGTGAAAGACCATATGCGTGCACCCTGTGTCCTAAGAAGTATATAGCGGCAAGCCATTTGCGGGTGAGTTTTCGTTAGTGTTGCCAACATAATTCTTTTAACGTTGAATTTAGGTGCACATGAAAAATCACAATAACGACAGGAAGTATCACTGCCACATTTGTATGAAGAAGTTTGTGGAGGCGCGAATTTTGAAAAGTCATATTTTGACGCATACTGGACAAAAACCGTATTCGTGTGAGTATTGCGGGAGCCAGTTTTCGCAGTCTGGGTCCTTGAATAATCACATAAAAAACAGACACAGGCAGTAATAATGCGTTATTCGGGGATTTTGTTCGCTGGATGTTAATAAGGATAGAAATGCTGTGAAAAGTCAACACGATCTGTCGTTTGGGTGGTGGCCAGTGGCGTACCATTTGTGTTTTGGAATAGGAATAAAGTGAAAAACACTCAAACATGAAACATTATTAAGTGCAATCTTGACTAATACTTTCGTTTCATGACCTCTAGAGTACGAAAAAATAGGTCTGCCGTTTTCGGTTGTCTGTCTGCCGTCTGTCTGGATATTGTGGTCTATGAACCCTTGCTGAGTTCTTACCTTAGGCATCCAGATTTTTGGAAAAAAAAGTCAAAATTGTATAACATTTTATAATTTAACTTAAAAATTGCAAATTCGAATGCTTTGGAACCTTGATTTATCTATCTCTGCCCCCCCCCCCCCTCAGAAATTGATGTCAGTTTTGTTAAAAAAATAAATGTTATTTAAATGTTAGAAAGTTACGTAGTCCTGAACTTATGGTTTATGAATCCGTGTTGAATTTTTATCCTAGACATCGAGATTTAAATAAAATAAAATAAAAAAATCAAAGTTGTATATATAACAATTTTTCTATTTCTAAATTTTTTGATTTCTCGATTTTGTCCACTTTCGATATCTCAGTTTTTTCATATATCAGTTTAGGGATTTTTCTGTTTTTCGTTTTTCAATATTTCATTTTCATGATTTTTCAATTTCTCGTTTTCAATATTTCAGTGTTAGGATTTTTTAACTTTTTCTTCAATTTCTTAATTTTCTGATGTTTCAGTTTTACGATTTTTCAGTTTTTTGACTCTTCATTTTCGATTTTTAGATTTCTCGATAAATCGATTTTTTTATTTACTTAATTCTTGATTTCTCGACTTTTCAAGTTTCGACTTTTCAGTTTTTTATTTTTTCAATTTTAGATTTTTCAATTCGTCGATGTTTCAGTTTTGGGATTTTTCAGTTTTCCAATTCTTCAGTTTTTCTTCCATTTTTCAATTTTTCGACATTTCAGTTTTGGGATATTTCAGTACTTTGATTCTTCTACTTTTTAATATTTAATTTTTAAAATTTTGTCTTTTAAGTTTCTCATTTTTTGTTTTTTCACTTGTTCGATAATTCAATTTTCCGATTTTTAAATTTTAAATTGTTGAGTTTTTCCGTATTTCGATTTTCGGATCTTTCAATTTTTTGATTTTTAATTTTTCGATCTTTCGAGATTTCGATTTTTCGATTCTTCAGTTTATAGATTTTTGGATCTATCGATTTTTTAATTTTAAATTGTTCAGTTGTTCAGTTTTTAATCCAATTTTTCGATTTTGGCTTATTTGGTATTTTCGACTTTCGATTTTTCGATCTTTCAATGTTTCGATTTCTCGTTTCACTTTTTGAATTTTTCGATGTTTCGAATTTTCGATTTATCGGCTTTTCGATTTACCAAATTTTCCTAATTTCACTTGTCGGACTTTTTCAATTCTTCCATTTTTCGATTTTCCGATTTTTCAATTTTTGCGATTTTGGATTTTTGACTTCTCATCTTTTCGAATTTTCGATTTTGAAATTTTTCGATGTTTCAGTTTTGGAATTTTTCACTTTTTCGATTCTTCAGTTTTTCTTCCACTTTTCAATTATTAGACATCTCAGTTTTAGGATACTACAATATTTCGATTCTTCAATTTTTCAATATTTAATTTTTCAATTTTTAAAATTTTAGATTTTTCAATTTCTCGATTTTTCAATTTTTCGACACTTCAGTTCTCGATTTCTCGACTTTTCAAGCCGATTTTTCAGTTTTTTAATTCGTCAATTTTTCGATTTTTCAGGTTTTTGATTTTTCGATTTTCAGACTTTGATTTTTCAACTTTTCGATTTTCCGATTTTTCAATTTTTCGAAGTTTCAAATTTTTGGGATTTTTCACTTTTACGATTCTTCAGTTTTTTGATATGGTATTTTTCAATTTTTAAAATTTTAGATTGTTCAATTTCTCGATTTTTTGATTTTTTACTTCTTCGAGACTTCAATTTTCGAATTTTTAAATTTAAAATTTTTGAATTTTTTGGTGTTTCGATTTCCCGATCTTTCAATTTTCGATTTCTCGGTTTTTCAATTTTTCGATTTTTCGGTTTTTCGATTTTTTAATCCTTCAATTTATAGATTTTTCATTTTTTTTATCTTAGTTTTTCAGTTTATAATCCGATTCTTGGATTTTGTCCTATTTCGTATTTTCGACTTTCGATTTCTCGATCTTTTAATGTTTCGATTTCTCGATGTTTCAGTTTTTGAATTTTTCGATGTTTCGAATTTGCGATTTTTCAGTTATAAGATTTTCCAATTTTTGTAATTTCGGCCTTGGAATTTTTCACTTGCTCGATTTTTCGGTTTTTCGATTTTTCCATGTTTCAGTTTTGGGATTTTTCACTTTTCCGATTCTTCAGTTTTTCTTCCATTTTTCGTTTTTCGATATTTCAGCTTTAGGATATTTCAAAATTTCGATTCTTCTATTTTTTGATATTTAATTTTTCAATTTTTTAAATTTTAGTTTTTTCAGTTTCTCGAATTTCGCTTTTTCATTTCTTCGATACATCAATTTTCGGATTGTTAATTTTAAATTTTTGAGTTTTTTTGGTGTTTTTGATTTGTCGATCTTTGAATTTTTCGACTTCTCCGTTTTTCATTTTTTCGATTTTTCACTTTTCCGGCTTTGATTTTTCAACTTCGATTTTTCGATTTTTCAATTGTTCGAAGTTTAAAATTTTTCGGTTTTTTGATTTATTGATTGTTTTTTATTTTAAATTTTTCAGTTTTTGAGTTTTTAATCCGACTTTTCGATTTTGGCCTATTTCGTATTTCCACTTTTCGATTTTTCGGTGTTTCAGTTCTTGAATTTTTCGATGTTTCGAATTTTTGATTTCTCGGCTTTTCGATTTTCCAATTTTTCGCAATTTCAGTTTTGGAATTTTTTTATTTTCCGATTTTTCTTTTTTTGCGATTTTAGATTGTTGATTTCTCGACTTTTCAATTTTTCGATTTGGCAATTTTTCTTCCATTTGTCAGTTTTTCGACATTTCAGTTTTGGGATGTTTCAATATTTCGATTCTTCAATTTTTCGATTTTCACTTTTCCGGCTTTGATTTTTCAACTTCGATTTTCCGATTTTTCAATTGTTCGAAGTTTAAAATTTTTTTGGATTTTTCACATTTTCGATTCTTCAATTTTTAAATTTTTCGATTTTTCAATTTTTAAAATTTAGATTTTTCAATCTCTCGATTTTTCACGTCTTCGATACTTCAATTTCTTCTAAATTTTAAATTTTTGAGTTTTTTTGTATTTCGATTTCTCAATCTTTCGATTTTTCGATTTCTTGAAGTTTCAATTTTTCGATTGTAAAATTTTTCGATTTTCGAGATTTCGATTTTATGATTCTTCAGTTTATAGATTTTTCGATTTATCGTTTTTTTCCAAATTTTCAGTTTTTAATCCGATTTTTCGATTTTGGCCTATTTCGTATTTTCGACGTTTTGGCTTTCGATTTCTCGATCTTTTAATGTTTCGATGTCTCGATGTTTCAGTTTTTGAATTTTTCGACGTTTCAATTTTTTAGTTATTCGATTTTCCAATTTCTTGTAATTTTAGTTTTACAATTTTTCAATTTTACGATTTTTCAGTTTGTGTGATTTTGGATTTTTGATTTCTCGGCTTTTCGACTTTTCGATTTCCCCATTTTTCGGAATTTTAAATTTTTTATTTTTCAGGTTTTTGATTTTTCATTTTTGGATTTATAAAATTTTACATTTTTGGCGTTTACGTTTTTTTTATGTTTCGATTTCCCAATTTTTCGATGTTTTAGTTTCACGATTTTTCAATTTTACAACCGTTCTTTTTTCGATTTTTAAATTTCTTGATAAATCGATTTTTTCAGTTTTTAATTCTTCAGTTTTTCGATTTTTCAGGTTTTTGATTTTTCAAATTTTCGACTTTAATTATTCAGCTTTTCGATTTTCCCGTTTTTTCAGTTTTTCGATGTTTCAGTTTTTGGGAGTTTTTCACTTTTTGGATTCTACAGTTTTTCTTTTATTTTTCAATTTTTCGATATTGCAGTTTTGGGATATTTCAAATTTTAAATTTTTGAGTTTTTTGTGCTTCGATTTCCCGATCTTTCAGTTTTTCGGCTCTCGATCATTCAATTTTTCTATTTTTCGGTTTTTAAATTTTTCGATTTTTCGTGATTTCGATTTTTTTATTCTTCAATGTATAGATTTTTCGTTTTATCGTTTTTTTTTTTGTTTTAAATTTTTCAGTTTTTAATCCGATTTTTCGATTTTGGCCTATTTCGACTTTCGATTTCTCGATGTTTCAGTTTTTGACTTCTCAGCTTTTCGATTTTCCAATTTTTCGATTCTTTAATTTCCCGACTTTTCAGTTTTTGCCATTTTGGACTTTTCATTTCTCGGTTTTTCCATTTTGCAATTTTGGATTTTTGATTTCTCGGCTTTTCCATTTTTCGACTTTGCAATTTTTCGACGTTTCAGTTTCGGTTCTTTAATTTTTTAATATTTAATTTTTCGAATTTTAAAATTTTAGGTTTTTTAATTTCTTTATTTTTCGATTTTTCACTTCTTCGATCTTTCAATTTTTCGACCTTTCGATTTTCCAATTTTTCGAGATTTCGATTTTTTGATTTTTCAATTTATAATTTTTCGCTTTAACGATTTTTTTTATTTAAATTTTTCAATTTTGGCCTATTTCGGATTTTCGACTTTCGATTTCTCGATCTTTTAATGTTTCGATTTCTGTGTTTCAGTTTTCGAATTTTTCGATTTCTCGGATTTTCGATTTTCCAACTTTTCGAGATTTCGATTTTTCAATTATGCAATTTTCCAATTTTTTAGTTTTTGCGATTTTGGATTTTTGATTTCTCGGCCTTTCGATTTTTCGATTTTGCAATTTTTCAATTTTTAAATTTCAGATTTTTGATTTTTCAATTTTTCGGTATTTTAATTTTTCAATTTGTTATACTTTAAATTTTTTGTTTTCCCCATTTTTCCAATTTTAAAATTTTTTAATTTTTCAGTTTTTTATTTTTCATTTTGAATTTATAAAAATTTACATTTTTCGAGTTTACGTTTTTTTGATGTTTCTAATTCTTGACATCTCGGTTATTCGATTTTTAAAAATATTTTGACTTTTCGATTTCTCGCCTTTTCGATTTTCCAATTTTTCGTAATTTCAGTTTTGGAATTTTTCAATTTCTCGAGTTTTCCGTTTTTCAATTCTTCAGTTTTTCGGTTCTTCAAATTTTCGGTATCTCAATTTTCCGATGTTTCAGTTTTACGATTTTTCAATTTTTCGGTTTTCCTGTTCCTCGATTTCTCGACTTTTCTGATTTTCAATTTTTCACTTCTTCAATTTTTCTTCCACTTTTCAATTTTACAATTTCGCCATTTTTTTAGTTTTTTCGATTTTTCGTTTCGATTTCTCGATTTTTCAATTTTTCGATATTTTGGTTTTTCATTTTTTAAAATTTTAGATATTTTCATTTCTCAATTTCTTGACCTTTCGATTTTTTTTTTGGCTTTTTCGATATTTCAATTTTTCGATTTTTTAAATTTTTGATTTATCAATTTTTAATTTTTCGGTTTTTAAACTTTTTAGACTTTTGGGTTTTCGATATATCGATTTTTCAATTTTTCTTCCATTTTTCAATTTCGCCATTTTTTTAGTTTTTCGATTTTTCGATTTTTGTTTCGATTTCTCGATTTTTCAATTTTTCGATACTTCGGTTTTTCTTTTTTTTTATTTTAGAAATTTCCATTTCTCAATGTCTTGATCTTTCGATTTTTTTTGGTTTTTTTCGGTTTTCCAATTTTTCGATTTTTTAAATTTTTGATTTATTAATTTTTAATTTTTCGGTTTTTAAACTTTTTCGACTTTTCGGTTTTCGATATTTCGATTGTTCAATTTTTCAACATTTCGACTTCTCAACTTAGTCATTTCTTGATTTTTCGATCTTTTGACGTTTCGGTTTTTCGATTTGTCAGCTGACAAATTAAGAATTTAAAAACTTAAAATATTGAAAAATAGAAATATCGGAAAACTGAAAAATCAATAAATCGACATAACAAGAAATCAAAAAATCGGAAAACTGAAAAATCGAAAAACCAAAAATCGAAAAGCCGAAACGTCAAAAGATTTAGTGTCTTGATTTATCGACATTTCGATTTTTTGAAAAAAAAAAAACAGTTACTTCGCTTTTTCTTATCTTTTTTGATCTCCCTTTTCCTCCTTTTCACCCCTGGCCCGCCCCCCATTTTTTCCTCGAATTTTTTTCTACCCTTTTTTATGATCTCCTTTTATCGCTTCTTTGTCCCCATTTGTTTATACTTTTTTAAACAGAAACCTCCGTTTCCTCACCTCTTTCCCTCATTTTTTCTCTTTTCTTCCTTTTTTCACTGCTTCAGCACCAATTTTCCGATTTTTCAGTTTGCTATTTTGGATTTTCATTTCTCGGCTTTTCGATTTTGCAATTTGTCCATTTCAGTTTTGGGATTTCAGTGTTAGGTATTTTTAATTTTTAGTTTCTTCAAGTTCTCGTTTCTTCAAATTTTCGATTTTTCGATTTCATCAATTTTCAAATTCTCAATTTTCCGAAGTTTCAGTTTTACGATTTTTAAATTTCTCGATAAATCTATTTTTGATTTTCCCAATTCCCGATTTCTCGACTTTTCAAGTTTCGATTTTTCAGTTTTTTTTGTATTTTTCAATTTTCCGACTTTGATTTTTCAATTTTTCGATTCTTCAGTTTTTATTCCATTTTCAATTTTTCGATATTTCAATATTTCGATTCTTCAGTTTTTTTGATGTTTAATTTTTCAATTTTTGAAATTTTAGATTTTCGATTTTTCACTTCTTTGATACTTCAATTTTCGGATTTTTAAATTTTAAATTTTTGAGTTTTTGGTATTTCGATTTCTCAATTTTTCAATTTTCGAATTACCGGCTTTTCAATCTTTCGGTTTGTTAATTTTTCGATTTTTCTAGATTTTGATTTTTTGTATTCTCAATATATATATTTTTTTTTATTTTTCGGTTTTTAATCCAATTTTTCGATTTTGACCTATTTGTATTTTCGAATTTTCGATTTCTCGCTCTTTTAATATTTCAATTTCTCGATGTTTCAGTTTTGAATTTTCGAATTTTCGATTTCTCGACTTCGATTTTCCAATTTTTCGATATTTCGATTTTTCAGTTATTGATTTTTCCAAGTTTTCGTAATTTCAGTTTTGGAATTTTTCAATTTTTTTTTTTAACTTTGGATTTTCGGTTTTCATTTTCCGCTATTTTAATATTTTCAATTTCTTAAATTAAAATTTTTTCGATTTCCCATTTTTCTAATTTTTAAATTTTTATTTTTCGGGTTTTTGATTTTTCATTTTTGGATTTGTCAAAAATTTACATTTTTGCGTTCGCGTTTTTTTTGATGTTTCGATTTTTTGACATACCGTGTTGATTCGATTTTTAAAATGATTCGACTTTTCGATTTTTAGATTAAAACGATTTTTCAGTTTTTCAAATTTCAATTTTTGAATACTGCAATTTCAGTTTTCAATTTTTCAATTTTTACTTTTTTGTTTCTCAATATTCAGTTTCAATTTTTCGATTGTTCGATAAGGGAAGTTCTGTCGAAATAACCTTCGACTATTTTTTTTAAATTAAGTATTAAGTTTCTTATTTAATATTTAAAACATACTTTATATGAGTTACTTTTTATAATTCTTTTATGATATTGACTGAAGTGAATGTAAAAAAATGTTAGAAAATGCGAAAAACACGATTAAGGACACAAACAAGAGAGAAGAAAACTGCGTTAACACCAACCGGAAACCGAAGTACGCCACTGGTCGATGAATCACTAAACTAAAGTATAAAAAATTTATTATCATAAATGTAAAAATATGTAAAATAATAAGATTTAAGCCAACTCGTTCCTAAATTTTCACTTAACCCGCCGCCTGGATAATTCTTAGGCTTCGGCGGAACCACAGGTTTCATTTCGAACGGTGGCCTTGGCACAGGGGGCGCCTTTTTCGGTATCGTCACATTCTGCAGTTCAATCAAATGCAAAACCAAATCCATTTCCACCAATTCCTTCAATTCATTTTCATAATAAGAACTCCGGTTGTCTTTGTCTAAAAACCCAAATTTACACTTAAGCCAAACCGAGACAGCCGCGCTCACGTAGCAGCAAATTTAGAGCGTCACACCAATAACTCGCCATTTTTTTATCGGCACCTTTGAAGTTAATCCAGAAGCTGTTATTAAGAAGGATGGAAAAGGCGAGTTGGGGGTCCTTCACGCTGGAAAAAAAAATCAAGGTGTAGGTAGGTAGGTATATGTTTTTATGTGTGATTATGCTTTACGTGTTGTTGATGACGTGAGGCAAGCCTTCCCCTCCACTATATGTGTGACGTCAGCGAGGGAATGCACTTGTACGTCGCCTGCAGTTTTAGTGATGACGTTGTAATCGTTGACAAGCAAATTGCGTTCGTCTGGGGCCAACTTAGCAACAAAGTTTCCGTTGATTTTCTAAAAACAAAAACAAAAAATAAATAATAGTAATGAAACTAACAAGGGGCGAAAAACCACCTTTTCGATAATTTTCGGAAACATAGTTCCCGTTTTAATATAATTCATCCGCTGCTTGTAAATTATTTGTTCGTTTTGTTTCCGGAAGCGCTTTTTTAGAACTTTGACACTTGGATTGTGTTCAAAAACGTTCTTCAACTCTTCTTCTTTTTCTTTCTGGAAAGGAAAGCGTGTTTATTGCGTCGAGTAGCGACTCGTTTATTATTTATTAGTAGTAGTAGTGATAAAACACAATTTAGACACTGTAGAGCAAACAAGGCTTATCAATCCCGTCTATTACTTTATTCGCCTAAATGTATTATTAATACCGTTTTTTTGTTATTTAGGTAAAGGTTAAGGGGACAAATTAAATGCACAGTTCTATTTTTAAACGCTCTGTATTTTAATAATTGAAAAATTGAAACATTATAAATGAAAAAAAAATCGGTAAACCGAAAAATTGAAAAATCTAAAAATCGAGAAATTCAACGATCTAAAAATTAAACAATTTAAAAATCGAAGAATTGGAAAACCAAAAAATCTAAACCGAGAACTTGAAAAATCGAATAATCGACAAATCAAAACATCAAGGAAAACAAAAAAATTAACGGAAAATGTAGAACTTGAAAAATTAAAATACCTATCGAAAAATTGAAAAAACCGAGAAATCGAAACATCAAAAAATGGAAAAATTGAAGAACCGAAACATTACAAAATCCCAGACTGAAAAATGGAAGGAAAATTGAAAAATCGAAAAGTGAAAAAATTCAAAACTGACATTTTGAAAAACTGAAAAATGGAAAGAAAATTGAAGAATCGGAAAAGTGAAAAAATCCAAAACTGAAACATTGAAAAATTCAGAAATCGAAAAATTGAAAAATCACGAAGGAAGAATTGAAAAATCGAGAAATAGAGAAATGCGAAAATAAAAAAATCAGTTGATCGAAAAATTATCGAATTAGAACGTCAAAAATTGAAAACTGGAAAATAAAAAAAATTAAAAATCGTAAAACTGAAACATCGGAAAATTGAGAAATCGAAAAATGAAGAAATTCGAGAAACCGAAAATATGAAGAATCGAGAAATCGAAGAATCGATAAATTGAAAAATCCCACAGTAATATATCGAAAAATTGAGAAATCGAAATCGAGCAAAACTGAAGTATCGTAAAGTTAATAAATTGAAAAACTGAAAATTTTTGAAAAAAAAAATCGCATCAAAAACTGAAAATTAAAAAAATCGAGAAATTGAACAATCAAAAAATCAGAACATTGAATCCCAGTAAGTTGATAAATAGGAGAATTTAAAAAGCAAAAATTTTAAAAATCCAGGAATTGAACAACAAAAAAATCCAAGCCTGAAAACTCAGAAAATCGAATGATCGAGAACTCAAAACATCAAAGAAAACAAAAAATCTAAAATTTAAAAATTCGACTAATTGAAAAATCATGGAACTGAAAAACCGAAAAGTCGAGATAGTGAGAAATCTAAAAACCTAAAACTTTAAAAACTGAAAAATTAAAATTTCGAAAAATTTAAAAACCGAAAAAACACATCAAAAATTTGAAAAATTGAAGAAACGAAATATTGCAAA
Source organism: Zophobas atratus (assembly GCA_022388445.1). Classification (NCBI taxonomy): domain Eukaryota; kingdom Metazoa; phylum Arthropoda; class Insecta; order Coleoptera; family Tenebrionidae; genus Zophobas; species Zophobas atratus. The sequence continues at coordinate 56,420,769 of CM039442.1, forward strand.
ATTTCAAAGCTGAAACATTGAAGAACCTAAAATTGGAAGGAAAATTAAAAATCACAATTGAAGGAAGAATTGAAAAATCGAGAAATAGAGAAATGGGAAAATAAAAAAATCAGTTGATCGAAAAATTGAGAAATCGAAAAATTTAGAAACGTCAAAAATTGAAAACTGGAAAATAAAAAAAATTAAAAATCGTAAAACTGAAACATCGGAAAATTGAGAAATCGAAAAATGAAGAAATTCGAGAAACCGAAAATATGAAGAATCGAGAAATCGAGGAATCGATAAATTGAAAAATCCCACAGTAATATATCGAAAAATTGAGAAATCGAAATCGTGCAAAACTGAAGTATCGTAAAGTTAATAAATTGAAAAACTGAAAATTTTTGAAAAAAAAAATCGCATCAAAAACTGAAAATTAAAAAAATCGAGAAATTGAACAATCAAAAAATCAGAACATTGAATCCCAGTAAGTTGATAAATAGGAAAATTTAAAAAGCAAAAATTTTAAAAATCCAGGAATTGAACAACAAAAAAAAATCCAAGCCTGAAAACTCAGAAAATCGAATGATCGAGAACTCAAAACATCAAAGAAAACAAAAAATCTAAAATTTAAAAATTCGACAAATTGAAAAATCATGGAACTGAAAAATCGAAAACTCGAGATAGTGAGCAATCTAAAAACCTAAAACTTTAAAAACTGACAAATTAAAATTTCGAAAAATTTAAAAACCGAAAAAAACACATCAAAAATTTGAAAAATTGAAGAAACGAAATATTGCAAAATTTCAAAGCTGAAACATTGAAAAACCTAAAATTGGAAGGAAAATTAAAGAATCGAAACTGTGAAAAAATCCCAAACTGAAACATTGAAAAATTCAGAAATCGAAAAATTGAAAAATCACAATTGAAGGAAGAATTGAAAAATCGAGAAATAGAGAAATGGGAAAATAAAAAAATCAGTTGATCGAAAAATTGAGAAATCGAAAAATTTAGAAACGTCAAAAATTGAAAACTGGAAAATAAAAAAAATTAAAAATCGTAAAACTGAAACATCGGAAAATTGAGAAATCGAAAAATGAAGAAATTCGAGAAACCGAAAATTTGAAGAATCGAGAAATCGAAGAATTGATAAATTGAAAAATCCCAACAGTAATATATCGAAAAATTGAGAAATCGAAATCGAGCAAAACTGAAGTATCGTAAAGTTAATAAATTGAAAAACTGAAAATTTTTGAAAAAAAAAATCGCATCAAAAACTGAAAATTAAAAAAATCGAGAAATTGAACAATCAAAAAATCAAAACACTGAAATCCCAGTAAGCTGATAAATAGGAAAATTTAAAAAACAAAGATTTTAAAAATCCAAGAATTGAACAACAAAAAAAATCCAAGCCTGAAAACTCAGAAAATCGAATGATCGAGAACTCAAAACGTTAAAGAAAACAAAAAATCTAAAGTTTAAAATTTCGACAAATTGAAAAATCATGGAACTGAAAAATCGAAAAGTCGAGATAGTGAGAAATCTAAAAACCTAAAACTTTAAAAACTGAAAAATTAAAACATCGAAAAATTTAAAAACCGAGAAAACAATATCAAAAATTTGAAAAATTGAAGAAACGAAATATTGCAAAATTCCAAAGCTGAAATATTGAAAAACCTAAAAATGGAAGGAAAATTAAAGAATCGAAACAGTGAAAAAATCCCAAACTGAAACATTGAAAAATTGAGAAATGGAGAAATGGGAAAATCAAAAATATCGGTCTAAAGAGTTGAGACAGTACTTCCCTCGCTATCGGAAACGTGACGACTGCATGCCTATTATGTTTTGGACAATCGAAAATTGAAAAATTGAAATATGGAAGAACTGATAACTCAAAAAATCGAAAAAAAAAAATTTAAACATTGAAAAGTTAAAATTGAGAAATCGAAAAATTGAAGAACTGAAAAATTGAAACTTTAGGAAGTGGAGAAATGGGAATATGAAAAAATATATTAATTGAGAAATCCGAAAACTAAAAATTCAAAAACGTGAAAATTTGAAAAATAAAAAAATATTGAAGAACTAAAAAATCGAAAAATCTAAAATTTAAAATATCCTAAAACTGAAAAATGGAGAAATCCAAACATCAAAAATTCAAAAAAATAAAAATTCGAAAATCTAAAATTTAAAAATCGAAAAACTGAAAAATCAACGAATCGAGAAGGGGAAAATTTAAAAAATTGGAAAATTGAACAATCGGATAAATCAAAAATCTAAACATCGAATAATCGAGAAACCGAAAAGCAAAAATCGAAAAACCAACAAATCGAAAAATCGAAACATTGTAAAATTCAAAAATTGAGAGATCGACAAACCGAAAAATCAAAAGACAAAAAAATCGAGCAGTCGAAAAATAGAGAAGGCGAAAAATAAAAAAATTGAGAAACCGAAATAGGCCAAAATCGAAAAATTGAAAACTTAAATATGGAAAAATGATAAAGCGAGAGATTGAATAATGAAAACATCGAAACATCCGAATCTCAATAAATTGAAATCTCAAAAAATTTAAAAATTTGGAAATTTGAAGAATTAAAATATAGAACTAGAAACTCGAGAAACCGAAAAATCTAGAAATTTAAAAATTAAAATATGGAAAATTTGAAAAATTGAGAAATTGAAATATAAAACAATCGAAACATTGAAAAATCTAAAGTATAAAAAACAAAAACTGAAAATCCAAAAATAAAAAATAGAAAATCTAGAAGTCGAAAAATCAAAGAATCGAAGTATTGAAAAATATCAAAACTGAAAGAAATATCCAAAAATTGAGAAATCGAAAAACCAATAATGCGAAGTCGAAAAATCGAAGAATTGAAGAACTGAAAAATCGAAACTTTGAGAAGTGGGAAAATCAAAAATAAATTAATTGAGAAATCAGAAAACTGAAAGTTTAACGCAAAAATTTGAAAAATTGAAAAATTTAAATACTGAAGAACTGAAAAGTCAAAAATCGAGAAATCGAAAATTCTAAAATTTGAAACATTGAATAATTAAAATATGGCAAAATTGAAAAATCGAGAAATCCAATTCAATTTGAAAATTTGAAAAATCGGGACATTGAAAAATTAGAAAATCCAAAAATTGAAAAGCTCAAAAGAAAAAAATCTAAAAACCGAGAAATCCAAAAATCGAAACATCGAAAAATTCAAAAACCAAGACTTCGAGAAAACGAAAAATCGGAGGATCGAGAAATTGAGGAAAGTTAAAAATTGAAAAATTGAGAAATGAAAAAAAATCCATCAATTCAAAAATCGAAAAGTCGAAAAATTGAAATATTGAAAAATTTCATAACTGAAAGAAATATTAAAAAAATTGATAAATTAAAAAATTGGAAAATTGAGAAATCGAAAATCTAAAAAAGCAAAATTGAAAAATCGTGATCTTAAAAAATCGAAAAATTGAAGAATTGAAGATGTGAAAAATCGAAACTTTAGGAAGTCCAGAAACGGACAAATAAAAAAAAATACTTTAGAAATCGGAAAACTGAAAATAAGCAAACATACAATGGTGCTTTTTTACGATATTTCTCAGCCATATTTTTTTAATTGATTGAACTGGTCTCTGCGCTCTAGAATACGAAAAAAGCTGCAGTTTGATGTATGATACATCTATGTTAATATCAATTTTTCATACAAAAAACCAAAAAAATGTTATACCTCGTCTAGCGAGTCCCCTTAACTGCATATTTAACACAAACAATAGCAATATAGTCAGTGGCGTCGCGCCTGAAATACCTGCCATATCTCCATGACCGTCTGATAGCTAATTTGCGCGAACTTTTCAGTTAATTTTTTCAAGTCCATGGGTTTCTCGTCTAAGACAAGCTTTACTTGCTTTGATAAGACGTAGACGACCTGGAAGGGTATGCATGTTAGTGCGTCAAACAACGATGGGTTAAGCCAGGTCAAACTGGTCGGAATCAACTTGTACAAACTTTATCGTAGTCGTGAATGGTGGAAGCTTTCATTTCGCGTCGCGTTTTCGAAAGAAGCCACATGGTCCTCGAGAAGAGCTCGAAAAAGAACGGGGTTTTGGACGAGCACGTAAAAATAGTTGGTTGATAGCAAGCACTACTCCTGTCTGGGTCCATTCCAACATGCAGAATTTTTGCCAACATTCGCACAACTCTTGAATGAATAATAATATTAGACGGAGTTGGTTTATTTTGGTTTGATTCACCTCTCGCTGGACGCGATGATGCCGGGCTCGTAGATTTTTTCCTCGACTTGCGATTGGTAGAAGTTCTTGTTGTGGTGCTTCTTGTAGTGTCCTAGAAATCATTATTAAATACATTCTCGATTTTTTTGTACGTACTGAGGGCTTCGATGGTTAAGAGGCAGGGCTTCAAGTGTTCGTACTCGATGCTTTCGTTGGTGGCGGTGCTCTGGACTCTGGCGGAGTATCGCGAGTCTTCGCTGTATCTGGAGGACATGGACGCTAGAGAGATACTGGAATTTTGTTCGTTTTATGTTTTTTTTTTAATTTTTGGTTTTGTTACCGAACGTCGTCGTACTCTAGTAAGTTGTCGAAAGAAGCCGTTTTGTGTCTGGTGGAAGGCTCGTCGAAGTCCATTAACAGGGTCATTTTTTTCATTTCGCAGTCGAGGGGTTCGAATTCGTCGCGGAAAAATAGGTCCGATTCTGGGACGACGCTGGTGAGGGGTTCTGCAAGGAGACTACGAGAAGATAAATAAACAATATGAATACTTTAAAAAAATTAATAAACAAAAAGGTGACAAAAAGAGCTTCAAAAAAGGATTCTGTTTGGTAAATGTCACTTTTCGATTTTTAATTTTTCTTTTCTTCAATTTTTCAAGTCCTTCATTTCCAATTTTTCGATTTTTCGTTCTTACTTTTTCGATTTTTCATTTTTAATTTTTCGATTTTACAATTCTGCAATTTTTCGATTTTTTTATTCGAAGAACTGAAAAAACGAAAAATTGAAACATTGACAAACTAGAAGTCAGGAAACTTAAAAAAATGCCAGAAGGAAAAATGTACGAATCGAAAAATTGGAAAATCCAAAAATTATAAAATGAAAATATTGAAAAACCGAAACGAAAAATTGCGGAATAAAAAATTGAAAAATTAAAAGTCGAAAACTAATGGAATTGCAAAAAAAATAAAAATAAAGTAAATAAAAAACCGACTTTAAACGTATGCTTTATATTTTACAGTTGTGACTCTTTGCCTATTTTTTGGTGTTTTTATAATCTAAAAAGATGACAAAAACAAATTAGTTACTTGTGTATCAAGGCCATAAAGAAGAACTTTTTCGGCCGAGAGTTCACACAATCACAATATAATAATAAATAATAATTGGTTATGTAAGTGGTTTTGAGGTTATAAAAATTGGTACCGTACTGTTTCATAATAATATTCATTAATTTGGAGTTCACCATCAGAAAGATTTTGTTTGGCAACGACACTTGGCTTCTTTATTTAAAAAATGTTGGAATGTTGGACAAAAACACAAGGCCAAGGACGCAAAAGTAAGTTATTTTTGACATTTGAGTACAAAAAAGTGACATATGAGTCCAAAAAAAAGTAATTTTGACATTTCAATACGAAAAAGTGACATTTCAGGGACGTGATTGGAGATCTAAAACGATTATATTTGCAATGGTCACCTAAAAAAGCCTTTTTCAAAGTTTTCATTTTATACTTTTTCGATTTTTCAATGTTTCGATTTTTCCGATTTTTTAGCTTTTCTTTTTTCCAATTTTTTTTAATCATTGGATTTTCCAATTTTTCAATTTCTTGATTGTTCAGTTTTCGCGATTTTGGATTTTTGATGTCTCGGCTTTTCGATTTTTCGATATTTCAATTTTTCAATGTTTTAAATTTTAGATTTTTCGATGTTTCAGTTTTGGGATATTTCATTATTTCGATTATTCAGTTTTTTGGTATTTAATTTTTCAATTTTTAAAGCTTTAGATTTTTCAGTTTGTCGATATTTCGATTTTTCACTTCTTTGATACTTCAATTTTTGGATTTTTAAATTTTTGAGTTTTATGGAGTTTCGGTTTCTTGATCTTTCAATTTTTCGCCTTCTCGGTTTTTCAGTTTTTCCGTTTTTAAATTTTCCGATTTTTCAGTTTTTGAATTTTTCGATGTTTCGAATTTTCGACTTCTCGGCTTTTTGATTTTCCAATTTTTCGATTTTTCAGTTATTCGATTTTCTGATTTTTCGTAATTTCAGTTCTGGAATTTTTCGATGTTTCGAATTTCCGACTCTCGGCTTTTCGATTTTTAAATTTTAGATTTTGGATTTTTCAATTTTCCGATATTTTAATTTTTCAATTTGTTAAATTTTAGATTTTTCGATTTACTCATTTTTCGAATTTTTAAATTTTTAATTCTTCAGGTTTTTGATTTTTGGGTTAGTCGATTTTTAAAATGTCTTGTTTTTTTCAAGGTTTCGATTTCTCAGTTTTTCAACATTTCAATTTGGGATTTTGCAATTTCCCGATTTTTTGATGATTCGATTGCTCAATCTTTTCGGATTTCGATTTTCGGAATTTCGAAAATTTGAAGAACCAAAAAATTGAAAGTCGAACAAATGAAAAAGTTTAAAAGTGCAATAATTGAAGAATGGAAAATTTCTAAAACTGAAAAAGTGAAAAATTGTTATTACAAATTAAAATTAAGAATCAAAATTGAAAAAACGAAAAACTAAAAAATTTAATACTAAAAAATCGAATAATTGAAAAATGTTCACAAATGTTGTCGTTTCGTCAAATTTTTTACCATCTCTTTTTTTATAATCTGCGTTTTAGTCTGTTTTGCCCCCTTTTGCGACATTTTTTATCGCTTTTTTGTCGCATTTTTTGTATTTGGCGTCTTTTTGTCACCTGTAACGTAATTTTAATCGTTTTTTTGCGAGAAAAAAAGCTTTTTTCTCATCTGTCCAATTTTTAACCATTTTTGTCACATTTTTTATGTATTTTTTAAAATTCTTATTTTGTCGCCTCTTTTTGACATTTTTCAATCGTCTTTTGTCGCTTTTTTATCGCTTTTTTGTTATTTTGTTTTTTGGCGTTTTTTAATACATTTTTTACGATTTTTTTTTGTGACTTTTTGTTATCTTTTTTTGTGACAAAGCAAGCTACAACCTTTTTTTTGTCCGTCTTTTTTATCGCATTTTTTTGTAGTTCTTTTTTTAGAATTTGGTCCCTCTTTTATGGAATTCTTATAATCTATTTTTCTTTTTGTTTTGTTGCTTTTTTATAACTTTTTTTAATCGCAATTTTTGTTCCTTTTTGATCTTTTTTTATGGTGCATTTTTTTTAAATCTTTTACTGGCTTTTTGCAATATAAATATAACACATTTTTTGTATGGACGTCTTTCTTGTTTTTCTGTCGCATTTTTGTGACTTGTTTTTGTTTTGTTTTTTGAACAAAAAGTCACTTTTTTCTGTTGACAAAAAAGTCACAATCTTATTTTTGGTCGCTTTTTTTGTAACTTGTAATTTTTCGATTGTGGCCTATTTCGTATTTTCAACTTTTCGACTTTCGATTTGTCGATCTTTTGGTGTTTCGATTTCTTGATGTTTGGGTGTTTGAATTTTTCGATGTTTCGAATTTTCGACTTCTCGATTTTCCAATTTTTCGCTTTTTCAGTTATTCAATTTTCCAATTTTTCGTAATTTTAGTTTTGGAATTTTTTAATTTTAAATTTTTGAGTTTTTTGGTATTTCGGTGTCTGGGTTTTTCAATTTTTCAGTTTTAAAATTTTTCAAATTTTAAGTTTTTCAATTTTTCGAAATTTCGATTTTTTGATTTTTCAATTTATAGATTTTTCGATTTATCGATTTCTTTTTTCAATTTTAAATTTTTCAATTTTAAATTCATCAATTTTTGTGTTTTTAATCCGATTTTTCGATTTTGGCCTATTTCGTATTTTCAACTTTTCGGCTTTCGATTTTTCGATCTTTTAGTGTTTCGAGTTCTTGATGTTTGAGTTTTTGAATTTTTCGATATTTCGAATTTTCGACTTCTCGATTTCTCGATTTTTCGGTTTTTCGTTTCTTGATTTTTGCGATTTTAAATTTTTGTTTTCTGGGATTTTCGATTTTGCAATTTTTCGAATTTAAAATTTTAGATTTTTCAATTTTCCGATATTTTAATTTTCAACTTCTTAAATTTTAGTTTTTTCGATTTACCCATTTTTCGAATTTTAAATTTTTATTTTTTCACTTTTTTCGAGTTTACGTTCTTTTGAAATTTAGTCGATTTTTTAAATGTCTCGTGTTTTCAAGTTTTTGTCCAATTTCTGGATTTTTCAATTTTTGGATATTGCAATTTCCCGATTTTTTGATGTTTCCATTGCTCAATCTTTTCGGATTTCGATTTTCGGTTTTTTCCAGTTTTTGATTTTTACTTTTTTGGTTTCTCAATATTCCACTGTTTTTCGATTATTCGATGAGGGAAGTTCTGTCGAAATAACTTTTGACTATTTTTTATTTGTGCCCTTTTGTAGTGTTTTTGTGACTTCGATTTTCAAGTTTCTTAGTTTTTAATCTTTCGATTTATTATTTTTCGTTTCTTCAATTTTTCAGTCCTTGATTTCCAATTTTTAGATTTTTCAAAGTTTTATTATAACTTTTGGTTCAAAAAGTTGAAAAATCGAAAATTTGAAAAACCGAAAAAAACGAAAAAAAGTCGGAAAAAAATTGAAAATCTGAAAACTGAATAAACGAAAAATTGCAAACAGAAAAAGTGGAAAAATCGAAAAATCCCAAAAGCATTGAAGAAACGAAAGATTGAAAATTGAAAAACCGAAAATCGAGAAACTTTAAAATCGAAAAAAATTAATGAATCGTCAACATTGGAAAGTCGAAAAATTGTGACATTGAAAGATTAAAAAATTGAAAAATCGAATAAATGAAAAAGTTTTAAAATCCAATAATTGAAAATCGGAAAAATTCTAAAATCGTAAAACGAAAGAGAGATTTTTTTAAATTAATTATTATTGCATATTTAAAGTGAAAACTAGAAAAATCGCAAATTGAAAATTGAAGAAACAAAAAATTAAAAAATCTAAAATTGAAAAATTGGAAACCGTAAAATTGAAAAATCCAATAATTGAACAATTTTAGGTTGAAAAAAGAAAAAATCATCACATTTTAAAACTGACAATTTAAAAAAATTAAAGAAATAAACCGAATCGAAAAATTGAAAAAATGAAAACCTGAAAAATTGAAAATTAAAAATCGAAAAAGTGAAAAATTAAAAAATTGCAATTCGAAGAACTGAAAAGACGAAAAATTAAAACATTGAAAAACTAAAAATCGGGAAACTTAAAAAAATTGAAAGAAACAAAAACGATTCGAATCCAAAAATTGTAGAATCGTGAAAATTTGTAAAATCGAAAAATTGTCGCATTGGAAGATCGAAAAACTGAAAAATTAAGTAGCGACGAACCAAAAAATTAAACATCGAAAAATTGAAAAAAAATCTACAAATTAAAAAAAAAATAATCAAAAAATTGAAAAATCGAATAAATAAAAGTGAATAAATGAAAAATCCAAGAATTGAAAAATTTCACTTTGAAAAAAAAAAGAGAAATCAAAACACTGAAAAACCGAAACGAAAAATTGAAACATAATAAATTGGAAAATAGAAAAATAAAAAATTAGAAACTCATAAAATTGTAAATCAAAAATTGCAAAATTTAAATGTTGAAACTTTGAAAAGTTGGAAAATCCTAAAATTGAAAATTTGAAAATGCAAATTCAAAGAGTTGCATATCGTAAAATTGAAGCACGAAGGAAAATTCAAAAACTATAAATTGAAAAATTGAAGAAACGAAAAAGTAGAAAAATTTAAATTGCAAAGACAAAAATTATAAAACCGGAACACTGAAAAATCGAAAAATTGTAAAAAGAAAATAAAAAACCGAAACGAAATATTGCAAATCGAAAATTTGAAGAAATGACAAATTGAAGAACCGAAAAAATTGAAAAGTCGAATAAATGAAAAAGTTTAAAAATCCAATAATTGAAGAATGGAAAATTTCTAAAATCGTAAAATTGAAAAAGTGAAAAAATTTTAAATTAAAATAATTACAAATTTAAAATGAAAACTAGAAAAATTGAGGATCAAAAATTGAAGAATCGAAAAATTGAAAAAGTGGATTTTATTTTTAAATTAAAATTCTTACAAATTAAAAAAAATCTAGACAAATTGAGAATGGAGACTGATAAAATGTAAAATTGAAAAAACGAAAATTAAAAATTCTAAAAGTGAAAAATCGAAAAAATGAAAAACTATAAAATAGAAAAATTTTCACACTAAAAAAAGAAAAATTATAAAATCAGGACATTGAAATTCGAAAAATTGAAAAAAATAAAGAAAATAAAAACTGAAACGAAAAAGTGCAAATAGAAAAATTGAAGAATCAAAAATTGAAAAATCGAAAAACTGAAAAATTAGAAGTTGAAAACTACTGAAATTGCAAATTATTACAAATTTAAAATAAAAACTAGAAAAATTGAAGAATCGAAAACTGAAAAATCGGGAGACTGATAATAATTGTAAAATGAAAAACTAAAAATTAAAATTCTTAAACCGAAAAATCGAAAATTGAAACTGGGTAATTTAAAATCGAAAAATTTTCACATTAAAAAAAAGAAAAATTGTAAAATCGGACATTGAAAATTTTAAAAAATAAAGAAATAAAAATGAAACGAAAAGTGCAATCAAAATTGAAAATTAAAAGTTTCAAATTCGTGAAATTGCTAATCAAAAATTGCAAAATCTAATTGTGAAGCATTTAAGGTGGAAAATCGAAAACTGAAAATTTGAAAATGCAATCGGAGGAGAAAAATTCAAAAACTGTAAATCGAATAAATGAAGAAACGAAAAATAAAAATTAAAAAACAAACATTAAAATCGAAACACTGAAAATCGAAAAGTGTAAAAATAAAGTAAATAAAAAATTTCAAATCGATAATTTGAAGAAATGATAATGAAAAGTCGAATAAATGAAAGGGTTTAAAATCCAATAATTGAAGAATGAAAAATTCTCAACTCTAATATTGAAAAAAGTGAATTTTTTCTCTTTTGTGGATTTTTTTTATAAAATCTGTGTTTTATCTGTTTTGTCGGCGTTTGCGACATTTTTTGATCGCTTTATGTGTGAACTTTATTTGGCGTCTTTTAGTCACCTTTATATCGTTTTTTTGCAACAAAAAAGCCATAAACTTCTTTTGTCGCCGTTTTTTTTATGGCGCATTTCTTGATTTTTTAATCGTTTTTATTATCTTGTTTTTGTGCACACTTTTCGCATTTTTGTGACTTTTTTGTCGCCTTCTTCATGATACATTTTTGTAACTTTTTTGTCGTTTTATTCAGAATTTCTTTCCCTTTTTGAGGAATTTTTATAATAAAAAATTTTTGTTTGTTTTTTTTTGAAGGTACATTTTTTGTAACTTTTTTGTTTTTTTTTTTGACTTCTTTTTTTCGACAAGCCAAGCCATAGTTTTTTTGTTGCCTTGTTTTCATCGCATTTTTGTTACTGTTTATTTGCCTTTTTTGATGGGGCACTTTTTTAAATCTGTTTTGCCAGTTTTTTGTATTTTTTACCTTTTTTTGTAACTGTTTTTTGCATAATAAATCAAATCAATTGTTTTTTTGTCACAATTTTTTCTGACCTTTTTTATGTTCTCATTTTTTGTAAATTTTTTGTGATCTAAATAAAGGAAAGTTAAAAAAGGGAAAAAAAATGAAAAAAAGACACAAAAAAATCGACAAAAAACAAGTGAAAAAGAAGGAAAAATGGAGAAAAAACACCCCAAAAAGAAGTCCACAAAAAATGTACAAAAAAAAAAAAAAAAAAGAAAAGAGCAACGACAAAAAGAAAAAAAAACAGAAAATGCGAGTTTTTTGTTCCCTTTTTTTCGCATTTTTGTGGCCTTTATTTAATCTCGATTTATTTGTTTATCCCCACCAAAGTTTCCATGACGTCACCTCAAGTTGGTTAAGTAAATCCTGTTTAAAATGTGTAAAATTATTTGCATGTCTGTGTGGTATTTTTTTTTTTAATATGTTGACGTCCCAAAATCAACTATTATAAATTATAATTTTGTGCCTTTTGTTTAAATAAATTAAATAAATAGTTTATTGTAAAGTCCGGACTTGTTTGCTTGTGTTTCAAGGATAAGGTAAGCTTTATCTAAATAGCCTTCAACCAATTAAAAAACAATATTTACGTCTATCATTTAATTTAAAGTTTACTACAATCTGAATATTTAACAATAACAAATATACATCATCAGAAATAATTACACAAATAAACAATAACTTCTCACTCAACTTTTGCACAGATCTCAAGTTTCCATGAGAGAATAAAAGATGAGAATTTAATTCCTAATCGAGATTCATGGTCTCCAACATTTCTAAAAGCCCCATCAAACCTACACTAGAGACGCCTTAAATAAACTTGTACGTAATATATACACAATAATTAAGTTTACATAGGAGTACATAGATCACACAGTGAATACTTAGGCCTGTTTATCACCCATCGACACCTTCGACACCATATAAATCCCCACAATCAGCCCAAAAAGCCCGATGGCACTGCCGAAAATCTCCACGATCAAAATCTTGACAAACAGCGCCGCGTTGGCGGCGTCGGCCAACGCCGCCCCCGACCCCACGATGCCCACTGCAATCCCGCAGAACAAATTGACGAACCCGACGCCCACTCCAGCCCCGAACATGAGATACCCGGCGAGCCAATTGATAGCCTTCAGCTCCTCGTTCCCCACGACTCTCGCATAAGTGAACTCCTCCAGGTACCCAGACAGCACGATAGCGGTAATCAGACCGTAAATGGCCACAGCTTCACAGAAAATGACCGAAATCAAGTTCTTGGTTTTGATTCTGGGGGCTTTCACGCCGCCGCCGATGATGCTGACGCCGGTGGTGTGGATCCCGATCGCGGCCCCCACGACCGAGAGGGCCACAGACAGCCCTATTCCGATGGTGGCCCACATGTAGGGGGACGTGTTCTCGAGGAACCAGCCAAAGCTGATCCTTTCGCCTTTTCCCGTCAAGACGTGGTAAAAGGAGAGGATTGTTATGACCGCGGTTGCGGTTCCGACGAAGGTGTAACCCAATATCGCCCTCATTCTTCGGATCTGGGTGCCGCCCACTGCTATCACGAATTATTAAGACCAGAAATGGGTTAAATTTAATGGTACTTACCTTAATTCTTCTGTTTTATGAAATTTTGTCCAGGTTGGGTGGTGCTGGTGGTTTTAACTTTGAGGCCAAAATCACGAGTCTGCAAGGTAATAATCGAACTCACGTGAGTGCGCTCTTGTGGGGAGAGCCAGTCTAGTGACCACAACACTGGTCACAGATAACCAAATTAATGCGAATTTTGTATCACATTGGTTACTTACATTTTTTCCGTGATTGAATTAGACGTACGAAGAGGGTTTAAAACACTTAAAACGGGCTATAATTAACGTATTGATGAATTATTTCTTGATTTTGGTTCGAATTGACAGCTTGACAGCAACGTCAATACAAGAAGTCATAATTCGGTCGATAAAGTAGGGACCACGCACGGATAGGTTGGCGGTCAGTGGCGTCCATACTGCGAGATTGTGAGGAGTAAATATTTGTTGTAATTGTTGCATTTTTTAAATAAATAAATGCTATAAAAATATCTAGATAATAATTAGTGATAACAGATAGAGATAACGTGCCGAGAGAATGTTGATATCAATAACAGCGTTATGAAATTGTCATTCATAATTGTTATCAACATGTTGTTAACATAAGCTGTAAAATTTTTTAAACAATAAATAATGATAACAGATACAGATAATGTAAATAAGGGAACATATTTGCCAGTAGCGTAACATCGGTTAGGGTAAGCAAGGTTTTTTTAATCACAGACTTAAAAATTATATAAACTGCGTGCTCTGTTACGCCAAAAAAGCAACAAAAATAGCTGAAGAAACAGGAAATAACGCGGCAAAAAATACGGTAAAACTGTGATTATTACTGATTATTATTAGTAAGAGTAAAAAAAAAAGCGAAAAACAATACAAATATGAGACAAAAAAGACGAAAATAGTCACAAAAAAAGAGAGAGGAAAAAACAATACACTGAGGGGACAATAAAAAATGCAACAAAAAAAACGCCAAAGGTAACAAAAAAAGCAAAAAAAAGGCGACAAATAATGTGAGAAAAAATGGCGATCAAGAAAAGCGAAAAAAGTAATCAAAACACTGTAAAAAAGACCCAAAAATAGGACGAAAAAAATTTAGTTATAAAAAGAGGGGTAAAATACACAAAAAAAAAACTACAATAACGGGACAAAACGAATGCGGAAAAAAAAATGATAAAAATAACGATCACGAAAAACGAACCAAAAAAGGAGGAAACAGACAGATTGAAGAGGCAATAAAAAAGTAACAAAAGAAGAGACATGTGCCAGAAAAAACAAGAGAAAGATTGCAAAAAAATATGTATTAAAAAATGGAGATAAAAAAGGCAAAACAAGTTAGTAAAAATAGCGACAAAGAAAAGTGCCAAAAAAGGGACAAAAAGTTAAAAATAGAGTGACAAAAACAAGTGATAAAAAGACCCTAAAAATGCGACAAAAAAAATGTGATTAAAAGGAGGAATTAGAAAAAAGAAAAAAAGACCACAAAAAAAGGATAATTGTAAAGGCGAAAAAAGGCTACTAAAAAACAGCAACAAAACATATGCGGAAAAGATGAGGTGATAAAATCAACGAAAACGAAAAGCATAATAAAAAAGAGAAAAAAAAAAAAACGACACACTGAGGGGACAATAAAAAACACAATAAATTCGGGTATTCAAAATAATAATGCCAAAGAAAAGTCATAAAAATGAAGACAAAGAAAAGTGTCAAAAAGGACACAAAAAAGCAACTACTAAGGGGACAATGAAAAAATAACAAAAATGGAACAGAGGTGACAAAAAAAGCAATAAAAAACGGTCAAAAAAAAACGTGCAACAAAAACGATGCAAAAAATGCAATTAGAAACAGGGAGTAAAAAAAACGAAAAAAAAACACAAAAATAAAGACAAAGAAAAGTGTCAAAAAAGAAAGAAGAAACAATACATCGAGGAGGCAATAAAAATGCAACAAAAAACGCCAGATATTGAGACAAAAAAACGTGAGAAGAAAAAAGGTGAAAAAAATAGCAATAAAGTAGAGCGAAAAAGTGGCACCAAAAAAGGGACTGAGCTGACAAAAAAACTAAAAAAGTGACAAAAATGTTATAAAAGAGATCCCAAAAAATGGGACAAAAAATTGTTGTTAAAAAAGAGGGAGCAAAAAAACAAACAAAAAAAACAAAAATGGGATGGAATAAGAAAAAAAAAAGAGATGGTTAAAATACAGATTACGAAAAACCAAAAAAAAGAGGGGAAAAAGCAACACAGTGAGGGGACACTAAAAAAGAAACAAAAAAAGGGACCTGTGCCAGAAATAACAAAGCAAAGATGTTAAAAAAATATACGTACTCGTATAAGAGAAGGGAGTCAAAAACGGTATAAAAAACCTACAAAAACGAGACAAAAAAAGGTTACTAAAAATAGCGACAAAAATACGACAAAAAACAAGAGAAAAGACAAAGAGTGATAAAAATACCGATAGAGAAAAGTGTCAAAAAAGGGCCAAAAAATAGAAAAAGTGACCAAAACGGTTCTAAAAATGCGACAAAAAGAATGCGATTAAAAAGAGGAAATGGAAAACTGAAAAAAAAACTAGAAAAATACTAGAAGATAAAGACAGGCGAAAAAAGGCTAATAAAAATAGTGACAAAATAAATGCGGAAAAGTGGAGGTAATAAAATCAACGGAAACGAAAAGCAAAAAAAAAAGAGCACACTAAGGGGACAATAAAAAACAGAAAAGTAAAAAGATGACAAAAAATGCATTTAAAAAAAGGGGCGGCGAGAAAAAATGAGCTGATGAAAATAGTACAAAAACAAAAAAGGATGACAAAAAACGGAACAAAAAAAAAACGAAAAAAAGACTCCTAAAAAGGTGACAAAAAGACGCGAGAAAAAAAACGGGTAATCAAAATAGTAATGCCAAAGAAAAGTGAAAAAATAATAAAAATGGAACAGAGGAGACAAAAAAACAAGGAAAAACGGTAAAAAAGCATGCGACAAAATACGACGCTAAAAAATGCAATTAGAAACAGAGAGTAAAAAAAAAAACACAAAAATGGGACGAAATAAAGGGCGAAAAAAGGGGATGTTAAAAACAGCTATAATAAAAAATGTCAAAAAATATGTGAAAAAATTAAAACAAAAAAAAAGTGTCAAAAAAGAGAAAAGAAACAATACACCGAGGGGACAATAAAAATGTGACAAAAAAGCGCCAAAAAAAGCAAAAAAGATGACAAAAAAATTGCATTTAAAAAAAGGGAGTCAAAAAACGGAACAAAAACTATAAAAGCGAGACAAAGAAAAAGTTGCTAGGAGAAAAAAGGTGATAAAAATTGCGACAACGTAGAGTGAAAAAATGGGACTAAAAAAAAATCGACGAAGGTGACAAAAAAAAACTAAAAAAAAAAAGTGACAAAAATGCTATAAAAAAGATCCTGAAAATTGGACAAAAAATTGTGTGATAAAAAAAAAAAAGCAAAAAAAAAAAAAATACAGAAAACGGAACAAAAAACGAAATGCGAAAAAAGGACGATAAAAAATAACGGATCACGAAAAATGAAAAAAAAAAATGAGAAAGAAAAAAAGCAAATACACTAAAAAAGAAACAAAAAAGGGACAAGTGCTAGAAATAACAAAATAAAGACGTCAAAAAATTAAAAATAGGGTTTAAAGAAACGGAGTCAAAGACGGCACAAAAAAACACAAAAAACGAGACAAAATAGCCAAAAAAAGGTTACTAAAAATAACGACAAAGATGTAACAAAAAACAAGAGAAAAAACGAAGAGTTGATAAAAATAGCGACAAAGAAAAGTGTCAAAAACGGGACAAAAAAGTTAAAAAGTGACTAAAAGACGATGAAAAGACCCCAAAAAATGCAATAAAAATAATGTGGGTAAAAGAGGGAGGAGAAAAAGCAAAAAAATACTACAAAGATGGGATAGACAAAGACGAAAAAAGGCTACTAAAAATAACGAAAAAATAAATGCGAAAAAGAGGATATCATAAAGCTAACGAAAATGAAAAGAGAAAAAAAGAAAGTGTGTTGATACTGAGGGGACAATAAAAACGCAATCAAAAAGCGTCAGAGGTGACAAAAAACAAAAAAATGACAAAAAAAAAATATAAAAAGAAGGAATCAAAAAAACGCCAGGACAAAAATGTTTACTAACGAAAAAAAAATGAGATGATAAAAATAGTAACAAAACAGTACAAAAAAGTGCGATTAAAAAAAAAGGGAGTCAAAAAAGCATAAAAAAATTTTAATTACAAAACGACCAATTTTCGACCAATTTTCAACGAAATTTTCGAAATTTCACGAAATACATTTCTTGTAGATTTCGAATCGTAGAAGTCACTCCCGATTTCATTTCTTCGATAACTCCAATGGTTTTTCCAGAACCGTTCTTTGAAAATTACAAACCTATGCAAAATACGACCAATTTTGGAACAATTTTCAACAAAATTTTCGAAATTTCACTAAATACATTTTCTTGTAGATTTCGGGACGTAGAAGTCACTCCCGATTTCATTTCTTCGATAACTAAAATGGTTTTTCGAGAATTTTCTTTTGAAAAGTACAAATCTATGCTAAATACGACCAATTTTGGACCAATTTTCAACGAAATTTTCGAAATTTCAATAAATTCATTTTCTTGTAGATTTCGAGACGTAGAAGTCACTCCCGCTTTCATTTCTTCGATAATTCCAATGGTTTTTCCAGAATCGTGTTTTGAAAATTACAAATCTATGCAAAATACGACCAATTTTGGAACAATTTTCAACAAAATTTTCGAAATTTCACTAAATACATTTTCTTGTAGATTTCAGACCTTAGAAGTCACTCCCGCTTTCATTTCTTCGATAACTCCAATGGTTTTTCCAGAATCGTGCTTTGAAAAGTACAAATCTATGCAAAATACGACCAATTTTCGACCAATTTTCAACGAAATTTTCGAAATTTCACTAAACACTTTTTGTTGTAGATTTCGGGACGTAGAAGTCACTCCCGCTTTCATTTCTTCGATAACTAAAATGGTTTTTCGAGAATTTTCTTTTGAAAAGTACAAATCAATGCTAAATACGACCAATTTTGGACCAATTTTCAATGAAATTTTCGAAATTTCACTATATACATTTTCTTGTAGATTTGGTGTCGTAGAAGTCACTCCCGCTTTCATTTCTTCGATAACTCCAATGGTTTTTCCAGAATCGTCCTTTGAAAATTACAAATCTATGCAAAATACAACCAATTTTCGACCAATTTTCAACGAAATTTTCTAAATTTGACTAAATACATTTTTTTGTAGATTTCGGGACGTAGAAGTCACTGCCGCTTTCATTTTTTCGATAACTCCAATGGTTTTTCCAGAATCGTGCTTTGAAAATTACAAATCTATGCAAAATACGACCAATTTTCGACCAATTTTCAACGAAATTTTCGAAATTTCACTATATACATTTTCTTGTAGATTTGGGGCCGTGGAAGTCACTCCCGCTTTCATTTCTTCGATAACTCCAACGGTTTTTCCAGAATCGTACTTTGAAAATTACAAATTTATGCAAAATACGACCAATTTTCGACCAAAAGAAAAAGTTGCTAGAAGAAAAAATGGGAACAAAAAAACCGACTGAGGTGACAAAAGAAAACTAAAAAAAGTGACAAAAATGCTATAAAAAGATCTCAAAAATTGGACAAAAAATTGTGTGTTAAAAAAAAGAGGGAGGAAAAAACAAAAAAAAAAAATACAAAAATGGACAAAACGAATGCGAAAAAAGGAGATAAAATTAACGATCACGAAAAATGAAAAAAAAAAAAGGAAAACAAGCAATACACTTAAAAAGAAACAAAAAAGGGACAACTGCTAGAAATAACAAAATAAAGACGTCAAAAAAATAAAAAAAATATGCGTTTGAAAAAAACGGGGTCAAAGACGGTACAAAAAAAAACACAAAAAACGAGACAAAAAAGCCAAAAAAGTTACTAAAAATAACGACAAAGATGCAACAAAAAACAAGAGAAAAAACAAAGAGTTAATAAAAATAGCGACAAAGAAAAGTGTCAAAAACGGGACAAAAAAGTTAAAAAGTGACTAAAAGACGACAAAAGGTAAAATAGGGAACAGAAAAAGCAAAAAAGACTACAAAAATGGGATAGACAAAGACGAAAAAAGGCTACTAAAAATAACGAGAAAATAAATGCGAAAAAGAGGAAATCATAAAGATAACGAAAATGAAAAGAGAAAAAAAAAAAAAAAAGAAAAAAGCCATACACTGAGGGGACAATAAAAACGCAATAAAAAAGCGTCAGAGGTGACAAAAACAAAAAAAAAAGACGACAAAAAAATTAAGAAAAGAAGGAATAAAAAAACGTCAAAAAAATACTAAAAACAGGACAAAAATGTTTACTTAAAAAAATAGCAACAAAAACGCAATCAAAATAAAAGCGAAAAAAA
Source organism: Zophobas atratus (assembly GCA_022388445.1). NCBI lineage: Eukaryota > Metazoa > Arthropoda > Insecta > Coleoptera > Tenebrionidae > Zophobas > Zophobas atratus. The sequence goes on from CM039442.1 coordinate 56,440,433, forward strand.
ATGAGATGACAAAAATAGTAACAAAAACGGTACAAAATTAACAAAAACAAAAAAATTGCGATTAAAAAAAGGTGTCAAAAAAACATAAAAAAATTGTAAAAACGGAACAAAAAGGCGAAAAGGCTGTTATAAAATAGTGACAAAACGGTACAAAAACAAAAAATGTTGACAAAAAATACGAAAAAAAAGGTTTTCAAAAAATAGTGACAAAAAAGAGAAAAACGGGTAGGGACAAAAAGGCAACACGAAAAAGGCGAAAAAAAAAGGATTCCAAATATGGCCACAAAAACCGCAAAAAAAAGAATAAGGGGCAAGAAAAGGACAAAAAAATACGGAAAAAGACCATAAAAAACATCAAAAATATGACAAAAAAGGCGTTAAAAATATGATTAAAATGACGATAAAAAAGAGATTGTGAGGATAACTAGAAAAAAAGGGCAAAAAGGAATAGACTTGTCCCCCCAATAATAACGCAACAAAAAAACGAAAGAAGTAAAAAACTGAGTCAAAAAATGACACAAAAACTACAACAACGGGACAAAAAAATATTATAAAAAATTTGCAACAAAAAAATAAAAAAACTTAAAATAGCCAGAAAGAAAAGCCACAAAAATGAGACAAAAGGGGGCAGTAACAAAAAAGGACGACAAAATAACTGCGATTAAAAAATTATTCAAAAAAGCGGCAAAGAAATTTACAAAAACGGGATAAAAATGCTACTAAAAAATAGTGTCAAAAATGCGATAATAAACATAATAAACCACAAATATAAATCCACAATATTTTGAATATTTTCGGTAGGATTTATCTAGAAAAAATTTGAGATGACGTCATCGAGTTCTTGGAGCAGATAAACTATAAATTTTCATTAATGAAAGTGAAAGAGAGGAATATTTCTTTGTCTTGTGTAACATCTTCTTTTAACTTGTATTATATTTAATTATTTAGTACGTGGAAAATTTTGGAAAAAGTTGCCAGTCTTTGTACTATTTTAAATTTGAAAATTACTAAAAATAAAAATGAGTGTCAAAATGTTTCTTCTATTTATATAAATAATATTTTATGCAACCAGGAAACTTATCCAACTTAACCAAAAATAAATTACTTCTGTCCAGACAGTTTATTTTTGTGACAAAAAACCCATATGGCTCGCGACTTGCGAAATTGTCGATGTCACATCCTTTTCATATTTAAATCATTGCTATGTTAAACACGAATAACGTAATTACTCAGGAATTCTCCCGTGCTGATAAAAACTTTAGACCTTGAACCACAGGAAACCCATTAAACCTAATCTGGAGCAGTTTAAAGGAAAATACGTCGGAATTTTTAGTCCCGATTTAGTTGGGATTACCCAAATAAGTTCTTCCTGTTTGCGATAACAAAGCAAAATCACGGCGAATTTTGATTTGTTGCACCCGGCTTCTAGAATAATATAATAATAATAATAATAATATATCAGTCACAATAACGAATTAACTATAAGAAAGCACTTACCTTAGTAGATGAGTCTGATACAGGTACAGCTCATGAGCCATATTCTTGTCGACATTGCCTCGTGCTATAATATTTTCGTAAACTGTTTCCCTAAAAGATCGTTTATCTATTTCTTTAATAAACTGGTGTCGCTTTTCGCCCTTGCAGCACCTAATCAGTGCATTTATTACCAATATAGCGCCATACTGGAGCTCTGCAGCCCCCTTATTTTTAATAAAAACCATAAAATCGGAGATCGTAATCTGGTGGATCGTCTAAAACCGAAAATTTTTATTGACACTCTAGCTTAAGTTCGGTCGTTACTTCTTCTTTCCATTTAGCAAAAGTGGGGTCTCGATGACACAAAATTTTGTGAATGACAGACAAAGCAAATTTTGTTAGTTCGTGATTCTTGGCAGTTTTTGTTATGGCTATAATTTTGTCCAAAAATTTTTGGTTGATGTCCGTGATGTATAGTTTTTGGAAAAGGTGTACTATCGCGATCAAACAAGCCGTGGCTTCTTTTTCGGATAAATCTCTGTTCGTGAAGACGTCCATCACGACGTGGTGTTTTTCAGTTTTTACTAAAATAAACGAGGACGTTGTTGATGTTTTTATTGTGTTGTTTGGTTTAGTTACCAATTTCTTTGATAAATTCTGGATCCACACTCAGTTCGTACAAGTCTTGGAAACTTTTTTCCTTGAAATCGTCATCTATGTGGTCAAAAATTCGATTGGAGAGTAACCCCAACGAATATACAAGTTTCAAAAAGTAGCCGTCTTTGATCTCGCCGAAATTGTCAGCCGAAATGTAGGTGTGCAGAGTTTTCCCGTCGTTGGTACTCACGAGTTTTAATCCGTACATACTTGCTGGCTAAAATCACCTCGTCACCTATATCCGTCACAATAAAAAAATACACACAAGCTGGAAAATCCGGCGAATATCGTCGATGTTCTCCTCCAGAGTTTTCCCCGTGTCGATCTCGTGCAAAATTTTGTCGTTCGAAGCCACATTTTCCACCGAAACTTTCACCAAAGACATTTTAACACTTTTTAGCACGCGCGTCTACCACACGAGGGAAATAAAATGTCGTGCAATAACCTTATCTCGAGTGATAACAAGTTGGGTGTTGTTTAGTTTGATATTGATTATCTTGCAACAAAAAGTAAACGTGATGTAATGTTTATTTTCCTAAACCAAGAAAATACAAAACGAATTACTGTCTTCGGACCGGGTGGATGGGGTGGGTCATGTGGCTCAAGTCCGGCGGGTTCTTCTCAAAGTCGCTGATTTCCTTCATCCCGCCTTCCACGATGGACCACAAGTCGGGGTTTTCGGACTTGTAAGTATCGTACCATTTGGTGACCAAAGGGTACGACGAGAAGTCGAAATTTATGGCTTGGAGGCACATGGTGGCGGTGACTAGTTGGAAGTCGGCGATGGTTACGTTATCTAAACAACTCAAATGTTTTTTTTGTTTTTTGAAAAATTGGTACTGGTGGTACCTGAAGCTGCGTATTTTTTTCCCAGTCGTTGCAAGTACGTGTTGAAGTTGTCCAAAGCGATGTGGACTTTTTTCAAAGATAGGGGGGTTCGAGCGTAGTCGAAAAAAATGGGGGCCATCTGGAACAAAAGGAGTCAAGTTTGGGTACTTTTGGGGGAAGTACGTACGACGTGCTCGGAAATGTAGCGGTAGTACGTGGAGAGGTTGAAGCAGAGTCTGTGGTTGACGACGGCTCGGGTTTTCAAGTCTTTGGGGTAGAGTTTATCGTCTTGACCATATTTGTCTGCCAAATATTGAAGAATAGCGTTGCTGGAACATAAAATTTGACACACGTGTGAACCACATGTTATTGTTCCATAAATAAGACATATGATCAAGAACAATAACGAGAACTGTGTTTGTTTTTTGCACACTGCAAGGTCAGATGTAGGTCCCTGAATTAGCATACCTTTCTCCGAGAAAAAATCCGTCGTCATCTAGCACTGGAATTTCTTTTTGGGGGTTTTTCTACAATGGAAAAATTGTACTAGTGGCTTATATTAAGTGGTATTTACTTTCGCGTAGTCCTCGGTCATGTGTTCCCCTAATCCAAAGTCAACATTTATCAGTTTGTAATCCACATTCAGGGCTTTGAGGCACTGTCTGACTGCCAGCGACGGGGGGCCGTCAGATACGGAGTATAAAGTGAGCGGCATTGTGAGACTAAAACTAGATAAAAATAGAATGATTTGGGTTTTAATGTAGACTCTAATTATTGTAGAAAGCGAAATATGAAATTATTAATGATAATAATTATGTCTGGACTACCTACAAAAAAATCTATTGAAGTTTTGATTTCGTTGGTAGCGGGCTAATTAATTTTCAAACTGAAATGTTTAAAATAACGTGAAAGTTTCTATGAATACTCACATATATGTATTATTGTGCGACGAATAAACACAAGAACGATTCGAGCAGAACTAGAAATGTTGTTGAAGACAAGATAGTATACAATGTGAAAGGAGTTCAAGGTCGTTACGGTACTTATGTGGGAGCATTTATTTTGTGTAGTTATGGATATGCAACCAGTTATACATCTGGAGCTCTAAATTCCGCTTCGTGTTGCTGTTGTTCCACTGGCATTTTTACTCTTCATCTTTTGACATCTGTCAAGCAAATTTTAGGTGAAATTTGTAAAAGTATGACGTCATCAGTGATTGTTATAAATGAAACGCTATGATTTTGATCGTATTATTTGATAATCGTCGCCTGAGAACTTGTTTGATGTACAGAACCAGAAGGCGTTCAGGCCAATGTCGACTCTAAGCGTTCAGAATTTCTGCGGGAACACTAGTGGAACAGTAATCATCGGGAGAATGCAAAAAATGAAAAATTGAAAAAAAAACAAATTGAAAAGTTATCAAAACTGAGACTGAAAATCGAAAAATCGAGAAATTGATAGTCCAAAATTTAAACATGTATTTGAAAAATCGGAAAATTGAACAATTGAAACATTGAAAAATTCAATACCTGGGACATCGAGAAATTGAAAAATCAAGGGATCGAGAACTAAAGGAGTCTAAAAATCGAGAAGTCGAAAAACTGAGAATCCGAAATAGGCCAAAATCGAAAAATCGAACAGTTAAAAACTGAAAATTTGGCAAATCGAAAAATCTAAAATTTAAAACATTGAAAAATTGAAATATCGAAAAATTGAAAAATCAAGAAATCGAAACTCCAAAATTTTAAAACTGAGAAATCACATAACTAAAAAATCGAAAAATCGAAAATCCGCAAAGTAAAAAATCAAAAAAACGAGAAATCAAAAAATCGAAACGTCGCAAAATACAAAAACTGATAAATCGAGAAATCAAAAAATCAAAGGATCGACGAATAGAGGAGTCGAAAAGTCGAAGAGTCGAAAAATAGGCCAAAATCGAAAAATGGAAAAGTTATAAATTGAAAAATTGATAAATCGAGATATTGAACATTTAAAAATTCGGAAAAGAAGAAGAAGAATTGAAAGCTCGAGAAAACGAAATATCCGTTGATAAATTAAAATATCGAAAATTTGAAAAATTAAGAAATCTAAGTATAAAACAGTCGAAAAATTGAAAAATCTGAAGTTAAAAACGAAAAATTAAAAATTCAAAATGTACACAATCAAGAAATTAAAAAATCCAGAAGTCAAGAACTCGGAAAGTCGAAGTCAAAATACTGAAATATTGAAAAATTCAAAAATACAAGAAATATTAAAGACTCGGAAAATTGAAACATTCCAAAACTGAAAGAAATACCAAAAATTGAGAAAGTAAAAAATCCAAAAATCGAACTATTTTGAAAATGATAAATTGGAAAATCGAAAATTTGAAAATTCCAAAAATTGAAAAATTGAAATATAGAGGAATTGAAAAGTCGAGAAATCAAAATTGAAAAACCAAAGTATTGAAAAGTTGAAAAATTGAGAAATTGAACAATAAAAAAATCGAAATGTCCGAATCTCGATAAATCGAGACATCAAAAATTTGAAAAATCCGACATTTGAAAATTCGGAAAAGAAGAAGAAGAATTGAAAGCTCGAGAAAACGAAAAATTCAGAATTTGAAAAGTTGAAAAATTAAAATATCGAAAGTTGAAAACGAAAAACTGAAAATTCAAAATGTACAAAATTGAGGAATCAAAAAATCCAAAAGTCGAAGCCAAAATACTGAAATATCTCAAAACTGAAATATTGAAAAATTCAAAAAATATAACAAAAATTGAAGAATCGAAAAATTGAAACTATTTTAAAAATGATAAATTGGAAAATCGAAAATTTGAATATTCGAAAACTGATAAATTGAAATATAGAAGAACTGAAAAGTCGAAAAATCAAAAAATGTAGATTTATAAAAATTGAAAAATTAAAGTATCGAAAAGTTGAAAAATTGAGAAATTAAACAATAAAAAAATCCAAATGTCCAAATCTCGATAAATCGCAACATCCAAATTTTGAAAAATTGGACATTTAAAAATTCGGAAAAGAAGAAGAAGAATTGAAAGCTCGAGAAAACGAAAAATCCAAAATTTTAAAAGTTGAAAAATTAAAATACCGAAAAAGTTGAAAAGTTGAGAAATTTAAGTATAAAACAGTCGAAAAATTGGAAAATCTGAAGTTAAAAACGAAAAATTGAAAATTCAAAATATAGGGGAACTCAATAGTCGAGAAATCAAAAAATCTAAATTTATAAAAATTGAAGAATTAAAGTATCGAAAAGTTGAAAAATTGAGAAATCTAAGATAAAACAGTCGAAAAATTGAAAAATCTAAGTTAAAAACAAAAAACTGAAAATTCAAAATGTACAAAATCGAGGAATCAAAAAATCCAGAAGTCAAAAAATCGAAAAGTCGAAGAATCAAAACACTGAAATATCGAAAAATTAAAAAATATAAGAAAAATTGAAAAATCGAAAAATTGAAACATTCCAAAACTGGAAGAAATATCCAAAAATTGAGAAAGTAACAAATGGAAAAATTGAAATGTTTTAAAAATGAAAAATTTAAAAATTTGGAAAATTGAAAAATTGAAATAGAGAAGAACTGAAGAGTCGAAAAATCAAAAATCTAGATTTATAAAAATTGAAAAAATTAAAGTATCGAAAAGCTGAAAAATTGAGAAATCGAAATATTAAACAGAAAATCCAAAAATTAATAAAACCAGAAGTCGAAAAATCGAAAAATCCAAGAACCGAAATACTGAAAAACTGAAGAATTGAAAAATTCAAAAATCCCAGAATTGAAAGAATTCCAAAAATTGAGAAATTAAAAATGTGAAAAATTTGGAAATCAAAAAAGCAAAAAAATTTCGAAAAAGCGAAAACTTCAAAAACTGAAGAACTGAAAAGTCGAAAAATTGAAGAATTGAAAGTATGAAACGTCAAGATTGAGAAAAATTGAACAATAAAAATATTTCAAAATAGTAAAAGTGAAGAGAAGAAATATTGAGAAACCGTAAAAACTAAAACATCGGCAAACTGAGAAATCGAAGATAAAAAAAATCAAGAAATCAAAAGTTTGAGGAATGAAAAACTGAAGAATCGAAAAATTCAAAAATTCCAGAATTGAAAGAAATTTAAAAATTGAGAAATTCAAAATGTGAAAAATTTAGAAATCGAAAAAGCAAGAAAGCAATTTCGAAAAATCGAGAACTTCAAAAACTGAAAAGCTGAAAAGTCGAAAAATTGAATACATTTTTAAAATTTCCAGAAGTTGCAGGTTTTCTAAATGTTATACTTGTAAAAATATCAGTCTTTGGACATGCCAGAATTCAACATTTTCCGCAGTTTTTAAGATTTTTAGGACTTTTTTCACACTTTCTAGATATTTCCAGATTTTCTAAAATCAATATTTAAATTTTTAAAATATTTGGAATCTCTGGAATTTTTAGAATATCTGAGATGTATAAGATAATAATGAGGGTATTCAAGACCTCTAATACTTGTAAGATTTATAAAAATTAAAGAAAACATTCTTCAGATTTTTACAATTTTTATTAGATTTTTAGGATTTTTGTTTTGTTTAGTCTTTGGAATCTTTAAATTTTTTGTCGGATTAAGAGTTCATCTGTTTTTTTGCAAATTATAGAATCTTTGAAATATTTGGAACAGAATTTTAACAACCTTTTTGAGTCCTTAGAGTATTTAGAATCTTTAGAGTTTTCAGAGTCCTTAACAGTCTTTGGAGATTTTGGATACTTCAGAATTACTAGAAATTTTATAAAGTTTGGAATTTTTATAATTTCTAGGAACATTAATACTTCCAAGATCTTTACAGTTTTTAAGATTTGGTTGGATCTTTTTTATATTTAGAACATTAGAACTTTAGTTTATTTAGCATTTTTGGTGTCTTTACAGTTCGCAAATTCTAGTGTATGAAAACTTTAAGATTTTTAGAATGTACCGAGTCTTTAGAATTTTTGAAAGCTTTAAACCTTTTAAATAAATATTTCAAACATTTGGAAACTTTGGAATTTTTAGAATATCTACAATCTTAAGATTGTGTAAACTTTTGAAATTTTGGGATTTAATTTTTCTTTTCTTTTAATTTTTGGGAATTTTCGTAATTTGCAAAATTTTTCAGATTTTCTGAAGTACACAAAATGACAGAATTTCCACATATATTTTCCAAAATTTCTAAAATTATCACGCTCCAGTTATACCAGAATTTCGAAATTCAACCTTTTCCAATATTTTCAAGATTTCTAGGTCTACCACGTTTTTCCCACACTTTCTAAATTTTTTCAGATTTTCTAAAACGTATAGGTCTCAAAAATTTAGTGTTCTTGGAATCTCTGGAATCTTTACAGTCTCCAAGATTTACGAGATGATAATTGGGGTGTTCAAGGCCTTCAGTGCTTTTAGGATTCATAAAAATTAAAGAAAACATTTTTCCGATCTTTACGATTTTTAGGTCTTTGAGATTTTTGTTTTCTTTAAACTCTTCGGAATTGTTAAAATCTTTGGCATTTTAAGAGTTAACGCGTTTTTACAAGTTTTAGAATCTTTGGCATTTTGGAATTTCGCCAGAATCTTAGTACTCGAAACAGAATTTTAGCTTTTGACCCCTTACAGTCCTTAGAGTCTTTACACCCTTTAGAGCTCTCTCAATCTATGGAAACTGTGAACACTTTGGGAATTACTAGGAGTTTTATAAAGTCTAAAATTTCTGCAATTTCTAGGATCACTAGTACCTCAGGTTCTTTAAAATTTTTAAGATTTTGTTGGATCTTTTTTATATTTAGAAGCTTTTATACTTTTTGAATCTTTCAAACCACTGGAAACTTTGGAATGTTTAGAATCTCTAGAATCTATAATCTTTAGAGCTTTTAGATTTTCATTATTTTTAGATACTTCAATATTTCTAGAATTATAAATGTTTCTAGATCTTTGAAATGTCTTGAGAATTGCCGGATTCTCTACCTTTTTTTTTAATTTCTTTGAAATTCCTGCAATCCGTGCAGTTCTTTTTGGCATTCTTGAAAGCCTTAAAACCCTTGAAAGTGTTAGAATATTTGTGACTTTCACAACATTTGGAATCTTTACACAAATTCGGTCAAAATTTTAGAATTTCTGTAATTTCTAGAATTAACATTGTGCATATTTTACATTTATTCGGCAAAATTATTGTAAGATGCCGCCATCGATTTTTATCAGACAAATTTTGATTAGAATTTTACTATCTACACGATATTCCTAATGTAATTACAAAAATTGACACAAACGACGTCATGAAACGTCAATTTTCGGGAAAATGGAGTGAGCCGTTGCCGATTTAGGCAATAAAATAAATTGACCCATTCATTAATTTTTATGAGTCACCCTGTATAAGAAATTTAGAAAAATAAGCTTTATCAAATAATGCAATGAAAATTATACCTTCCTAATTAAAAAAGCATTGATGACATCATAACTTTACAAATTTGGCTTCAAATTTTTTTGATAAATGTCAAAAGATGGACAGTAAAATAAAAAGCTTGACATGTTTTTGCACTTTTATGAATTTTGTGCATTTCTTTATCATAACCCTGTATATTATTGACTGTTGTATTATTGACGTGCTAGTTACCAAAGATAATTGTTCAGTAAACAGACTGCTGTCAAATTTTGACAATTTAATTTTTCAGTTTCTTTGAATTTAGCCATTTAGCGTCATAGCTAATAAACGCAGATATGTATGTTAGTCCAGGTGAACTGATTGTTTTAGCTTTTATTTGTTATTTTGGATATCATTTCTTACGAAGAATGTAAAGCACAGTTTGAAAACATGGCTTTGTTACGTTGTATTAAGATAAATTTTGGTTTTCAAGTGCAAGTAAAAGGGCGTCAAGGTAATAGTAGTATTTTACTATTGTGTGAAAATCTGCCAACCATTATTAATGTTTTTAATTTTCTGTTTCTCTTAAAACTGATTTTACTTTTAGCTACTTCTCCCACTGGTTCTTAATGTAAATAGTCTTCATAAATTTGTACACATTTTGGAGTTTTTGACTTTTATGATTTAATTATCGAATATTCAGAGGAAGATTTTAAAATATAATATTTGGCACTGGAAAATATATTTATTTTAAGAATTTGGGACTGATCATATAGAAGGAATTTTGTAAAGACAAATTTAGAAGGAAGATTTAGAAATGTTTACTTATTTGTATGAGGGAGGATTTATGTGTAAACCATGTGGAAGTAATTTTTAAATTTGATTCATTTACATAATGTAAATTGAGTAATAAATGGAGAATAGATTAATTTTTCTTTTTCTCTAATCCTATTTTCCCTGATTTGCTCCACCAATTTTACTACTTCTGATGCTCATCTACTACGAAGAAGTAACCCGTTTCGACCATCTGTTAGTTTTTTCGATTTCTCCTTTTTTTTTGATTTTTCAGTTCTTCAGTATTTCTATTTTTCAAATTTTCAAATTTTGACGTTGCTAAATTTTCAATTTTCCGATTTCTCAATTTATCTACTTTTGATTTTCAGTTCTTCCATTCTTGGATTTTTCGTTTGTTTGACTTTGCTTTTTTGGTTTTTCGATTTCTCAATATACCAATTTTTTAATTTCTGAATTTTTGGATATTTTTTTCAGTTTTGGTATTTTCCAATATTTTCATTTTTTGACTTCCGGATTTTCTGATTTTTCGATTTTTTATTTCCGATATTTCAATTTTTTGAGATCTTGATTTATCGAGATTCGGATGTTTCGATGTTTTGATTGTTCAATCTCTCGAATTCGATCAATTTTTCCATTTTTAACTGTTCGAATTTTCGATTTTGGCCTATTTTGGTTTTCGCAATTTTTCGACTTTTCGACTCCTCGATTTTTCGATCTTGTGATTTTTAGATTTTTCGATGTCCCAGTTTTTTGAATTTTTCGTTGTTTCAATTAATAAATTTTTGAGTTTCGTTTTCTTGATTTGCTGATTTTTCAGTTTTCGATTTTTAAATTTTAGATTTTCGAATTTTTGTTTTTTCAATTTTACGATGTTTTAATTTTTCAATGTTTTAAAATTTGATTTTTCTATTTTTCAGTTTTCAATATTTTAAAATTTTTCAAATTTTGACGTTTCTGAATTTTCAGTTTTCCCATTTTTCAATGAATCTGTTTTTTGATTTTTCCATTTCTCAACTTACGAAAGTTTCGATTTTTTAGTTCTTCAGTTCTTCAATGTTGCGATTTTTTAAGTTTGCAATTTTTCGAATTTGCTTTTTCGATTTCCTAATTTTTGGATATTTCGTTCAATTTTGTGAATTTTCAGTTTTTCGAATCCTCAATTTTTCTTCTATTTTTCAATTTTTCGATATTTCTATTTTGGGAATTTTTAGTATTTCGACTTTTCGATTTTTCGAGTTCTAGATTTTTCCATTTCTCGATTTTTACTTTTTGGTTTCTAAAATTTTAGGTTTTTTGATTTGTCGAGTTTTCAATTAATTCTTCTATATTTTAATTTTTCAATTTTCCGAATTTTTAAATTTTCGATTTTTCAATTTTTTGAAATCTCGGTTTATCGAAACTCGATTGTTTAGATGCTTTAATTGTTCAATCTCTCGATTTATCGATTTTTCCATTAATAATTTTTCGATTTTGGCCCATTTCGGTTTCTCAATTTTCCTATTTTTCTATTTTTCGACTTTTCGACTCCTCGATTTCTGGCCCTTTTGATTTTTCGATTTTTTACTTTTCGGTTTTTCGATTTTTTAATTATCCGATCTTTAAATTTTTGAGTTTCGTTTCCTTGATTTGTTGATTTATCAGTTTTTCGATTTTTACATTTTAGATTTTCGAATTTTTATTTTTTTGATTTTTTCATGTTTGGATTTTTCCATTTTTTTCAATGTTACGATATTTTAATTTTTCAATGTTTAAATTTTCGATTTTTGAATTATCCGATTTTAAAATTTTTGAGTTTCGTTTCCTTAATTTGTTGATATTTCAGTTTTTCGATTTTTAAATTTTAGATATTCGAATTTTTATGTTTTTGATTTTTTGATGTTTCCATTTCTCCATTATTCAATTTTACGAGATTTTAATTTTTCAATGTTTTAAATTTTCGATTTTTGGATTTTTCAATTTTCAATATTTTTTAATTTTTCTGAATTTTCAGTCTTCCGATTATTCAGTTAATCTATTTTTTGATTTTGCCATTTTTCGACTTTTCAAAGTTTCGATTTTTCAGTTCTTCAGTTCTTCAATGATTCGATTTTTTAGGTTTTTGAACTTTCAATTCTTCGATTTTTTAACTTTGCAGTTTTTCGACTTTGCTTTTTTGATTTTTCAATTCCCCAATTTTTCAATTTTTTAATTTCCCAATTTTTGGATATTTCGTTCAATTTTGTGATTTTTCAGTTTTTCGATTTTTCAACTTTTTGAAGTTTCGATTTATCGAGATTCGAATGTTTCGATGTTTTGATTGTTCTATCTTTTCATTTATCAATTTTTACATTTTTGAATATTCGATTTTTCGATTTTGGCCTATTTCAGTTTCTTAGTTTTTCTATTTTTCGACTTTTCAGATTTTTCAATTTTTTGAGATCTCGTTGTTTTGATTATTCAATCTCTCGATTTATCAATTTTTCTATTTTTAACTTTTCGATTTTTCGATTTGGTCTATTTCGATTTTCGAATTTTTCTATTTTTCAACTTCTCGATCTTGTGATTTTTTCATGTATCAGTTGAATCTTTCAATTCTTCTATTTGTCGGTTTTTCGATTTTTTTACTTTTCGGGTTTTCGATGTTTCGTTTTTTTGAATTATCCGATTTTTCAATTTTTCAATTTTTTAAATTTTCGAGTTTCGTTTTCTTGAGTTGTTGATTTTTCAGTTTATTCGATTTTTAAATTTTAGATTTTCAAATTTTTTATTTTTTGATTTTTTAATGTTTGGATTTCTCCATTTTCCAATTTTACAATATTTTAATTTTTCAATGTTTCAAATTTTGGATTTTTAGATTTTTCAAGTTTTCTGCTCTTCAATATTCTTTTATTTTTCAAATTTTGATGTTTCTGAATTTTTTTTTACTTTATGGATTTTCAATTTTTTGTTTTTTAAACTTTAGGTTTTTCAATTTTTCGGCTGTTTTATACTTCGATTTCTCAATTTTTCAACTTTTCTATATTTTAACTGTTCAATTTTACAATTTTAGGTTTTTTGATTTGTCGAGTTTTCAATTCTTCTATATTTTAATTTTTTAAATTTTCCGAATTTTTAAATTTTCGATTTTTCAATTTTTTTGAAATCTCGATTTGTCGAAATTCGAATGTTTTATGTTTTAATTTTTCAATCTCTCGATTTATCAATTTTTTCCATTTTAATTTTTCGATTTTGGTTCATTTCGGTTTCTCAATTTTTCGACTTTTCGACTCTGGATTTCTCGATCTTTTGATTTTTCGATTTCTTACTTTTCGGTTTTTTCGATTTTTTAATTATCCGATTTTAAATTTTTGAGTTTCGTTTTCTTGATTCGTTGATTTATCAGTTTTTCGATTTTTAAATTTTAGATTTTTGAATTTTTATTTTTTTTGATTTTTTGATGTTTTGATTTCTCCATTATTCAATGTTACGATATTTTAATTTTCGATGTTTTAAATTTTCGATTTTCCGATGTTTCGATTTTTGAATTATCCGATTTAAAATTTTTGAGTTTCATTTCCTTAATTTGTTGATATTTCAGTTTTTCGATTTTTAAATTTTAGATTTTCGAATTCTTATGTTTCTGATTTTTTGATATTTCGGTTTCTCCATTTGTTTTTCTTCCAATGTTTTAAATTTTCGATTTTTGGATTTTTCAATTTTCAATATTTTTTAATTTTTCTGAATTTTCAGTCTTCCGATTATTCAGTTAATCTATTTTTTGATTTTGCCATTTTTCGACTTTCCAAAGTTTCGATTTTTCAGTTCTTCAGTTCTTCAATTCTTCGAGTTTTTAAATTAGCAATTTTTCGATTTTGCTTTTTGATTTTTCAATTTCCCAAATTTTTTTCTAATTTTTAATTTCCCAATTTTTGGATATTTCGTTCAATTTTGTGATTTTTCAGTTTTTCGATTTTTCAATTTTTGAAGTCTCGATTTATCGAGATTCGAATGTTTCGATGTTTTGATTGTTCAGTTTTTTGATTTATCAATTTTTCCATTTTTGACTATTCGATTTTTCGATTTTGGCCTACTTCATTTTCTTAGTTTTTCTATTTTTCGACTTTTCGACTCCTCGATTTCACGATCTTTTGATTTTTCGATATTTCAGTTTTTGAATTTTTTGGATTTGTCGGTTTTTCGATTCTTTTTCTTTTCCGCTTTCCCGATTTTTCAAATTTCTAATTTTTTAAATTTTCGAACTTCGTTTGGTCGATTTGTTGATTTCTCAGTTTTTTCGATTTTTAAATTCTAGATTTTCGAATTTTTATCTATTTGAATTTAATTTTTTAATTTTTAAAATTTTGACGTTTCTGAATTTCCAGTTTTCCAATTTCTCATTAAATCAATTTTTTGATTTTTCTGTTTCTTGACTTCAGTTTCGATTTTTCAGTTCTTCAGTTCTTCAATTTTTCAATTGTTTAGATTTTTTATTTATCAATTTTTCGATTTTTTAATTTCCTCATTTTTGGAAATTTTGTTCAATTTTGTGATTATTCAGTTTTTCGATTCTTCAATTTCTCCTCTATTTTTTAATTTTTCGGTATTTCAGTTTTGGGATTTTTTAGTAGGTATTAGAGTCGACATTGGCTTGAGCGCGCTCGGGTCTGTGGATCAAACTAGTTCTCAGGCGACAATTTATTCATAGTGTTACCTATTTTCTCATGCTTAACAAAAATCAAAGAAAAGAAAATTTCCAAGTTTTCCACTTTTCCACCGGTTTAATATTTCTCGTAAACTTCCTAAGGATTTATTCAAACGATTTAAACATCTCCACAAACAAGAAATGTCCGCTCCTAAATTCAAATTTACATTTCGAGCGTCGCTAGCAATTAAAGTACAATATTTTCCTCGATAACGAAAACATAGCGTCGCAAAGCTGCCGGAATAGCAAACAGTAGACGAAAATATTCCCATCGAGTCTCGCATTAATCAGATTTAACTCGTACGATGTGGGATAAACGGCGACAAAATTTTATTCTTTTTACTTCAACGTGACGGAATTACCACCTTACACAATTTTCGAAATCGTCGTGGACTGCGGGCTTTCGAGTATTACGGCGGGAATTTAATTTATAAACATTAAAATTCCTGGCGGAATTGTACTGGAATAAAACTGTGTCAGCTACTACGTTTTAAGGTTATGTATTTTTTAAAATTGATGACGCGATTGTGTGACCGCTGTGCGCAACTGACACTAAATTGGGTGCTGCGTTACGGGGAAATAAATTTCTGGGGAAGTGTTAAACATTTATTATCGATAACGTCTTATACAATACAAAAGCAGGTTTTTACAGAAATTAACAATAAATAGGGACTGGATGATGCTACGGCTATTCTGGGTGTTGTTAGCGGTATTTACAGAGCTCTATCTCCGGAAGAAGTAGGGGTCAAAGTGCTCGTAGTAGTTGTAGTAACCTGGAAAAAAATTTGAGTCAATTTCATAGATATACTGATTTTGTTGTTCCAGTCACCATTAGTAGATTGTCAAAGTGTCAGTGTTCCTACCTGTCATTTCGTCAGTCTATAATCTCTTTGGTCCGTCTGGTCCCGCCCGATACATAACAGATTGCAAGAAAGCAGGAGATGGATACAAAGGTCTTCTAGGTCTACTACTATATTTACTACGTGGAGGTCGTCTCAAGGACCCTTTAAGTGACGACGCCTGGGCTTTATCCAGGTAAGCGTGATACTGCACAGACTGCGGATACGGAGGCGACGAATCAACATTACCAAAACCGTTCTGCCTGGGAAAAACCTGGGGTCCAAGCTCCGCCAAGTACTTCAAATCAGTCCCCGCCCCCGGGTTCTGAAACGCCCCGTACTGCACCCCGTCCACGGGTTTCATCGCCGGCAGCGACACCGAAAGCGCCGGGAAATTCGCATTGGGTTGCTCAGACAACGCCCCTCCGAAATAATTGAACCTATCAGAATTGGCCAAGAACGACGTGCCGTCAAAACCCACGTTCGAGAACGACGAAAGCGGCCTGACTTCGTCGTATTTGATAGGGGCGGGCTTTGGAGGCTCGGACGCGGGCGTGGTTTGCGGAGCTTGCGTGGCGGCAGCCCCTTTGGACTCGGACGCATACTCCGCCCCGTTCAGAAAAGGCGGGGCTTCCTCGAAAAGGCTGGTTTTAGGGCTGTCGTTGGACGAGGAGGAGTATTCGTGACTATCTACGTGACTAGAGTCGTGGTAGTCTTCGTGACTAGAGGGATGGTGGTAGTCTTCGTGACTAGAGGGATGATGGTCATCATCGTGGGTATAATGGTGGTGGTCGTCACCGAAAGGGGCGGGATGTCCGGGTTTAAGAGAAGTGGAGGCGGAGAAGAATTTCCCGATGATTTCGCCCCAACCTGGCCCTTTGTGGTCGATGTGCTTGAAGTCGGGGACTTTGTGCTCGACGGGGAGGTGCTCGGAGTGCTCGTGGGTGGGGATTTTACTTTTAGCTACTTCTCCCACTGGTTATTAATCTAGTCTTCATAAATTTGTACACATTTTGGAGTTTTTGACTTTTATGATTTGGATGTCGAATATTCAGAGGAAGATTCTAAAATATAATATTTGGAACTGGAAAATGTATTTTTTTAAGAATTTGATATTGATCATACAGAAGGAATTTTGTAAAGACAAATTTAGAAGGGAGGTTTAGAAGTGTTTACTTATTTGTGTGAAAGGGGGATTTATGTGTAAACCATGTAGAAGTAATTTTTAAATCTGATTTATTTACATAATGTAAATTGAATAATAAGTGGAGAATAGATTCATTTTGCGTTTTTGTAATTTATTTTTTCATTTTTCTTTTTCTCTAATTTTGTTTTTTCCTGATTTGCTCTACCAGTTTTACTACTTCTGATGCACATCTACTACGAAGAACTAACCCATTTCGACCATTTGGTCGGACTTTCAACGAATATAGGAACAAAACTGACAAAATTTATATTTCAAATTGTATTATCAAACTGTAGATATCTCAATTTTTCAATATTTCAATTTTTTCACTCTTCAAATTTTCGATTTCTCGATTTTTCAATTTTTGTCCGCTTCAATTTTACGATTTTTAAATGTTTCGATTTTAGAATTTTTCAAATTTTGACATTTATCATTTTTTGTTTTCAGATTTCTGACCTAATAATTTTTTTATTTTCCCATTTCTCGACTTCTCAGGGTTTCGATTTTTTTCAGTTCTTCAATTTTTCGATTTTTCAAGTTCTTTGATTTTTCAATTTTTCGATTTTTTAAGCTTAGGATTTTTCAACTTTGCTTTTTTAGTTTTTCGATTTCTCACTTTTCCAATTTTTTAAATTCTCAATTTTTTTGATATTTCTTTCAGTTTTGGGATTTTTCAAATTTCGATTATATCGGCTTTTGATTTTGACCTAAAGTATTTCGGTTTCTCAGTTTTTCGATTTTTGAACTTCTCAACTTTTCGACTTCTCTTATTTTTCGATTTCTCGATGTCTCGGTTTTTGCATTTTTCGATGTTTCGAGTTTTGGATTTCTCAGTTTTTCGATTTTTTACTTTTGGGCTTTTCAATTTTTTGATGTTTCGATTTTTCAGTTATCCGGTTTTTCAATTTCTCAATTTTTTAAATTCTGGAGTTCGATTTATCGATTTGTCGATTTTTCAGTTTTTCGATTTTTAATTTCTAGATTTTCGAATTTTTATTTTTTGATTTTTTGATGTTTGGATTTCGCGATTTTTCAATTTTGCGATGTTTTAATTGTTAGAATTTTCGATTTCTCGTTTTTTTGATTTTTCAATTTTTCAAATTTTGACGTTGCCAAATTTTCAGTTTTCCGATTTCTCAATTAATCTACTTTTGATTTGCAGTTCTTCCATTCTTGGATTTTTCGATTTTTTGACTTTGCTTTTTTGGTTTTTCGATTTCTCAATTTTGCAATTTTTTAATTTCTCAACTTTTGGATATTTCTTTCAGTTGTGGTGTTTTCCAATATTTTGATTTTTCGATTTCCGGATTTTCTGATTTTTCGATTTTTTATTTTTGGGATTTTCAGTTTTTTGTTTTTTATACGACTGTTTTGTATTTTGATTTCTCAATTTTTCAATTTTTGAGATCTTGATTTATCGAGATTCGGATGTTTCGATGTTTTGATTGTTCAATCTCTCGAATTTGATCAAATTTTCCATTTTTTTAAACTTTTTCAATTTTGCGATTTTTCGACTTCTCGACTTTTCGACTCCTCGATTTTTCGATCTTGTGATTTTTAGATTTTTCGATGTCTCAATTTTTGAATTTTTCATTGTTTAAATTAATACATTTTTGAGTTTCGTTTTCTTGATTTGCTGATTTTTCAGTTTTCGATTTTTAAATTTTAGATTTTCGAATTTTTGTTTTTTCAATTTTACGATGTTTTAATTTTTCAATGTTTTAAAATTTGCTTTTTCGATTTTTCAGTTTTCAATATTTTAAAATTTTTCAAATTTTGGCGTTTCTGAATTTTCAGTTTTCCCATTTTTCAATTAATCTATTTTTTGATTTTTCCATTTCTCAACTTCCCAAAGTTTCGATTTTTTAGTTCTTCAGTTCTTCAATGTTTCGATTTTTTAAGTTTGCAATTTTTCGAATTTGCTTTTTCGATTTCTAATTTTTGGATATTTCGTTCAATTTTGTGAGTTTTCAGTTTTTCGAATCCTCAATTTTTCTTCCATTTTTTAATTTTTCGATATTTCTATTTTGGGAATTTTTAGTATTTCGACTTTTCGATTTTTCGAGTTCTAGATTTTTCCATTTCTCGATTTTTACTTTTTGGTTTCTAAAATTTTAGGTTTTTTGATTTGTCGAGTTTTCAATTCTTCTATATTTTAATTTTTCAATTTTCCGAATTTTTAAATTTTCGATTTTTCAATTTTTTGAAATCTCGGTTTATCGAAACTCGATTGTTTAGATGTTTTAATTGTTCAATCTCTCGATTTATCAATTTTTCCGTTAATAATTTTTTGATTTTGGCCCATTTCGGTTTCTCAATTTTTCGATTTTTCTATTTTTCGACTTTTCGACTCCTCGATTTCTCGACCTTTTTTCGATTTTTTACTTTTCGGTTTTTCGATTTTTTAATTATCCGATTTTTAAATTTTTGAGTTTCGTCTCCTTGATTTGTTGATTTATCAGTTTTTCGATTTTTAAATTTTAGATTTTCGAATTTTTTTTTTTGATTTTCTTGATGTTTCGATTTTACGACATTTTAATTTTTCAATGTTTTAAATTTTCGATTTTTCGATTTTTCAATTTTCAACATTTTTTAATTTTTCTGAATTTTCAGTCTTCCGATTATTCAGTTAATCTATTTTTTGATTTTGCCATTTTTCGACTTTCCAAAGTTTCGATTTTTTAGTTCTTCAGTTCTTCAATTATCCGATTTTGCTTTTTTGATTTTTCAATTTACCAATTTTTTAATTTCCCAATTTTTGGATATTTCGTTCAATTTTGTGATTTTTCAGTTTTTCGATTTTTCAATTTTTGAAGTCTCGATTTATCGAGATTCGAATGTTTCGATGTTTTGATTGTTCAGTTTTTTGATTTATCAATTTTTCCATTTTTGACTATTCGATTTTTCGATTTTGGCCTACTTCATTTTCTTAGTTTTTTCTATTTTTCGAGTTTTCGACTCCTCGATTTCACGATCTTTTGATTTTTCGACATTTCAGTTTTTGAATTTTTTGGATTTGTCGGTTTTTCGATTCTTTTTCTTTTCGGCTTTCCCGATTTTTCAAATTTCTAATTTTTTAAATTTTCGAATTTCGTTTGGTCGATTTGTTGATTTTTCAGTTTTTTCGATTTTTAAATTCTAGATTTTCGAATTATTATCTATTTGAATTTGATATTTTAATTTTTCAATGTTTTAAATTTTAGATTTTTCGATTTTTCAGTTCTTCAATATTTTTTAATTTTTAAAATTTTGACGTTTCTGAATTTCCAGTTTTCCAATTTCTCATTAAATCAATTTTTTGCTTTTTCTGTTTCTTGATTTCAGTTTCGATTTTTCAGTTCTTCAGTTCTTCAATTTTTCAATTGTTTAGATTTTTTATTTTTCAATTTTTCGATTTTTTAATTTCCCCATTTTTTGGAGATTTTATTCAATTTTGTGATTATTCAGTTTTTCGATTCTTCAATTTCTCCTTTATTTTTTAATTTTTCGATATTCCAGTTTGGGATTTTTTAGTATTAGAGTCGACATTGGCTTGAGCGCGCTCGGGTCTGTGGATCAAACTAGTTCTCAGCCGCCAATTTATTCATAGTGTTACCTGTTTTTTCCGTGCTTAACAAAAATCAAAGAAAAGAAAATTTCCAAGTTTTCCACTTTTCCACCGGTTTAATATTTCTCGTAAACTCCCTAAGGATTTATTCAAACGATTTAAACATCTCCACAAACAAGAAATGTCCGCTCCTAAATTCAAATTTACATTTCGAGCGTCGCTAGCAATTAAAGTACAATATTTTCCTCGATAACGAAAACATAGCGTCGCAAAGCTGCCGGAATAGCAAACAGTAGACGAAAATATTCCCATCGAGTCTCGCATTAATCAGATTTAACTCGAACGATGTGGGATAAACGGCGACAAAATTTTATTCTTTTTACTTCAACGTGACGGAATTACCACCTTACACAATTTTCGAAATCGTCGTGGACTGCGGGCTTCCGATAATTTCGTTTACTTGATTACCCCAGAATGCCGTAACTCCCGATTCAAGTGTCATTTGCATATTCCGAGTATTACGGCGGGAATTTAATTTATAAACATTAAAATTCCTGGCGGAATTGTACTGGAATAAAACTGTGTCAGCTACTACGTTTTGAGGTTATATGTTATTAAAATTGATGAGGCGATTGTGTGACCGCTGTGCGCAACTGACACTAAATTGGGTGCTGCGTTACGGGGAAATAAATTTCTGAGGAAGTGTTAAACATTTATTATCGATAACGTCTTATACAATACAAAAGCAGGTTTTTACAGAAATTAACAATAAATAGGGACTGGATGATGCTACGGCTATTCTGGGTGTTGTTAGCGGTATTTACAGAGGTCTATCTCCGGAAGAAGTAGGGGTCAAAGTGCTCGTAGTAGTTGTAGTAACCTGGAAAAAAATTTGAGTCAATTTCATAGATATACTGATTTTGTTGTTACAGTCACCATTAGTAGGTTGTCAAAGGTCAGTGTTCCTACCTGTCATTTCGTCAGTCTATGATCTCTTTGGTCCGTTTGGTCCCGCCCGATACATAACAGATTGCAAGAAAGCAGGAGATGGATACAAAGGTCTTCTAGGTCTACTACTATATTTACTACGTGGAGGTCGTCTAAGGACCCTTTAAGTGACGACGCCTGGGCTTTATCCAGGTAAGCGTGATACTGCACAGATTGCGGATACGGAGGCGACGAATCAACATTACCAAAACCGTTCTGCCTGGAAAAACCTGGGGTCCAACCTCCGCCAAGTACTTCAAATCAGTCCCCGCCCCCGGGTTCTGAAACGCCCCGTATTGCACCCCGTCCACGGGTTTCATCGCCGGCAGCGACACCGAAAGCGCCGGGAAGTTCGCATTGGGTTGCTCAGACAACGCCCCTCCGAAATAATTGAACCTATCAGAATTGGCCAAGAACGACGTGCCGTCAAAACCCACGTTCGAGAACGACGAAAGCGGCCTGACTTCGTCGTATTTGATAGGGGCGGGCTTTGGAGGCTCGGACACGGGCGTGGTTTGCGGAGCTTGCGTGGCGGCAGCCCCTTTGGACTCGGACGCATACTCCGCCCCGTTCAGGAAAGGCGGGGCTTCCTCGAAAAGGCTGGTTTTGGGGCTGTCGTTGGACGAGGAGGAGTATTCGTGACTATCTACGTGACTAGAGTCGTGGTAGTCTTCGTGACTAGAGGGATGGTGGTAGTCTTCGTGACTAGAGGGATGATGGTCATCATCGTGGGTGTAATGGTGGTGGTGGTCGTCACCGAAAGGGGCGGGATGTCCGGGTTTAAGAGAAGTGGAGGCGGAGAAGAATTTCCCGATGATTTCGCCCCAACCAGGCCCTTTGTGGTCGATGTGCTTGAAGTCGGGGACTTTGTGCTCGGCGGGGAGGTGCTCGGAGTGCTCGTGGGTGGGGATTTTCTTCAGTATTAGGATACCAGAGTGGTCGGCGCCGTGTTTGTCTTTAAAAGTCAAAGTCGTGTCAGTAAGTTCAAGGGTTGGATGGGTCTGGATTTCAAACCATAAATAAATGGTTGGAAATCCAGACCACCAGTCAAGTCAGTGAACAAGGACCAGGGTCAACTTTCTCATAAATAGGCGTCCAATTTGGGAATTAATTTAATTCGTCTGAACTGCACTTGATGCAGCTAATTAAGTCGGTGAAAGTTCGCATCCTACATTTTTTCTATTCGAAAAATTTTCTCCGCTTTTAGGTAGTAGTAGACTCGTCCCGAGGAAAAGTTACGTAAACTCGATACATATACAATCACTGTTATTAAAAAACACTCGGTAATTTGTTTCACGTAAGGTGTACAAGATGACAAGTGTGCCACATTGTTTCGGTGTGTGGGCACAGTACGAGAATTAGCGTCGTTTGCACACAACTGCTTTCTTCACTCAAAAACTAATGAGAGTTATTATCGAAAAAGAAATTCAGTCCTAGTAATACCCGATATTTATCGATGGACGTATTTTTCTGTGTTTTTTCCACTCGAGCGAAAGTGATTATTTATGATCGCATTCGAAGAGGCGCACTTTCATTTTTAAAACAATCCCATACCTGTTTTGCGGGAAAGGTCGAGAAAGTCCAAACGGTCGAAGTTAGGAGCGATCTGAGCAACACATGTTGCATTATTTATTTTTAGAATGTTTTTTAGCGTCTCGAATATGTTTATAATTGTTTTAATTTAACGCACAAGTTGCAAATAAACTTCTCTTTTGGCTGAAACTGGAAAAAATCGTGCGTGCTTAGGCCATGGTCATAACCTTGACAGATTTTTTAGTTCTGATTTTCACGTTAACAATAAATATTATAATTATGTTATCCAGATGAGAACACTAAATGGATCCCTCACTTCCGATTGACACCTCTAGAAGTCTGAAGTTTTCAAACTGTCCTATTATGGGCTGTAACTTTTTTCTATAGCACTATGTAACTTTGAAAAAGAGCCTATTTTGGCCCCTGAAATCGTTATCTTGAAAAAAAATACAAATAAATTTGAGTATTTATTAAAAATAAAGTAGTATTTTATATACAGGTCGCTAGAATGTATGGAAGCAGTTAAATATCTGGAGGGGTGAAAGAAGTTGTGCTCTAATTATTCGTCATTTTTTTTTTTGGCTAATAATAATTAGGGTGCAACTTCTTGTACAATTGGTTCTCAAGATGCGAACTGTTTCCATACATTCTAGCGACGCTGTATATTTGTTACTGGAAATTTTAATAATTTGTTAATGTTTCTATATTCAGCCTATTATAGACAACATCCAACAATTGATAATAAAAGCAAAAAATTACAACAAAAAGTTTATGCAAGCTAAAACACTTTTGCAAAATCACCCAATTAAATATGCCAATTTTTAACAACAAAAAAGTCACGATTAGCGTTTTTACACAGTCTTGTTTCTATCAGCTACCAGTCCCACTCTATAGAAGAATATATAATAAACCCCGCCTACCCACCCGACTCCATTTTCGTGATTAATTTGATAAAAAAAATAGTATTACCAAAATTTATTGCAGCAAGTGCTGGTTCAGATAAGACTGATTTTGGAAAGAAATATACTTTCCAAGAAAATAGAAGGCGGGTGCGGACTGTTACGTATTTTTTTTCTTCTGAAATAAGAAATAAATCTTATAAGAAATAGTATAAAAAAAAGTTATGATTAGCGTTTTTTTTTTGTTTTTATGAGCTACCACTCTCACTTTACATAAGAACATATAATAAACCCCGCCCACCCACCCGTCTCCATTTTCGTGATTAATTTGATAAAAAAAATAGTACTACCAAAATTTATTGCAGCAGGTGCTTGTTCAGATAAGACTGATTTTGGGAAGAAATATATTTTCCAAGAAAATAGAGGGCGGGTGGGCGGGGTTAGCACTTGTGACGATAAAACTGAACAATATTAAGAGAGTATAATTGGAAGGAAATGGGGGAAGGTGGGCGGGGCTAATGCTTGCTTAAAAGACTGTAGGAAAAAGTTAAACTACTAAACTGAGTGTTGGTTACTCAAAAATGGTGTCACTAAGGAACATGATAACAAGGAAAAAATTACACGGACTGTTACGTATTTTTTTTCTTCTGAAATAAGAAATAAATTTTATAACAAATAGTACAAAAAAAGTTTTGATTAGCGTTTTTTTTTTTGTTTTTATGAGCTACCACTCTCACTTTACATAAGAACATATAATAAACCCCACCCACCCACCCGTCTCCATTTTCGTGATTAATTTGTTAAAAAAAATAGTACTACCAAAATTTATTGCAGCAGGTGCTTGTTCAGATAAGACTGATTTTGGAAAGAAATATACTTTCCAAAAAAACGGAGGGCGGGTGGGTGGGGTTAGTACTTGTGACGAAAAAACTGAACAATATTAAGAGAGTAATTGGAAGGAAATGGGGAGGGTGGGCGGGGCTACTGCCTGCTTATAAAAGACGGTAGGAAAAAGTTAAACTGGTTAACTGAGTGTTGGGTTACTTAAAAATGGTGTGACTAAGGAACATGATAACAAAGACAAAATTATACGGAGTGTTACGTTTTTTTTTCTTCTGAAATAAGAAATAAATCTTATAACAAATAGTACAAAAAAACTTAACGATTAGCATTTTGTTTTTATATCAGCTACCAGTCCCACTCTATAGATGAGCATATAATAAACCCCGCCCACCCTCCCGACTCCATTTTCGTTATTAATTTGATAAAAAAATAGTACTACCAAAATTTATTGCAACAGAAAGAAGAAGAAATTTATTGAATAAAAGAAAAAATTAACAGTTTAAATTTAGAGAATTTAAAAATTATTGACAAACTGTTTTGGTTGGTTTAGACTATTTACGGTATTTTATACTTTCCTTAGTACACAGAAATTCTGAATGAGTGTTTAACAGGAATTAAAAAAATTTTAAACACTGCAAGAGTAACGCCGGTTTATACAGGCTATGATAAAGTAATGCACAAAATTCGTAAAAAGTGCAGCATTTGTTTTTGAAAGAAATGCAAAAACAAATGCTTATTATTCTTTTCTCACCTTTTTCTTGCATTTTTTATGCTGCCCTTCTTTATCAACTTTCCTTTTTGTCGTTTTTATGCCGTTTTTGTTGTCTTTTATAAAGTTTTTTTTGTCGTTTTTTTCTTCTGTCGTCCTCTTTTTTGTTGCTTTTTGTAGAAATTCTTTTTTTCGATTTCTATTTTGAAGCTTTTTTTTTTAAAGTTCGCTGTATTTCGCCTATTTTTCTTCTTTTCTTGCTTTTTGTGCCCTTTTTAAGTTCATTTTTTGAGGCTCTTCTTGCATCTTCATGTGCCTTGTTATCGTCTTTTCATCGCCTTTGTTTCGTTGGCCTTTTTTTGTCGTTTTTTTGTTCGTTTTGATTTGTTGCCCCTTTTTTTGTGCTGTGTCGTTTTTGTTTCCATTTTTGGTTTCTCTTTTTTGTAGCGTTTTTGTTGTTTTATCTCCCCTTTTCAATCGGCTTTTTATTTAAATCGCCAATTGTTCTCCTTTTTTGTCGCTATTTTTTCTGTGTTTTTGTGCCCTTTTTGAGTCGCTTTTTATGGCCCTTTTTTTCGTTTTTTTGTCCTTTTTACTCGTCTTTCTTCTCTTTTTACCGTGCTGTTTTTTCTTCCCTTTTCAGGTTTTTTTAGGTCGCCTATTTTTTCGCCTATTTTTCTCCAGTTTTTTGTCGCTATTTTTTCTTCCAGCTTTTTGTGCTCTTTTTGAGTCGATTGTTTGTGTCCCTTTTTGCATTTTAATGCTCCTTTTTTATCTTTTTTTTTTTCGTCTTCTTTGGCCTCCTTGTGTGGCTTTTTGTTTCCATATTTATCGGTTTTTTGTTGTTTTTTTCTTACCTCTTTTTTAGGATTTTTTACATCGTGTTTTTCTTTCCCTCTCCAATTTTTTAGGTCTTCTGTTGGTGGCTTTTTCGGTTCATCATTTATCCTCTCGCTTTTTGTACCCTTATTGAGTCACTTTTTGTGGCCCTTTTACATTTTTAAGTGCAATTTTATGATCGTTCTTGATCGTTTTTTTAGTCGTCCTTTCGATAGCCTCCTTTTTTTGTGGCCTCTTGTGTCCTTTTTTACTCGTTTTTTGTCTCATTTTTGTCATTTTTTGACTCCCTTTTTACGCTGTCTTTCATTTTGTTGTTTTCTGATATTTTTTGGTCGCTTTTTTATCCTTTTTTTCAGTCCTCTTTGCGCCTTTTTTATTGTCATGATTTTTCTTCTCCTTTTTATCGCCTTTTATAGATCGTCTCTTTTCTCTTATCTGCGCTCTTTTTTAGTAAATTGTTTGTTCACCTTATTTTTCGTTTTTAAGGACATCTTTTACCGCTTTTTTTTCTCTTTTCTTCTCGATTTTTAATAACATTTTTATCGGTTTTTGTTGCTTTTTTTATGTTTGTCATCTTTTTCTTTTGTATTCGAATGTGCTCTTTTTTGTTCCCTTTTTTTGCGTTTTATGTACCTTTTTTCATTGCTTTTTTAGTCGATTGTTTAGTTTTTTTGTAGTTTTTTGTGTAAATTCTTTTTTTCGGTTTCGGTTTTGTAGCCTTTTTCTTAAAAAGGTCGCTGTATTTCGCCTGTTTTTCTTCTTTTCTTGCTTTTTATGCCTTTTTTAAGTTTATTTTTGCATCTTCATGTGCCTTTTTATTGTCGTTTTTTTGTTCGTTTTGTTTTGTCTTTATTTTGTCGCCCCCTTTTTTGTGGCCTTCTGTGTCGTTTTAGTTTCTCATTTTTTGGTCGCTTTTTTTGTTGTTTCATGTCCCTTTCTCAATTGCCTTTTTTTTTAAATCGCCAATTGTTTTTTTGTCGCTATTTTTCCCTTGCTTTTTGTGCCCTTTTTGAGCCGCTCCTTTTTATGGCTTTTTACACGTCTTTTGTGCCTTTTTTATCGGCTTTTTTGTCGTTTTATTGGGTTTTTTGTTGCCTTTTCGCCAGCCCTTTTTGTCGTTCTTCGGTTTTTTTGTACGTCTTTTTTTATGGGCTTTTTTTGGCCTTTCTACTCTATTTTTTTATTTGTTTTTTAATGCCCTTTTTCTTCGCTTTTTTAATGTGGTGTTTTTTATTTTTTCCTCTTTTATTTTGTCACCATTTTTTGTTCAAGGTTTTTGTGCCCTTTTTGAGTCAATTGTTTGTGTCCTTTTTTGCATTTTAATACGCCTTTTTTTATAGTTTTTTGTCTTTTTTCTTCGTCTTCTTTGGCCCCCTTTGTGTGGCTTTTTATTTCCATAATTATCCTTTTTTTTTGTTTTTGGGTCCTTTTTTTTACCTTTTTTTAGGATTTTTTTGTTTTCTTTTTTACATCTGTTTTTCGTTCCTTTGAAGATTTTTTAGTCTTTGTTTTTGGCTTTTCGGTTCGCCACTTTTTCCTAGTTGTCGCTTTTGGTCAATTTGTGCCTTTTTACTTTTATTGCAATTTTATGGTCGTTTTGATCGTTTTTTCATTTTTTTATGCCTCTTTTTTGTGCTTTTTGTGTCTTTTTACCTTTTTTGTTGTCCTTTTTCTACCTTTTGTTTTCTTTTTAATCGTGTTTTTCATTCCTTTGCGATTTTTAGGTTTGTTTTGATCTTGTGTTCGCCTTTTTCCTCGCTTTTTGCCTATGACATTTTGGCCCTTTTACTTGCTTTTATGTCTTTATATTTTTTATCGTTCTTCGTCTCCTTTTATCTTTTTATTGCTCTTTTTTGTTTTTTGTTCTTTTTTTACCCGTTTTTTTGTCTCATTTTCTGTCGTTTTTTGACTTCATGCTATCTTTTGTTTTGTTGTTTTATATCTTTTTTGTCGCTTTTTATCCCTTTTTTCAGTCCTTTTTCGCCTCTTCAAGTCTTTTTAACCTATTTTTTGTCTTTTTTTTATTATCATAATTTTTCTTCTTCTTTTTGTCGCCTTTATAAGTCGCTCTTTTTCTTTGCGCTCTTTTTTGTCGATTTTTGTTACCTTATTTTTCCTTTTTAAGGACTCCTTTTACCGCCTTTTTTCTCTTTTCTTGTCGTTTTTTAATCGCCTTTTTGTCGTTTTTGTTCCTTTTCTATGTTGTCACTGTTTTCTTTTACTTTAATGATGTTTTTTGTCACCTTTTGCGTTTTATGTACCTTTTCATTGCTTTTTTTTAAGTCGATTTTTTAGTTTTTTTGTAGCTTTTTGTGTCATTTTACATTTAAGGTCACGACTGCTAAATTTAGAAAACAAAAGTTTTTGTATTATAAGCCATTTGATATCAACCGATATATTATTGTTATTCTGTTTTTAATAATTGCTCAGAGTCCTATGCTTTAGTACCGATTAGTACCATGGGCATTGAAAACTTTCAACAATTACATCTCAATTTACGTCAAATTTGTAAAAGTTATGACGTCATCAATGTTTTTTTAAATAGGAACATGACATGAACATGAAACAAGTTAAATCGAAATAACTAATGTCATAATGTAATAATCATTTAAATCCGTGTTATAGAAAAAAAGTTACAGCCCATAATAAGAGTTTACGACCCTCTAGACGAAAATGATTTCATTTCGCAAACACAATACTCCCGGATCTAACCCACTTCGAGTTCGCCCTAGCCAAACTGTCATTTTCGCATTTATTTTAATTGAAAGAATGAAGAAATGTCGCGTCGTTCCGCGTCAGCCGCTCGCAACAGCGCGACCATTAAAACATTTAATTGAATGTAAATTTCGGTGCGTTCTCTAAGTGAAACTGCACGCAAACGTCAAAATTTGACACACAATGGATGAAACTTTTCTTAGTTCTGGCGGTTGCTCCGGCACGTATTGTTCCGAGGCATGATGGATTGCTCTGTTTGGATAGCAAATTGCGTACCTTCATGGTGGTGATGGTGGTAGTGGTGCTCAGGCACCTCGTACTCGGGTCCGGGGGCCGAGGGCGAGCCGTATTCCTCCGGGGCGCTGTGGTGGTAGTGGGCGTGGTCGTGTTCTGGAAACATTATTAAAAAAATATAGTAATTTTATGAGACACTTTTTCTTTTTTGTTAAATAAATAAGTATGTCTAGTTTTCAATAAGTTTTTAGATGACATGATCATTTTTTGGGAGAAATGAACAAATATGTTTTATTTGAGGTTTTGTGGTCTTCTGGAAAATTCAGGAAAAAAGTTCTTGAAAAGTTCTAAAAAAGTTCTAGAGTATTATGAAGACATTGTATCCTAAAGAACAAGGTAATGATGAAAGATTTGAAACTGAAGCTTTATATTTAGATTTCAAATGACCAAAATCGTAGAAAACAATGGAAACGCATTTGAAGGTTCTACAAGGTCGTGTTCAAAAAGAAATTTCTCCTGGAAATTTCGGATTATAGAAAAATCTACTATACAGAAAGAGAATTAGAGAATTTTTCGAGTAAATTCTACAAGATTCTAAAATTGAAAAGACATTCTTAGTTTAGATATCAACTAGAATTTAGACAAGAAAAAAACCATTCTTCTGAGAAATTGAAAGATGTTCATATGAGAACAGGAAGAAGATTAGTTTTAGAAACCAGGGCCCAAATTTTGACTGATGACGTGTATGGAACGATTCAATTCAAATTTACAAATAATGATAAAGAACAGTGGCCATAAAGGAAAAATCTAGGAAAGAAGAAGAAGAAGAAAGAAAAAGAAAGAAAGAAGTAGAAAGAAAAAATACCATGCGAAGAAACAAAGAACATTCGACGAAGAATTCGAGTTGATTAGAGGGTCAAGGATTTAATATTTTTTGGCCAAATGTTTTCTGAAAAGAAGAAACTGCAACGAAAATAAAAAAATCATGAAGGTAAAGAAGAAACGATTTCTTAGATATAAGCGAGAGTAGTCACTTGAGAAAAAATCGAGAAAGAAGGAAAATCTAAAATATTTTAAAACAGCTTTCAGAGTTAGTAATGATTCGAAAAGTACCACAATTTAGATTGTGGAATGTCATTAAAAACATTATTAGTAGGGACGAATTTCGGGAAGTTTCTGGGAAGAAGAAAATAGGAAAAATGAAAGAAAATCTAGTGAGAAGAAAAAATCTACGATGGAGAAAAAGAAAAGAAGAAAAATTCGAAAAAAATGTTGAGTTATTGAAAAAAGTTTCAGGGGTTTGATTAGAGGTCGAGGATTTGAATTTTTTTGTTGTATTTTTTTGAAAAGAAGAAACTGGAAAGTGTAACTGGAAAATAAAAAAAAACATAGAAAAAAGAAACGATTTTTTAAAGAAGAGAGTGACGGGAGACAGTCAAGTTGGGGAAAAAATCAAGAAAGGAGGAAGATCAAAAACATTTTAAAAGATTTTCCAGAAGTGGTATAATGTGAAAAGTATCACAATTTAGACGTTGGAATGTTATTAAAGAGATTGTTGGTTCGGAAGAATTTCTGAAGTTTCTGGAAGAATTTAGAACAGAATTCAGTGAAATAATGGGATAAAAAATGACATTGATAGAAGAACAGTGGACACAATGGAAAAATCTAGAAATGGGAAGAAGAAGAAGAAAAAGGAATGATCAGTGGAAAGAAAATCTACGAATGTAGAAAAGAAAACACAGAAAATTCGAAACAAAATGTTGAGTCCATTGAAAAATTTCGGGGTTTGATTAGAGGGTCGAGATTTAGAATTTTTTGTTGTTGTTTTTTTGAAAAGAAGAAACTGAAAAGTTAACTGGAAAATAAAAATAAAAGATAAAAAAAGAAACGATTTTTATAGAAGAGAGAATGAAGGGAGACCAGTCAATTGAGAAAAAAAATCGAGAAAGAAGGAAGATCAAAAATATTTTAAAAGATTTTCCAGAATGGTTATAATGGAAAAGTATCACAATTTAGATGGTGGGATGTTATTAAAGAAATTGTTGTAGAGAAGAATTTCTGAAAATTTCTGGAAGAATTTAGAACAGAAATTCAGTGAAATAATGGATATAAAAAATAATAATAATAGAAGAACAGGTGGACACATGGAAAATCTAGAAAGGGAAGAAGAAAGAAGAAAATGGAAATGATCAGTGGAAAGAAAAATCTACGAATGTAGAAAAGAAAACAAAAAATTGAACAAAATGTTGAGTCTATTCGAAAAAGTTTCAGGGTTCGATTAAGGGTCGAGATTTAGAATTTTTTTTGTTGTATGTTTTTTGAAAAGAAGAAACTGAAAAGTATAACTGAAAATAAAATAAAACATAAGAAAAAAAGAAACGATTTTTAATAGAAGTGAGATGGGGAGACATCAGTTTAGAGAGAAAAAATCTAGAAAGAGGAAGATCAAAAAATTTTAAAAGATTCTCAGAAATGGTTATATTGGAAAAGTATCACAATTTAGATGGTGGATGTTATTAAAGAGATTCTTGGTAGGGAGAATTTCTGACAGTTTTGGAAGAATTTAGAATAGAAATTTCAGTGAAATAATGAGATAAAGGAAGAATCTAGAAAAGGGGGAAGGACGGAAAGAAGAAAAAGGAATGAGGATCGGGTAAGAAAAAACTAAATGTAGAAAAGAAAACAAAGAAGATTCGAAAAAATGTTGAGTCTAGATGAAGAAATTTCAGGGGTTTGATGTAGAGGGTCGAGGATTTAGAATTTTTTGGCTAAATGTATCTTTGAAAAAAAAAACTAAAAAGTATATTGTGAAAATAAAAAAAAGACGTAAAGATAATAAGAAAAATGATTTTTAAATAGAAGATGAAGGGAGACTCAGTCAGTTGAAAAAAATCGAGAGATAAGGAAGATCAAAAATATTTTTAAAAATTTTAAATATAGAAATGATACAAAAAATTGTTGTTAAAAAATTGATTAGTAGGGAACAATTTCTGGAAGTTTCTGGAAAATTTAGAAAAAAACTTCAGTGAAATAATGAGATAAAAAATTGATAATGATAGAAGAACAGTATGCATAAAAGGAAAATTTAGAAAAGGGAGAAGAAAGAGAGGATCAGTGGTAAGAGAAAACTACGAATGTAGAAAAGAAAATAAAGAAGATTCGAAAAAATGTTGAGTCTAGATGAAGAAATTTCAGGGTTTGAGTAGGGTCGAGGAGTTAGAATCTTTTGGCTGAATGTTTTTTTAAAAGAAGAAACTGAAAGGTATAACTGTGAAAATAAAAAAAAAGACATAAGAAGAAAGAGAAACCATTTTGAATAAAGAGTGAGTGAAGAGAGCTTTGTCAGTTGAAAAAAAATTAAGAAAGAAGCGTTCAAAAATATTTTAAAAGATTTCAGAATTAGTAGCGATGCCAAAAGTACCACAATTTAGATGGTGGATTATTATTAAGGACATTGTTGGTAGGGAATAATTTCTGGAAGTTTCAAACTCCAATGAAATAATGAGATAAAAAATAATAATAATAGAAGAAAAGTAGGCTTACGGAAAAGATCTAGAAATGGGAAGAAAAAAGAAGAATAAAGAAAGGATCAGCGAAAAGAAAAAACTACGAATGTAGAAAAGAAAACGAAAAAGATTCGAACAAAATGTTGAGTCTAACTGAAGAAATTTCAGGGATTTGATTAGAGGATCGAGGAGTTAGAATCTTTTGGCTGAATGTTTTTTTGAAAAGAAGAAACTGAAAAGTATAACTGTGAAAATAAAAAAAAGACATAAAGAAGAAGGAGAAACCATTTTGAATAAAAGAGTGAGTGAAGAGAACTTTGTCAGTTGAAAAAAAATGAAGAAAGAAGGACGTTCAAAAATATTTTAAAAGATTTCAGAGTTAGTAGCGATGCCAAAAGTACCACAATTTAGATGGTGGAATATTATTAAGGAGATTGTTGGTAGGGAATAATTTCTGGAAGTTTCAAACTTCAATGAAATAATGAGATAAAAAATGATAATGATAGAAGAAGATTGGGCATACATAAAAGATCTAGAAATGGGAAGAAAAAAAAAGAATCAGTGAATAGAAAAAACTACGAATGTAGAAAAGAAAACGAAGAAGATTCGAACAAAATTTTGAGTCTAACTGAAGAAATTTCAGGGATTTGATTAGAGGATCGCGGAGTTAGAATCTTTTGGCTGAATGTTTTTTTGAAAGGAAGAAGCTGAAAAGTATAACAGTGAAAATAAAAAAAGGCAAAGATAAACAAGAAACGATTTTTAAATAGAAACAGAAACTTCAGTGAAATAATGAAACAAAAAATGAAAAGAAAATGGCAACTTCAATAAGTCAAAGAGGTTACAACCTGAAACAGAACGAAGAAGTGAATCTTTAAACCCGATTTGTTTATTTCACGAAAACCTCCACAAAACGCAAGCGTGGATTACAACTTTTCGAATGGATTTTATCTCCTGACTGTCAAGTTAGTAAAGTGTTTTGAGCACGTTTGAATTGAACATCAGCTGTTGGGTATTTCATTCCTGTATCGATTGGGAGTGAATATTGCTGTTTTATTGTCGCACATCTTTGTGATTTTAACCGCGTGGGCCTTTCCCAGGAGACTTCTCTAAAATAAACGCACTTATCCCGGTTTAACACGGTTTTCTCGTTAAAACCCATTCGAATTAACTTCGGAGGATCATTTACGTTGCGAATTAAGTCATTTCGTACGTTATTGTATTCGCATGAATCTGTTATGGGGGACTTTGGTACCTGGACCAGCTATTGTCTATGTTTTTCGAAACAAATTAACTTCATACAAAGTAGGATTTTATATAACTATATATAAAAAGAACTCCACTCTAGTGTGAAATATGTAAACAATGCAGCAACTTCCTCCAGCTATCACCATTTGCTTATTTAAAGCGCCAGTTTCGACACATTGCATTAAATGATTATGATTAGAGCAAAATGCCAATTTCCTCGCGGTTGCGTTTCGTTGTTCCTGGAGGTTTATGTAAATCCGACCGCTGCACCAGATACATTATCACTAGTTGAATTCCACCACCACAGTGTTGCGTCACCGGTGATAAGAGACGGACTGTTGCACGTAGTTTTAAATTAAAACCGGAAGAAATAATACCTTCAGAATGTCCGTGGGTCGGACTCAAGACGGCCGAAGTGGCGATGTTCTTGCCCAGTTTGGTTATGGCTTCTCCCTTGGAACTTATTAACTTGCCCTTTGCAGATATGAGGTAACCGCTTCCTTTTATCAGCTGCCCTTTTATGGCTATCACTCCGCCTTTGATGGCCTTCACCGCCTGCAGGAGAGTGTTGAGAATCGATTTCTTCAGGGACCAGAGGTCGAATTTGTGGTGGTGGTCGTACTGGAATAAACAAATGGAGACGAGTTAGACGGCGCCGGCGGCGAAATTATAATTTTTTTTAAGTAGAATTCGTAGAAATTTTCAAGGATAAGTAGATTAGTAGCAGCTGTGGTTAAAATAATATTAAATAAATAAATAAATAAATTTTATATTCATTCAGAGCTTCCTTGATCACATTGGAATTAACCTTAATTTAATCATGATCGTAAGAATTTAAACCGTGTTGAAATTAAATTTTTTCAAAAAACTCTGAAAATTGGTACAATTCAATTGACGATTCTGGAGAAATGGTAGGATTTATCGAAGAAATGAGGCTTAAAATAATTTCTGAAGGTCTGACTATACAAGAAAATGTCATTAATTAAATTTCGAAAAATAGTCGAAAATTTCAAAAAAGTTGAGAAATTGAAAAATGAAATGGTTTGGAAAAGTTGAGCGGAAAATTCCCAAAAAATTATAGGATATAGATCTCGACGTGCTGATTCGAAAAATATAGGGTGTTTATGGTCTTATGGTTCAGAGCAAGATTTTATAAATTTTCGGTTTGGAATTCAAATTTTTTAAAAATTCCTATAAATTGGTTCATTTCAATTGACGATTTTGGAAAAATGGAAAAATTTATCGAAGAAATGAGACTGAAAGTAACTTCTAGAGGTTTAAATTTACAAGAAAATTTCGAAAATTGTCGAAAAATCGATAAAACTGAAAAATTGAGAATCGTAACTCTGAAAAATCAAAAAACTGATAAATTGGAGAAAAAGTGAAGAATCGAAAAACTGAAAAATCCCAAAACTGAAGAAACATGAAAAAACTGGGATAGCGAAAAATCTCTAAAAATTGAAAAATAAAAAACGGGAAAAATCGGGAAATTGAAAAATAGTATATTATTAACTAAGGTTGTGAAGACAGACATTCTAGACCGAGCGCAAATTAGAACCTGAGACGCGCAGCGTCGAGGGCTCTAAAGCGCGAGGTCTAGAATTGGCTTCACAAACGTGGTTAATATACTATTTTTTCCACTAGTAGCCCATTTGAGGTTTGCGAATTTTCAAAATGTTTTTTCTGATGTGCATCAATAAAAATGTGTACTCACGTCATTTTAGTAAGCTTTGGAATTTTATTATTTTTTGACAATCCAGAAATGGTCCAGAACTTTTGTTTTAATTTCCTCCATATTTCCCGTTTTTAATAAATTTTTGTGTGAAAAATGTTGTAAAGTGAACCATCATGTACCCCTCCTCATTCCGTCGTACTTACGCGACCGCGACAAATTTGGCTGAAAAAGGTATGGACCTTTTATCGTTAAAGCGACACGGGGAATGGAAATCCTCCAGCATAGCAGAAGGATACAACGACGGCTCGATCTTCAATAAAAAAAAATCGCCGAAATCGTCCAAAGCTCATCTACGGCAAATCAAGTCAAACCAAATCGGAACCATGATTCAGTTTCACTCCCGTAAACTTCATTTTCACTCCCATCAACTTCATCAACTTTGTTTCACCAGTTTATCCTCAATTTATAATTCAATTCAGGGTTTGGAAATCATTCTAGGGCATAATTTAAAAGCAAATTTTCCAAAATGATCGTTTTCAGGTTATGTCTCAGGTTTTCTGACAGTTGTGGACAGTTGTCACATTAGGTGGCCAACTTCACGTTTACATTATTGACCAAGGTTCACAATTTTCCAAATTACAGACCTCTAGACAAGTCGACAATTAGCCATTGTAATGCTACTAGTGGAAAAACAAAATTGAAGAATTATAAATCTGAAAATCGAAAATTCGAAAAATCTAGAAGTCGAGAAGCCGAAATATCGAAAACTCGAGAAATTAGAAAGTTGGAAAATCTCTAAAAATTGAAAAAGTAATAAACATAAAAATCGAAAAATTGAAGAATCGAGAAACTGAAAAATCCCAAAACTGAAGAAACATGGAAGAATAGGGATATCGAAAAATCTCTAAAAATTGAAAAATAAAAAACGTGAAAAATCGGAAAATTGAAAAAACAAAATTGAAGAATTATAAATCTGAACATCGAAAATTCGAAAAATGTAGAAGTCGAGAAGCCGAAATATTGAAAACTCGAGTAATTAGAAAGTCGAAAAATCTCTAAAAATTGAAAAAGTAATAAACTGAAAAATCGAAAAATTAAAAAATAGAGGAATCGAAAAGTCGAGAAATCTAGAAGTCGACAAATCGAAACATGAAAATCGAGAAATGGGAAAATCAAAATATCGAAT
The DNA here is from genome assembly GCA_022388445.1 of Zophobas atratus. NCBI lineage: Eukaryota > Metazoa > Arthropoda > Insecta > Coleoptera > Tenebrionidae > Zophobas > Zophobas atratus. The sequence continues at coordinate 56,477,146 of CM039442.1, forward strand.
TATCGAAAAATCTAAACGTCGAAAACTCCAGGAGTCGAAAACTTAAAAATGGGAAAATATTGAAAAATGGAGATTTTAGAAGAGTTAAATTGAAAATTCTCAAAAAATTCTAGGATGTAAATCTCGACGTGCTCATTCGAAAAACATAGTGTGTTTATGACCTATAGCAAGATTTTAGAAACTTCCGGTTTGGAATTATGATTTTTCAAAAAATCATAAAAATTGGATCATTTCAATTGACGATTCTGGAAAAATGGAAAGATTTATAGAAGACATACGGCCCAAAGTAACTTCTAGAGGTCGAAATCTTCAAGAAAACGTCTTTAACTAAAAAAAGTCGAAAATTTGATAAAACTAAAAAAGCGAAAAAACGGAAAAATCAAAGAAAGAAAAAATCGAGAAATTAGAAAATCTAAAATTTAACAAATCAAAGAATTAAAATATCAGAAGGAAATTTGAAAAATCCCAAAAATTAAGGATCGAAAAATGATTAATCAATAAATCAAAAAATTGAAAAATTCAGAAATCGCAAATTTGCAAAATCGAAAAATTGATAGATCGGAGAATAATTGATGAATCGAAAAACAGAGATTTAGAAAAATTGAAAAATCGAGAAATCAAAAAGTCCAAAAATCTGTAAAAATTGAAAAATCATAAACGTGAAAACTCGAAAAAATTGAAAAAACAATGTTGATGAATTGTAAATTTGAAAATCGAAAAATCGAGAAGTCGAGAAGTCGAGAAACCGAAACATTAAAAAATAGAGAAATCGAGGAATAAGAAAATCAAAATATCGAAAAATAGAAAAATTTAAACGTCAAAAATCTAAAACATCAAAATTTCAAGATGGGAAAGTATAAAAAATGGGAGGTTTGGAAAAGTTGAACTGAAAATTCCCAAAAAATTCTGCGATATAGATCTCGATGTGCCGATTCGAAAAATATCACGTGTTTATGGTCCCAGAGCAAGATTTTATAAATTTCCGGTTTGGAATCTAAATTTTTCAAAAAATCAGATGTATGGAAGACATACGGCCCAAAGTAACTTCAAGAAAATGTGTTTAACTAAATTTCGAAAATGATCGAAAAATTGATAAAACTGAAAAATCGAAAAAACTGAGAAATTAAAGAAAGAAAAAATCGAGAATTTGAAAAATCCAAAATTTAACAAATCAAAAAATTGAAATATCAAAAGGAAAATTGAAAAATCTCAAAGTTTAAAGATCGAAAAATTGGGAAATCGTAAAGTTGCACAATCGAAAAATTTACAAATAGGAGAAAAATTGAAAAATCGAAGAACAGAAAAATTCCAAAACTGAAATATGGAAAAACTGAGATATCGAAAAATTGAAAATTCGAGAAATCGAAAAGTCGGAAAATCTCCAAAAATTCAAAAATCAAAAACGTGAAAAATCGAAAAATTGGATAAACAAAATTGAAAAATTGTAAATCTGAAAAATCTAGAAATTAGAAAGTCGAAGAATCTCTAAAAATTGAAAAATGAAAAATGTGAGACCTCTGAAAATTGAAGATTTAAAAATATGAAAATCCAAAAATCGAGAAATCGAGAAATGAGAAAATCAAAACATCGAAAAATCGAAAAATTTAAACGTTGGAAAGTGCAGAAGTCGTAAATCGAAAAATCAATTAATCGAAAAATCGAAAATACGCAAACGCCAAAAATTGAAATACTAAAAAATCGAAAAATTGAAGAATCGATAAATTGAAAAATTGTAAAACTGAAATATCGGAAAATAGAGAATCTAGAAACTGGAAAATTCCAAAAATAAAATATCGAAAAATTGAAAATAGTGAAATTGAAAAACATCGAAAAACCAAAAAATTGAAAATTCGAAAAATTGAGAAAACTAAAAATTGCACAATTTTAAGTTTTTCCAAAAATATCGGTGTCTGTGATAAAAAAAAACACATGAAAATTTCAAAATGGAGAATTTGGAAAAGTTGAACTGGGAATTTCCAAAAAATTCTGGTTAGGAATTCAAATTTTTCAAAAAATCCTGAAAATTGGCATGTTTCAATTGACGATTCTGGAAAAATGGAAAGATTTATCGAAGAAATGAGGCCCAAAATAACTTCTAGAGTCGCAGATTTGACAAACCTGAAAAATCAGAAAACTGGAAAACTATAGAAAAAAAAAATCGAGAAATTGAAAAATCCAAAATTTAACAAATCAAAAAATGAAAATATCACAAATTTAAAGAAAAGGAAAAAATTGAGATATCCCAAAAATTAAATAAAAAAGCAATTAATCGATAAATCGTAAAATTGAAAAATCGAAAAATTGTGAAATCGTAAAGCTGAGAAATCGAAAAATCAATAAAGTGGAGAAAAATTGAAGAATCGAAGAACAGAAAAATTCAAAACATGCAAAAACTGGGATATCGAAAAATTGAAAAATCGAGAAATCGAAAAGTCGAAAATCTTTAAAAATTGAAAAATCAAAAACATGAAAAATCGAAAAACTGAAAAAACAATTGAAGAATTGTAAATCTGAAAATTGAAAAATCGAAAAATCGAGAAGTTGAAAAACCGAAACATTGAAAAATCGAGGAATCGAAAAGTCAAAAAATCTTTAAAAATTAAAAAATCAAAAACATGAAAAATCGAAAAATTGGATAAAGAAAATTGAGAAATTGTAAATCTGAAAAATCGAGAAACCGAGAAATTAAAAATTCGAAAAATCTCTAAAAACTGAAAAATGAAAATGTGAGACCTCGGAAAATTGAACATTTAAAAATCTGAAATTCCAAAAATTGAGAAATCAAGAAATGAGAAAATCAAAATATTGAAAAATCGAAAAATTTAAACGTTAGAAAGTCCAGAAGTCGAAAACTCGAAAAATCAATTAATCGAAAAATCGAAAAATTGAAGAATCGATAAATTGAAGAATTGTAAAACTGAAATATCGGAAAATAGAGAATCTATAAACAAAAAAATCGAGAAACTGAAGAATCCAGAAACTGGAAAATCCCAAAAATTAAATATCGAAAAATTAAAAATAGTGAAAATTGAAAAACATCGAAAATCCAAAAAGTTGAAAATTCGAAAAATTGAGAAAACTAACAATTTATTTAACAAATTTTATTTTTTTATTTATTTAACAGAGAAATTAAAATTTGCATAATTTTGATTTTCAGTCGAAAATTTCAGAATGGAGCGTTTGATAAAGTTGAACTGAGAATTCCCAAAAAATTCTGGCTAGGAATTCAAATTTTTCAAAAAATCCTAAAGATTGGCATGTTTCAATTGATGATTCTAGAAAAATGGAAAGCTTTATCTAAGAAATGCGGCCCAAAATAACTTCTAGAGGCCGAAATCTACCAGAAAATGTCTTTAACTAAGTTTCGATAAAAGTCGCAAATTTTACAAAACTGAAAAATCAGAAAACTGGAAAACTATAGAAAGAAAAAAATCGAAATATTGAAAAATCCAAAATTTAACAAATCAAAAAATGAAAATATCACAAATTTAAAGAAAAGGAAAAAATTGAGATATCCCAAAAATTACATAAAAAATAATTAATCGATAAATTGTAAAATTGAAAAATCGAAAAATCGAGGAGTCGAGAAACCGAAAAATCGAGAAATTAGAAAGTCGAAAAATCTCTAAAAATTGAAAAATCAAAAACCCGAAAAATCGAAAAATTGACGAATTGAAAATTTGAAAATCCAAAAATCGAGAAATCGAGAAATGAAAATATCAAAATACCAAAAAATCGAAAAATCTAATCTTCGGAAAGTCCAGAAGTCGAAAATCAATTAATCGAAAAGTTGAGAGGTCGAAAATGTTAAAAATTGGAAAATCGAAAACGTGAAAAGTCGAAATTGAAATATCGAGAATTCGAAAAATTGAAGAACCGATAAATTGAAAAATCGTAAAACTGACATCGGAAAATAGAGAATCTAAAAATAAAAAAACGAAAAATTGAGGAATCGAAAAACTGAGAAATCCGAAAAATGAAAAATCTAAAAATTGAGTAATCGAAAAAATGAAAATAGAGAATTTGAAAAACTGGAAAATCGAGGAACTGAAAAACAGAAAAATTTTAAAATTCCAGAACTGAAATATCCAAAAAACTTAAAAAATCGAAAAACCTTAACATCGAAAATCCAAAAAATTGAAAATTCGAAAAATAGAGAAAACGAAAATTGCTCAATTTTGATTTTTTCCAAAAATCTCGGTGTCTAGGATCAAAATTCAACAGTCGAATATATCAAAATGCAGCGTTTGGAAAAGTTGAATTGAAAATATCAAAAAATTTTCGGATAATGATCCCGACGTGCTGAAAAAATATAGCCTGTTTATGCTCCAGAGGGCGATTTCAGAAATTTCTGGTTAGGATTTCAAATTTTTAAAAAATCCGAAAGACTAGCACATTTGAATGGACGATTCTCGAAAAATGATAAAATTTATCAAGAATCTTCAAGAAAAATCGAAAAACTATACAAAGAAAAAATCGAGGTAAATTGAAAAATCCAAAATTTAACAAATCAAAAAACTAAAATATCACAAATTTAAAGAAAAGGAAAAAATTGAAACACCCCAAAAATTAAATATCGAAAAATGATTAATCGATAATTCGTAAAATTGAAAAATTGGAAAATTGTGAGATCGTAAAGTTGAGAAATTGAAAAATTAATAAATTGGAGAAAAATTGAAGAATCGAAAAACAGAAAAATCCCGAACATGGAAAAACTGAGATATCGAACAATTGAAACATTTTTCGAGAAATCGAAAAGTCGAAAAATCTCTAAAAATAAAAAAATCAAAAACGTGCAAAAACGGAAAATTTAATAAACAAAATTGACAAATTGTAAATCTGAAAATCGAAAAATCGAGAAGTCGAGAAACGGAATCATTGAAAAATGGAGCAATGAGAAAATCATAATATAGAGGAATCGAAAAATCTAAAGGTCTAAAAGTTCAGAAGTCGAAAAATCGAGAAATCGGTGGAATAATCAAAAAATCGAAAAATAAATTAATCGAAAAATCGGAAATATAGAAACGCCAAACTCTGAAATATTGAGAATTCGAAAAATTGAAGAATCGATAAATTGAAAAATCATAAAAGTGACATCGGAAAATAGAGAATCTAAAAACAAAAAATTGAAAAATTGAAAATCGAGAAACTGAGAAATCCGAAAAATGAAAAATCTAAAACCTGGACATCGAAAAGCCAAAAAGTTGAAAACTCGAAAAGTACAGGAACGAAAAATTGCAGTTTTGATTTTTTCCGAAGATTTCGGTGTCTAGGACAAAAATTCAATGACAGTCGAAAATTTCAAAATAGAGTATTGAAAAATGAAACGTTTAGAAAAGTTGAACTGAAAATACCAAAAAAATTCTAGGATATAGATTTCGACGTTCTGATTTGAAAAATATAGCGTCTTTACGGTCCCAGAGCACGATTTTAGAAATAAAACGCCTTGAAATAAATTTTTTTCAAAAAATACAAAAAACTGACACATTTGAATTGGCGATTTTGGAAAAATGGTAGGATTTATCGAAGAAATGAGGCCGGAAGTGACTTCTAGAGGTCAAAATTTACAAGAAAATGTCTTTAACTAAATTTTGAAAATCGTCAAAAATTTCAAAAAATCTTAAAAATTGGCACATTTCAGTTGTCGATTTTGGAAAATGGTAGGTGTTATCGAAAAAATGAAGCCTTTTGAAGATCGAAATCTACAAGAAGATGTCTGTAACTAAATTTCTAAGATGATTGAACGACTGTCGAAATTTTCATAAAGGCGAATATAGAAAAATTTTGAAAAAGTTTCCTAAAAATTCCCAAAAAATAGGTTCCGAGGCAAAATTTTGGAAAAATTCAGCATAAGATTCTTTTTTTTTGGTTCTTTGTTCAAATGTCTGGAATTGGAATATTAAACAAGAAGAAAAAAAGCCTTTTCGGTTAGTAAATATTTAAGTAAATTTTCCAATGACTCACTTATTTTCGCATCAAAGTCAAACACTGGAAAGGTATTGAATGAAAAAATCACAAATCATCTTAAAAATACGGGTAAATAATTAATTCCAAAATCTGCAGAATGAGAAAGAACTAGATTAGAAAAAAAGTTTGATCTTTTTTCTTCGGTGTTAAACAAGTTTGGGCCCACATTTTTTAAACACCCTGTATATATTTCTCGTCGAAAACTAAGAATGTGTTTATACTCGTCATATGAATACTGCTTTTAATGATAATAATCGTCTAAGACACAGTTAAAAAAAATCTGAATGAAAAAAATCGAGCGACCCAGTATTGGGTTTAAACTGAAGCTCTTTGTACAACTTTTTTAATTCCAAAAAATCATCGAGGTTATCTGCATCATATTTTTTCCCTCTTCTTTAAATCGTTATTGAACTGCCTTTGGAAGTGATTTGAAGACCAAAATTTACCTATTTCTCTATTTTTTCTAGATACAAGATTATTACACATCCATCCAACCATCTATTATCTCTTCGTGTTTATCTTGTCTATCAATTTGTCGCCTCCCACTCAGTTTCCCTGTTTGTCAAACACACATCAAATCCACACCAAGTCGACGTTTTCGTATCATTAACCGCGAAAATACAATTTTCCCACCTTCCAGTTGCCGATGTCTATCGTTAAACTTTACTGCGGCTGAAAAAGTCTCTCAATTTAGGACGTTATAATTTCCTTTTATAGATATTGGGCTAATCAGAAATTTTAATGGGTGTTTTTTTTACGGTTCAGCAGCGGCCATAATTTTTTTCCATCTTGACAAAATTAAATTCTGCTGGTATTCTTGTCTCGTTAATGCGAAGAATGCGTGCTCGAAATCATGTAGAAATGATTGAAGTAAATTCGATTTTGTGTAAAATGTTAGAGTACATTGAACGGAGGCGGAGTGGAAACTAGATGAACAATGGGGAGATTATTGGAGGGTTTTGCCAGGAAAATCCTGGCGTGGAGTGGCTTTATCGGTAATGCACACACATTTTTTCAATTTAGGGGTAGTGTGGAGGTATAGAGAGGCGATTTCGAGAAATTGAACAAAGTAAAGTGCAATTTTAATTAACAAAAAATACAAAAATAGAAAATAAAAGTAAAGCCCAATAAATACTGTTACTTTCAAAAATTAAAAATTCGATTTTGTAATTTTTGTTTTTTAACTTTATAAAGCGTGAAACCCAAAAAATAACAGCTCTGATAAATCAAAAATTGGAATATCGAAAAACTGAAAGTTCGGTAATGGAAAAAATAGAAAAACTGAAGAATGGAATCGTAAAACTAAGAGGTGGAAAAACATAAAAAATTGAAAAGTCTAAAAACCGATGAATGTAAAAACTGAAAAATTGAATATTCGAAAAATGAAAAATCGGAAAGTAAATAGAAACTAGAAAAAGTGAAACTTCGAATCAAAAATTGAAAACTGGGAAATTAAAAAATTGGAAAATTTTTCCATTTTCCAGTTTCTTGGTTTTTCATATTTCGATTTTGCAATTTTTCTAATTTTTTAATTTTTAGTTTTTTCAGGTTCTCAATTTTCAATTTTTCGATTTTTCAATTTTTGGTTTCCCTAATTCTTTGATTTTTCAGTTGACCAATTTTTCTGTATTAAATTTTTTCAGTGTTTCATTACTTAGATTTTACAACGTTTCTTTTTTAATTTTTCAGTTCCTAGATATTTTAATTTCTATATTTTTCAATTTTAAAATTTTTCGACTTTTCGGTTTTTCGATTTCTCATTTTGGCCATTTTAAAATTATTTACTTTTCAATATTTTTATTTTTCACTGTCTTGATTTTACTTTTTTTCATTTTTCAATTTTTGGAATTTCAATTTTCATTTTCTTAGCTTTTCAGTTTTTTTTACTAAATGTTTAATGCTTTTTTCAGTTTCTTTAGTGTTTATGCTTTTCAATTTTCAGTTTGTAAATTTTTTAACTTTCATATTTTTCAGTTTTAGAAATATTTCAATTTTCAATGTTTCGATTTTTAATTTTTTTCTATTTTTAGATTTCTCTATTTATAGATATGAAATGTGTTTGAATTTTCCACTTTTTTAATTTTTCCATTTTTCAATTAGCTGGTTATTAAATTTAAAATTTTTCTGTTTATCCGTTTTTCAATGTTTTAATATCTTGGTTTTTCGATTTCTAAATATGTATTCTGATTTTTCGTTTTTTTTAATATTCCATTTTTTGATTTCTCAATTTTTAATTCTTAAATTTCATGACTTAGATTTTTCAATTCTACAGTTCTGCACTTTTTCGATTTCTGGATTTTCCGAGTTTTCAGTTTCTCGATTTTTGCTTTTTTAATATTTCGTTTTTCGATTTTTAGATTTTTTTGTATTTAGATTTCTCAGTTTTTCCATTTTTCGATGTTTTGATTCAGCTCTTTTTCGAATTCTCAATTTCTTCATTTAAATTTTTCAATTTTTACTTTTTCATTTTTTCGGCTTTTCGATTTCTTAAGTTTCCTATTTTAATTTTTTTATTTTTTAGTGTTTTAATTTTTCGATGATTCGTTTTTACTCTTTTTCATTTTTCAAGATTTCGACGTAAAATAATGTGGAAATCGAAAAACTGAAACATGAAAAATTTAAAAATTGAAAATTCAAAATATCAAAAAGTAAAAGGTCGAAAAATCGAAATTTTGAATAATCGAAGAACGGAAAAATTGAAAAAACGAGTGATCGAAGAGGAAAATTCGAATATCGAAAATCGAAAATTCGACGTATCAAGTAATCGGCAAAACGAAAATCCGAGAAATCGCAAAACCGAACATTTCAACCGAAAAAACGAAAAATAAAAAAATCGAAATTTGAAAATGAAAAATCGAAATTAAAACAAATTGAATATCGAAAAATCGAAGTTTCGGCAATTGAAAATTTGAAAAATCAAAAATCTGAAAAGTCGAAAAATCGAAAAATCCAAAAATATCTAAAATTAAAATATTGAAAAATTGTAAAATCCAGAAATTGAAAAGAATTCTCAAAATTGGGGTGTTGACAAGCTGAAAAATCGAAAACTTGAAAAATCGAGAAATCGAAAAATTTTAAACATTGAAAAACCGAGAAGCCAAAGAACCGAAAAATTGAAAAATCGAAAATTCGATGAATCAGGTAATCGAAAAAACGAAGATCTGAGAAATCGGAAACCCGAAAATTTGAAATATAATGATAATAATAATAATAATCGAATCGAGTATCGAAAAATCGAAATTTTAGTAATTGAAATCGAAAAAAAATCAAAAAGTCGAAAAGTCGAAAAATCGAAAAACCGAAAAACTAAGAAATCGACAAACCGAAAAATCTAAAATTAAAATATTGAAAAATTGGAAAATCTAGAAATCAAAAAAATTTCCAAAATTGAAGTGTTGAAAAGCTGAGAAATCGAAAACTTGAAAAATCGAGAAATGGAAAAAATTTAAACATTCAAAAACCGAGAATCAGAGAAACAGAAAAATCGAAAATTGAATTATTAAAAAAAAAGATCGAAAATTTGAAAAATCGAAAAATGAACATTTAAAAAACGAAAAAAATTAAAAAATCGAAGAACTGAAAAATCTAAAGAATGACAAATCGGGAACAAAAAATCTAAAAAATAAAATTTATCTTATCTTATCTTATCTTATCTTAAAATTTTAGAACCGAGAAATTGAAAAATCGAGTAATTGAAAAATTCCAAAACTAGATTGAAGAAAAATTGGGAATTCGAAAAACTGAAAAATCGAAACATCAAAAAACTGGAAAACAAAAATTGAGAAACCGAAAAAATGAAAACATCGAGAAATCGAAAAGTCAAAAAACTGATAACTGACAATCGAAAAATTTAATTAATATTTGAAAAATTGAAACATTTTAATTTAAAAAATATCGAAATTTCGATAAATCGAGGAATCGAAAAAATTAATAAAACTGAAGAGTTGAAAAATTTAAAAACTGAAAACTGAAAAATTGAAAAATGCAAAATTCAAAAAACTGAAAAATTCCAAAATTGAAACATGGAAAAACTGAATTATTGAAATATTGAAAAATCGAGAAATCGAAAAATTTTTTTAAAATGAAAATGAAATAATCGAAGAATCAATAAATGGAGAATCAAAATATCGAAAAAAGTCGAAAAGTCGAGAAATCAAAAAATCGAGAAAGCTAAAAGTCGAAAAATCTTTAATCGAAAAATTGAAAATACATACAGAAATGCCAAAAACTGAAATATTGAAAAATCAAAAAATTTTAAAATAAAAAAATTGAAGAATATTGAAAATAGAAAATCTGAAAGATTTGAAAATCGAGGAATTGAAAAATCGAAAAATTTGAAAATCTAAAAACACAAAAATCCCAAAACTGAAAAATGGAAAAACTGAAAGATTGAAAAATCGAAAAATTTAAAAATCCAAAAATTGAAGAATCGAAAAATTTAAAAATCCTAAAACTGAAATATCAGAAAATAGAGAAATCGAGAAATCGAAAATTTAAAAAATCGAGAAATTGAAGAAACAAAAAATTGAAAAATCCCAAAAATGAAATAGCGAAAAATTGAGTAATTGAATAAAATTAATAATAGAGAAACAATTAAAAAATCGAAAAATTTAAAAATCATAAAACTGAAATATCGGAAAATGGGAAATCGAAAGATACAAAAATCGAGAAACTGAAGAATCGAAAAGTTGAAATACCCCAAAATGAAATATCGAAAACTTGAGTAATCCAGTTATAAATAACAAAGAAATAGAAAATTGGAAAGTCGAGGAATTAAAAAATCCAAAAGTTTAAAACTGAAAAAACTGCAAAATCCCGAGACTGAAACATTGAAAAATAGAAAAATCGAGAAATTGAAAAATCTAGAATTAAAATATTGGAAAATTGAAAAATCCATGAATCGAAAAAATTTTTTGAAATGTTGAAAAGTTGAGAAATCGAAAACTTGACAAATCGAGAAATGAAAAAAATTTAAATATTCAAAAACCGAGAAGCAGAAAAAAAGAAAAATGGAAAAATCGAAAAATTGAAATATTAGAAAGTTAAAAAATCGTAAGATCGAAAATTTAAAATAACGAAAAATGTAACATTTAAAAAACGAAAAAAATGAAAAAATCGAAGAACTGAAAAATCTAAAGAATGAGAAATCGGGGAACAGAAAAATCTAAAATTTAAAAAATCCAAAAATTGAAAAATCTAAAAATTTTAGAACTGAGAAATTGAAAAATCGAGTAATGGAAAACTAGATTGAAGAAAAATTGGGAATTCGAAAAACTCAAAAATCGAAACATCAAAAAAGTGGAAAATCGAAAAATCGAAAATATTTTTATTCAAAAAATGAAAACATCGAGAAATCGAGAAGTGAAAAAACTGATAACTGATAATCGAACAATTAATATTTGAAAAATTTAAACATTTTTATTTAAAAAACTTCGAAATTTCGATAAATCGAGGAATCGAAAAAATTGGTGAAACTGAAGAATTGGAAAATTTTAAAACTGAAAAATTGAAAAATGTAAAATTTAAAAAACCGAAAAATTCCAAAATTAAAACATGGTAAACTGAAATATTGAAAAATCGAGAAATTAAAAAATCTTTTAAAAATGAAAAATGAAATAATCGAAAAATCAAGAAATGGGAAAATCAAAATATCGAAAAAAGTCGAGAAGTCAAAAACTCGAGAGAGCTAAAAGTCGAAAAATCATTTAATCGAAAAATCGAAAATTCATATAGAAATGCCAAAAATTGAAATATTGAAAAATCGAAAAATTTTAAAATAAAAAAACACAAAAATCCCAAAACTGAACCATGAAAAAACTGAAATATTGAAAAATTTGAAAATCGAGAAATTGAAAATCTCTTAAAATTGAAAAATCGAAAAATTGAAAAAAGGAAATATGGAAGAATTCAAAATTAGAAAAGGGAAAATCAAAATATCGAAAAAAGTCGAAAAGTCGAGAAGTCGAAAAATCGCGAAATTGAAATTGAATTGAAAAAAATCGAATATATAGAAATGCCAAAAACTGAAATATTGAAAAATCGAAAAATTTTAAAATCCAAAATATTGAAGAATCGAAAAATTGAAAAATTCTAAAACTGAAACTTTGTCATAAAATTTAATAAATCGAGAAATTGAAGAAACAAAAAATTGAAAAATCCCAAAATGAAATAGCGACAAATTGAGTAATTGAATAAAATTGAAAATAGAGACAATTAAAAAATCGAAAAATTTAAAAATCGTAAAACTGAAATATCGAAAAATGGGGAAATCGAAAAATACAAAAATCGAGAAATTGAAGATACAAAATATTGAAAAATCCCAAAAATGAAATATCGACTTGAGTAATCCAATTATAGATAACAAAGAAATAGAAAATTGGAAAGTCGAGGAATGGAAAAATCCAAAAGTTTAAAATTGAAAAAACTGCAAAATCCCGAGACTGAAACATGGATAAACTGAAACACTGAAAAACAGAAAATCGAGAAATTGAAAAATCTAGAATTAAAATTTTAAAAAATGAAAAATCCATGAATCGAAAAAATTTCCAAAATTGGGGTTTTGAAAGGCTGAGAAATCGAAAACTTGAAAACTTGAAAAATGGAAGAACTTTAAACATTGAAAAACCGAAAAATCGGAAAATTGAAATATGTATTAAAAAATTAAAAATCGTAAGTTCGAGAATTTGAAAAATCGAAAAATGTAACATTTAAATCGAGAAATTGAAAAATTGGATTGTACAAAAATTGGGAATTCCAAAAATTGAACAACAGAAACATCAAAAACCTGGAAAATCGAAAAATCGAAGCATCGAAAATTTCAAAAACTGAGACATCGAAAAATCAAAAGATCGTGATAAATCGAAAAATGGAAAAATCAAAATATATATCGAAAAAAGTCGAAAAGTCGAAAAAAAATTGAAAAAAGTAAAAATCGAGAAACTAAAAAGCGAAAAATTAAAAATCGAAATATTGATATTTCTAAAAATTGAAAAATATGAAAGTTAAAAAATTTGCAAATTCAAAATTGAAAACCATAGAAACATAGAAAAACTGAAAAAAAGCATCAAACATTTAGTAAAAAAAAAAACTGAAAAGCCGAAAAAACGAAAAATTAAAAATCCAAAAACTGAGAAATGAAAAAAAGTAAAATCGAGACAGTGAAAAATAAAAACATTGAAAAGTAAATAATTTTAAAAAGCAAAAATGAGAAATCGAAAAATCGAAAACTCAAAAAATTAAAAAATTAAAAATTAAAAAATTGAGAAATCGAGAAAGCGCAAAATCAAATCAAATCAAAGAATTGAAAAATCGAAAAACGTAACATTTAAAAACAAAAAATTGAAAAATCGAGAAATTGAAAAATTGGATTGTATAAACATTGGGAATTCGAAAAATTGAACAATAGAAACATCAAAAACCTGGAAAATCGAAAAATCGAAGCATCGAAAATTTCAAAAACTGAGACATCGAAAAATCAAAAGATCGTGATAAATCGAAAAATGGGAAAATCAAAATATATATCGAAAAAAGTCGAAAAGCCGAGAAGTCGAAAAATGGAGGAATTAAAAAGTCTAAAAATAATTTAATCGAAAAATCGAAAATATAATAATGCAAAAAATTTGAAATATTGAGAAATCGAAAAATTTCAAAGTGAAAAAATTGAGGAATCGGAAAATTGAAAAATCCTAAAACTGAAATATTGGAAAATAGAGAAATCGAGAAATCGAAAATTCAAAAAATCGAGAAATTAAAGAAACAAAAAATTGAAAAATCCTAAAAATGAAACATCGAAAAATTGAGTAAATGAAAAATTGAAAATGGAGCAATAATTAAAAAATCGAAAAATTTAAGAATCGAAAGTCTGAAAATCGAAAAATCGAGGAACCGCAACATTGAAAAATTGAAAAACTGATAAATGGGAAAATCAAAATATCGAAAATTCGAAAAATCTAAAAGTCTAAAAGTCGAGAAGTCGAAAAATTGAAAATATAGAAAAATACAAAAATCGAGAAATTGAAAAATGGAAAAATCCCAAAAATGAAATATCTAAAAACTGAGTAATCGAAATATTGAAAAGGTTTGAAAATCGAGGAATTAAAAAATTTAAAAATTTAAAAATCAAAAGACTCAAAAATCTCAAAACGGAAACATGGAAAAACTGAAAAATCTCGGAACGGAAAAATCTCTTAAAGTTGAAAAATCAATTACCTGAAAAATAGAAAGATTGAAAAAAAGAAATATTGAAGAATTCAAAATCTGAATATCGAAAATTCGAAAAGTCGAGAAAACGAGAAATCGAAAAGTCGAAAAATCAAAAAATCGAAAATATGGAAACGCCAAAAATTGATATATTAAAAAAATCGAAAAATTGAAGAATTGAAAAACCGTAAAACTGAAAAATCTCAGAACTGAAATATCGAGAAATCTAAACTTGAAAAATCGAGAATTCCAAAGATCGAAAACTCAAAAAATTGAAGATTCGAAAAATTGTACAATTTAATTTTTTTCCAAGAATCTCGGTATCTTGGATAAAAATTCAGCACGCATTCATAAGTCAACTTAAATAACATTTACTAATATAAATTTTGGAGGGTAGGGGTCATGAAACCTGGAGAAAACATAAAAGTAGTCAGTCGCCCGCTTATGCTCCGGAAGTAAAAATTATAGTAAAATTGTCGAGTGCATTGTTGTTCAAATCGTAAATGCAGAGATCGTTTTAATGCGATTTAGAACAATGATGGTAATTTTTAACTCTATTTGCAACGATAAAGCGTCTAATTCTCACTCTTTAGTATTGTCTTGTAAGGAAATTTCCTTCACCTAATTAACTTAAGTGTTAATTTTAGCGGTTTTAAGAACATGAAACGAATTACCGCAACCGCAGATTGTAATCTACTTCATATTTTTGGTTAAAAGATTAAATATTTACATAAAAACATTTGTGAGATCGATAAAACTCAGGAACGAAATTTTATTTCTATATATTACTTGAGAATTTTTTTTCTGAATTTTACTTGAAAATCTAGTCTAGACAAAACGAGATCATGTCCACCAACAAATAACAGATTGTTTCCCAAGTGAGTCTACAACAATCGAGCGCCTGAAAAATTGAAACTGAAAAATATAACCAAGAACTCTGCAGCCACGTCGCTTAAAAACCAATAGAACATAAGTTTGAAACGAGCTTAAGAAACTCAAACAGTTCTCAAGAGTTACACCCTCATATATCGTCAATTGCAGCAGAACTAATACAATAAACTTGGAAATAATAAAACCGACTCGAATCGATTACGCTATCCGACAAGAGCTCGAACATTTCTCTGTTTATGAAAACACTTTAAAGAAAACCGCACTTTGTGTACTTACGTCTGGATGCACGTCATGGTGGTGGTAACTTTTGCTTCCTTTGCTGAAGCTGCCGCTTGCTGAAGCCGAACCCTTAGCTAGCAACCCTAATTTAGATTTAATGCCTTGACCTATCGATGCTTTTAAATGATTGAGCGCGTCATCCCCCGATCTCTTAGACCTTGAGGGGTAGTTGTAATAGCTGTTTAAGTATTCTAAATGTCTTCTGTCAGTTTCCGTAATATCTTCTAATGAAATTACGTCTAAGGGAGCGTGGATCGCGGCACATGTGACTCTTCTTGTTGTGAGAACTGCGTAGGCCAGCAGAACTGCTACCTGAAAAAAGAATGGGAATAATTTATGAGATGTCTTTATTATGCGCGTTTTTTTTGCTTGACGAAGCTATTTTCTGCAGTAAAACCTACTCGGAAATGCGATATTTCGGGCCGGGGACAAATATCGGATCTCTGGGATGTGTGTCATTTTTCGTGTTCGAGGGGTTGAGTGCGAGGTATACGTAAGTGTTTAAAGTAGATGAAGAGGCAAAGGAAGGAACAATGGCTTGCTGTACAAGGGAAAGTTGAAAAAAGGGACAGGAAATGAGCGAAACTATCAAAACTTTTTAAGTAATTGGAACATAGGGAGAGATTTGGGACCAAAGAGGATAAAGTTTTGGGTAAAACAACAGAAATAAACAAGTACAAAGTATCTCTGTGATTAACTGATTAGTAATAACACCACTTTTATTGTAAAGATTTTGGCTATAGTTAGAATCTACATACAGGTCACTATTCTAGGCGTTCTTCAGTTATATTATTTGAAAAAGTCATGTCAGGTCAGGTTAAATCGAGTCAGGTCAGGTCAGGTCAATGTGTTTTATGATTTTAATGATGTAAAGTCTACTAAGCTATATATAGATGAAAAAAAAGTGTTCTGGAGATTCAAATACTTTCATGTTTTTTAGATGTTTCTTGACATCTAGATTATAAAAATAGGTCCCCCGTTTCGTGTAGCTGATAGAACAATAACCAGAATTTCTCTAGCAACCATTTAAATTTTGTAATACTTGTGATCTATGAATCCGATTTGAGTTATTGTCATAAATATTGTTCCATAAAAAGTCCAAATTATATAATAAGATTTTATTACTATATATTATTATTATTTTCATAGGAGAAAAATTTTGATTTTAAAAAAGTGGCCGAAAAATTTTCAAAAATTCTGGTAAACCGATTTCGATGGCTGATTCCAAAAATATAAGAAATTTATGAGAATAAGTCTTTGGTTGAATTTAAAAAATTGTCGAAAATTGGCCGAAATTTTTATAGGCCAAAAAACTTTTTATTTTGGAAAGTTGCCGAAAAATTCCAAAAAATTCTAGGATTTAGATTTTGTCGTGCTGATTCTAAAAACAGTCTAATTATGCTTCCGGTGGAAGATTTAAAATTATTCAGTTTGAAAATATATTTTTTTTAAATCCAAAAATTTGCAAGAGGGCGATTTGGAAAAATCGTAGGAGCTATGGAAGACATGATTCCGAAACCAATTTTTTAGGTCAAAATCTATAAGAAAAAGTTTTTGGCTAAATTTCGAAAATTGTAGAAAATTCGCCAAACTTTTCATAGATGAAAAACTTTAATTTTGAAAAGGTTACCGAAAAAATCCCAAAAATTCTGGTATACATATAGGTTCATTTGGACGGGCTGATTTAAAAAATATTCGGTTTGAAATTTAATTTTTCAAAAAATTCTAGTTTTTTTCATATTTTTAATTTAGCGATTTTGAAGTAATGGTAGGAGTTCATCGAAGAACTAGGATCGAAAGCAACTTCTGGAAGTCGAAATCTACAAGATTTGAATTTCAAAAATATAAAAAAAATCTTTATAATGGTGAGTATTGAAAAATTAAAATTTGGAATAAGTTGCCAAAAAATTCCCAATGATTTCGTCGTGCTGATTGCACAAAAATGGTCTGTTTACTCTCCCGGTGCAATATTAAAAAAAATTGGTTCCCAAAAACATTTATTTTTTTAATCCAAAAAATTGCAATATTTCAGTGGGCGGTTCTGGATAAATGTACGGAATTATGGAAGGAATGAAGCAGAAACTAACTTGAAGAGGTCAAAATTTATAAGAATAAAATTTTCAAAAAATTGGCCGAAATTTTTAGGTGAATAGAATAACTTTTATTTTTGAAAAGTAGCCGAAAAATTCCCAAAAAATTCTAGGATTTAGATTTCGTCCTGTTGATTCTAAAAGCGTACTTTTTGTACTCCCGGCCTTAGTTAAATTTGGAAAATTGTCCAAAATTTTCATTTTGAAAAAGTTAACTTTTGAAAAATTTACTAAAAAATTCCTAAAAAATTACAGAACTTTTTAGGAACTTCGACATGCCAATTCCAAAAACATAGCGTGATTATGCTACTGTTTCAAGACTACAAAATATTCGGTTTGTAATTTTTTTTTTTAAATCCTAAAATTTGCAATATTTCAGTTGCCATTCTAGAAAAATGGTAAGGAGCTTTCGAAGAAATGACTTCTGGAGATTGGAATCTATAAGAAAAAATGTTTAGTTCAATTTTGTTCATTTAGTTGAAATTGTCGAAAACTGGACGAAATTTTTAAAATTTTGCTTTTGAAAAGTTGCCAAAAAATTCTGGAATTTAGATTTCGTCGTGCTAATTTTAAAAGCTTTTTAAACAAAGAAACTTCATACCCTCAAAAAAGATTAATAAGAGTATTTTGCGAAATTGACAATAAATTTTTGTAGAAGTTATATTAAAGTTAAAAAAAGATCTTTGGAAGAAAGGTCAAAATATTTTTGGTTTTGACTTTTTGGTTTGAAAGTCATTCAAAAATGTGAAGATCAATGTTAAAACATCTTGGTACTTTGTCTTCTAGTTTAGTTTGAAACTGAAAAATTTTTTTAATGTTTTCTCTTTAATTTCTGCTTTCTTCCCAAAATGTCGGTTTCTTCTTCTAAATGTCCTTAATATCAATATAAAACTATAATTTTAGCACCCACTCCTACTAATGTTCATGGAGACTTTTTTATTTTGTTTAGTTGTTCAATTTCACTCAAAACATGGTTTTTTAAATTTAAACATTTCCGTTCTTGAGAAATAATAACCTCAAAACTGTGAGCAGATTATTTTGTTCGTAATTTTCATACAAAAATCTCAATACCTTAAACTTAATAAATTACAAATAAAACATACATTTCTGCATTTCTGTACTTTTAAATTATTTTTTTTAAGTTAATTTTGTGTTCATATTCAATGATACTTCTGGGTTTATTTCTCAGAATTTGTTGTCTTAAAAATACGAAGCTTAAAATGTAGAAAAAAAAATGTCTGCTCGATAAAATAAAAATTTTACTTACTGGGATATTACAAAAAGAAAACACCCGAAAATTTTTGGTGGTTTTTTGAAATAGAATTTTCACACTACGTAATACAACTCTTTGAAACAAAAAACTTAATCGCTTCAAAAACATTAATATTTTGAGAAATTTTAACATAATAAACGAAAACTCAAAGAAAAATTATTATTCAATTGAGAACAAGATTTTCTACAAATTTATACAGGGTGATCAAAAAATGACCAATAAGTTCGATGGTACCTTGCTAAGGCTCCGAAAAATTCGAAAAAAAAATGGTTAAAAAATCCGTTGATCAAACTTTTGAAAATGTTAAACTTCAAAGTTGAAGATTTAACTTTGTAGTTCTATTCTAATAGACAATTAAATAATAATTAGTTATTATAATTTGATCATAATTTCATTCATTTCGATTTACGAATTAATTTTACTGTTGCCAGATTTTTTTTTACAATTTTTATCGACATTTTAGACTATTGATTAAATTCACATTAAAACATATATCAAAATTACGAAGTTAACTCTTCAACTTTGAAGTTTAACATTTTCAAAAATTTAGTTGAGCAATTTTCTAACATTTTTTTTTATAATTCTTGAGAGTCATTTTTAATCGCCCTGTGTAAGCTAAGAAAGACTAAAGTGCCCTAAAATTCTTTCAAACCATTTAAAAACAGAACCCCCTAGATTATTTTCCAATTCTTGTAAAAATAAAACTTAACAGGTTCCCAATGTTCTTTTATAGTTAAAAAAAAGACAATTCATAAATCTTCAGAACACCATCATCCTCAAAACCTCAGAACACCATGATCATCAAATTCACAGAACATCGTAATCCTCATATCCTCAGAGCACCACAATCCTCAGATCCTCAGAACACTATAATCGTCAAAATCTCAGAATACCATAATTCTTAAATCCTCAGAACAACAAAATCCTCAAATCCTCAGAACACCATGAATCTTAAATCTTCAAAACACCATGATTTTCAAATCGTCAGAGCCTCAATTGACTATGATCCTCAGATCCTCAAAACCTAAAAACATCATAATCCTCATATTCTCAAACTCTCAGAATACCATAATCCTCAAATTCTCAGAACAACAGAATCCTTAAATCCTCAAGACACCATAATTCACATATGCTCAAAACACTATTATTCTCAAAACATTATAATCTTCAAAATCTCAGAACATCATAATCCTCAAATCTTCAGAACACCATGATCATTACTCCTCAAATCCTCAGCACACCATGATCCTAAGATCCTCAGAACACTATAATCCTCAAAACCTCAGAACACCATAATCCTCAAATCCTCAGAACACCATAATCCTCAAATCCTTAGAACATTAAAATCCTCAAAACACCGTAATTATCATACCCTCAAAACAACATCATCCTCAGATCCTCACAACACTATAATCCTTAAATCCACAGAATACCATAATACTTAAAACCTTAGAACACCATGATCCTCAAACCCTCAAAACACCATGATCCTCAGAACATCATAATCCTCAAGTTTTCAGAACAACAGAATCCTCAAATCCTCAGCACATCATAATTATCAACTCCTCAAATCCTCAGCACACCATGATTCTAAGATCCTCCGAACACTATAATCTTCAAAACCTCAGAAGACCATAATCCTCATATTCTCAGACCACCATAATACCCAAATCATCAGAACACTCTAATCCTCAAATCCTCAAAACACCGTAATTCATATGTCCTCAAAAACACCATAATCCTCAAATTCACAAGAACACCATAATACTTAAAACCTCAGAACATCATAATCCTCATATCCTCAGAGTATCATATAATACTCAGATTCTCAAAACACCATAATCCTCAAAATCTCAAGACATCATAATCCTCAAATTCTCAGAACAGAGTCCTCAAATCCTCAGAAAACCATAATCACCCATTCCTCAAATCCTCAGCACACCATGATTCTAAGATTCTCAGAACACTATAATCCTCAAAACCTCAGAAGACCCTAATCCTCATATCCTCAGAACACCATAATCCCCAAATCTTCAAAACACCCTAATCCTCAAATTCTCAAAACACCGTAATTCACATGTCCTCAAAACACCATAATCCTCAGATTCTCAGAACACCATAATCCTCAGCTCCTCAGAACACCATAATCCTCAAATCCACCAGAACATCATAATACTCAAAACCTTAGAACACCATGATCCTTATACTCTCAAAACACCATGATCCTCAAATCCTCAGAACACCATGATCCTCAGATCCTCAAAACACCATGATCCTCAAATCCTCAAAACATTAACATCCTCAAATCTTCAAAACATCATAATCTTCAAATCCACAGAACACCATAATATTTAAAACCTAAGAACATCATGATCCTCAAACCCTCAAAATACTATGATCCTCAGAACATCATAATCCTATGATCTTCAGACCACTATAATCCTCAAAATCCCAGAACATCATAATCCTCAATTTCCAGTACAACAGAATCCTCAAATCCTCAGAACAACAGGATCCTCAAATCCTCAGATCACCATAATCATCAATTGCTCAAATCCCCAGCACACCATGATCCTAAGATCCTCAGAACACTATAATCCTTAAAACCTCAGAGCATCATAATCCTCAAATCATCAGAACATTGAAATCTTCAAATCTTCAAAACAGCCTAATCCTCAAATCATCCTCAAAACACCGTAATTCTTATACCTTCAAAACACCATAATCCCCAGATCCTCAGAACACCATAATCCTCAGATCCTCAGAACACCATAATCCTCAAATCTACAAGAACACCATGATACTCAAAACCTAAGAACACCATGGTCCTCAAACCCTCAAAACACCATGATCCTCAGAACATCATAATCCTCTGATCTTCAGAACACTATAATCCTCAAAATCACAGAACATCATAATCCTCAATTTCTCAGAACAACAGAATCCCCAAATCCTCAGAACAACAGGATCCACAAATCCTCAGATCACCATAATCATCAATTGCTCAAATCCCCAGCACACCATGATCCTAAGATCCTCAGAACACTATAATCCTTAAAACCTCAGAGCATCATAATCCTCAAATCATCAGAACTTTAAAATCTTCAAATCTTCAAAACAGCCTAATCCTCAGATAATCCTCAAAACACCGTAATTCTTATACCCTCAAAACACCATAATCCCCAGATCCTCAGAACACCATAATCCTCAAATCTTCAGAACATCATAATCCTCAAATTCTCAGTACAGAGTCCTCAAATCCTCAGAACACCATGATCAACAATTCCTCAAATCCTCAGCACACCATGATTCTAAGATCCTCAGAACACTATAATCCTGAAAACCTCAGAAGACCCTAATCCTCATATCCTCAGAACATCATTATCCCCAAATCATCAGTACATTAAAATCCTCAAATCTTCAAAACATCCTAATCCTCAAATCCTCAAAACACCGTAATTCACCTGTCCTCAAAACACCATAATCCTCAGATCCTCAGAACACCATAATCCTCAGGTCTTCAGAACACCATAATGCTCAAATCCACAAGAACACCATAATACTCAAAACCTTAGAACACCATGATCCTCAAACCCTCAAAACACACATGATCCTCAAATTCTCAAAACACCATGATCCTCAAATCCTCAGAACACCATAGTCCTCCAATCCTCAGAACATTAAAATCCTCAAATCTTCAAAACATCATAATCTTCAAATCCACAGAACATCATTATATTTAAAACCTAAGAACATCATGATCCTCAAACCCTCAAAATACCATGATCCTCAGAACATATCATAATCCTCTAATCTTCAGAACACTATAATCCTCAAAATCCCAGAACATCATAATCCTCAATTTTTCAGAACAACAAAATCCTCAAATCCTCAGAACAACAGGATCCTCAAATCCTCAGATCACCATAATCATCAATTGCTCAAATCCCAGCACACCATGATCCTAAGATCCTCAGAACACTATAATCCTTAAAATCTCAGAGCATCATAATCCTCAAATCATCAGAACATTAAAATCTTCAAATCTTCAAAACAGCCTAATCCTCAAATCATCCTCAAAACACCGTAATTCTTATACCCTCAAAACACCATAATCTCCAGATCCTCAGAACACCATAATCCTCAAATCTATAAGAACACCATGATACTCAAAACCTAAGAACACCATGGTCCTCAAAACACCATGATCCTTAAATCCTCAAAACACCATGATCCTTAAATCCTCAAAACACAATGATCCTCAAATCTTCAGAACACCATAATCCTCAAGTCATCAGAACACCATAATTCTCTAACCGTCAACTTCAAAGGTTCTTTCACTTCTTAAAAAAAAGGCACTAGAAACCCCTAAGAATGTTTTGCATGTCTGATAAAACTAGGGTGTTCTAACATTATTTCAAACTTTGAAAAAAACTAGAGTTCTCAATTCTTTTAAATTTAATAACAAAAGGGTCAGAAAAGATAATTTTATAGTCTTTAAAAAAATGCATAGACTTGCATTTAATAAATTTTAATTGTACAATAAAGCGACACTAAATTGCTAGCTTTGAAACTCTTTCAAAAACAAAACAACAGGAATTTAACAAATTTTTCAAATTTTTCAAAAACAAAATACAAGGACTCCTAAGATTTTCGGACACTAAAAAAAAGCGCCCTGAATTCTTTCAAAGTCTTAAAAAAGATAACAGGGGTCTTAGAGGTTTTTCAAATATTTTCAAAAATAAAAAGACACAAAGAGTGCCTAATATTTTTTTTATATTATTAAAAAAGACACTAAATCAAAATCTTTCAAACTGTTTCAAAATCAAAACATCAGCGGGTCCTCGAAAATTATTCTTAAAAAAGACCCTAGATGCCAAGAAGATTTTTTAAAACTCTTTCAAAAACAAAACGATGGGAATTCAGAACACTATGTGTGTGTGCGACACCCGAGATTCTTTCGTACTTAAATATTTAAAAACAAAATAAAGTTTTAAAAAATTACGATTTGCCTGGTTTTTTGTTTGTGAAAATGGTAAGGAACCATATAAGAACTGAGGCTGAAAGTAAGTTCTGGAGGTCGAAATCTATAAGAAAAAGTCTTTAGTTAAATTTTGAAATTGTCGAAAATTGGACGAAATTTTCATTGCTGAAAAATTTTGAAATTGAAAAAGTTGCCAAAAATATCTCAAAAAATTCTGGGGTTTAGAGTTCGTCATGCTAATTCCGAAAATGTAGCGTGTTGTTGCATATCTGATTCATGCAACCTTTGTACCTTGCAGGCAAGCACTTGGACTGTAATTCTCATTAGTCATTACCATAGTCCTAAGAGGTTGTTGGTGGCTTTCAATTAACAAGAATTTAATCTTCACTTTTTGGCAGCTTCTACTTCAAGCGGGTAAAAAGGATAGGCACAATAAGTATTTTCACTGTTGTACATTTTTCAACAATATTTTTCTGATACCTTAATTAAGAATAATAATACTTTCAAAACTGGACAAATTTACGACAGCCATAAAATTTTACTTGTAAAAGGAAAGTTTTAGTGGTCTTAAAACAAATAGCCCTCAAATTAACCAGGCAATAAAGAGAAATGTGTTAATGCACAAAGTCTTTATCCTCATATTTATATCCAATTCTGAAAATTTCAAAACACGCTCATTTACCGTCAAAATTACCAGCAATATCGCCCCCGTCTTCAAACAGCGCATCGTCGAAACCGCCAACCATAAAATTGATCCAAGAAATTACTTTTCAGGTTTATATGTCATGTTAAGTTTTGTTTTTTATACGTCAACTTTCACCATACGGAAGAAAGATCATGACCATGAACCTTTTCCAGCGATTCTGCACTGTTTACATTAAGCGCAATGTCAATGTTAAGCTGCGCCCTTTTACTTTCTACCGATGTATCTGAATTTCGAAGTGGCGCATGTTTTGATTTCTCTCCCTCATAAAATCCATTATTATTCCGTTAAAGTAACCAAAATTCGGAGGAATTTCGTTTCGTCGCATACATTACAGCGTGATGAAAGATGAATAGGGCGAGACCCTCGATTCAAGGGTCCCACATCAACTTTGACCCTCGTTTTCGCATGTCAAGGAAATTGAAAAATACGGTAACAGTTGCGGAGACAAGTTTAATTAATAGAGCTGTTGTCCCGCAAGTTTTCCTCATCGATCGAAAACGTTCGGAGTCAGAAGTGGCCACAATTGGCAGCACTGATTTATCTTACTCCGAATCGCGGCAATTCGGCAGTGCCAACTTTGAATAATCGCGTTCGGTCGACCTGGATCTTAGTTTATTTGCTAAATGAATGAACTTTATTCCGGATTTACCTCGTTAGCTCTAATTTATTAACTATTTAAATGATTCAGATTCCCGGGATGAGTGGTATTCGCTCGGCAAATAATTTGTTTGATAATTATTCATCAGTTGAATAAAGCTCGCGCAAGAAATTCTGTTTGCGTTTGTATTTATATCTGCGGGAATAGTTTCATAATTCATTTAAATGCGGAATTATGATGTTCTGCAAACACTTCTGGTCTACATTTCGAAGCGAGATCCTAAATGGATCTGGGTTTGGAGAGTGTTTTGTGTGTAAATTTGTACAATGAGGGTGGTTTTGGGGGTTTTTAGAACCAGGTGTGGAACGTAAGACAGACTATTATTTTAAATAAAAATTTAAAAATACCAAGTAAGGAATTTAAAAGTTTATAGGTTTGTCTATTTACTCTACGAGTGTTGTAAAAAAAAAACTAATAGAGATAAGAAAGAATTCGAAATATTTATGTCAGTTGTCAATTTTTTAATGAAGTCGTTATGTATTGATGTAGATAAATTCTAAAAACAAGAAAAAAACGAAATGGGAGAGTGCAAATTGTGTTAGTGTTATGAAAAAGTTTTGGAATTTTCCGGAGAGTTAGAGAGTTAAAGGTTTGATTAAAAAAACTAGGCAAACGGAATACTATAAGATGATCTTATTTTTTAAATTTTTTTTAGTTCTCATGGTTTTTCAACCTATTATTAATACTAATTATTGGCATCTAGCGTCTTTTTTGAGGTTTAGAGGATTATGGTGTTCTGATGATTTGAGGATTATGGTGCTGTAGAAGATTGAGGATTTTATATCAAAATATCGTAAAAGTGAAAGAAACAAAAAAGTTGAAAAATTGCAAATCGAAAAATTGAAAAATCGATATTTCATTTTATCAGTTATAGAATTTTGGGTCAATTTTAAAATCTGGTAATTCAAAAATCAAAATCTGAATAATGGAAAAATTGATAAATCGAAAAAGCGAAAAATGGGTAATTGGAAAATTTAAAATTTAAAAAACCACAGATTGAAAATGGAAATATCTTCAAATAAAACAATCGAAAAATTGAAAAAAGAAAAAAAGAGAGAATGTGAAAATTTAAAAACTGGAGAAAGTCAGCAAATCCAAACATTAAAAAAAACCAGAAATCGAAAAATGAAGACACCAAAAAATGAAAAACTAAAAATCGAGAAATTAAAAAATTGAGGAAGAAGAATTTTACAATTCTAACACTAAAAAATTAAAAATTGAAAAATACGAAAATTTCAACCCGAAATTTGAGCAATTAAAAAACTGAAAAATTTAAAAATTAAAATTTAACCGAAGAAACGAAAATCCGAAAAATCAAATCCCAAATTTAAAAAACGACAGATTGAAAAACGGAAAAAATTAAAAAAGCGGAACATGGAAATATCCCCAAATAAAAAAATCCAAAAATTGAAAAAAGAAAAAAAGAGAGAATGTGAAAATTGAAAAACTGAAAAAAAGTCAGCAAATCGAAACAGTGAAAAATCGAAACATTGAAAAATTCAAAATTTTGAAACTCAAAAGTTGAGCAACTGGAAAAATCGAATAAATTAAAATTGAAAACTCAAAAAATCGGAAATCAAAAAACTGAAGAAACTAACAATTGAAAAACCAAAAATCGAGAAATTAAAATATCGAAAAATTAAAAAAGTGAAAAAGAAGAATTTTACGATTCTAACAGCAAAAAATTAAAACTTGAAAAATACGAAATTTTAATCCCCAAATTTGAGCAATTAAAAAACTGAAAAATTTAAAAAATTAAAATTTAAAGCTCGAAAAATCTCATATGGAATAATTGAAGAAAGCTAAAATCGAGAAATTGAAATATCGTAAAAGTAAAAAAAACAAAAACTTAAAAGGTGGAAAACGAAAAAAAATGACAAATCGAAAAATCAAAAACTTGAAAAATTTAAATTTAAAATTGAATATGCATAGAATTGCAAATCAGAACACTGAAGAAACGAAAAGCCGAAAAATCAAAATCCCGGAAGCTGAAAAATCGAAAAATTAAAATATCTAGGAATAAAAACTAAAAAATCGAAAAATTGAAAAATTTGATAATTGGAAAATTTAAAATTTAAAAAACCACAGATTGAAAAATGGAAAAATTTAAAAAGCGGAAATGGAAATATCCTCAAATAAAAAATCGAAAAATTGAAAAAAAAAAAAGAGAGAATGTGAAAATTGGAAAAACTGGAAAAAAGTCAGCAAATCCAAACAGTGAAAAATTGAAACATTGAAAAATTAAAAATTTTGAAACCCAAAAGTTGAGCAACTGGAAAAATCGAATAAATTAAAATTGAAAACTCAAAAAATCGGAAATCAAAAAACTGAAGAAACTAACAATTGAAAAACCAAAAATCGAGAAATTAAAATATCGAAAAATTAAAAAAGTGAAAAAGAAGAATTTTACGATTCTAACAGCAAAAAATTAAAACTTGAAAAATACGAAATTTTAATCCCCAAATTTGAGCAATTAAAAAACTGAAAAATTTAAAAATTAAAATTTAAAGCTCGAAAAATCTCATATGGAATAATTGAAGAAAGCTAAAATCGAAAATTGAAATATCGTAAAAGTAAAAAAACTGGAAAAAAGTCAGCAATCCAAACAGTGAAAAATCGAGACATTGAAAAATTCAAAATTTTGAAACCGAAAAGTTGATCAACTGGAAAAATTGTATAAATTAAATTTTAAACCTAAAAATATCAGAAACCGAAAAACTGAAGAAACCAACAAATGAAAAACTAAAAATCGAGAAATTAAAATATCGAAAATTTAAAAAATTGAAAAAGTAGAATTTTACAATTCTAACAGCAAAACATTAAAAATTGAAAAATACGAAATTTTAAACCCCAAATTTGAGAAATTAAAAATTGAAAAATTTCAAAAATTAAAATTTAACGCTCGAAAAATTTTATGTCGAAAAATTGAAGAAAACAAAAATCGAGAAATTGAAATATCGTAAAAGTGAAAAAACAAAAAATTAAAATTTCTACAAAGTGAAAAATTGCAAATCGAAAAATTGAGAACTCTAAAAGGTGCAAACCGAAAAAAATGACAAAAATCGAAAAACCAAAAATCGAAAACTTGAAAAATTTAAATTTAAAATTGAAAATGCAATAGAATTGCAAATCAGAACACTCAAGAAACGAAAAGCCGAAAAATCAAAATCCCAGAAGCTGAAAAATCGAATAATTAAAATATCTAGGATAAAACGACGAAAAATTGAAAAATGGGGTAATTGGAAAATTTAAAATTTAAAAAACACAGATTGAAAAATGGAAAAAATTAAAATAGTGGAAAATGGAAATGTCCTCAAATAAAAAAATCGAAAAATTGAAAAAAAAAGAGATGTGAAAATTGAAAAACTGGAAAAAAGTCAGCAAATCCAAACAGTGAAAAATCGAAACATTGAAAATTTCAAAATTTTGAAACCCAAAAGTTGAGCAACTGAAAAAATTGAATAAATTAAAATTTGAAACTCAAAAAATCAGAAATCGAAAAACTGAAGAAACCAACAAATGAAAAACTAAAAATCGAGAAATTAAAATATCGAAATATTAAAAAATTGGAAAAGAATAATTTTACAATTCTAACAGTAAAAAATTAAAAATTGAAAAATAAAAAAATTTTAAACCCCAAATTTGAGCAATTAAAAAACTGAAAAATGTAAAAACTTGAAATGTAAAGCTCGAAAAATTTTATATCGAAAAATTGAAGAAAGCAAAAATCGAGAAATTGAAATATCGTAAACGTGCAAAAACAAATAATTAAAATTTCTACAAAGTGAAAAATTGCAAATCGAAAAATTGAGAACTCTAAAAGGGTGAAGTTGAAAAAAGTGACAAAAATCGAAAAATCAAAAATCGAAAACTTGAAAAATTTAAATTTAAAATTGAAAATGCATAGAACTGTAAATCAGAACACTGAAGAAACGAAAAGCTGAAAAATGAAAATTCCAGAAGCTGAAAAATCGAAAAATTAAAATGTCTAGGAATAAAACGACGAAAAATTGAAAAACGGGATAATTGGAAAATTTAAAATTTAAAAAACCACAGACCCAAAAATGGAAAAAATTAAAAAAGCGGAAAATGGAAATATCCTCAAATAAAAAAATCGAAAAATTGAAAAAAGGAAAAAAGAGAGAATGTGAAAATTGTAAAATTGGAAAAAGTCAGCATTCAAACAGTGAAAAATCGAAACATTGAAAAATTCAAAATTTTGAAACCCAAAAGTCGAGCAACTAAAAAAATTGAATAAATTAAAATTGAAAACTTAAAAAATCAGAAATCGAAAAACTGAAAAACCAAAAAATGGAAAACTAAAAATCGAGAAATTAAAAAATTAAAAAAGAAGAGTTTCACATTTCTAACAGCAAAAAATTAAAAACTGAAAAATACGAAATTTTAAACCCCAAATTTGAGCAATTAAAAAACTGAAAAATTTAAAAAATTAAAATTTAAAGCTCGAAAAATTTTATATCGAAAAATTGAAGAAAGCAAAAATCGAGAAATTGAAATATCGTAAAAGTGAATAAACAAAAAATTAAATTTTTTACAAAGTGAAAAATTGCAAATCGCAAAATTGAGAACTCCAAGAGGTGGAAACCGAAAAAAATGACAAATCGAAAAATCAAAAATCGAAAACTAAAGAAATTTAAATTTAAAATTGAAAATGCATAGAATCGCAAATCAGAACACTGAAGAAACGCAAAACCGAAAAATCAAAATCCCAGAAGCTGAAAAATCGAAAAATTAAAATATCTAGGAATAAAACGATCGAAAAATTGAAAAATGGGATAATCGGAAAATTTAAAATTTAAAAAACCACAGATTAAAAAATGGAAAAAATTAAAAAAGCGGAAAATGGAATATCCTCAAATAAAAAAATCGAAAAATTGAAAAAAGAAAAAAAGAGAGAATGTGAAAATTGAAAAACTGGAAAAAGTCAGCAAATCCAAACAATGAAAAATTGAAACATTGAAAAATTCAAAATTTTGAAACCCAAAAGTTGAGCAACTGAAAAAATTGAATAAATTAAAATTTGAAACTCAAAAAATCAGAAATCGAAAAACTGAAGAAACCAAAAAATGAAAAACTCGAGAAATTAAAATATCGAAAAATTAAAAAATTAAAAAAAAAGAATTTTACAAGTTCTAACAGGAAAAAATTAAAAATTGAAAAATACGAAATTTTAAACCCCAAATTTGAGCAATTAAACATCTGAAAAATGTAAAAACTTGAAATGTAAAGCTCGAAAAATTTTATATCGAAAAATTGAAGAAAGCAAAAATCGAGAAATTGAAATATCGTAAAAGTGAAAAAACAAAAAATTAAAACTTCTACAAAGTGAAAAATTGCAAATCGAAGAATTGAGAACTCTAAAAGGTGGAAACCGAGAAAAAAAAGACAAATCGAAAAATCAAAAATCGAAAACTGCAAAATTTAAATTTAAAATCGAAAATGCAATAGAATTGCAAATCAGAACACTGAAAAAATGAAATGCAGAAAATTGAAAAATTCGAAGAAGCTGTAAAATCGAAAAAAAAAATAGAAAACTGGAAAAATTGGAAATCGAATACTTGAATAGTCAAAAAATTAAAAGTGGAGAAATGGTAAAACCAAAAAAACTGAAAAACAAAAACTACAATTTCAAAAAAATTGAAAAATTCGAAAATGTAAAAACGGAACCTGAATTAAATTTAAAGTAGAAAACTCAAAAATTACCAAAATTTGTCTCTCCATGCCACCACAAGGAAGTTCCATAAAAATTCGGCACTTTTTTAAATCTGGTTTCAAAAGTCAAAATCTGAAATATCGAAAAATTGAAACATTAAAAAAATAAAAATCAGAAATCTACAAATCGAAAAAAAAAAAATTAGAAGGTCAGAAAATTGATAAATTGCAAAATTAAAAATTTTAAAACTTCCAGTAGAAAAATCTAAAACTGAAAACAAGAAAAAGAATAAGAAACTAAAAAATTGGAAAATGGAATTAAAAATTGAAAAATTGATGATTCGAAATTCTATAAAATCAAAAATTTGAAAAATCACTATAATTTAAAAATCCACAAAGTGAAAATAAAAAATTTGGAAACAAAAACTTGTGAAAAATCATAAAAGGAAAAAATTCAAAATTTTAAAAACGCAAGAATTGAAAAACTAAGAAAAAAATTCGAAATCGAAAAACTGAAGAAAAAAAAATCGAAAAATCGGAAATCGATAAACTGAAATATCTAAAATAAAAGCAGAATCAACTCTTATAATTTATATAAGAAATTGCACTTGTTAAACATATTGTGCTTCCGTGGCAAGGAGGTTCTACGTATTTTCAAAACAATTTTTGAATGTGTTAAATCCAAAAATCAAAATCCGTAAAATCGAAAAATGGAAAAATAAAAAATTAAACCTCGGAATTTCTAGAAATCGAAAAATAAAAATTGAAAGATCGGAAAAACGATCAAGGAAAAAATAAAAAAGCGGAAAATGGAAACACCTCAAGTAGAAAAATCCTAATTTGAAAAAAAAAAACGAGAACTGAAAAATGGAAAACTGAATTAAAAATTGAAAAATTGATGATTCGAAATTCTATGAAATTGGAAAGTTGCAAATCAAAAAAATAAAAAATTATGATGTTTGAGGATTCTGAGAATATATTTTAATCTTCAAATTTTTGAGATGACCTTCAAATCAAATCGACTTGTTGCACGAATTCTTCTGAAGATCTTGCATTTCTTTTCTTTAATATCTAGAGAAATGTTCATCACAATTAAATACAAAATTTCAAATGCAACTTTTCATTTATCTTCTAGTTTTCGTTTATTGTGTCAAATTTTCTTAAAATATTAATATTTTTGAAGATATTAAGTTCCCTTGTTGAGATCACGGGTTAAAAAAATCTATTTATATCTCCTGAAAATTTTTGATTAAAAAAACTCCAGAAAAATGTTTATTTTTAAAGAGTCTATTAGTTTTGAGGTTATTTTTCAAGAACAAGAATGACAAGGTTTAAAAGTCTAAAAAATATAATATTAAAAAAACTCTTATTAAACAATCAAAAAAACATTTTGGAAATCTCAGATTCAACATTTTTTGTAATCTTCTCGGTGAAAAAAGCGTGTGTGAACTTTTTTGACCTTACCAAGTAAGAAAAAGTTTGAAGATTATTAAGATTATTTTGTGAAAATTGTGGAAATACGAAACAAATTGGAAGATGTAGTAATAAGTCCAATAAAAATCAGCGATTTTAAAAAATGAGAAGCGTTGAAATATTATTTTCATTTGTAATTAATACCAACTGTAAGAACCGAACAAAAAAATGAACGAAATAAAATATCTAAAGTTTTAAGAAAACGCACCAATATTAATTTCTCCAACATTGCCAGAAATTTTTTAGAGAAACCCACAAATTCGCTTTTCATATTGGCAAAAACACAACATACCTGTTCATAAATCGTGAACATAAAACCGAAACCTTCATTCAGACTCACAGTCTAATAAAAGTTTCTTAAATAATATTTAAAAAAACCAAACTAACTTTCAGCTAATTGATTACATTCTGTCCAAAGTTCGCAGCCACTCGCTTATTACTCCAAAACATTAATTAACACCGACACTGACAACTCAATTACCAAAATAAAAGAATCCTCAGGAGAGATTTCCGGTGAGCGTTGAAATCATAACGGAACATCTAGCTTAATTCGACAGCATCTGATTTTTATTTGTGTCAAATTATGGTCTTTCACTTTCGTATTTTCGGTTAAAATTTAGCACGAATTTTGCTGTTTGAAAATTGTTCAAAATGGAGATGGAGGAAGAATAATTGACCCAACACACGAGGTAGCGCTGACTCCAATTTCTCTCAGAAGCCGGTTCCGTGCCCATTTTTGCAAATTCTTGCGTAGAAAATTTCTCAACACCTTAAGTACTATCGAAAAATTTTTGCCAAAATGTCTAGCACTTTAGCACCATCCGACAGTTCCGCTTACCTTCATAATGGCAAAGTCTAGGTCCAGGTCACATACACACACACTCTTGTTTACTGAAGACACCGCAGCCGTTCACCGTAAAGTCAACTCTTCACTCTCACTTCAAGCAATTGCACTGTTGATGACCCACTTCTTTTATAGATATATTAAGATCCCCACTTAGCACCAGCACCCCTAAAATTCGTTCAGAACAACATTTACATTTTTTGTATTTTCGTCCGATTCTTATTTTCTTTCACTCTTCCTTCCGTCCGGACTTTCCCAAAAGTGAGTTGTGCCTTAAGCACTAGGAAGTTTCCGCAGGACACAAGAGTGATTCGCTTAGAAAACACGCAACGTCGAAAATATGTAATAATCGCAAACGTAATCTGGTTTAAATCTCGTTTTAATAGCAGTGCTCCAGACGCTCTTTAAGTAAAAAGTAAAATTTTGTTTGGATGAGCCGTAGAAAGTGCAAAGTGACAACCTGCGGATGCAAAAGCTGTAATTTTCTGGACACGTATTTGTGTTATTTGCATACTTTTAGCAAAGTTGTTATTATAAAGGCAGGACGGACAATAATTTGAACAAGCTCTGTTGCATGCCATTTCCGTATGTGGGGCAACAGTGGACGGTAAAAGTAAGAAATTTGTTCGAAGAATTTTGCGGTATAAAGGGACAAATGAGTTGTTTACGACTTTTTGATGCAAATTTTTAATTCCAGGTTCTACTTTTTAATTAAAAAAAATAAACAATTATTTTATAAGCAAAAGGGCATATGTTTTAAAATATCGAAAAAAGTAACAGAAAGTTATGATTTTAATTATAAAAATAGAAATTATAATTAAAAATGTAATATATAATTATAAAAGATAATTGGGAGATCTGAGAAGAGGTCACATTCTTAAAAAAAAATACATTTAGAGCCCCCTAGAAGGTTTTACATTTTAAAAAAGACAACCTAGGGACCTCGAGAAGGTTTCACATTCTTAAAAAATATACTTGAGCCCCCGAGAAGGTTTTACATTTCCAAAAAATAAGTTGGTATCTTCGAGAAGGTTCCACATTAATAAAAAAATACATTGGGAGCCCCCGGGAAGGTTTTACATTTTTAAAAAAGACAATTGAGACCTCCGAAAAGGTTTCACATTGTTAGAAAAATACATTTGGGGCCCCTGAGAAGGTTCTACATTATTGAAAAAGACAGTTGGGACTCTCGAGGAGGTTTCACATTATAAAAAAACCATTTATTTGGCGCTCCCGAGAAAATTATACATTGTTAAAAAAATACATTTGGGACCCCCGAGAAGGTTTCACATCCTATATACATATTTTTGCAGATTTTTGAAAGAAAGAACAAAAAATATACGGAACTGCAGTAATAAAATAGAGGGTAATCTTTTTGAAAAACTGAAATAAAAAATCTAAAAATTGTAACGTTTAGAATTATTGTTCATAAACACTCCGCATATTAAAGTTTATATTAATAATATTATTTCTAAAAAAGTCAAAAAAATTGGAATAACGTGGCAGTGTCGTATCGGAATTTTCATAATAAACTATGATCCAAAAAATTCAGAGTTCAAAAAGTCCAAAAGGTCCGAAGAATCCGAAGAATCCAAAGAATCTAAATAATCCACAGAATCCAAAGAATCCAAAGAATCCAGAGTATTAAAAAAATCCAAAATCTCAAAAAATCCAAAAATCCAGGAAATCCAGAAAATATAGAAAATCCAGAAAGTTCAGAAAATCCAGAAAACCTAGAAAATGCAGAAAGTCCAGAAAATCCAGAAAATCCCGAAAAAACAAAAAAAAAACATCGAAAGATCCAGAAAAATTAAAGAATACAAAAAATCCCACGAAATCCACGTAACTGAAAAAGTCAACAATGAAAAAAATCGAAACTGTCAAAAAAAATTAAGGAAATCCAAAAAAATCAAAGAATTTAAAAAACCAAAAAATTAAAAGGTCAAAGAAATCCTATTTTACTCCAAATTGTCCAAAAAGTGCAAAAAATTCAAAATATCCAACACATAAAAAAAAGCCAAATAATACAAAAAATCCAAAATATTAAAAAAACATTTTTTGGCGCGCCAGAGAAGGTTTTACATTATTAAAAAAGACACTTGGGTCCTTCGAGAAAGTTTCATATTCTTAGAAACATACATTTGGGGCCCCCGAGAAGGTTATACATTATTAAAAAAAATACATTTGGGGCCCTCGAGAAGGTTTGACATTATTAAAAAAAACCAGTTGGGACCCCCGAGAAGGTTTCACATTTTAGAACGTGTTTTGTTTAGACAAAACGATTTATTTGGGGCCCCAGAGAAGGTTTTACATTATTCAAAAAGACAGTTGGGACTCCCGAGAAATTTTACATTCTAAAAAAAAACATCTATTTGGCGCCCCCGAGAGGGTTATACATTATTGAAAAAATACATTTGGGGCCCTGGAGAAGGTTTGACAATATTAAAAAAAAAGTTGTGACCCCCGAGAAGGTTTCACATTCTAAACAAAACGATTTATTTGGCGGCCCGAGAAGGTTTTACGTTATTAAAAAAGACAGTTGGGACCCCCAAGACGGTTTTACATTAAAAAAGAAATATATTTGGGGCCCTAGAGAAGGTTTTATATTACTAAAAAAGACAGCTGCGACCTCC
Organism: Zophobas atratus; assembly: GCA_022388445.1. NCBI lineage: Eukaryota > Metazoa > Arthropoda > Insecta > Coleoptera > Tenebrionidae > Zophobas > Zophobas atratus. The sequence goes on from CM039442.1 coordinate 56,512,816, forward strand.
GAGATGGTTTGACTTTCATAGAAAAATACATTTGGGGCCCCCGAGAAATTTTTACATTATTGAAAAAGACAGTTGGGATTCCCGAGGAGGTTTCACATTCTAAAAAAAAACATTTTTTTGGCGCTTCCGAGAAGATTATACATTATTAAAAAAGTACATTTGGGACCCCCGAGAAGGTTTGACATTACTAAAAAAAAAAAAACTGTTGGAACATCTGAGAAGATTTCACATCCTATATACATATTTTTACAGATTTTTGAAAGAAAGAACAAAAAATAGACGAAACTGCAGTAATAAAATAGAGGGTAATCTATTTGAAAAACTGAAATATCAAAATCTGAATATTGTAACGTTTAAAATTATTGTTCATAAACACTCTGCATATCAAAGTTTATATTACTAATATTATTTCTAAAAAATTCAAGAAAATTGGAATAACGCGGCAATGTCGTATCGGAATTTTCATAATAAATTATGATCCAAAAAGTCCAGAGTTCAAAAAGTCCAAAAAGTCCGAAGAATCCGAAGAAAACGAAGCATCCGAAGAATTCGAAAAATTCGAAGAATTCGAAGAATCCGAAAAGTCCGGAAAATTCGAAAACTGGAAAAAGCCCAAACAATCCAAAGAATCTAAAGAATCTAAAGAATCTAAAGAATCTAAAGAATCTAAAGAATCTAAAGAATCTAAAGAATCTAAAGAATCTAAAGAATCTAAAGAATCTAAAGAATCTAAAGAATCTAAAGAATCTAAAGAATCTAAAGAATCTAAAGAATCTAAAGAATCTAAAGAATCTAAAGAATCTAAAGAATCTAAAGAATCTAAAGAATCTAAAGAATCTAAAGAATCTAAAGAATCTAAAGAATCTAAAGAATCTAAAGAATCTAAAGAATCTAAAGAATCTAAAGAATCTAAAGAATCTAAAGAATCTAAAGAATCTAAAGAATCTAAAGAATCTAAAGAATCTAAAGAATCTAAAGAATCTAAAGAATCTAAAGAATCTAAAGAATCTAAAGAATCTAAAGAATCTAAAGAATCTAAACTAAAGAATCTAAAGAATCTAAAGAATCTAAAGAATCTAAAGAATCTAAAGAATCTAAAGAATCTAAAGAATCTAAAGAATCTAAAGAATCTAAAGAATCTAAAGAATCTAAAGAATCTAAAGAATCTAAAGAATCTAAAGAATCTAAAGAATCTAAGGAATCTAAAGAATCTAAGGAATCTAAAGAATCTAAGGAATCTAAGGAATCTAAGGAATCTAAGGAATCTAAGGAATCTAAGGAATCTAAGGAATCTAAGGAATCTAAGGAATCTAAGGAATCTAAGCAATCTAAGGAATCTAAGGAATCTAAGGAATCTAAGGAATCTAAGGAATCTAAGGAATCTAAAGAATCTAAAGAATCTAAAGAATCTAAAGAATCTAAAGAATCTAAAGAATCTAAAGAATCTAAAGAATCTAAAGAATCTAAAGAATCTAAAGAATCTAAAGAATCTAAAGAATCTAAAGAATCTAAAGAATCTAAAGAATCTAAAGAATCTAAAGAATCTAAAGAATCTAAAGAATCTAAAGAATCTAAAGAATCTAAAGAATCTAAAGAATCTAAAGAATCTAAAGAATCTAAAGAATCTAAAGAATCTAAAGAATCTAAAGAATCTAAAGAATCTAAAGAATCCAAAATAAAATATAGAAAATCCAGAAAGTTCAGAAAATCCAGAAAGTTCAGAAAATCCAGAAAATTAAGAAAACCCCCAAAAAAAAAACAAGAAAAAAAACATGAAAATAAAAAAAAATTAAAAAATACAAAAAAATTCCACGAAATCCACGTAACTCAAAAAGTCAACAATGAAAAAAATCGAAACTGCCAAAAAAAATTGGAACCCCCGAGAAGGTTTCATATTATACAAAAAAAACATTTGTCACCCCAGAAAAGGTTTCACATTCTTAGAAAAATATTCCTCCCGAGAAGGTTTTACATTTCCAAAAAATAAGTTGGTACCCTCGAGAAGGTGTATACTGACCTCAGCAAGGCCTTTGACAAAATTAGTCATAAAATATTAATAAATAAACTTAGCGCTTATGGTGTCTCTGGTCATCTACTTCTATGGTTTACTAGTTACCTTGATAATCGATCCCAGATTGTGAAATTCAAAAATTGCTTCTCGTCTTCACAGATTATTACCTCTGGGGTCCCACAAGGGTCAATTCTCGGGCCTTTGCTCTTTTCAATTTATATAAATGATGTGTCTAATATACTCAAATGTAATTTTAGCCTGTTCGCTGATGACTTAAAAATATTTAAAACTATTAGGGATAGTAACGATATGTTTTTACTGCAAAGCGACTTAGATTCTCTCTCATTGTGGTGTAAGGATAACTTAATGAAATTAAATTATAGCAAATGTCAAGTAATATGTTTTAGTCGTAAAATTCTGGCATCAATTCCGTGTTATGCTATTGACAATAATTCCTTAAAAGTTGTTTCTTCCGTAAAAGACCTTGGTATCATTTTAGACAGCAAATTATCCTTTGTCCTGCATTGTGAATATATTGTTTCAAAAGCTAATAAAGTATTAGGGTGTATAAAGAGATACTGTCATGATTTTAATGATATTCGTACTTCTCTAGTATTATATTCATCATTGGTCCGTTCAGTCTTGGAATATGGGTGCATACTGTGGGATCCTATATATCAGATACATAAGAATAGAATTGAACGCATTCAAAATAAGTTTGTCAAATCTATTTTGTTCAAATTACCACTTAAGGTCTCTCATTCTATTAGTCTTAGTAAATCTTATTTGGGTTTGTCTTTATTAAGTGTACGTCGTGATTTTCACAAAATTTGTTTTATGTATAAACTTCTAAACAATATGTGCGATTCTGACATTCTGAATTCTATTAACTTCTATGTTCCTCAGTTCAATGTTAGACAAGCTCCCTTGTTCTACATTAAATTTAATTTTACGAATTATTTGTTGTTTTCACCACTTAATAATATATTATTTACTTGTAATTCTATTTATAGCAGAATTGATTTTTATTCAGATACATTTCCTAAATTTCAAACCAAGTTAAGGCAAATCTTATTTTAAAAATATTGTAACATTCTCATGTGATTTTATTATTTTTTCTTTGTATTGTTTAAGGATGTTTTTCCGTCAATAAAGTAAGTAAGTAAGTAAGTAAGTAAGGTTCCACATTCTTAAAAAAATACATTGGGAGCCCCCGAGAAGGTTTTACATTTTTAAAAAAGACAATTGGGACCTCCGACAAGGTTTCATATTCGTAGAAAAATATATTTGGGGCGCCTGAGAAGGTTCAACATTATTGAAAAAGACAGTTGGGACTCTCGAGGAGGTTTCACATTCTAAACAAAACGATTTATTTGGCGCCCCCGAGAAGGTTTCACATCGTATATACATATTTTTACAGGTTTTTGAAAGAAAGAAAATCCCAAAGAATCCAAAGAATCCAAAGAATCTAAATAATCCACAGAAACCAAAGAATCCAAAGAATCCAGAGTATTAAAAAAATCCAAAATCTCAAAAAATCCAAAAATCCAGGAAATCCAGAAAATATAGATAATCCAGAAAGTGCAGAAAATCCAGAAAATCTAGAAAATGCAGAAAGTCCAGAAAATCCAGAAAATCCCGAAAAAACAAGAAAAAAAAACATCGAAAGATCCAGAAAAATTAAAAAATACAAAAAATCCCACGAAATCCTCGTAACTCAAAAAGTCAACAATGAAAAAAATCGAAACTGTCAAAAAAAATTAAGGAAATCCAAAAAAATCAAAGAATTAAAAAACCAAAAAATTGAAAAGTCAAAGAAATCCTATTTTACTTCAAACTGTCCAAAAAGTGCAAAAAATTCAAAAGATCCAACACATAAAAAAAACAATAATACAAAAAATCCAAAATATTAAAAAAACATTTTTTGGCGCACCTGAGAAGGTTTCACATTCCTAGAAACATACATTTGGCGACCCCGATAAGGTTATACATTATTAAAAAAAATATATTTAGGGCCCTCGAGAAGATTTGACATTATTAAAAAAAACCAGTTGGGACCCCCGAGACGGTTTCACATTTTAGAATGTGTTTTGTTTAGACAAAACTATTTATTTGGGGCCCCGAGAAGGTTATTATACATTATTAAAAAAAAACATTGAAGAAAACAAAAATCGAGGAATTGAAATATCATAAAACTGAGGAAACAAAAAATTTAAATTTCTCCAAATTGAAAATTTGCAAATCGAAAAATTGAAAAATTTAAAATAAAAAACTCAAAAAATTGGAAATCGAATACTTGAATAGTCAAAAAATTAAAAGTCGAGAAACGGTAAATCCAATAAAACTGAAAAAACAAAAACTACGATTAAAAAAAAAATTGAAAAATTCGAAAGTTGAAAAACCAGACACGTGAATTAAATTTAAAGTAGAAAACTCAAAAATTAGCCTCATCCATCGTTAACCAAAATTTGTCTCTCCATGCCTACCACAAGGAAGTTCCATAGAAATTCGGCAATTTTTAAATCTGGTTTTTCAAAAGTCAAAATCTGAAATATCGAAAAATTGAAACATTAAATAAATTAAAAATCAGAATATCTACAGATCGAAAAAATAAAACATTGAAAGGTCAGAAAATTGATAAATTGGAAAATTAAAAATCAGAAACCTTCCAATGGAAAAATCTAAAAACTGAAAAAATTGAAAAATTGATTATTCGAAATTCTATAAAATCGAAGATTTGAAAAATCTTATAATTTAAAAATCCACACAGTGAAAATTAAAAAATTAGAAATGAAAACTCGTGAAATCTAAACAGTGAAAAATCATAAAAGGGAAAAATTCAAAATTTAAAAACGCAAAAAAATTGAAAAACTAAGAAGAAAAATTTGAAATCGAAAAACTGAAGAAAAGAAAAATCGAAAAATCGAAAATGGATAAACCGAAATAAAAAAAAAAAATGCAGAATCAACTCGTATAATTTATATAAGAAATTACACTTGTTAAACACATTGTGCTTCCGTGGCGAGGGAGGTTCTACGTACTTTCAAAACAATTTTTGAATCTGTTAAATCCAAAATCAAAATACATAAAATCGAAAAATGCAAAAATTAAAAAAATGAAAGCTCAGAATTTCTAGAAATCGAAAAATTAAAAAATTGAAAGATCGGAAAATCGATAAAGGAAAAAATAAAAAAGCGGAAAATCGAAACATCTTCAAGTAGAAAAATTCAAAATTTGAGAAAAAAAAACAAGAAACTGAAAAATGGAAAATTGAATGAAAAATTGACAAATTAGGGACCTCGAGAAGGTTTCACATTCTTGAAAAAATACATTTGGGGCACCCGAGAAGGTTTTACATTTTTAAAAAAGACGGATGGGACCCCCGAGAAGGTTTCACATTCTTAAAAAATATACTTGAGCCCCCGAGAAGGTTTTACATTTCCAAGAAATAAGTTGGTACCCTCGAGAAGGTTCTACATTCTTAAAAAAATACATTGGGAGCCCCCGAGAAGGTTTTACATTTTTAAAAAAGACAATTGGGACCTCCGACAAGGTTTCACATTGTTAAAAAAATACATTTGGGGCCCCTGAGAAGGTTCTACATTATTGAAAAAGACAATTGGGACTCTCGATGAGGTTTCACATTCTAAAAACATTTAGTTGGCGCCCCCGAGAAGATTATACATTATTAAAAAAATACATTTGGGACCCCCAAGATGGTTTGACATTATTAAAAAAAAAAAACTGTTCGGACAGGTTTCACATCCTATATATGTACATATTTTTACAGATTTTTGAAAGAAAGAACATAAAATAGACGAAACTGCAGTAATAAAATAGAGGGTAATCTATTTGAAAAACTGAAATGTCGTATCGGAATTTTCGTAATAAACTATGATCCAAAAAATCCAGAGTTCAAAAAGTCCAAAAAGTCCGAAGAATCCGAAGAATCCGAAGAATTCGAAGAATTCGCAGAATCCGAAGAATTCGAAGAATCCGAAGAATTCAAAGAATTCGCAGAATCCGAAGAATTCGAAGAATTCGCAGAATCCGAAAAGTCTGGAAAATTCGAAAACTAGGAAAATGAATCCAAAGAATCCAAAGAATTAAAAAAATCCAAAAAACTCAAAAAATTCAAAAATTCAGGAAATCCAGAAAGTTCATAAAATTCAGAAAATCCAGAAAATCCCAAAAAAACAAGAAAAAAAACATCAAATGATCCAAAAAAATTAAAAAATACAAACAATCCCACGCAATCCACGTAACGCAAAAAGTCAACAATGAAACTGTCAAAAAAAAAATTAAGAAAATCCAAAAAAAAACCCAAAGAATTTAAAAAACCAAAAAAATAAAAAGTCAAAGAAATCCTATTTTACTCCAAATTGTCTAAAAAGCGCAAAAAATTCAAAAGATCCAACACAAAAAAAGCCAAATAATAATACAAAAAATCCAAAATACTAAAAAAACATTTATTTGGCGCCCCAGAGAAGGTTTTACATTATTAAAAAAGACACTTGGGACCTCCGGGAAGGTTTCACATTCTTAGAAACATACATTTGGAGACCCCGAAAAAGTTATACATTATTAAAAAAAATACATTTGGGACCCCCGAGAAGGTTTGACATTATTAAAAAAAAAATTGTTGGGACTCCCGAGAAGGTTTCACATCCTATATACATATTTTTACAGATTTTTGAAAGAAAGAACGAAAAATAGACTAAACTGCAGTAATAAAATAGAGGGTAATCTATTTGAAAAACTGAAAATCAATATCTGAAAATTGTAACGTTTAGAATTGTTCATAAACACTCCGCATATTAAAGTTTATATTAATAATATTATTTCTAAAAAAGTCAAGAAAATTGGAATAACGTGGCAGTGTCGTATCGGAATTTTCATAATAAACTATGATCCAAAAATCTCAGAGTTCAAAAAGTCCAAAAAGTCCGAAGAATCCGAAAAGTCCGGAAAATTCGAAAACTGGCAAAAGCCCAAAGAATCTAAAGAATCTAAAGGATCTAAAGGATATAAAGGATCTAAAGGATCTAAAGGATCTAAAGGATCTAAAGGATCTAAAGGATCTAAAGGATCTAAAGGATCTAAAGGATCTAAAGGATCTATAGGATCTAAAGGATCTAAAGGATCTAAAGGATCTAAAGGATCTAAAGGATCTAAAGGATCTAAAGGATCTAAAGTATCTAAAGTATCTAAAGTATCTAAAGGATCTAAAGGATCTAAAGGATCTAAAGGATCTAAAGGATCTAAAGGATCTAAAGGATCTAAAGGATCTAAAGGATCTAAAGGATCTAAAGGATCTAAAGGATCTAAAGGATCTAAAGGATCTAAAGGATCTAAAGGATCTAAAGGATCTAATGGATCTAAAGGATCTAAAGGATCTAAAGTATCTAAAGGATCTAAAGGATCTAAAAGATTTAAAGAATCTAAAGAATTTAAGGCATCTAAAGAATCTAAAGAATCTAAAGAATCTAAAGAATCTAAGGAATCTAAGGAACAAAAAATAGACTAAACTGCAGTAATAAAATAGAGGGTAATCTATTTGAAAACCGAAATATCAATATCTGAAATTTGTAACGTTTAGAATTGCTAATAAACACCCTGCATATTAAAGTTTATATTAATAATATTATTTCTAAAAAAGTCAAAAAAATTGGAATAACGTGGCAGTGTCGTATCGGAATTTTCATAATAAACTATGATCCAAAAATCTCAGAGTTCAAAAAGTCCAAAAAGTCCGAAGAATCCGAAAAGTCCGGAAAATTCGAAAACTGGGAAAAGCCCAAAGGATCTAAAGGATCTAAAGGATCTAAAGGATCTAAAGGATCTAAAGGATCTAAAGGATCTAAAGGATCTAAAGGATCTAAAGGATCTAAAGTATCTAAAGGATCTAAAGGATCTATAGGATCTAAAGGATCTAAAGGATCTAAAGGATCTAAAGGATCTAAAGGATCTAAAGTATCTAAAGGATCTAAAGGATCTAAAGGATCTAAAGTACCTAAAGGATCTAAAGAATCTAAAGTATCTAAAGGATCTAAAGAATCTAAAGAATCTAAAGAATCTAAAGAATCTAAAGAATCTAAAGAATCTAAAGAATCTAAAGAATCTAAAGAATCTAAAGAAAATCTAAAGAATCTAAAGAATCTAAAGAATCTAAAGAATCTAAAGAATCTAAAGAATCTAAAGAATCTAAAGAATCTAAAGAATCTAAAGAATCAAAGAATCTAAAGAATCTAAAGAATCTAAAGAATCTAAAGAATCTAAAGAATCTAAAGAATCTAAAGAATCTAAAGAATCTAAAGAATCTAAGATCTAAAGAATCTAAAGAATCTAAAGAATCTAAAGAATCTAAAGAATCTAAAGAATCTAAAGAATCTAAAGAATCTAAAGAATCTAAATTAAAGAATCTAAAGAATCTAAAAGAATCTAAAGAATCTAAAGAATCTAAAGAATCTAAAGAATCTAAAGAATCTAAAGAATCTAAAGAATCTAAAGAATCTAAAGAATCTAAAGAATCTAAAGAATCTAAAGAATCTAAAGAACTAAAGAATCTAAAGAATCTAAAGAATCTAAAGAATCTAAAGAATCTAAAAGAATCTAAAGAATCTAAAGAATCTAAAGAATCTAAAGAATCTAAAGAATCTAAAGAATCTAAAGAATCTAAAGAATCTAAAGAATCTAAAGAATCTAAAGAATCTAAAGAATCTAAAGAATCTAAAGAATCTAAAGAATCTAAAGAATCTAAAGAATCTAAAGAATCTAAAGAATCTAAAGAATCTAAAGAATCTAAAGAATCTAAAGAATCTAAAGAATCTAAAGAATCTAAAGAATCTAAAGAATCTAAAGAATCTAAAGAATCTAAGAATCTAAAGAATCTAAAGAATCTAAAGAATCTAAAGAATCTAAAGAATCTAAAGAATCTAAGAATTAAAGAATCTAAAGAATCTAAAGAATCTAAAGAATCTAAAGAATCTAAAGAATCTAAAGAATTTAAGGAATCTAAAGAATCTAAAGAATCTAAAGAATCTAAGGAATCTAAGGAACAAAAGTTTCAAACTAAGTTAAGGCAAATCTTATTTTAAAAATATTGTAACATTCTCATGTGATTTTATTATTTTTTCTTTGTATTATTTAAGGATGTTTTTCCGTCAATAAAGTAAGTAATAAGTAATAATAAAAAAATAGACTAAATTGCAGTAATAAAATAGAGGGTAATCTATTTGAAAACCGAAATATCAATATCTGAAATTTGTAACGTTTAGAATTGCTAATAAACAGCCTGCATATTAAAGTTTATATTAATAATATTATTTCTAAAAAAGTCAAGAAAATTGGAATAACGTGGCAATGTCGTATCGGAATTTTCATGATAAACTATGATCCAAAAAATTCACAGTTCAAAAATTCCAAGAAGTGCGAAGAATTCGAAGAATCCCAAGCAACCGAAGAATTCGAAGAATTCGAAGAATTCGAAGAATCCGAAAAGTCCAGAAAATTCGAAAACTAGAAAAAGCCCAAAGAATCCAAAGAATCTAATGAATCATTTAAAGAATCTAAAGAATCTAAAAAATCTAAAGAATCTAAAGAATCTAAAGAATCCGAAAATCCTAAGAATCCGAAAATCCGAAGAATCCGAAGAATCCGAAGAATCCGAAGAATCCGAAGAATCCGAAGAATCCGAAGAATCCGAAGAATCCGAAGAATCCGAAGAATCCGAAGAATCCGAAGAATCCGAAGAATCCGAAGAATCCGAAGAATCCGAAGAATCCGAAGAATCTGAAGAATCCGAAGGATCCGAAGGATCCGAAGAATATGAAGAATCTGAAGGATCTGAAGGATCTTAAGGATCCGAAGAATATGAAGAATCTGAAGGATCTGAAGGATCTGAAGGATCTGAAGGATCTGAAGGATCTGAAGGATCTGAAGGATCTGAAGGATCTGAAGGATCTGAAGGATCTGAAGAATCTGAAGGATCTGAAGAATCTGAAGAATCTGAAGAATCTGAAGAATCTGAAGAATCTGAAGAATCTGGAGAATCTGGAGAATCTGGAGAATCTGGAGAATCTGGAGAATCTGAAGAATCTGAAGAATATGAAGAATCTGAAGAATCTGAAGAATCTGAAGAATCTGAAGAATCTGAAGAATCTGAAGAATCTGAAGAATCTGAAGAATCTGAAGAATCTGAAGAATCTGAAGAAACTGAAGAATCTGAAGAATCCGAAGAATTCAAAGAATCCAAAGAATCCAAAGAATCCGAAGAATCCAAAGAATCCAAAATAATTAAAAAATCCAAAAAAACTCAAAAAATTCAAAAATCCAGGAAATCCAGAAAATATAGAAAATCCAGAAAGTTCAGAAAAAGGTTATACATTATTAAAAAAATACATTTTGGGGCCCTCAAGAAGGTTTTGACATTATTAAAAAAAAACAGTTGGGGCCCCCGAGAAGGTTTCACATTCTAAACAAAACGATTAATTTGGCGCCCCCGAGAAGATTTTACATTAAAAAGAAAACATTTGAGACCCCCGAGAAGGTTTAACATTATTGAAAAAGACAATTGGGACCCCCGAGACGGTTTTACATTAAAAAATTAACATTTGGGACACCCGAGAAGGTTTTACATTAAAAAAAATACATTTAGAACCTCAGAGGAGGTTTTACCTTATTGAAAAAGAAAGTTTGGGCCTTCGAGGAGGTTTCACATTCTAAAAAAAAAACAATTATTTGGCGCCCCGAGAAAGTGTTAAACCTTAAAATTGAAGAATCGAAAAACTGAGGAAACTCACAAAATTGAACGAAACCTCTTAAAACTGGGAAATTAAAAAATTGAAAAATTGGGAAATCCAAAAACCGAAAAATTCCAAAAATAAAGAATCGAAAAATTGAAAAATCTGGACCCTGAAAAATCGAAAAATTGAGGAACTGAAAAACTGAAAAATCGAAACTTTGGGATGTCGAGAAATGGGAAAATAAAAAAATAGATTAATTGAGAAATCGGAAAACTGAAAATTCAGAAACGTCAAAACTTGAAAATTTAAAAAATTGGAAAATTGAAAAATCCAAAAATCGAAGAATTGAAGAACTGAAAAATTGGAACTGCGAATTCGAGAAACGGGAAAATCAAAAAAAAAAAATATTAATTGAAAAATCGGAAAACTGAAAATTTAGCAACGTTAAAATTTGAAAAATTGGAAAATAGAAATATTGAAAAATCAAGAAAATCCAGAAATCGAAAATCTGAAATTTAAAACATCGAACAGCTGAAATATCGCAAAATTGAAAAACGGAGAAATCAAAGAATCAAAAAAGAAAAATTCGAAAATCTATTACTGAAAAATCGACAAGTCGAAACTCCAGAATTTAAAAAAATTGAAAAATCGGATAACTGAAAAATCGAAACATCGCGAAATAGAAAGAAATTGAGAAATTGATAAATTGAGAAACTGAACAATCAAAACATCCAAACACCTGAATTCGATAAATCCAGAAATAAAAAAAAATGAAAAATTTTAAAAAAGAAAAATTAAAACAAAAAATTGAGAAATCGAAGTATAACACTGTCGAAAATTTGAAAAATCCAAAGTTTAACGTGAAATTGAAAATCCAAAAAGTAAAAAGGGATGGAAACCCTAAAACTGCAAACTGAAAAATTTTAAAATTTCATCGACGAATTGGAATCGATTGGTCTGAAAATTTGAAAACTGAATAAATGAAAAATTGGAAAATCGAAAGGAACAACAAAAATTAAGGAATGAAAAAAACAAAAAATTGTGATATAAAATCGAGAAAATGAAAAATAAAAATCGGGGAGTTGAAAAATTTAGGGGACGAAAAATTGAAAAAGGGAAATTTTAAAAATCGAAAATGTGAAAAATGGAGAAATGAGAAATTGTAATATTGAAAAATTGGAAAATTTGGAAATCGACAAACTGTAAAATTGAAAAATCAAAAATAAAAAACGAAAAAGTGTAAGTATAATAAAAACTTGAAAAATGTAAAAAGTGAAAATCAAACTTGAAAATTTGAAGAAAAATTGAAAAAAACCCCGAGAAGGTTTAAGATTAAAAAAAAATACATTTGGAGAGCCACAGATGAGGTTTTACATTATTGAAAAGGGACCCTCGAGAAAGTTTCACATTCTAAAAAAAAAAACAATTATTTGGCGCCCCCGAGAAGGTTAAAACCTTACAATTGAAGAATCGAAAAACTGAGAAAACTCACAAAATTGAACGAAATATCGAAAAATTGGAAAACTAAAAAATTGAAAAATTGGGAAATCGAAAAACCGAAAAATTGCAAACCTAAAGAATCGAAAAATTGAAAAATCTGGAGCCTGAAAAATCAAAAAATTGAGGAACTGAAAAACTGAAAAATCGAAACCTTGACAAGTCGAAAATGGCCAAATCAAAAATAGATTCATTGAGAAATCGGAAAACTGAAAATTCAGAAACGTCAAAACTTGAAAATTTAGAAAATTAGAAAATTGAAAATTTAGCAACGTCAAAATTTGAAAAATTGGAAAATCCAGAAATCGAAAAATCTAAAATTTAAAACATTCAACAATTGAAATATCGCAAAACTGAAAAATGGAGAAATCCAAACATCAAAAAACAAAAAAGAAAAATTCAAAAATCTAAAACTTAAAAATCGAAAAACTGAAAAATCAATAAGTCGAAACTTCAGAATTTAAAAAAATTGAAAAATCGAATAACTGAAAAATCGAAACATCCAGAAATGGAAAAAAAATTGAGAAATTGAGAAACTGAACAATCAAAACATCCAAACATCTGAATTCGATAAATCGAGAAATAAAAAAATGAAAAATTTTAAAATAGAAAATAAAAACATCGGAAAGTTGAAAAAAAAATTGAGAAATCGAAGTATAAAACTGCCGAAAATTTGAAAAATCTAAAGTTTAACGAAAAATTGAAAATCCAAAAAGTAAAAAACGGGTGGAAACCCAAAAACTGCAAACTGAAAAATTTAAAAATTGGAAAATCGACGAATTGGGATCGATTGGCCTGAATTTTTGAAAATTGAATAAATGAAAAATTGGAAAATCTAAAGAAACAACAAAAATTAAGGACATGAAAAAACAAAAAATTGTGATATAAAATCCAGAAAATGAAAAATAAAAAAACTGGAAAATGCAAAATAAAAATCAGGGAGTTGAAAAATTTAGGGGACGAAAAATTGAAAAAGGGAAAATTTAAAAATCGAAAATGTGAAAAATGGAAAAATGAGAAATTGTAATATTGAAAAATTGGAAAATTTGGAAGTCGACAAATTGTAAAATTGAAAAATCAAAAATAAAAAAAACGAGAAAGTGTATAATAATAACTTGAAAAATGTAAAAAGTGAAAATCAAACTTGAAAATTTGAAGAAAAATTGAAAAAACCTGAAAATTTGACCAACTGATTAAACGAAAAATGGTAAAATCGAAAGAAACAACAAAAATTAAAATAAATGAAAAAAAAAAAATTGTGATATAAAATCGAAGAAGTGAAAATTAAAAAATCGGGAAAATGAAAAATTAAAATCGGAAACAAAAAATTGGAAAAGGTAAAAATTAAAAATTGAGAAACTGAAAAATCGAAAAATGAAAAATTGTAATATTGAAAGATTGCCAAATTGAAAAACTGATGCAAACCGAAAAATTGAAGTCGACAAATTGTAAAATTGAAAAATCAAAAATAAAAAACGAAAAATTACAAAATGAAAACTTGAAAAATCTTAGAATCGAAAACGTGAAAAATCAAAAAAAACAGAAATATGTATTATGAAATAGAAATATTGAAAATTAAAGAAATTGGAAAATCGGAAGACTGCAAATCCAAAAGCTGCAAAGTGAAAAATTTAAAAATTGAAAATGGACGAACTGAAAATTCAAAGCCTGAAAATTTGAAAAATTGAACAAATGAAAAATTGTAAAATTGAAAAATCAAAAATAAAAAACGAAAAATTACAAAATGAAAACTTGAAAAATTTTTAGAATCGAAAAAGTGAAAAAAAAAGAAATACATATGTATTATGAAATAGAAATATTGAAAATTAAAGAAATTGGAAAATCGGAAGACTGGAAATCCAAAAACTGCAAAGTGAAAAATTTAAAAATTGAAAAATAGACGAACTGAAAATTTGTGACATAAAACCGAGAAAATGAAAAATGAAAAATAAAAATCGAGAACTTGAAAAATTGAGGAAACGAAAAATTGAAATGACAAAAATTAAAAACTAAAAAAGCTCTTTTTTTAGATTTTCTTGTCAAAAAAAATCTACTACGCTGTAAAATTGTGATGAGTATGAGATTATCTATTTTCGCTATTTATGAATCAATTTTAAATTTTCAAAAAGGTACATTAGTAGAAATTGTATTAAAAAATCCATTGCGCTTACAGAAACAAAATATCTTAAAACACAATTGAGTAAACAGAGGCAGAATATTTAAAATTTGTGGTCAAACAAACTGTAGCCATTTTTCTAATCCACTCAAATCTACAACAGGTAAAGAATCTGCTCTTCAATTTAGAAATTATTTTCCAATGATTGAAAAAGACTGCATTTCGGACTTAGAATTCAAGCCGTAAGAATTTTTGGAAGAGAACGCCTCAAATTAAACTCCGTCTGTTTGTACTGTAATGAAAACGTAATTTAGCAATTTTTTTTCCTACTTTATTAAGTCTTGTATTTCATTTACTCGTTATTAAGTTTACAATTAATTTCAGCTTTTTAGGCCGCGCCGAGATTTTATCACGCGCCTTCGCGAAATGTAAATTCAGATCACGGAGATGTTGGAAGCAACAGGTTTACATTGGGCTTTAATTCCTCGCTATCATCAGTAAATATCAGCACTTCTTTAATTACCTGAAAGTAGCATACTTTTCTAAAACTCGTATTCTTCGAGATAGTCTTTTAAAGTTCGTTCTAGCTTCATAATAGCATTGAACTTGACACTTGTTACGCAAACGTTGAAAGATCGAGTACTTTCATTTGCGGTTTTAATTGCACTAATTATTATTAGTTTCACGATTTGTGTTTGGAATATATTTTCCTGGAAAAGTGGCGCAAGCCTTTTCCGACTTACATAATACTTTTAGACAATCAATACAATTAAATAATGGCTTTCGTAATTACCTTATGTGACTTATGGAATTATCACATGACTAAGTACCTGTTTAAGAAACCTATCACGGGTTGGAGTCGAAAGCGTCGGAGAAACTTGAAATGGCTTTCTTATTCTTATCATCGGTACTTCATAAATATCGACTTCCGCTTTTTGAAAGAATTTGAAGACATAACTTGTAGCAGTGATAAGAGGGAACAGATATACGAGAGTGACGTTTTTTATGTAAGGTTGTTTTCACTTGTAAAAGAGGTCATTAAAAAATCTTTTTTTAACTGAAAGAGTCACGAAAAATTCTTAGGTGTCCCTTGTGTTTGTTTTTTTTTTTAAATCTCCTGGGCCATTGTTTTTTTTAAGAGTTAGAATCTTCTTATGTCAAAGACTACAAAAATAAAAAGCTTTTTATCGTTTCAATTTTTTTTTTTATTACCAAAATGATTTCTGTTGTAAACACAAACACATGCACTAGGCACAAGAAGCGGTTTATATTTGAGCTTTCCGTCGTTGTCCAGAACTAAAAATTGTAAGTGTTGGTAGAGCTGTTTGCAATGCGTGTTAAAATCGAAAATTCCAGATTTGGAACATTGCTCGTTTTCCTTCCTGAAAATTGCACCCAAATTAATCACCGTATGCTATTTTGAATTACCGACACAGAAATAAATAAACACGACTCACCCAACGGAAATATAGTACAAAGAAAAGAAAAAAAACCTAAACAATAATTGATCTAATTACTTTGGCTGTATTTCTTCAAGTAACAGATAAAAGAAAATAATTTCCAAAAATTTTCCGAAAAATGTAAAAACAAGCCCTATTTAAACAGAAAAGGCGCTATATTATGGAGAATTCGACCTAGATTACAAATCTGGAGTGACATTTGCTATATCCCTTCAACTAATAAACGAAAGCGGAAAAATAATTTCCAAAAAGTTTCCAAATATTTGTTTGAAAAAAGCGCTAGTGTAAAGAAAATTCTTTCTTCGAAGTAGAAGTAATGTTTGCTACCAATTTTTAAATTACCGAGGAAAATGGCATAATTTCCAAAATTTTTCAAAAAAATAATCAAAATAGACTAAAGCGCTATCTTACGGAAAAATGAAACAACTTTTGTGATATTTCTCCAAATAAAATGGGAAAATATTTTCGAAAAATTTTACAAAAAAGTGCTAGCATATGGAGAATTCGGCGCATATTATATAATATTAGAGGAAAATTCCCAAAAATTTTGCAAAAAAAAAATTGAAAAGGGCTGTACTCAAAAGATAAAAGTTCCATTATATGAAAAATTCGTCGCATACTAGGAGTCTGTAATCACTTTGCCTATATTTCTTAAAATAACAGACGAAAGAAAAGAAATAATTTCCAAAAATTTTCCAAAAAATGTGGAAACAAATTCTATTCAAAAGAAAAATAGCAATAATAGGAAGAATTCTTCGTAGATTATGAATCTAATGTGATATTTGCTATATGTATTCTTTTAATAACGAAGAAAAATGGGAAATAATTTCCAAAAATTTTCACAAAAAATGTGAAGAAACGTCCCTATATTACAAATGAAAAAAAGAAAAACGGTCAATTCATTTTTAAAAGAAATTCATTTAAAATTCAATCGAATCATTGAGACGATATCATATAATTCGCTACTAGGCCTGTAATTAGTTTGGCTATATTTCTTAAAATAACAGACGAAAGGAAAAAAATAATTTCCAAAAAATTTCCAAAAAATGTGGAAACAAATTCTATTCAAAAGAAAAAATTAGCAATAATAGGAAGAATTCTTCGTATATTATGTATCTAATGTGATATTTGCTATATGTATTCTTTTAATTAACGAAGAAAAATGGGGAAATAATTTCCAAAAATTTTCCAAAAAATGTGAAAACAATCCTATTCAAACGGAAAAAGCTCTATTTTACAAAGAATTCATTGTAAATTACGAATCTGGTGACATTTGCATATTCCTTCAATTAACAAAGGAAAATGGAAAAATAATATTCAAAAAGTTTCCAAAAATATATTAGAACAGATCCCATTCAAAAGAAAAAGCGCTAAGGTATAGCAACGTCTTCCTTTCGTACCAGAAGTAATATTTGCTATATATGTTTTTATTAAAAGAAGAAAGATTGCATTATTTCCAAAAATTTTCCAAAAAAAAAAGTTGAAAGGGCTAAAATTTTCAAAAAATTTCCAAAAATTGGCTTGAAAAAAGCGGTAGTGTATAGAAAATTCTTCTTTCGAACCAGAAGTAGTTTGTTATAAATTTTTAACTTACAGAGGAAAATGGCACAATTTCCAAAAATCTTCCAAAAAAAAGATTGAAAAGCGCTATACGCAAAAGATAAAAATTATCGTACATGGAAAATTCGTGGCATATTAGCCTGTAATTACTTTGGCTATATTTCTTAAAATAACAGACGAAAGGAAAAAAATAATTTCCAAAAAATTTCCAAAAAATGTGGAAACAAATTCTATTCAAAAGAAAAAATTGCAATAATAGGAAGAATTCTTCGTATATTATGAATTTAATGTGATATTTGCTATATGTATTCTTTTAATTAACGAAGAAAAATGGGGAAATATTTCCAAAAATTTTCCAAAAAATTTGAAAACAAATCCTATTCAAACGGAAAAAGCTCTATTTTACAAAGAATTCATTGTAAATTACGAATCTGTGACATTTGCATATTCCTTCAATTAACAAAGGAAAATGGAAAAATAATATTAAAAAGTTTCCAAAAATATATTAGAACAGATCCCATTCAAAAGACAAAAGCGCTAAGGTATAGCAACGTCTTCCTTTCGTACCAGAAGTAATATTTGCTATATATGTATCTTTAATTAAAAGAAGAAAGATTGCATTATTTCCAAAAATTTTCCAAAAAAAAAAGTTGAAAGGGCTAAAATTTTCAAAAAATTTCCAAAAATTGGCTTGAAAAAAGCGGTAGTGTATAGAAAATTCTTTCTTTCGAACCAGAAGTAGTTTGTTATAAATTTTTAAATTACAGAGGAAAATGGCACAATTTCCAAAAATCTTCCAAAAAAAAGATTGAAAAGCGCTATACGCAAAAGATAAAAATTATCGTACATGGAAAATTCGTGGCATATTAGCCTGTAATTATTTGGCTATATTTCTTAAAATAACAGACGAAAGGAAAAAAATAATTTCCAAAAAATTTCCAAAAAATGTGGAAACAAATTCTATTCAAAAGAAAAAATTGCAATAATAGGAAGAATTCTTCGTATATTATGAATTTAATGTGATATTTGCTATATGTATTCTTTTAATTAACGAAGAAAAATGGGGAAATAATTTCCAAAAATTTTCCAAAAAATGTGAAAACAAATCCTATTCAAACGGAAAAACGCTCTATTTTACAAAGAATTCATTGTAAATTACGAATCTGGTGACATTTGCATATTCTTCAATTAACAAAGGAAAATGGAAAAATAATATTCAAAAAGTTTCCAAAAATATATTAGAACAGATCCCATTCAAAAGACAAAAGCGCTAAGGTATAGCAACGTCTTCCTTTCGTACCAGAAGTAATATTTGCTATATATGTATTCTTTATTTAAAAGAAGAAAGATTGCATTATTTCCAAAAATTTTCCAAAAAAAAAAGTTGAAAGGGCTAAAATTTTCAAAAAATTTCCAAAAATTGGCTTGAAAAAAGCGGTAGTGTATAGAAAATTCTTTCTTTCGAACCAGAAGTAGTTTGTTATAAATTTTTAACTTACAGAGGAAAATGGCACAATTTCCAAAAATCTTCCAAAAAAAAGATTGAAAAGCGCTATACGCAAAAGATAAAAATTATCGTACATGGAAAATTCGTGGCATATTAGCCTGTAATTACTTTGGCTATATTTCTTAAAATAACAGACGAAAGGAAAAAAATAATTTCCAAAAAATGTGGAAACAAATTCTATTCAAAAGAAAAAATTGCAATAATAGGAAGCATTCCTCGTATATTATGAATCTAATGTGATATTTGCTATATGTATTCTTTTAATTAACGAAGAAAAATGGGGAAATAATTTCCAAAAATTTTCCAAAAAAAATAATTTAAAGGGCTAAAATTTTCAAAAAATTTCCAAAAATTGGTTTGAAAAAAGCGGTAGCGTATAGAAAATTCTTTCTTTCGAACCAGAAGTAGTTTGTTATAAATTTTTAAATTACAGAGGAAAATGGCACAATTCCAAAAATCTTCCAAAAAAAAAAATTGAAAAGTACTATACTCAAAAGATAAAATTCTAGTATATGGAAAATTCGTCGCATACCAGCCTGCAATTACTTTGACTATATTTCTTTTTTTTTTTTTAAATCTCCTGGGCCATTGTTTTTTTTAAGAGTTAGAATCTTCTTATGTCAAAGACTACAAAAATAAAAAGCTTTTTATCGTTTCAATTTTTTTTTTTATTACTAAAATGATTTCTGTTGTAAACACAAACACATGCACTAGGCACAAGAAGCGGTTTATATTTGAGCTTTCCGTCGTTGTCCAGAACTAAAAATTGTAAGTGTTGGTAGAGCTGTTTGCAATGCGTGTTAAAATCGAAAATTCCAGATTTGGAACATTGCTCGTTTTCCTTCCTGAAAATTGCACCCAAATTAATCACCGTATGCTATTTTGAATTACCGACACAGAAATAAATAAACACGACTACTTACACACAAATTTCGAAGACGACCTGTTGTTCGAAGACTTTTGGCACATTTACTATTGTTAAGTTGTGTTCTGGTTGGTGCGTTGGAGTCCTGGTTATAACTTTCGAACGGCACAAATTTTCTTCACGACTTGGAGCAACATAGTGTGCCCTCATGAGAACTTCATTTTGTCTTGCAGGCACGGTTTTTTTTCGCCGGTTCGATCAGTTTTCCCTTAATATTGAACCATTCGTGTTTCTTTTCCGACAGCAAGGTTTGATATGTTTCTGTTGGATATTTGCCGGTGTAGTTGTTGCACAAATACTTGCATCTGTGTTTTACGCTAACTAGCTGTGACTGAAGAGAAAGAGACTTAGATGGATATGTACTTAGAGACGCATTTGCTACTCACCGACAGGTTATGGCGATTAATATCACTATCAACAACGAATGGTACATGATGTCTGAATTTGTGAGGGAATCACACAGCGAAGAACGCGGAATTACAATTAGGAAACTCGGGGACTTGTCTTACAATTTATACATAATTTAACCACACTTCCTGTGAAGTTTGTTTACTAAATTAGTAAGCGTTTAAACGTCAGTGTTACAAAAAAGCAACAAGGAATTCCCCTGGTGGGGCTAAGTTTTCAAAATGATTTGTGTTCCTTGTTTTACTTACAAATTGTTATTTAATTTGGAAAAAGATTAGATCAAGACTAAACATAAAAATTTGCTTCATTACACAAGCAAACAATGTCGCATATCGTTCGCATTACATTCAAGCAAGGAATGTGGCAGCTTCCGACTAAGGTTGCAGATTCCAGCGAATCGATTTTAGTGTGACGATCAAGGTAGTCAAGCGAAGAATAAATCGATTTTGTGCTCCTTTGTATGGATTTTTTTACCAGTTTAATTTTCTTTTTTTGTCGAATTTTTTTATGACTGCGAAAATTCTTTTTCTTAATTATTTCTTAATTTTTTAATACCGTTCCTCGTGGCCGCCTTCTGTGGAGAGCGTCGAAGCTGCCAAAATTTTTGGCTCAATGGCTAAATGTGAAACACGTTATTTTCCTGGTGGGTTTATTTTCGCAATTGCCTTTAATTTTTGTTTACTTTTTGTTTACAGTGGTTGATGATCTAAGTCTGGTGTAACATTTACGTATACAAAAATATCTAACCTTTGATAACCCTGCTAGATATGGTAGGGTCTATGATTTTCCTTCATTTTCTGGGTTTTTACTGTTTCCGGGAAAATTTTCGCAGTTTTATGCAGATGTGCTTCGGCAACCCGGGAAAAAAATGGTTGAAAGTTATTTCGGCACAATTTTCCTGAAGTACAGTCTCACAAATCTTGCTTTTTCAAAACTTGGAAAATATAATTTCGCGAAATTTTACTTTTTTTCTGATAATCTCAATGCAGTAAAAACAATATAGAAAGTAATAGTCACAGATAAGAAAAAAAAAAAGGTTTTACCCTCTTAAAAAAAACCACTTGAGGCCCCGTGAAACCACTAATAAGGTGGCACCTTTTTTAAAAAAAGGCAGTTGGGACCCCCGAGAAGGTTCCACATTCTTAAAAAAAAAACAATGGAGCCTCTGAGAAGGTTTTACTTTCTTAAAAAAAAGATAGTTGGGACCCAAAAAAGATTTCACCTTTTTAAAAACAAGACATTTGAAATCCCCGAGAAGGTTTCACATTAAAAAAAAATAATGGGGCCCCTGAGAAGGTTTCAAATTCTTAAAAAAGAAACAATGGAGCCCCTGAGAAGATTTCACGTTCTCAAAAAAAAACAATGGAGCCCTTGAGAAGGTTTTACTTCTTAAAAAAAGAAACAATGGAGCCTCTGAGAAGGTTTTACTTTTTTAAAAGAAACAATGGAGTCCTTGGGAAGGTTTCATATTCCTAAAAAAAAGACAGTTGGGGGCCCGAGAAGGTTTCACATTCTTAAAAAAACAACAATGGGTCCCCTGAGAAGGTTTCATATTCTTAATAAAAACAATAGGACCCCTGAGAAGGTTTCACTTTCTTAAAAACAAGACATTTGAAGACCTCGAGGTTTCACAATCTTAAAAAAAAGATAGTTGGGGGCCCGAGAAGGTTTCACATTCTTAAAAAAGCAACAATGGGGCCCCTGAGATAGTTTCACTTTTTTAAAGTAGAAACAATGGAGCTCCTTAGAAGGTTTTACTTTTTTAAAAAAGAAACAATGGAGCCCCTGAGAAGGTTTCACATTCTTAAAAAAAAGACAGTTGGTGGTCCGAGAAGGTTTTACATTCTTAAAAAAACAACAATGGGTCCCTTGAGAAGGTTTCATATTCTTAATAAAAACAATAGGACCCCTGAGAAGGTTTCACTTTCTTAAAACAAGACATTTGAAGCCCTCGAGGTTTCACAATCTTAAAAAAAAGATAGTTGGGGACCCGAGAAGGTTTCACATTCTTAAAAAAAAGACAGTTGGTGGTCCGAGAAGGTTTCACATTCTTAAAAAAACAACAATGGGTCCCCTGAGAAGGTTTCATATTCTTAATAAAAACAATAGGAACCCTGAGAAGGTTTCACTTTCTTAAAAACAAGACATTTGAAGCCCTGGAGGTTTCACAATCTTAAAAAAAAGACAGTTGGTGGTCCGAGAAGGTTTCACATTCTTAAAAAAACAACAATGGGTCCCCTGAGAAGGTTTCATATTCTTAATAAAAGCAATAGGACCCCTGAGAAGGTTTCACTTTCTTAAAAAGAAGACATTTGAAGCCCTCGAGAAGGTTTCACATTCTTAAAAAAAGACAGTTGGGGGCCCGAGAAGGTTTCATTTTCTTAAAAAAAAACAATAGGACCCCTGAGAAGGTATCACTTTCTTAAAAAAACAACAATGGGTCCCTTGAGAAGGTTTCATATTCTTAATAAAAACAATAGGGCCCCTGAGAAGGTTTCACTTTCTTAAAAACAAGACATTTGAAGCCCTGGAGGTTTCACAATCTTAAAAAAAAGATAGTTGGCGGCCCGAGAAGGTTTCACATTTTTAAAAAAGCAACAGTGAGTCGGTTGAGAAGGTTTCATATTCTTAATAAAAACAATAGGGTCCCTGAGAAGGTTTCATTTTCTTAAAAACAAGACATTTGAAGCCCTCGAGAAGGTTTCACAATTTTAAAAAAATGATATTTGGGGACCCGAAAAAGTTTCACATTCTTAAAAAAAAACAATGGGTCCCCTGAGAAGGTTTCACATTAAAAAAAAAAAAAAACAATGGAGCCTCTGAGAAGGTTTTACTTTCTTAAAAAAAAGACTTTTGAGACCCAGAGAAGATTCCACCTTTTTAAAAACAAGACATTTGAAGACCCCGAGAAGGTTTCACATTAAAAAAAAATAATGGGACCCCTGAGAAGGTTTCAAATTCTTAAAAAAGAAACAATGGAGCCCCTGAGAAGGTTTCACGTTCTCAAAAAAAAACAATGGAGCCCCTGAGAAGGTTTTATTTTTTAAAAAAAGAAACAATGAAGCCCCTGAGAAGGTTATACTTTTTTAAAAAGAAACAATGGAGCCCCTGGGAAGGTTTCATATTCTTAAAAAAACGACAGTTGGGGGCCCGAGAAGGTTTCACATTCTTAATAAAAACGATAGGGCCCCTGAGAAGGTTTCACTTTCTTAAAAACAATACATTTGAAGCCCCCGAGAAGGTTTCACATTAAAAAAAAAATAATGGGACCCCTGAGAAGGTTTCAAATTTAAAAAAAAAAAAAAACAATGGAGCCCCTGAGAAGATTTCACGTTTTCAAAAAAAAAACAATGGAGCCCCTGAGAAAGTTTCACTTTTTTAAAATAGAAACAATGGAGCCCCTGAGAAGGTTTCACTACCTTAAAAAAAGACAGTTGGGGGCCCGAGAAGGTTTCACATTCTTAAAAAAACAACAATGGGTCCCCTGAGAAGGTTTCACTTTCTTAAAAAAGAAACAATGGAGCCCCTGAGAAGGTTTTACTTTCTTAAAAAAAAAACAATGGAGCCCCTGAGAAGGTTTCACATTCTTAAAAAATAACAATGGAGCAACTGAGAAGGTTGCTTTTTATTTTAATTCTTGACGGTGAAATTCACAATTGGTTGATTATAAACATGTCTATTCCACATTCGCGGAACCAAGTGAGCGCATAAAACAAATAAAACAAATGCAGGTCTGTAATGTTAAAGTCGATGTAAATAAGCGTGCTACCCTTATGTTTCAACCGAGTTTT
The DNA here is from genome assembly GCA_022388445.1 of Zophobas atratus. Lineage (NCBI taxonomy): Eukaryota > Metazoa > Arthropoda > Insecta > Coleoptera > Tenebrionidae > Zophobas > Zophobas atratus. Next base: position 56,536,835 of record CM039442.1, read on the forward strand.
TCCTACCAAATTGGGTTGGTTGGGGTGTAATACTAATAATAAGTGTTGCCTTTAATTTAATCAATAAAATAAATTGACTTCATTAATTTTTTTGAACCACCTCTTAAGAAAATCTAAAAAATATGAATGGAATGATAAAACACAAGTACAAACTCATCATATTTTTTGCATTTTAGATAGGATTTATTCAGCAAAATTTAAGGGTGACGTCATCAATTTTTTTAGGAGGGATGAGCAAATACATTTTGAACAAAAGTTTACCATGCTTATAATAACTTTAAAATATTCCCAAGATTTCAAAGCATTCGGTTTTGTAATTCCTGATTAAATCAATAAAATAAACTTACGCATTCATTAATTTTTTTGAGTCACCCTGTATATGCAAATCGAAAAAATTTGAATGGAATGATAAATCACAAGAAGAGACTCACCATATTTTGTACATTTTAGATATGATTTATTCCACAAACTTTTGAGCTGACGTCATCAAGTTTTTTGAGGGGATAAGCAAATATTTTTTGACTAAAGATTTATGATGCTCTTTATAGCCTTAAAACATCTGCAACATTTCAAAGCATTTTGGTTAGCAGATTAAAAATTAAATTTCAAAATGTTGTTTTATAATTTTGATTTTTTTTCCAAAAATCTGGACGTTTCGGGTGAAAAGTCGATTCGGAGTTGTAAACTACATGTGTAGGACTATGTTATTTTATACAATTGAAAACCCATTTACTATGTCCAATTTTGAAGTGACGTCATCGCATTAGTGGTGGGGATGATTAGACAAATTTTGGTTAGCGTTTTACCATCTACATGATATTCTTAATATAAGTACAAAATTTCACAACAATCGGTCGAGTACTTTCGGAGATTATCTGTCTAATAAAAATCCGGGACAACAGACGGACAGACGGACGGACAGACGGACGGACAGACGGAAATGGGAGACCTATTTCTTCGTCTTCTAGGGGTCATGAAAGATCGAGAAAACGTAAAAGTAGAGAGTCGGCCGACGGACTCGATTACAATACTTCCTTTGCTTACGCTCGGGAAGTAAAAAACAACGGGGCCCCGGAGAAGGTTTCACTTTCTTAAAAAAAGACAGTTGGGGACCCAAGAAGGTTTCACATTCTTAAAAAAAAGACAGTTGGGCCCCGAGAAAGTTTCACATTCTTAAAAAAAACAATGGCTCCCCTGAGAAGGTTTCACATTCATAAAAAAAAGCAATGGAGCCCCTGAGAAGGTTTCATATTCTTAAAAAAAGACAGTTGGGGGCCCGAGAAGGTTTCACATTTTTAAAGAAACAACAATGGGTCCCCTGAGAAGGTTTCACTTTCTTAAAAAAGAAACAATGGAGCCCCTGAGAAGATTTCAAATTCTTAAAAAAAAAACAATGGAGCCCCTGAGAAGGTTTCATTTTCTTAAAAAGAAACAATGGAGCCCCTGAGAAGGTTTCACATTCTTAAAAAAACAACAAGTGAGCCTCTGAGAAGGTTTCACATTGTTAAAAAACAACGGGGCCCCGAAGAAGATTTCACTTTCTTAAAAAAAGACAGTTGGGGGCCCAAGAAGGTTTCACATTCTTAAAAAAGCAACAATGGGTCGCCTGAGAAGGTTTCATATTCTTAATAAAAACAATAGAGCCCTTGAGTAGGTTTCACATTCTTAAAAAAAAGACAGTTGGGGCCCGAGAAAGTTTCACATTCTTAAAAAAACAACAATGGGTCCCCTGAGAAGGTTTCATATTCTTAATAAAAACAATAGGGTCCCTGAGTGGGTTTCACTTTTTTAAAAACAACACATTTGAAGGCCCCGAGAAGGTTTTACGATCTTAAAACAAAGACAGTTGGGGGCCCGACAAGGTTTCACATTCTTAAAAAACAGCAATGAGCCCCTTGAGAAGGTTTTATAGTCTTAATAAAAACAATAGGGCCTCTGAGAAGGTTTCACTTTCTTAAAAACAAGACATTTGAAGCCCCCGAGAAGGTTTCACAATCTTAAAAAAAAAGATACTTGGGGGCCCGAGAAGGGTTCACATTCTTAAAAAAACAGCAATGGGTCGTCTGAAAATGTTTCATATTCTTAAAAAAACAATGAGGGTGGCTAGGATGAATAAATTTAGACCACCCAGCTTTATTTATAAACAACGACGTGATAGCAAAACACATCTGGGCGTGATGTTCGATGTCCCGCACGCTGTTGAATGCGCCAAGGTCATCAAAAAAAAAAAAATTATGAGTGCAAAATAGTTATTTACATTATGAGTGCGGTAGGTAACATTTTGCAGGTTGAGGTCCTAATTTGCCACCCGACGCGAAGCGGAGGGTGGCATGGGACCGAAACCTGCAAAATGCCTAACGCACGAAAATTGTATTAAATTTTTCGCCGACATTGATTTTATTTTAAAAAATATTTGTTTTTAAAAATATTTTTCGAAATGGAAATAATGAAGTGACAGCTTATAGACTTGACGTTTACTGAAGGAATCTATAATACCGGCAGCCACGAGATGGCGCCATGTGATTTTTTTTTTAATAATTCATTTTTTCTAATTCAAAAGGTTTGATCCAACAAAACATGATGTAAAGTAGTATTCTAGTATGTTTTCTTTTATTATTTATACAGAACTTTTTTTATTAGAGCTTCTAGAGGCTAATGCATGTTGAATTACTTTGGCACCCAAAGGCGGTAAAGCAACGGTAAATTGATATTTGGTGCGTAAAGTCATTGCTACGCGGCATGTCAAAGGTGTATGAATGTTTTGTTTACATGTCAGGAGGCGAAAAAATTTATTTACAGCACATTATCGACGGGAATACATTACATCGGAAGAATGTCACGTAAACATTTGTTTGATTTGAATGAGTTTATCGCCCCAAAACAGATGACTAAAAGGATTCATAAGATTCATTGAACAAAATATTCTGAATGTTATTATTATAATAATTCTTACCTTATCATTATTTTTAATCAATCAGTTGACTCAAGATTTCAAAGTATTCAGTTTTGCCATTCTTGATTTAATCAGTAAAATAAAGTGACTCAGTCATTAATTATTTTCACAGACCCCGTATAAGCAAATCTAAAAAATATTTATGCAGTGTTAAATCACAATTATAGACTCACCATACTTTGCACAATGCACATTTACGATAGCATTTTTTCGGAAAAATTTTTGCGTGATCAATTTTTTAAGGGGGGATGGGCAAATATATTTTGATCAAAAATTTAGCATGCCAATGATAACTTTAAAACATCTCCAATATTTCAAAGCATTCGGTTCTGTAGTTCCTGATTAAATAAATAAAATATACTCAGGCACTCATTAATTTTTTTGAGTCACCTGTATGTGCAAATCCAAAAACATGAATGGAATGGGATTTTCTGCTACAATTTCAATCAGAGCAGCTTCATTACTTTATTTTGCCTTTCTTTTTTCTTAATATGGTAGTCATCTTTTCACAACAAGAAACTTAAAACATGTTTAAATTTGTGTAAGGAAATATCGATTTTGCAATTATGAGGCGGAGCCTAATTGTAAAATCGATATTTCCTTATACGCATTTTCCATTTTAAGCATATTTTAAGTTTAATGTTGTGAAACGAAGTCTACACATATTTAAACATAAAGGCAAAGTGTAAGCCCGCCCACCCGCCCTGTCTCGAATGTGATGATTTTTTTTATTCGCCGTGAACCAAGGGGGCGGAGCTTAACTGCAAAATACTTATTTCTTTACAAGAAATTAAGAACATGTTTTTGAGTATCGTGTTGTTCAAAGAATATTATGTAAATTAAGAAAAAAAGCCAAAATATAAACCCCGCCCACCCACCCCATCTCAATTGTAATTTTTCTGGTTTTCAATTTAATTTTTTTCTATTTTTCAGAGCTTGAATTTTTTTCATGTTTCGTTTATTAATTCTTTTTACTTTTTCAATTTTTCGGTGGTTTAGTTTTGTCTTTTTTCGAGTTTTCAAGTTAAAGTTCACTTTTGAAATGTTTTTAATTTTTCGTTTCTTTTTTTTTCCCCAAAAACACGTATAAATTTGTAGAACACTTAAATATTTGGCAAAATGCAACAAGACGGACAAATTTTGGTTAACGATTTACCATACTTCCAATAATTTCAAAATATTTTCACAGCATTTGGTTTCTGCAATAATTACAAACTTAAATTGTAAAATGTTATAGAATTTTGATTTTAAAACTCAACACGGATTCATAAATCACACACTAAATTTTTTATTTGTTCGAAATGTTCCGCGTTTAATCCACTACTTGATTGGGTAATAACGGGGTCAGGTGGCAGTGCAGTATTTGGCAACTTTTCTATATATATTTGCATTCACAAAGGTGACTTTACAAACATTTTTTTAACATTACTCATTAAATTAGCAGTCGCAAATTGTTGCCTAATTTCCTCAATAACTCTATTTAATCGGTGTGCCAAATGTGTAATGTTAATCAAATTAAAATATAAAAGTTTAAGTACATATTGTTTTTTCTCAGCGTACGTTCATCCGGTATAACATTTTTAAAATATTTTTCTATAAACGCTTTAAATCAAGGGCCTTTCAACTTTTTCTGAAATAAATATTATTTTATTGTTCATTTTTCTTTGCAGTTCCGGCAAGTGATTGTTTTAAGGAAATTTGCGGCAGTTTTAATTCGTGGAAATTGATTTAACACTTCCGTTTATGAAGCTGTGTTAAAACATATTGTGATGGTCATGAATGTAGAGAAGTTTGATTCATTCACTTTTATACGATGGATTTATCTGTATTTTTAATACAAATGAGTCGATTCGCACCCACATGATTGTGGTAAAGGAAAACGGATGTGGGGAAATTCTACTGGAGATGTCGGGTAATTTGGCCGAAAACTGGAAATTTTGGGTGCAATTACCTTGTGGTCGCAGGGTGCCCAGTTACTTCATTACGTAGAAGATCAAGGTTTGCGGATTTTTTATGCATTTGAGATATAAAAAAAAAAAATAGAAATTTTAATCGAGATTTGTTAAAGTACGGGTCTACCAATTGATTATTAAACGAGTTTTAATGCATATTTTGTTCAAATGTCGGCCTTGTCGGGATGACAAATACTTGTTAGTTGGTCGTATCGTATCGTATGCATTTTACCTGGACTTGACCATTGAAGTACACTTACTCAAGACCCTTTCTGTGTATAGGTTCCGGTCGTTTGGGTAATAAAATTTTATTATAGGATTGGAAAAATACTCCATAGATTTTATGACTTTAAAACCTTACTTCCGTTGATAATGAATTAAAGCTTTTAACCAGATGTTCTTTTTCGGCATTTTGCGGCAAGACCGTTGAAGATTTTCTAGAAAAAAGGATTATTGTACCCAACTACCTACCTTAAAATTTTTCTAATGGAAACTTTTAAGTAAATGAACCGTTTATTTCACAACCATCAGTCTATCGCATCTGTCATAGTACAGTGTTATACGTGGTTCTCCCTTGTTACATGTTGAGTTCTTTTTGGTAATATTACTAATATTTTAAAAGAATACCGAAAGTAAAATCGACGCCGGATGAGTGGATAAGGGATTTTCTAGAATTAAAATTAGAAAACAACAAAATATTCTGCAGAGCTTGTGTGAAAACCGTAAGCCCACTATTTTTTTTTTTATCTATTTTCCTTTGTTAATCCCGTATATGTACGTTGTTTTAGATTCAAAGTGATAAAAAATATAACGTGACGCAACATGTCAGAACGACTCTTCGTGTAGAAAGGAAGAAACTGTTTGAAGTTTCTAAAATTAAACAGCAGACCATACATGAATCTGTTGCATCTACTTCCACAAAAGATGAGCAGTTTCAGTTTAATTTCGATTTATGTAAAATGATAATCCAGTCCAATATACCTTTAAAAAAATTGGAGAAAGGCCCTCTTAAGAATTTCTTGAAAAACACTGCAATCGACATATTTCGGTTGAAAGTACTCTCCGAAAAAATTATGTAGGCCCAGGGTTTCAGCAAGTTTATAACGAAATTAAACATCGCATTGGAGATAATTATTTATGGTCCGCTGTTGATGAAACAACTGATAGTTGTGGAAGATACGTGGCAAGTTTAATTGTTGAAATCTTAAATGAAAATTTCCCTAGTCGAGGGTATGTAGTAAGTTTGAAAATGTTAGATAAAACAAATGGCAATACGATTACCAGATTTGTAAATGACAGTCTTACGTCACTATTTTTGCCAATAAAATTTTATTGATGATCTCGGATGCAACTCGTTATAAGCTGAAAGCAGGGAATAATCTAAAAATATTGTACTCCAATTTAATTTACTCTACTTGCATTGCCCACGGTTTAAACAGAGTGGCTGAAGGAATACGCTTGCAGTTTCCTACTGTTAATAAATTAGTGGCAAATGGTAAAAAGATTTTTGTTAAAGCCCCACTAAGAGTGCAACATTTTAAGGAAAAATTTCCAAACATACCATTGCCCCAGAGCCGATTATAACCAGGTGGGGAACATGGTTACAGGCCACATTTTATTATGACAAATATATCAAAGAATTTGAGGAAGTAGTTACGGAGTTTAGCGAAGATTCTTCTCAATCGATTAAAGATTGCATAGATATTTTGGAAAACAAAGATTTACGACAAGATCTAGCTTTTCTAAGAAGCAATTATCAATTCGTATGTGAGGTAATAGAAAAGTTAGAAAAACCCAACATGTTGTTGGTAGATGCCATAAACTTAGTGAAAGAATTTAAACAACAAGCAAACGCAGGAAGGGGTGATATTGGTACTAGAGTGTTTCAAAAACTTGACGAAGTGTTAAATAAAAATGCAGGTTTCGGTGTTCTTTCCGACGTTGCTCGTGTTTTACAAGGCCAGAAGGTGGAAAATTTGGAGTTAGATTCAACATTCGTTGCAAAATTCAAATTTGCGCCAACAACGAGTGTGGATGTTGAACGCACATTCTCCAATTTTAAACACATTTTAAATGATCGGCGAAAAAATTTTACAGTGGACAACTTGGAACATATTATAATCATAAATTGTTTTAAAGGAAACTGAAATACGTGTGCAAAATATAAAGTCTAGGATTATTGTAATAATATTTTATCCAAAGTTCTAAGAAGTGCTCTTTGATTTGTAATATGATTATGTTTTTAATGCTTTTTTGCTTAAAATAAAACTTTTTTAATGAAAGTGTTACGCTTATTTGATGCTTTTTTGCTTAAAATAAAACTTTTTTATTGAAAATGTTGTGCTTATTTAAGCGCTTATTTTTAATTTTTTTGTGCTTATAAATCCGCTCTCTATTGATTATTCTACAGGTTACGCAGTTACAGAGATCAATATAGTCGTAGTAGTATGTAGTAGTAGTAGCATTAATTTATTATTTGCCTTAGAGGCTTAACAAGATTCCTAGTACGGGTACAAATTAACTTAATCTACATAATGCAAATAAGTCATAAAATAAATAAAATAATTATTCCAGTTTTATATAATAATAATAATATTAATAACAATTTATCAAGAACAATCCAAAACCAAATTAACATCCCAGATAATCTACAAAACACGTACTACAACACCGAAGACACATTAATCAAAACTGTAAACAACAATTTTAAATTTCACATTAATTTCCAAAATGAAATTGAAGACCAATTTAAATTAACTTTCGAAACATGCTCTAAATTAAAACCAAATGATAGACATTCACTTCCCCGCCAGTGTTATTCTAAAAAGTTTCTGGCAATTGTAGAAATAATGATAAAATCATTTGGTAAAATGAAATAATTCATTTTACCAAAATATCTCACAAACTGTATTTCTTTTGAAAAACTTCATACAATTATCTACTGTGCAGCTTTAACTTGTATTCAAATTAACACATGTAAAGATAACATAATAAATACAAACACCAATCGTATACCTTCCACCCCTCATTGGGAAACACGGTTCAATTATAAAATTAATAACACTAGAAAACAACTAGGTCAAATAACACAGTACCTTAGAGGAGTTAAAACACCACATATCATGACATGTATGCATTCGATACTGACCAACAATAATTTTCATCAAACTGATTCCGATGAGTACAACACACTATCCCAAATTAAAGATACCCTATTACAAAAGCTTTCCTTATATAGCAAAAGACTTACAAGATACAAACAATCACATCTCAGAAAAATTCATAACAATAAATTTTAAAACAACGAAAAACTACTCTATCAACATTTAACTAATTCAAGCAAAACTCAATTATCCGGTGAACTTCCAAGTTCACAGGATGTAACAATATTTTGGTGAAAACTTTGGTCTCAAGAATTTGAATTTAACCAATCTGCCAAATGGATTACTCATATATCCCATAAACTATCCACAGTTACACCAATGAATGATCATCAGATAACACTTGCCGAATTAATAAATACCATCAATAAGACACACAACTGGAAATCACCAGGACCAGACAAAATCCATAATTTTTGGATAAAAAAAATTAAATTCCAACATTCTTATGTCATGGTGTAACATACCTAAAACCTAAAGATAACGACACAAAAAATCCATCAAAATACAGACCTATCACATGTTTACCGACAATCTATAAAATATTAACCTCATGCATTACACAAAAAATCTATCAACACTGTTTTAACTCTGACATCATTAATGAAGAACAGAAAGGATGTATTAAAGGATCCTTTGGTTGCAAAGAGCAATTAATCATAGATTCCATCATCTGTGAACAAGCTAGAAAAGAAAACCGAAACATATATACTGCTTTTATTGATTATAAGAAAGCTTACGATTCTGTCCCTCATTCCTGGCTATGCAAAATTCTGGAATTATACAAAGTTGATACTAAAATCTGCACTTTTCTCAAATGTTCCATGGAATTTTGGAAGACCACCCTCCAAATAACCTTAAATGAACAAACAATTCAGTCAGATCCAATAATGATCCGAAGAGGAATTTTTCAAGGCGATTCTCTTAGCCAGAGCAATAAATCCCCTCTCCGATATCCTGAACAGCTGCAATTATGGGTTCAATATAAGAATTAACAAACAAAGAAAATACAGAATAAGTCACTTGCTGTATATGGATAACATAAAAATATATGCAAGTACGCAAAATCAGTTAACAAACCTATTAAATCTGAGTGAACAGTTTTCCGGTGATATTGGTATGTGTTTTGGTATTGAGAAATATAAGACCCAAGCAATCAGAAAAGGCGTGCAACACCAAATACCACATATAACCCAGAATAACGAAATAATCGAAGCCCAAGAACGAAATGATACATACAAATATCTGGGTTTCTGTCAATCCTCCCACATCAATCATACCAAAACGAAAACACAGTTGAAAGATCAATACCTAGCGAGATTAAAATTAATATTGAAGACACAGTTAAATGGAAAAAAATTTGATGAAAGCAGTAAATACATTCTGCGTTTCATTGCTAACATATTCTTTTGGAGTCATTAAATGGTCCAAAACTGATCTTGAAAATTTAAACATCGCAACAAGGAAAATCTTCACACAGTATAGAAGGCATCATCCAAAATCGTCCATTGAAAGATTCTCATTACCAAGACAGAATGGAAGAAGGGGTTTCCAGAACCTAGAAAACTTATATCAGAGAAAAATCTCAGATCTGAAGAAGTATTTCTTGAAAAAAAAAAAAAAACATCACAAGAGCAGATTTGAACCACACACCCTTAAATCTGTCGAAAACCGAAGAAATCCACACCCCCCACACAATAGAGAAAATAATAAGTGGGCTAAAACAAAAACAACTACATGGAAAATTCTACAAAGACTTAGAAGAAACTCATGTCAATAAGAAGATGTCATTGATTTGGTTAAAAAAATCAAGTTTGTATGCCGAAACAGAAGGATTTGTGTTTGCTATTCAAGGCCAAGTAATCAATACCAAGAATTACAGAAAATACATCATCAAAGATCCGAATATAAGAAACGACTGCTGTCGCCTCTGCAAAGCAAAACCTGAAACGATCCAGCACATAATCTCCTCCTGCAGCATCCTGGCACAAACTGACTACAAAGCTAGACACGACAACGCCGCCAAAATCATTCACAAAGAATTAGCAACACTTATGAACTTAATCGAAGATACGACACCCTATTACACTTACACTCCATCTCCGTTCCTTGAAAATAACAAAAACAAATTATACTGGGATAGCACAATACTTAGAAACTTAAACATTACAGCTAACAGACCAGACATCATACTTATCAAAAAACACACGAACGAAGCCATTCTCATTGACATTGTTATTCCTAACACAAACAACATTATTCAAACATATCACACCAAGATTTCAAAATATCTACAATTATCGACAAAAATGAAATCCATGTTGAATCTTAAAAAAAATTCAATTCTACCCTTAGTTATCTCTAATGTAGGTGTAGTCCCAAATTCGTTAGTTGAGAATTTAAAGTCTTTGCATTTGAATGATGAAGCTCTAACTTTTATTATAGCAGCCAATTATAATTTAATTAACAATTTTAAATGATATTATAAACGGCTAAACCAAAACTTAGCTCTTATTTAAAAGTAATCTTAAAATATTATCCTTTGAAAAATACAAAAATCGTACTATTAAGTAATAGGAAACTTTCTATAAGGTGTATTTTTTTGTGATCAAATTGCTACAAACTTCTTGGAAAACAATAAGAAAACTACGTTTAGTAAGTAGAAAACATGTTATCATCATATAAAAAATTTAAAATTAACATATTCTTAAAAGTGCATTTTATGTATTCGGATCTTGATTTTTTTTCCCAAAAATTATGACGACGTGAGTGATGGACATGGAGAACGCTTCCATCTGGGCATTTTGTCGATAGAAAAACGTTACCAAAATCGATGGAACACCTAAATGCTCGCAGAATACTGCGGAACCATCAAGCAAGAGATCACCAATGAAATCTATAGGAGGCAACCGAAAAAACGTCGGTCTTAGCTGTTTCTTTTGTTTTTTTCGTTTTTTAAACTACAATCGTTGTTTTTTCTTAATTATAGTTGTGGTTTTGTTAATACATAACTTTTTGCCATTAAAGATACAAAAATTAAATTGTTTTACCTGATTTTTTGTTTTTAACATCAAATATGCATTTTTCTTTTTAATTGAGCTAAGTTTTAAGGTTTATGCCCTTTGTTACAAACACAGAGACAAATTAAACGAAAACATTACAATTATGTCAAAGTTAGAGAGAAAAAATTGAATTTTGTTGACCAGTGTAATTGTCAAAATTCAAAAAGCTGTTTTGTTAGGAACATGTCATATTGTTCGTAAGTTTCTCGAACAGTCAGTCAGATTAGATTAGCACCAGTAGGTCAGAGTAGTGTAGGTCACTTTCCAAGTGATGCGCGGATAAATGATCGGTAGGTACGCTAGACTTTTGGGGATGGGGTGAGATTAGAGAATAATAGCACACTAATTTGTATGCTGTAATTCTAGAATCTCGAAAGTTGCTTTGTTAATCTAATCAATGCATATCATTACTTGGTCTTAGTACCCGTAATGATAGAAGTCTTGCCTGAATGCCGGTCATTTTCGGGTTAGTGGTGGGTCTTAATAATCGTTCTATTCTTTCTGCTTGCCCACCCCTTGCCTTAGTTCCCTTATCTTCCGTACTTCTTTCGTCCAGTCCAGTCCACTTCCATCCTCGTTTAGCAATTCTTCTCTCTCTGTGTACTTTGGTACTTCATCCTTTACTATTTTTCTATCCTCTGCATTATATCTAGACTACGATATTCTCGATCTGCGTTCTTGCTTATCTATATCCTTATCTCTTACACTCAGTTCTTTTTCATACTCATCCTTCCCATTTCTCTCATTCTCTCTATTTTTTCACATGCATATTCCTTTCCTTCATAATACTTGTCTCTTTCGTTCCAAACATGTTTTCTCCCTTCCTTTCTTATTTCTTTCCAACATTCTTGCATTATTTTACAATCACCTCTCTCACTAAACTTCTCTTCAAATCCAACCGGCCTTTTACCCGCTTCCACTCTCATTTTCTCCCTTTTTGTTTCTTCTCTCACTATACACCCCGGCGTATACTTTTCCAATCCCATGTCCATTTTTTTAAGTATTTTTCTTGCACTCTCTCTATTTCGTCATATTCCCTCCATCCCCAAATCTCAGCTCCTTACATAAATACACTTTTGATCAAACTATCAAACATCATCATTCTTCTCTTATAATCATATCCAAATTTTCTCTCTCCTATTCCCCATACTATTCCTATCACTTTGTCCGCTTTTCGGACCATTTCTTGAATATGTGCTCTATCTGAGTTATTGCTCTTTGATGTACTTGGATACTGGAATTTGTTCAATATTCTTCCCTCTCCATTCCCAGTTTTCCTTCTCCTTTCTTACTTTCTTCCCAAACACTACCATTTTTGTTTTTTCCACATTCACTTCCAGTTCCTTTTTTTGTACGTACCTACTTCTCGAAACTTTTAATCATTGTTTTCATTTCTTTTCTTTTATTTGCCACATTCACCAAATCATCTGCGTACGCCAACGACCACACTTTCTCTTTGCCCACTACCACCCCTCCTGTCTGTGCTTTTCTGAACATTTCATCCATAAACTGCAAACAATGCTGGGCTGAGTGGGCATCCCTGTCTCATTCCTAGAGAGCGGATTTATAAGCACAAAAATTAAGAATAAGCGCTTAAATAAGCACAACATTTTCAGTAAAAAAGTTTTATTTTAAGCAAAAAAGCATTAAAAACATAATCATATTACAAATCAAAGAACACTTCTTAGAACTTTGGATAAAATATTATTACAATAATCCTAGACTTTATATTTTACACACGTACTTCAGTTTTCTTTAAAACAATTTATGATTGTAATATGTTCCAAGTTCTCCACTGTAAAATTTTTTCGCCGATCATTTAAAATGTGTTTAAAATTGGAGAATGTGCGTTCAACATCCACACTCGTTGTTGGCGCAAATTTGAATTTTGCAACGAATGTTGAATCTAACTCCAAATTTTCCACCTTCTGGCCTTGTAAAACACGAGCAACGTCGGAAAGAACACCGAAACCTGCATTTTTATTTAACACTTCGTCAAGTTTTTGAGATATTCTAGTACCAATATCACCCCTTACTGCGTTTCCTTCTTGTTTAAATTCTTTCACTAAGTTTATGGCATCTACCAACAACATGTTGGGTTTTCCTAACTTTTCTATTACCTCACATACGAATTGATAATTGCTTCTTAGAAAAGCTAGATCTTGTCGCAAATCTTTGTTTTCCAAAATATTTATGCAATCTTTAATCGATTGAGAAGAATCTTCGTTAAACTCCGTAACTACTTCCTCAAATTCTTCGATATATTTGTCATAATAAAATGTGGCCTGTAACCATGTTCCCTCCTTCGTTATAATCGGCTCTGGGGGCAATGGTATGTTTGGAAATTTTTCCTTAAAATGTTGCACTCTTAGTGGGGCTTTAACAAAAATCTTTTTACCATTTGCCACTAATTTATTAACAGTAGGAAACTGCAAACGTATTCCTTCAGCCACTCTGTTTAAACCGTGGACAATGCAAGTAGAGTGAATTAAATTTTGGTACAATATTTTTAGATTATTCCCTGCTTTCAACATATAACGAGCTGCATCCGAGATTATCAATAAAATTTTATTTGGCAAAAATAGTGACGTAAGACTGTCATTTACAAATTTGGTAATCGTATTGCCATTTGTTTTATCTAACATTTTCAAACTTACTACATACCCTCGACTAGGGAAATTTTCATTTAAGATTCCAACAATTAAACTTGCCACGTATCTTCCACAACTATCGGTTGTTTCATCGACAGCGAACCATAAATAATTATCTCCAATGCGATGTTTAATTTTGTTGTAAACTTGCTGAAACACTGGGCCTACATAATTTTTTCTGAGAGTACTTTCAACCGGAATATGTCGATTGCAGTGTTTTTCAAGGAATTCTTGAAGAGGGCCTTTCTCCAATTTTTTTAAAGGTACATCGGACTGGATCATCATTTTACATAAATCGAAATTAAACTGAAACTGCTCATCTTTTGTGGAAGTAGATGCAACAGATTCATGTATGGTCTGCTGTTTAATTTTAGAAACTTGAAACATTTTCTTCCTTTCTACATGAAGAGTCGTTCTGACATGTTGCGTCACGTTATATTTTTTATCACTTTGAATCTAAAACAACGTACATATACAGGATTAACAAAGGAAAATAGATAAAAAAAAAATAGTGGGCTTACGGTTTTCACACAAGCTCTGCAGAATATTTTGTTGTTTTCTAATTTTAATTCTGGAAAATCCCTTATCCATCCCCTCCAGGTGCTTTTTCTCTTTTCAGTCTTTCAATCTGTCATCCTATTTCATCTTCTGTTATTTCCGAACCTCTCCACATTTCTTCCGCCGTTGTGGTTCCTTTATTTATTTTGCAGCATTTTTCCTCACAACCTCCCAATAATTCCAAAAAGTGTCTTTTCCATTCATGTATTTTGATTTTCCTACTGACTTCAGTCTTCCTTCTCCGTTCCTTGTTTATATAATTATCTCCATACTTCTTCTTCTGTTTTCAGGGACTTTATTGTCTTCTTTTCTTCTTCTCGTTTTTCTATTTTTCTTTCTCCACATTTTCTCCTATAATTCTCTTTTTCTTTTAAGTACTTTCTTCTTTTACTTAGAATTTCTTTTTTCTAGTCTACTTCTGTCTTTGAATTCCCTCTTCATCCCATATTCTTGTTCCTATTTTTTTTCTTTCGTTTCTTCTGTCTTGTTTTTCGTACTCTTGCTCTTTTCCTTTGATTTTTATTTCTAGTGGCATGTGGTCTGATTCTACCCTTTCCCCCACTTTGAAACTCTCTATTTCTTCCCACGCCTCTTCGTTGACAATTCCGTTGTCTATAATTGATTCTCCCCTAGCTTCTACGTACGTCCGTTCTCCTTCTTCATCTCCTTCCTCGATTCCAATCAAAATTTCCCATCCCATTTCTTCTATTATCTTCCACAATATTTTCCCTTCTTTGTTATTTGCTTTGTCTTTTGATCCTCTTTTCTCCCCCTTTTCTTTATCTATTATTCTTGTCCCCTTATCGCCCAGTTTTACGTTAAACCCCCTTCCTATAAGTATCTTTTCATCTCCTTTTTCTTTTGTTTTATTTTCTATGTTTATCTTGGTTCCCTCCATTTTCTTGCTATACACGATTATTTTTTCCGATAGATTGTTATCCAGCTGTATTACTTTCTTCATTAGTCCGTTTTTTCATTACTCCCCTTTTTCTTTTCCTTTGTCGCCCATGTCTCTACTAGCCCCACCACATCAAATTTTCCCACGCAGTCCCAGAACTCCGCACGACCTGTGGTACTATATAAATTCTTTAGACCAATTTTGTACCAATTTCCCCCACTTTTCGTGGATGTACGTCATGGAAATATTAAGAATTAAACAAATTACAAATTGGAAAACCCAGAAAAAAATCTGTTTGACCCCAATGGGATTTTACCTTCCAATCAGGGTTCGTTTACACAATTGCTAGTTTTTAACGTCACAGGGTACTAATAAATTTTTTTTCTGAGAAAATTATTTTAATCTGGTAAAATTTCAATTTTTTTTTCTTTAGTAGTTGTGCACTTACAGAATGATTAATTTTAACCATGATTGGATTTTCGGCGCGTGTTTTGTGGTGTAGCGGTAGATTTACATTTTACACCGCCTTCCAACATCTCGGGAAATTTACGGATGCACCACGTCATCCGATTCGCCTCCCGTTTTAAAAATTCTCCCAATACGTTCAGTTCCTGATGCGAAATTGATGCTTAAACTCCTCTCTTACAATCAATTTTACAACATTGCGTAATAATATTCTTTCGGTGTTTCTTCTCTTCAATCCAGTGTTGACATGAATTCCACGGTACTCTTGACGTTAATCCTGCAGCTGTTAGTACCCACGGTGAGGAAATTATTAATCATCCAGTGTTATATACACAAAGAAACCACAATTTTGATACAAGGATTCACTTCCTTCCACTTATCTTTAGTCACATTTCACACGTTTCGTCTTCGTTCCAGCTAGCGTCATCCAGTGGCAGGTACAAAAGTGTCGAAATGCAAAAAACTGACCTGGTGGACGCCGACTGCTCCTTCAAATACAACATCTGCAACAAAACCCAACTCGATGATAGTCAAGAAACAAAATTGAAGAGCATTGTTGATCTTCATCCAGCTTTGCATTCTTTTTTTACGAATGGAACTGTGTACGAAACGCTCGAGAAAAGTCCTGATGATGGCCTCAGAAGTATAGGTACGTCAGACCAGTACGAAAGTTTATGTTGGGCTGAAGATGTGACGTATGTTCCTTCCGCTGTGTTAACCGTCGATTATAAACTTAAACCGATTGTTAACCAAGATAAATATAAGCAGATTATAAAGGTCAAAATATGCAGGTGAGTAGTACCACAAACTTATTTCGTTAACAATTACTTTAAGTACTGTTTTTTTTTTATTATTATAGAAAATCGTCACACAAGAACCACTGCACGAGTTTGTCAGGTTATGGTACTTACCGGCAGGCCAAATGTGTACAGAGGTGGAGTACTATTACATTGTTGTCGATAGATGAAGACTCCCAACAACCTGAGTACGTTCGGGTGAATATACCAAGTGATTGTGTATGTACTGTGATAAATAAAGAAAATTAAATTTTCGTTGACAACTATTAGGGACTGGATTTAAGTGTTCTGTTCACATTTTAAAAACCCCCAAGCGTCCTTCCAGTATTCTGCCAATTGAAGTGTTGATGGATTTTCAAAATGTGAATAGATTTTACGTTTTGTGTGCTTCAGACAAAAAACGTATCATTTTTACTAATTTATTGTAATCGTATGCTTTAAAATTTTAAGTGAAACTAATTAAGATTCTAACGTAATTTAATTTTTTTATGCTATTATTTTTTTGTCAATAAATTGCTTGAATTTGTTTTACATTGTTTCTTTCTCCTGTTAAACTTAGCTCGGTTTCGTCCGAAAAAAAAAAAAAATTCAAGAATTGCAATATAAAAAACAACGATGATCCAAAGATGAAAAATCGAAAACTCTAAAACTGAAAAATCGACTTTAAAAATTCGAATATCGAAAATTTGAAAATTGAACAGCCGAAAAATCGAAAAATTGAAAAACCGAGGAATCAAGAAATCGAAACATCAAAAGACCAAGAAATCAACAAACCGAAAACCTAAAATTAAAATACTGAAAATATTGAAAAATCCAGAAATGAAAATATTTCCGAAATTGAAGTGTTGAAAAGCTTTAAAAATCGAGAAATCCGAAAATTTTAAACATTGAAAATCGAGAAGTCGGGAAATGGATAAATCGAAAAATTGAAACAGTAAGAAATTCGTAAAATTGAAAAATCGAAAAATTGAAATACCAAAAAAAACCGAGAAATCGAAATAGCCCAAAATCGAAAATTAAAAAATTTGAAAATTGAAATTTCGAAAAATCGAACAATCCAAAAACCGAAATATAGAAAAAACGAAATATCCAAAGCCGAAATATGAAAAAATCGTAAACTCTAAAATCGCAAAATCGAAAATTCGAAATTTCGAAAACTGGAATGCCGAAAAATCGAAAAACCGAGAAATCAAGAAATTGAAACATCAGAAGACCAAGAAATCGACAAACCGAAAACCTAAAATGAAAATATAGAAAATATTTAAAAGTCCAGAAATAAAAATATTTCCGAAATTGAAGTGTTGAAAAACTTAAAAAATCTGGAAATCCAAAAATTTTAAATTTTGAATAACCCAGAAGTTGGGAGAAAAATCAAGAAATTGGAATATCCCAAAACTGAAATGTAGAAAAATTGGGAAATCGAAAGATTGAAAAATTGAAACATCAAAAAATTGGAAAATCGGAAAATCCAAAAACCGAGAACTCAAAAAATCGAAGCATCAAAAGATCGAGAAATCGAAAATCTGGAAGTCGAATAATTGAAATCTAAAAATGGAAAAATCGAAATAGCCTAAAATCGAAAAAATGAAAAACTTAAATAAAAAAAATAATAATAAAATATCGAAAAGTTAAATAACGAAGAAAAATTGAAGAACTGAAAATCTGAAAACCGAGGAATCGAGAAGTCTAAAAACCAAAACGTCGAAAAATCGGGAACTCGAGAAATGGAAAAATTAAAATATTGAAAAATCAAAAAATGTAATAGTCGAAAAGTCAGGAAGTAAAAAATTTCGAGTAATAGAAAAATCAAAAAATCAAAAAATCCAAAAATTGAATAGTTAGAAATGCCAAATTTATTCAAATACTGAAAAATCGAAAAATTTGAAAACCGTAAGATCGAAAAATTGAAAAATGAAAAAATCGAAGAATTGGAATATGGAAAATGCGAAACAATAATAAAATCTTCCAGAAGGTCAAAACATTGAAAATTGAAAAATCTAGAACCCGATAAACAAAAAAATCGGAAAGAAAAATAATTGGGAAATCGAAAAATCGAAGAATGGAAAAATTGAAAATCGAAAAATAAAAATTGAAAATTTGAATATCGAAAAGGGTAAAATTAAAAAATCTAAAACTAAAGAATGGAAAAACTGAGAGATAGAAAGAGAAACAAATTGAAAATTCCAATACCAAAAAACCGAAAATCGAAAAATCGAAAAATCGAAAAAAATCAAGAAATCTAAATATCAGAAAACCAAGAAATCGACAAACAGACCAACCTAAATGTAAAATGACGAAAATGTTGAAAAATCCAGAAATGGAAAAATTTTCAAAATTGAAGTAATAAAAAACGAGAAATTTTGAACATTGAAAAACCGAGAAATTTAAAAATTAAAATATCAAACAGCAAAAAATTCGTAAAATCGAAAAATCGAAAAAATAAGATTAAAAAAAAATGAAAAATCGAAAAACTGGAAAACCAAAAAAAGAGAAATCGGAAAATCGGAAATATCCCAAAACTGAAATGTAGAAAAATTGGGAAATCGGAAGATTGAAAAATCGAAACATCAAAAAATTGGAAAAAAGGAAAATCTAACATTTAAAAATCGAAGCATTAAAAGATCGGGAAATCGAAAGTCGAGAAATCGAAAAATTGAAAAAATGTAACAGTCGAAAAGTCAAAAAGTAGAAAAATCGAGGAAAAGAGAAGTCGAAAAAACAAAAAATCCAAAAATCGAATAGTTAGAAGTACTAGTGAAAAATCGAAAAATTTTAAAACCGAAAGATCGAAAAATATAAAAATTGAAAAATGAAAAAAATCCAAAAATTGGAATATCGAAAAATCGGAAAAATTGAAAAATCGAGAACTTGAGAAACCAAAAAATCTTAGGAGATCGAAAAATCGAAGAATGGAAAAATTGGAAATCGAAAAATAAAAAAATCGAAAATGGAAAAAATTTAAGAACCTAAAAAGTGAAGAATGGAAAAATTGAAAAAATCGAGAAATCGAAAGGGAAACAGATTGAAAATTCCAATACCAAAAAATCGAAAAATGGAAAAATGAACAATTTGAAAACTGAATTTTCAAAAAATCGAAATATCCAAAGTTGAAAAATCGAAAACTCTAAAATCGAAAAATTGAATTTAGAAAATTCGAATACTGAAAAATCGAAAATTCGAATTTCGAAAATTGAAAAGCCGAAAAGTCGAAAAACTGAGAAATCGAGAAATCGAAATATGAGAAGTCCAAGAAATCGACAAACCGACACCCTAAAATTAAAACGTCGAAAATATTGAAAAATCAAGAAGCCGTGAAAAGATAAATCGAAAAATTGAAATATCAAACAGTAAAAAAATTGGTAAAATTGAAAAATCGAAAAAATATTTAAAAAAGCGAAAAATTTAAAAATCGAAAAACTGAAAGACTAAAAAAAGAGAAACCGGGAAATCGAAAAATTTAAATTTAAAAAATCAAAAAATTGAAAAATCGAAACATCAAAATTTTGGAAAATCGGAAAATCGAAAAACTGAGACATCAAAAAATCGAAACATGCACCATTTGGAAATCGAAGCATCAAAACATCGAGAAGTCGAAGAAATCTGAAAATTTAAAAATTGAAGCGTTAGAAATGCCAAAAAGTTTCAAATATTGAAAAATCGAAAAATTTGAAAACTGTAAGATCGAAAAATTGAAAAATGAAAAAATCGAAGAATTGGAATATGAAAAATTCGAAACAATAATAAAATCTTTCGGAAAGTCAAAAAATCGAACATTGAAAAATCGAGAACCCCAGAAACCAAAAAATCGGAGAGAAAAATAACTGGGAAATCGAAAAATCGAAGAATGGAATAATTGAAAATCGAAAAATAAAAAAATTGAAAATTTGAATATGGAAAAATGGGAAATCGAAAAATAGAAAAATTTAAAATTTGAAAACTGAATTTTCGAAAAATCGAAATATCCAAGTTCAAAAATTGTGAACTTTAGAATCGAAAAATTGAATTTAGAAAATTCGAAAATCGAAAAATCGAAAGTTCGAAATTTCGAAAACTAAAAAGCCGAAAAGTCCAAAAATCGACAAGCCGAGAAATCCAGAAATCGAAATATCAGAAGACCAAGAAATCGAAAAACCTACAGCCTAAAATTGAATATCGAAAATATTGGAAAATCCAGAAATGAAAAAATTTCCAAAAGGGTAGGAAAACTTAAATAAATCGAGGAAAACGAAAAATTTTAACCATTGAAAAACCCAGAAGTCGGGAAATCTAAAAATGGAGAAATTGAATTAGCCCAAAATCGAAAAATCGAAGAATTAAAATTTGAATAAATGAAAAATTTAAATTGAAAAAAAATAAATAAAACAATCGAATAATTGAAAAATCGAGAACCCGAGAAACCAAAAAATCGGAAGAAAAGAATTGAAAATTTGAAAATCGAAAACCGAGAAATGGAGATGTCGAAAAATCGAACCATCGAAAAGTCGGAACCTCGATAAATGGGAAAATTAAAATTTCGAAAAACCAAAAAATGTAATAGTCGAAAAGTCAGGAAGTCAAAAAATTCGAGTAATAGAGAAATCGAAAAATCAAAAAGTCCAAAAATTGAATAGTTAGAAATGCCAAAAAAATTCAAATATTCAAAATTCGAAAAATTTGCAACCGTAAGATCGAAAAATTGAAAAATGAAAAAATCGAAGAATTGGAATATGGAAAATTCGAAACAATAAAATCTTTCGGAAAGTCAAAAAATCGAATATTGAAAAATTGAGAACCCGAGAAACCAAAAAATCGGAAAGAAAAATAATTGGGAAATCGAAAAATCGAAGAATGGAAAAATTGAAAATCGAAAAATAAATAAATTGAAAATTTGAATATCGAAATATCGAACAGGGAAAAAATTAAAAAATCTAAAACTGAAGCATGTAAAAACTGAAAGATTGAGAAATAGAAAAGGAAACAAATTGAAAATTCCGATACCAAAAAACCGAAAATCGAAAAATTGAAAATTCAAAAGCCGAAAGGTCCAAAAATCCAGAAACCGAAAAATCAAGAAATCGAAATATCGGAAGACCAAGAAATCGACACACAACCTAAAATTAAAATGTCGAAAATGTTGAAAAATCCGGAAATGAAACATTTTCAAAATTGAAGTGTCAAAAACTTAAACAGCGAAAAATTCGTAAAATCGAAAAATCGAAAAACCTAAAAAAGTCGAATAATTGAAGAATAGAAAAACTGAAAAATCGAGAAATGAAATATCTCAAAACTGAAATGTAAAAAAAATTAAGAAAACCGAAGATTGAAAAATCAAAAAATCAAAAAATTGGAAAAAAAGAAAATCTAACATTTGAAAATCGAAGCATTAAAAGATCGGGAAATCGAAAGTCGAGAAATTGAAAAATTGAAAAATCTAGAAATCTAAAAATGGAGAAATCGAAATAACGAAAATCGAAAAATTAAAATTTGAAAAAATGAAAAATTTAAATTAAAAAATAATAGTAAAATAATCGAAAAATTGAAAAATCGAAGAAAAATTGAAGAACTGAAAATCTGAAAATCGAAAACCGAGAAATTGAGAAGTCCAAAAACTGAAACATCGAAAAATCTGCAACTCGAGAAATGAGAAAATTAAAATATTGAAAAAGCAACAAATATAATAGTCGAAAAGTCGGAAAGTCGAAAAATCGAGTAATAGAAAAGTCGAAAAAATCAAAAAATCCAAAAATCGAAAAGCTAGAAATGCCAAAAATTGATATATTAAAAATGAGAAAAATTTTAAAATCCGAGAGATGAAGAGTCGAAAAATTGAAAAATCAAAAAATCGAAACATCCCCCATTGAAAATCGGAGCATCAAAGATCGGAAAATCAAAATAGCCCAAAATCGAAAAATCAAAAATTAAAAAAAGAGAAATGGGAAAATTACGTTAATGTTATAAAACAAAAAATTTTTGAGGTTTGTGGAATTTAATTCTTTTAGTTTATTTGTGTAAAAGGTAGGTTTTAATATGGGAATTAATACTTTCTGTAATTGGGTGATAACACCTGTAGAAAATAAATATCATTATTATTATTGTTATTATTATTATTTCTGTGAATGCATTAGATCCTGCTCTGCAGCCTTATGAATATTATAATCAGTTGTACAATATTGCAATATTCTATTTAGTGTTTCTCCAACTTAGTGTTATAATCATTCGATATGAACGACACAGTACTTCTAACGTTAATCCTGTTGTTAGCGCCCGTGGTGAGAAAATTAATCCCTTATTGTATTCAACTTTAACTCACATTATATTATTCAGTAAAAACGTTCTTTCTTTATTCCAGCTAACTTCATCTAGTGGCCGGCCTAGAACCGTCAAAACACCGAAAATGGACTTGATAAACACCGAATGTTCCTTCGAATACAACATATGCAACAAAACACGACTTGACGCTAGTCAAGAGGGTTCAGTAAAAAAAATTCTTGATCTTTATCCAGATCTGCACTCTTTTTTTACGAATGAAATTGTCTACGAAGCACTGGTGAAACCGACTCATCAAATACGTATAGAACCACAGTCGTCTGATGGAAGAGAGCCACTTAGCTACCAAAATTTATGTTGGGCAGAAGAAGTGACCTTTGTTCCTACCGCAGTGTTAACTACCAACCATAAACGTAAACCCATTGTTAACGAAGATAAATATAAACAAGTCGTAAAGGGCATAATATGCAGGTGAGTGGTTACTGCAAATTTGTGTCATTGAAAAGTTAGTGATAAATGGTGAGATGAGTGCAGCTTGTATATCAAAATATTTTTTTAACAGAAAGTCGTATTTCAAGAACTACTGCACGAGCTTGTCAGGTTTTGGGACTTATCCACATGCCAAATGTGAACAAAGATGGAGTACTGTTACATTATTGGGACTAGATCAAGATACCAAAAAACCTGAGCACGTCCGTGTGAAAATACCAAGTGACTGTGTATGTACTGTCAAGCATACAGATTATTAAATTTTCGTTGACAGCTGTTGACAGTTTAAAAATTTACTGGAGTCTTTCTAATAACGCAGAAATTTAGCTCGAAACATAGTGCTGTCACGTGAAGTTTGTTGTAAAGAGAGGTGTTCATGGATTTTGAAAAAGTGTAATTTTTAGTTATTTATAGAAATTGTATGAGCTAATGTTTTAACGAAAACTAATTGAAATTGTAATGTAAGAGGATATTAATGTGGCAACAAGGAGATAAAAATTTATTGCTGCTGTATGTTAATGGATATATCTGTTTGTTACATGTTGCATTTTTAAATAAATTGCTTGTTTCTGTTTTATATTGCTTACTTCTTCTGTTAAACAAAGCTAGGTTTCATTCGTTGTTTTATGAATTACGTCAACATTCATTGTCATATTTTAAATTCGTCCAGTTCAAATAGGTTCAAGTCACTGAAATATTTGGCAATTATATCATATGCAGAAATAAAATTAGTCTTTAGAATGACAAGACTGGGGGTGGGCGGGGCTAGTACTTAATAAGATAAGACTGTTTTTAGCAGATGGCATATCTTCCAAGAAAATAAGGGCGGGTGGGCGGGGCTAGCATTTTATATGACTGATTTTGACATTTTCTACATTTTTCCAATCATTTTCGAAAATTACTTAGCCATTTTCTTATAGATTTACACATCCAGATATCATTTTCGGCTTCGTTTCTTCGAACATTTCTATCGTCCACTGATATAAAGCATTTTTATAGTTCCAGTAGCAAATAATAGTAAAACAAAAAATTTAGGATTAGCGCTTTTTTTACTTTTTGCACATCCTAGATTCTACTAGTTTCCACTCCCACTTCATAGAAAGACAAAAAGATTTCGATATTTCAACGGTCGATTCCGGAAAAACGTTTGCAGTTATCAAAGAAACGAGACCGGAAGTGAGTTCTAGAGCTCGAAATCTATAAGAAAATATATTTAGGTAAGTTTCGAAAATGTCAAAATTTGGTCGAAATTTGAAGCAGGGGGATCATTGAAAAAAATTTCATTTTTAAAAAAGTTGTCAAAAAATTCTGAAAAAATTCATGAACGTAGATCTCGACTTGCTGATTGCGAAAATATAGCGTTTTGATGGTCACGGAACAACATTTTCGAAAGAGTAGGTACGAAATAAAAATTTTTTAAAATTTCTAAAAATTTCGATATTTCAACGATCAGGGACATAGATCTGGACATGTCTGCAACAATTGGGAAGTATTATATAGTAAAAAGAGTTGGGCCTAAGATCGAGCCTTGCGGTACGCCGGATGTTATTGAGCCAATTTTGGATTTACCAGACGCGGTTACAACTTGTTGATGTTGATTATTAGACAGCGGATTTTTAAGCACAAAAAAAATTAAGAATAAGCGCTTAAATAAGCACAACATTTTCAATAAAAAAGTTTTATTTTAAGCAAAAAACTATTAGGGACTGGATTAAAGTGTTCTGTTCACATTTTAAAAATCCCCAAGCGTCCTTCCAGTATTCTGATGAATTTTCAAAATGTGAATAGATTTTACGTATTGTGTGCTTCAGACAAAAAACGTATCATTTTTACTAATTTATTGTAATTGTATGCTTTAAAATTTTAAATGTAACTAATTAAGATTGTAATGTAATGTAATTTTTTTTATGAGCTATTATTTTCTTTGTCAATAAACTGCTTGAATTTGTTTTACATTGTTTCTTTCTCCTGTTAAACTTAGCTCGGCTTCGGCCGAAAAATAAAAAAATAAAGACGAAAATGTTGTAATTGAAGAAAATGGAAAAACGAAAACCGCAAAATCGAAAAACTGGAACATCGAAATATCAAAAAAATATAAAAAATCTTCCGGAAAGCCAAAAAATCGAAAAACCAAAAATTCAAGAAATGAAATATAAAAAAAAAACGAGATATCCAAAGTTGAAAAATCGAAAACTCCAAAAAAACCGAAAATCGACTTTAAAAATTCGAATATCGAAAATTCGAAAACTGAAAAGCCGAAAAGTCGAAAAATCGAAAAACCGAGAGATCAAGAAATCGAAACACCAAAAGACCAAGAAATCAACAAACCGAAAACCTAAAATTAAAATATTGAAAATATTGAAAAATGCAGAAATGAAAAAATTTTCAAAATTGAAGTGTTGAAAAGCTTAAAAAATCGAGAAATCCAAAAATTTTAATTCGAGAAGTCGGGAAATGGACAAATCGAAAAATTGAAACATCAAACAGTAAGAAGTTCGTAAAATCGAAAAATCGAAAAATGTAACATTTAAAAAAATGAGAAATTGAAAAATCGAAAAATTGAAACACCAAAAAAACGAGAAGCCGGAAAACTGAAAAATTTAAATTTAAAAAATTGAAAATTTGAAAAATCGAAACATCAAAATATTGGAAAATCGGAAAATCGAGAAGTCGAAGAATTGCAAAATCGAAATATTTAAAAATGAAAAAGTCGAAATAGCCCAAAATCGAAAATTAAAAAATTTGAAAATTGGAATTTCGAAAAATCGAACAATCTAAAAATTGAAATAATAGAAAAAACGAAATATCCAAATTCAAAATATAAAAAAATCGAAAACTCTAAAATCGAACAATCTAATTAAAAAAATTTAAATATCGAAAAATCAAAAATTCGAAATTTCGAAAACTGAAAAACCAATTATCGAAAAACCGAGAAATCAAGAAATTGAAACATCAGAAGAGCAAGAAATCGACAAACCGAAAACCTAAAATGAAAATATAGAAAATATGTATTGAAAAATCCAGAAATGAAAATATTTCCAAAATTGAAGTGTTGAAAAATTTAAAAAATATAGAAATCGAAAAATTTTAAATATTGAAATACCCAGAAGTTGGGAAATGGAGAAATCGAAAAATTGAAATATCAAACAGTAAGAGATTAAAAAAAAAAGAAATCGGAAAATCGAAAAATTTAAATTTAAAAAATCGAAAAATCGAAGAATGGAAAAACTGAAAAATCAAGAAATTGAAATATCCCGAAACTGAAATGTAGAAAAATTGGGAAATCGAAAGATTGAAAAATTTAATCACCAAAAAATTGGAAAATCGGAAAATCGAAAAACCGAGAACTCAAAAGATCGAGAAATCGAAAACCTGGAAGTCGAATAATTGAAAACTCGAGAAATCTAAAAATAGAAAAATCGAAAAAATGAAAAACTTAAATAAAATATCGAAAAGTTTAATAATCGAAGGAAAACTGAAGAACTAAAATCTGAAAATTTAAAAATTGAAGCGTTAGAAATGCCAAAAAGTTTCAAATATTGAAAATTCGAAAAATTTGAAAACCGTAAGATCGAAAAATTGAAAAATGAAAAAATCGAAGAATTGGATTATGGAAAATTCGAAACAATGATACAATCTTTCGGAAACTCAAAAATTCGAAAATTGAAAAATCGAGAACCCGAGAAACCAAAAATCGGAAGGAAAAATAATTGGAAAATCAAAAAATCGAAGAATGGAAAAATTGAAAATCCAAAAATAAATAAATTGAAAATTTGAATATCGAAATATCGAAAAGGGAAAAAATTAAAAAATCTAAAACTGAAGAATGGAAAAATTGAGAAATAGAAAAGGAAACAAATTGAAAATTCCGATACCAAAAAACCGAAAATCGAAAAATCGTAAATTGAAACACCGAAAAGTCGAAAAATCGAGAAACCGAAAAATCAAGAAATCGAAATATTAGAAGACCAAGAAATCGACAAACAGACATCCTAAAACTAAAATGACGAAAATGTTGAAAAGTCCAGAAATGGAAAAATTTTCAAAATTGAAGTGATGAAAAACCTAAAAAAAGAGAAAACGAAAAATTTTGAACATTGAAAAATCGAAAAATTTAAAAATTAAAATATCAAACAGCAAAAAATTCGTAAAATCGAAAAATCGAAAAAAATAAGATTTAAAAAAAAATGAAAAATCGAAAAACTGGAAAACCAAAAAAAGAGAAATCGGAAAATCAAAAAATTTAAATTTAAAAAATCGAAAAATTCAATAATAGAAAAATTGAAAAATCGAGAAATGAAATATCCCAAAACTGAAATGTAGAAAAATTGGGAAATCGGAAGATTGAAAAATCGAAACATCAAAAAATTGGAAAAAAGGAAAATCTAACATTTAAAAATCGAAGCATTATAAGATCGGGAAATCGAAAGTCGAGAAATTGAAAAATTGAAAAAATGTAACAGTCGAAAAAATCAAGAAATAGAAAAATCGAGGAACAGAGAAGTCGAAAAAAACAAAAATCCAAAAATCGAATAGTTAGAAGTACTAGTGAAAAATCGAAAAATTTTAAAACCGAAAGATCGAAAAATTGAAAAATTGAAAAATGAAAAAAATCGAAAAATTGGAATATCGAAAAATCGAAACAATTGAAAAATCGAGAACTTGAGAAACCAAAAAATCTTAGGAGATCGAAAAATCGAAGAATGGAAAAATTGGAAATCGAAAAATAAAAAAAATCAAAAAGGGAAAAAATCAAAGAACCTAAAAAGTGAAGAATGGAAAAACTGAAAAAATCGAGAAATCGAAAGGGAAACAGATTGAAAATTCCAATACCAAAAAATCGAAAATCTAAAAATGGAAAAATGAAAAATTTGAAAACTGAATTTTCGAAATATCGAAATATCCAAAGTTGAAAAATCGAAAACTCTAAAATCGAAAAATTCTATTTAGAAAATTCGAATATCGAAAAATCGAAAATTCGAATTTCGAAAATTGAAAAGTCGAAAAATTGAGAAATCAAGAAATCGAAATATGAGAAGTCCAAGAAATCGACGAATCGACACCCTAAAATTAAAACGTCGAAAATATTGAAAAATCAATAAGCCGTGAAAGGATAAATCGAAAAATTGAAATATCAAACAGTAAAAAAATAGGTAAAATTGAAAAATCAGAAAAATAATATTTCAAAAAACCAAAAATTCAAAAATCGAAAAACTGAAAAACTAAAAAATAGAGAAACCGGGAAATCGAAAAATTTAAATTTAAAAAATCGAAAAATTGAAAAATCGAAACATCAAAATTTTGGAAAATCGGAAAATCAAAAAACTGAGAAATCAAAAAATCGAAACATGCACCATTTGGAAATCGAAGCATCAAAACATCGAGAAGTCGAAGAAATGCAAAATCGAAAAATTTAAAAGTGGAAAAATCGAAATAGCCCAAAATGGAAAAATCAAAAATTAAAATTTGAAAAAATGAAAATTTAAATTAAAAAATAATAGTAAAATAATCGAAAAATTGAAAAATCGAAGAAAAATTGAGGAATTGAAAACCTGAATATCGAAAAACAAGAAATCCAGAAGTCGAAAACCCGAAACATCGAAAAATCGGGAACTCGAGAAATGAGAAAATTAAAATATTGAAAAACCAAAAAATATAATAGTCGAAAATTCGGAAAGTCGAAAAATCGAGTAATAGAAAAGTCTAAAAATCAAAAAATCCAAAAATCGAAAAGATAGAAATGTCAAAAATTGATATATTAAAAATTCGAAAAATTTTGAAACCGAAAGATGAAGAGTCCAAAAATTGAAAAATTGTAAAATTGAAATATTGGCAAATAGAAAAAGCGAAATTTTGAAAATTCAAGAAATTGAAGAATCAAAAAATTGAAAAATCCCAAAAATTATAAAAAATAGGAGAATCGAAGAAGTGAAGAATTAAAGACTTTAAAAATCAAAAAATGAAAAATCCCAAAACTGTAATATCGAAAAATTGAGAAATCTAGACATCGAAAAACGAGAAATCAAAAAATCGAAACATCCCCATTTGAAAATCGAAGCATCAAAATATCGAGAAATCGAAAGTCGAGAAATCGGGAAATCTAAAAATGGAGAAATTGAAATAGCCCAAAATCGAAAAATTAAAATTTGAATAAATGAAAAATTTAAATTGAAAAAAAAAAAAATAAAACAATCGAATAATTGAAAAATCGAGAACCCGAGAAACCAAAAAATCGGAAGAAAAGAATTGAAAATTTGAAAATCGAAAACCGAGAAATCGAGATGTCGAAAAATCGAACCATCGAAAAGTTGGAACCTCGATAAATGGGAAAATTAGAATTTCGAAAAAACCAAAAAATGTAATAGTCGAAAAGTCAGGAAGTCAAAAAATTCGAGTAATAGAGAAATCGAAAAATCAAAAAGTTCAAAAATTGAATAGTTAGAAACGCCAAAAAAATTCAAATATTGAAAAATCGAAACATTTGAAAACCGTAAGATCGAAAAATTGAAAAATCAAAAAATCGAAGAATTGGAATATGAAAAATTCGAAACAATAATAAAATCTTTCGGAAAGTCAAAAAATCGAACATTGAAAAATCGAGAACCCCAGAAACCAAAAAATCGGAGAGAAAAATAACTGGGAAATCGAAAAATCGAAGAATGGAAAAGTTGAAAATCGAAGAATAAAAAAATTGAAAATTTGAATATGGAAAAATGGAAAATCGAAAAATAGAAAAATTTAAAATTTGAAAACTGAATTTTCGAAAAATCGAAATATCCAAAGTTCAAAAATTATAAACTTTAGAATCGAAAAGTTGAATTTAGAAAATTCTAAAATCGCAAAATCAAAATTTCGAAATTTCGAAAACTAAAAAGCCGAAATGTCCAAAAATCGACAAGCCGAAAAATCCAGAAATCGAAATATCAGAAAACCAAGAAATCGACAAACCGACAGCCTAAAATTAAATATCGAAAATATTGAAAAATCCAGAAATGAAAAAATTTCCAAAAGTATTGGAAAACCATTGAAAAACCGAGAAGCCAGGAAATGGAAAAATCGAAAAATTAAAATGTCAGACCGCAAAAAAATCTTAAATTCGAAAAATCGAAAAAAGTAATATTTAAAAAAAATGAAAAATTGAAAAATCGAAAAACTGAAAAACCAAACAAAGAGAAATCGGGAAATCGAAAAATTTAAATTTAAAAAATCGAAAAATTGAAAAATCGAGAAATGAAATCTTCCAAAACTGAAATGTAGAAAAAATTGGAAAATCGGAAAACTGAAAAATCGAAACATCAAAAATTGGAAAATGGGAAAATCGAAAAACCGAGAAATCAAACTCGAAAAATGGGAAAATTAAAACATTGAAAAACCAAAAACTGTAGTAGTGGAAAAGTCGAGACGTCAAAAAATCGAGTAATAGAGAAGTCGAAAAATCAAAAAATCCAAAAATCGAACAGTCAGAAATGCCAAAAATCGAAATACTGAAAAATCGAAAAATTTTAAAATCGAAAGATGAAGAATCGAAAAATAGAAAAATCGAAATTTTGAAAATTCGAGAAATTGAAGAATGCTAAAAATCATTAAAAAATTGGAGAATCGGGAAATGAAAAACCGAAAACTTTAAAAATCAAAAAACTGAAAAATCCCAAAACTGAACTATCGAAAAATTGAGAAATCGGAACATGCCTCATTTGAAAATCGAAGTATCAAAAGATCGAGAAATCGAATATCGAGAAGTTGAAAATTAAAATTAAAAAATAAAAATTTAAATTAAAAAAATAACACTAAAATAATCGAAACATTGAAAAATCGAAGAAAAATTGAAGAACTGAAAATCTGAAAATCGAAAACCGAGAAATCGAGAAGTCTAAAAACCGAAACATCGAAAAATCGTGAACTCAAAAATGAGAAAATTAAAATATTAAAAAACCAAAAAATGTCACAGTCGAAAAGTCGAGAACTCAAAAAATAGAGTAATAGAGGAGCTAAAAAATCAAAAAAATCAAAAATCGAAGAGTTAGAAATGCCAAAAATTGGAATATTGAAGAATCGAAAAATTTTAAAACCGAAAGATGAAGGAAGAATCGAAAAATTGAAAAATCGTAAAATTGAAATATCGGTCAATAAAGAAATCGGAAATTTTGAAAATTCGAGAAACTGAAGAATCGAAAAACTGAAAAAAATCCCTAAAACCACTAAAAATTGGAGAATCGAGGAATTGAAAAATCTGTAACTTTAAAAATCAAAAAACTGAAAGATCCCAAAACTGAACTATTGAAAAATTGAGAAATCGAAACTTGGAAAAATCGGAAAATTCAACCAAAAAATGTAATACTCAAAAAGTCGGGAAGTAAAAATATCGAGTAATAGAGAAGTCGAAAAATCAAAAAATCCAATCGAATAGTTAGAAATGCCAAAAATTAAAATATTGAAAAATCGAAATATGTATTTTAAAAACGAAGATGAAGACTCGAAAAACTGAAATATCGGCAAATAGAGAAATCGAAATTTTGAAAATTCGAGAAATTGAAAAATCCCAAAAATCATTAAAAAATTGGAGAATCAAGGAATTGAAAAATCGAAAACTTTAAAAATCGAAAAACTAATAAATTCCAAAACTGGCAATATCGAAAAACTGAGAAATTTAGAAACCGAAAAAACGAGAATCAAAAAATCGAAACATTCCCCATTTGAAAAACCAAGCATCAAAAGATCGAGAAATCGAAAGTCGAGACGTCGAAGAATTGAAAAATCGGAAAATCTAAAAACGGAGAAATCGAAATAGCCCAAAATCCAAAATCAAAAATTAAAAATTAGGAAAATTAAAAATTTGAATTTAAAAAATAATAAAACAATCGAAAAATTAAAGACCGGAAAAAAGAGAGAGTTGAAAATCTGAAAATCGAAAACCGACAAATTGCGAACTCGAAAAACCGAGTTTCCACTCCCACTTCAGAGAAAGACAAAAAAATTCGATATTTCAACGGTCGATTCCGGAAAAAACGGTTGAAGTTATCAAAGAAACGAGACCAGAAGTGAGTTCTAGAGCTCGAAATCTATAAGAAAATGTATTTAGTTACGTTTCAAAAATGTCAAAATTTGGCCGAAATTTGAAGAAGGAAAATTTTCACTTTTAAAAAAGTTGTCTAAAAATTGTGAAAAAATTCAGGGACGTAGAGCTCGACATGCTGATTCCAAAAATGTAGCGTGTTGGTGGTCACGGAGCAACATTTTCGAAAGAATAGGTGCGAAATGGGAATTTTTGAAAATTTTTAAAGCTACTTATGATTTGAAACACTCCTCCTCAGTGGCCAATGAAAATTTAAAGTTGTTAATTGGTTCATATTTGATACCTTTTATGTTATTAGCAGCTTCAACACAGTTTTGGGGAGGAGTGAATACTGACAAAAAATATTCATTTATTTCATCAGCACTGAATGTAGATAGATCAAATCCTTTAACTTTTTTAGAGAAACCCATAGTCTTTTTTTATTTGAAGTATTCCTTTCATAATCTAAGTACTCTTTGTTCGGTTTCAGTGCAGCAACCGTAGAATTTCTTAGATGTTTAGAAAATAGCCAGTGCTGTGCAGATTTTGTTTGTTTATACAAACTTAATGCGCGACTTCTTTGTTTCAACAATTTCTTAATAGAAGGGGTTAAAACAATGCGTTAAAACATCTTAGAAAATATATGCAAACACTACGTCATTGAATCCCTACCGTTGTAAAAATTCTTATATAAGGTTAACTTTCCGATGCAAAATTTATGTTGCAGTTGCATCAGATCCTGCTCTGTAACCTTATAAACATTATAATCAGCTTTACAGTATTGCGTAAAATTCCGCTCAGAGCTTCTTCATTCTTGTTTTATTCGCCATGAACTACACAGTACTTCTGACTCTAATCCTGCAGTTGTTAGTGCCCATGGTGGTGAGACTAATCGCTTATTGTTTTTAGTTTTAATTCGAATGACATTCATTCCTTCCTTAATTTTAATAATAATGAAAAAACTTTCAGAGTTTAAAAAATATATTTGTAGTCACTGCTACACGTGTTTTCAAATTTATGTTAAGTAAGGGAGATTTATTAAATCTCCCTTACTTAACATAAATTTGAAAACACCATTGTTAAATCAGGTATAAATTCAGGAATAGCTATGTAAAACCCCAGTTTCTCTTCTGCCTGAAGACGGTACTGTGTACCGAAACACGTGTAGCAGTGACTACAAATATATTTTTTAAACTCTGAAAGTTTTTTCATTATTATTAAAATTAATATGGAGTTTAAACACGTATCAGCCTCATCAATACAAACATTCATTCCTTCCACTTACTTATTTTATTTTTAATTCCCATTATTAAAGTAAGCACTTTTCTTCTTTACTCCAGCTAACTTCATTCGGTAACTCTTCAACAAAAATGGGCTTGATGAATAACTGCTCCTTCGAACACAACTTATGCAACAAAACGGGACGCGATATTAGTCGAGAACAAAAACTGAAGAAAATTGTGGATCGCTATCCAGTTCTGCACTCCTTTTTCACCGATGGAACTGTCTTCGAAGCAGGAGAGCCACCTGGTGATTTCACAAGAGATGGAGGTATGTACGTCAGACCACTGGCAAAGTTTAAGTTCCTTCCGCTGTGCCAACTGTCAACTATAAACTTAAACCCAATGTAAATGTAGATTAATAAATAATATTCATGTTCAGTGATTAATCTTGTTCCGTACGAAGAGTACCGAAGTGTATGTTGGACAGAAGATGTGACCTATGTTCCTTCCGAGGTGAAAACTGTCGACTCTGTACGCAAAATTATTGTTAACGATGATACAAATAAACAGGTCGTAAAAGTTAAAATATGCAGGTGAGTGTAAATGTAATTGTTCTGCCAGCACATTCCACTACTTAAAATTTTTCATTGCGTATATTAATGTATTTTTTTTAATATAGAAAATCCAGATACAAAAACCACTGCACGAGTTTGACAGGTTTTGATTCTTATCGGGAGGCTAGATGTGAACAGAGATGGAGTACTATTATACTGTTAGCAATAGATGAAGAGACTGAAACTCTTGAGCACGTCCGTGTGAAAATACCAAGTGCCTGTGTATGTACCGTCAAGCATACAGAACATTAAATTTTCGTTGACAGCTGTTGACATTTTAAAAACTCACTGGAGTCGTCGAAACAGTACTGTCACGTGATATTTGGTGTAAAAAGAGGTGTTGATGGATTTTCAAAAAGTGTAATTTTTAGTTATTTGCAGAAATTGTATGAGCTAATGTTTTAAGGAGAACTAATTGAAATTGTAATGTAAGGGGATATTAATATGGTAACAAGGAGATAAAAATTTATTGCTGCTGTATGTTAATATTTCTGTTTGTTACATGTTGCATATTTAAATAAATTGCTTGTTTGTGTTTTATATGGCCTTTTTTTTCTGGTAAACTCAGCTAGGTTTCAATAGTTGTTTTATGAAGTAGGTACGTCAACATTCATTGTCATATTTTAAATTCTTCCAGTTCAAGTAGGTTCGCAACACTGAAATATTTGGCAGTTATATCATAAGCAGAAATAAAATTAATATTTAGAATGACAAGACTGGGGGTGGGCGGGGCTAGTACTTTATAAAACATGACTGATTTTGACATTCTCAATTTTTTTCAACTATTTTCGAAAATTAGCTTGCCATTTTCTTGTAGAATTACACATCCAGATATCATTTTCGGCTTCGTTTCTTGGAACATTTCTATCGTTCTTCCAAAATCGTCAACTGAAATATATCATTTTTTATAGTTCCAGTAGGATATAGTAATACAAAAAATTTAGGATTAGGGCTTTTTTTTAATTTTTGCACATCCTAGATTCTATTAGTTTCCATTCCCACTCCATACAAGGAAATAATTAGCCCCGCCCACCCACCCTGCGTTGATTTCATTGATTAATTTTATCCGGTGTGGATGTAATGAATGATCTTATTCTGAGCAGAAATAAAATTAGTCTGTAGAATGACTAGACTGGGGGTGGGCGGGGCTAGTATTTAATAAGATAAGACTGTTTTTGGCAGATGGCATATCTTCCAAGAAAATAAGGGCGGGTGGGTGGGGCTAGCATTTTATAAGAAATGACTGATTTTGACATTTTCACCCCTTTTCAACTATTTTCGAAAATTAGCTTGCCATTTTCTTGTAGAATTACACATCCAGATATCATTTTCGGCTTCGTTTCTTGGAACATTTCTATCGTTCTTCCAAAATCGTCAAATGAAATATATCATTTTTTATAGTTCCAGTAGCAAATAGTAAAACAAAAAATTCTATATTAGCGCTTTTTTTTTTGCACATCCTAGATTTTATTATTTTCCATTCCCACTCCATTAAAGGACATAATTAACCCCGCCCACCCACCCTGTCTTCATTTCAGTGATTAATTTTATCCGGTCTTTATGTAATGGATGATCTTATTCTGAGCAGGAATAAAATTAGACTTTAGAATGACAAGACTCGGGGTGCGCGGGACTAGTACTTAATATGATAAGACTGTTTTTGGCAGATGGCATATCTTCCAAGAAAATAAGGGCGGGTGGGCGGGGCTAGCATGTTATTGATATGACTGATTTTGACATTTTCAATCTTTATTCAACCATTTTCGAAAATTAGTTTGTCATTCTGTTGTAGATTTACACATCCAGATATCATTTTCGGCTTCGTTTCTTCGAACATTTCTATCATTCGTCCAAAATCGTCAACTGAAATATAGCATTTTTTACAGTTCCAGTGGCAAATAGTAAAACAAAAAATTTTGGATTAGCGCTCTTTTTTACATTTTGCACATCCTAGATTCTATTAGTTTCCATTCCCACTTCATAGAAGGACATAATTAGCCCCGCCCACCCACCTTGTCTTTATTTCAGTGATTAATTTCATCCGGTCTAAGTGTATGAATGATCTTACTCTGAGCAGAAATAAAATTAGTCTTTAGAATGACAAGACTGAAGGTGGGTGGGATTAGTACTTAATATGATAAGACTGGTTTTGGCAGATGGCATATGTTACTGTTAATGTCTAAATTTCTTGTTTATTGACGTAACTGTAAGTCATTTACATAACAATGTACATGATTTATTAAGTTGTAAATAAATATTATTATTATTATTATTTATTATTATTATTATCTTCCAAGAAAATGAAGGCGGGTGGGCGGGGCTAGCATTTTGTAAGGAATGACTGATTTTGACATTTTCAACTTTTTTCAACTACTCTCAATGATTAGTTTGCCATTTCCTTGTAAATTTGCACATACACATATCATTTTCATCTTTGTTTCTTCGAACATTTCTATCGTTTTTCCAAAATCGTCAACTGAAATATAGCATTTTTTATAGTTCCAGTGGCAAACAGTAAAACAAAATATTTAGGCTTAGCACTTTTTTTACTTTTTGCACATCCTAGATTCTTTTAGTTTCCATTCCCACTCTATTGAAGGACATAATTAGCCCCGCCCACCCACCCTGCGTTCGTTTCAGTGATTAATTTTGTCCGCTCTGAATGTAATGAATGATCTTATTCTGAGCAGAAATAAAATCAGTCGTTAAAATCACAAGACTGGGGGTGGGCGGGGCTAGTAGTTAATACGATAGGACTGTTTTTGGCAAATGGCATATTTTCCAAGAAAATAAGGGCGGGTGGGCGGGGCTAGCATTTTATAAGAAATGACTGATTTTGACATTTTCGACTTGTTTTCAACCACTTTCGAAAATTAGCTTGCCATTTTCTTGTAGAATTACACATCCAGATATCATTTTCGGCTTCGTTTCTTGGAACATTTCTATCGTTCTTCCAAAATCGTCAACTGAAATATATTATTTTTTATAGTTCCAGTAGGAAATAGTAATACAAAAAATTTAGGATTGGGGCTTTTTTTTAATTTTTGCACATCCTAGATTCTATTAGTTTCCATTCCCACTCCATACAAGGAAATAATTAGCCCCGCCCACCCACCCTGCGTTGATTTCATTGATTAATTTTATCCGGTCTGGATGTAATGAATGATCTTATTCTGAGCAGAAATAAAATTAGTCTGTAGATGACTAGACTGGGGGTGGGCGGGGCTAGTATTTAATAAGATAAGACTGTTTCTGGCAGATGGCATATCTTCCAAGAAAATAAGGGCGGGTGGGTGGGGCTAGCATTTTATAAGAAATGACTGATTTTGACATTTTCACCCTTTTTCAACTATTTTCGAAAATTAGCTTGCCATTTTCTTGTAGAATTACACATCCAGATATCATTTTCGGCTTCGTTTCTTGGAACATTTCTATGGTTCTTCCAAAATCGTCAACTGAAATATATCATTTTTTATAGTTCCAGTAGCAAATAGTAAAACAAAAAATTCTATATTAGCGCTTTTTTTTTTGCACATCCTAGATTTTATTAGTTTCCATTCCCACTCCATTGAAGGACATAATTAACCCCGCCCACCCACCCTGTCTTCATTTCAGTGATTAATTTTATCCGGTCTGTATGTAATGGATGATCTTATTCTGAGCAGGAATAAAATTAGTCTTTAGAATGACAAGACTCGGGGTGGGCGGGACTAGTACTTAATATGATAAGACTGTTTTTGGCAGATGGCATATCTTCCAAGAAATAAGGGCGGGTGGGCGGGGCTAGCATGTTATTGATATGACTGATTTTGACATTTTCAATCTTTATTCAACCATTTTCGAAAATTAGTTTGCCAATTTCTTGTAGATTTACACATCCAGATATCATTTTCGGCTTCGTTTCTTCGAACATTTCTATCGTTCTTCCAAAATCATCAACTGAGATATAGTATTTTTTATATTTCCAGTAGCAAATAGTAAAACAAAAAATTTTGGATTAGCGCTCTTTTTTACATTTTGCACATCCTAGATTCTATTAGTTTCCATTCCCACTTCATAGAAGGACATAATTAGCCCCGCCCACCACCTTGTCTTTATTTCAGTGATTAATTTCATCCGGTCTGAGTGTATGAATGATCTTACTCTGAGCAGAAATAAAATTAGTCTTTAGAATGACAAGACTGCGGGTGGGCGGGGCTAGTACTTAATATGATAAGACTGTTTTTGGCAGATGATATATATTCCAAAAAAATAAGGGCGGGTGGGCGGGGCTAGCATTTTATAAGATATGACTGATTTTGACATTTTCAACCTTTTTTCAACCATTTTCGAAAATTAGCTTGCCATTTTCTTGTAAATTTACACATCCAGATATCATTTTCATCTTTGTATCTTCGAACATTTCTATAGTATTTCCAAAATCGTCAACTGAAATATAGCATATTTTAGAGTTCCAGTGGCAAATAGTAAAACAAAAACTTTAGGATTAGCCTTTTTTTTAGTTTTTGCACATCCTAGATTCTATTAGTTTCCATTTCCACTCCATAGAAGGACATAATAAGGCCCGCCCACCCACCCTCCGTTTATTTCACTGATTAATTTTATCCGGACAGTATGTAATGAATGAACTTATCCTGAGCAGAAATAAAAATTAGTCTTTAGAATTACAAGACTGGGGGTGGGCGGGGCTAGTATTTAATGAGATAGACTGGTTTTGGCAGATGGCATATCTTCCAAGAAAATAAGGGCGGGTGGGCGGGGCTAGCATTTTATAAGAAATGTCTGATTTTGACATTTTCAACTTTTTTTCAAGAATTTTCGAAAATTAATTTCCATTTTCTTGTAGATTTACACATCCAGATATCATTTTGGGCTTCGTTTCTTCAAACATTTCTATCGTTTTTCCAAAATCGTCAACTGAAATATAGCATTTTTTATAGTTCCAGTAGCAACTAGTAAAAACAAAAATTTTAGATTAGCGCTTTTTTTTTCTTTTTGCACATCCTAGATTTTATTAGTTTCCATTCCCACTCCAGAAAAGGAAATAATTAGCCCCGCCCACCCACCCTGCCTTCATTTCAGTGATTAATTTTATCCGCTCTGAATTTAATGAATGATCTTATTCTGAGCAGAAATAAAATTAGTCTTTAGAATGACAAGACTGGGGGTAGGCGGAGCTAGTACTTGACAAGATAAGACTGTTTTTGACAGATGGCATATCTTCCAAGAAAATAAGGGCGGGTGGGCGGGGCTAGCATTTAATAAAATATGACTGATTTTGACATTTTCAACATTTTCAACCACTTTCGAAAATTAGTTTGCCATTTTCTTGTAGATTTACACATCCAGATATCATTTTGGGCTTCGTTTCTTGGAACATATCTATCGTTCTTCCAAAATAGTCACCTGAAATGTAGCATTTTTTATAGTTCCAGTGGCAAATAGTTAAACAAAAAATTTAGGATTAGCGCTTTTTTTTTAGTTTTTGGACATTCTAGATTCTATTAGTTTCCATTACGATTCCATAGAAGGACATCATTAGCCCCACCCACCCACCATGCCTTCATTTCAGTGATTAATTTTATCCGGTCTGAATGTAACGAATGATCTTATTCTGAGCAGAAATAAAATTAGTCTTTAGAATGACAAGACTGGGGGTGGGCGGGGCTAGTACTTAATAAGATAAGACTGTTTTTGGCAGATGGCATATCTTCCAAGAAAATAAGGGCGGGTGGGCGGGGCTAGCATTTTATAAGAAATGACTGATTTTGACATTTACACCCTTTTTTCAACCACTTTCGAAAATTAGTTTGCCATTTTCTTGTAGATTTACACATCCAGATATCATTTTCGGCTTCGTTTCTTCGAACATTTCTATCCTTTTAACAAAATCGTCAACTGAAATATAGAACTTTTTATAGTTCCAGTAGCAAATACTGAAACAAAAAATTTAGGACGAGCGGATTTTTTTTACTTTTTGCACTTCCTAGATTCTATTAGTTTCCATTCCAACTCCATTGAAGGATATAATTAGCCCCGCCCAGCCACCCTAGCTTCATTTCAGTGATAAATTTCATTCGGTTTGAATATAATAAATGATCTTATTCTGCGCAGAAATAAAATTAGTCTTTAGAATGACAAGACTGGGGATGGGCGGAACTAGTACTTAATAAGATAAGACTGTTTTTGGCAGATGGCATATCATCAAGAAAATAAGGGCGGGTGGCCGGGGCTAGGATTTATAAGATAACACTGATTTTGACATTTTCAAACTTTTTTCAACCATTTTCGAAAATTAGCTTGCCATTTTCTTGCTAGATTTACACATCAAAATTTTATTTCTGCTTATGATATAATTGAAAAATATTTCAGTGACCTGAACCCACTTGAACTAGAAGAATTTAAAATATGACAATGAATGTTGACGTAATTGATAAAACAACAAATGAAACCTAGCTAAGTTTACCAGAAGAAAAAGGCAATATAAAACACAAACAAGCAATTTATTTAAATATGCAACATGTAACAAACAGAAATATTAGCATACAGCAGCAATAAATTTTTATCTCCTTGTTACCACAATAATATTCTCTTACATTACAATTTTAATTAGTTCTCCTTAAAACATTAGCTCATACAATTTCTATAAATAACTAAAAATTACACTTTTTGAAAATCCATCAACACCTCTTTTTACACCAAATATCACGTGACAGCACTGTTTCGACGACTCCAGTGAATTTTTAAAATGTCAACAGCTGTCAACGAAAATTTAATAATCTGTATGCTTGACGGTACATAGGTGCCTCTCCTGCTTCGAAGACAGTTTCATCGGTGAAAAAGGAGTGCAGAACTGGATAACAATCAACAATGTTCTTCAGTTTTTGTTCTCGATTAATATCGCGTCCCGTTTTGTTGCATAAGTTGTATTCGGAGGAGCAGTCATTCATCAAGCTCATTTTTGTTGAAGAGTTACTGAATGAAGTTAGCTGGACTAAAGAAGAAAAGTGTTTACTTTAATAATGGGAATTAAAAATAAAATAAATAAGTGGAAGGAATGAATGTCTTTCGAATTAGAGCTAAAAACAATAAGCGATTAATCTGACCACCATGGGCACTAACAACTGCAGGATTAGAGTCAGAAGTACTGTGTAGTTCATGACGAATAAAACAAGAATGAAGAAGCTCTTAGCGGAATTTTACGCAATATTGTAAAGCTGATTATTATATTTATAAGGTTACAGAGCACAATCTAATGCAACTGCAACATAAATTTTGCATCGGAAAGTTAACCTTATGGAAGAATTTTTACAACGGTAGGGATTCAATGACGTAGTGCCTGCATATATTTTTTAAGATGTTTTAACCCCTTTTATTAAGAAATTGTTGGAACAAAGAAGTCGCGCATTAAGTTTGTATAAACAAACAAAATCTGCACAGCACTGGCTATTTTATAAACAGCTAACAAGTTCTACGGTTGCTACATTGAAACGGGAAAAAAGCGTCCTTACATTATGAAAGTAATAGTTCAAATAAAAAAAGACAATAAGTTGCTCTAAAAAGTTAAATATTCAAAAAAAAAAGTTAAAGGATGTGATCTATCTACATTCAGTGTTGATGAAATAAATGAATGCTATAGGTGTTGATGGTATCTCTGCTTACATGATTAAATTATATTGTCCTAATATAGTTCAGCCAATTACTCACATAGTTAATTGCTGTCTAGAGACTGGTTACTTTCGAGAATTATGGAAAGTGGCTTTAATTCATCTTATTCCCAAAACCGATGAGCTAAATTCTCCTGAAGACCTAAGGACCAAGTATTCTTCCAACGTTATCTAAAGTTTTAGAAAAATGTATCTATAATCAAATCTTTAAATTTACAGTAAAAGAAGAGATATTATCAGAAGATCAATCTGGTTTTCGCAAGGGATTTAGCACAACGACAGCTCTAGCTTCTGTTATCGATGATTGCCTGATTGAACTTGACAGAAACCATGCAAGTGTTGTAACTCTTTTGGATTATTCAAAAACTTTTGATACTTTGGACCACCATCTCCTCTGCGCCAAACTGGAAAATTATGGGTTCGATCAAATTTGTTTCGTTTTTTAAATCCTATTTACATAATCGAGTAACCGAGTCTGGTAAATCCAAAATTGGCTTAATAACATCAGGCGTACCCCAAAGCTCGGTCTTAGGCCCAATTCTTTTTCTATTAGAAACTTCTCAATTGTTGCAGATATCTTCAGTTTCCAAACAGAAATTTCATACAAGGGAAAGTATGTTAAACTCAAATCTCTCATTAAGAAATCTTGAAGAACTGTCATTGCCAAAGTATTATCTATCTTTCAGAGATCTTTGACGCATACTATTATCAAGGTTTACAATAAATTTTGATTAGAGTTTAATACGAGTTCATCTATCAATTATTTTAGGAAAAAAATTAAAATGTACTCGGTTAATACTCTTTTAGTCACTCGACTGCGTCTTGTGATTTATTCATGTCAATTCATCTTGAAAAAATCTCTTTAAGCAATGACATCTCGTACCAAAATGAAATTAGAAGATCAAGCGAAAAATTTTAATAAGGGATTCTGCTGAATTCAAGGGCCTTACAGACTTAAAAAAAAAATGTAAACTATTTAGGGGTAGTCCGAAAACTTGGGGTTTTTGCCCCGACAATTTTCAAGATTTTGTACCAATGGTTTCCAAATTGCTCTCTTTCGTTTTCAGAATAGTAAAGAATTTAAAAGCAACCACCTTTCTTTTTCACTTTATCACACTTATATAAATGGCGAACACTGTTTTATAAAAGTTTGGTTGAAAAATGGTCGAAGATGTCGAAAATGGCAAAATCAGTCACATCCTATAAAATGCTAATTTTGTAGTTCTGTGGAGTGGGAAAGGAAACTAATAGAATCTAGGATGAGCAAAAATTAAAAAAAAGCGCAAATCCAAAATTTTTTGTTTTACTATTTGCCACTGGAACTATAAAAAATGCTATATTTCAGTTGACGATTTTGGAAGAACGATAGAAATATTCGAAGAAACGAAGAAGAAAATGATATCTGGATGTGTAAATCTACAAGAAAATGTCAAACTAATTTTCGAAAGTGGTTGAAAACAAGTCGAAAATGTCAAAATCAGTCATTTCTTATAAAATGTTAGCCCCGCCCACCCGCCCTTGTTTTCTTGGAAGATATGCCATTTGCCAAAAACAGCTTATCTTATTAAGTACTAGCCCCGCCCACCCCCAGTCTTGTCATTCTAAAGACTAATTTTATTTCTCCTCAGAATAAGGTCATTCATAGTCAGACCGGATGAAATTAATCACTGAAATAAAGACAGGGTGGGTGGGCGGGGCTAATTATGTCCTTCTATGGGGTGGGAATGGAAACTAATAGAATCTAGGATGAGCAAAAAGTAAAAAAAAGCGCTAATCCAAAATTTTTTGTTTTACTATTTGCCACTGGAACTATAAAAAATGCTATACTTCAGTTGACGATTTTGGAAGAACGATAGAAATATTCGAAGAAACGAAGAAGAAAATGGTATCTGGATGTGTAAATCTACAAGAAAATGGCAAACTAATTTTCGAAAGTGGTTGAAAACAAGTCGAAAATGTCAAAATCAGTCATTTCTTATAAAATGTTAGCCCCGCCCACCCGCCCTTGTTTTCTTGGAAGATATGGCCTTTGCCAAAAACAGCTTATCTTATTAAGTACTAGCCCCGCCCACCCCAGTCTTGTCATTCTAAAGACTAATTTTATTTCTCCTTAGAATAAGGTCATTCATACAGTCAGACCGGATGAAATCAATCACTGAAGTAAAGACAGGGTGGGTGGGCGGGGCTAATTATGTCCATCTATGGAGTGAGAATGGAAACTAATTGAATCTAGGATGAGCAAAAAGTAAAAAAAAGCGCTAATCCAAAATTTTTTGTTATACTATTTGCCACTGTAACTATAAAAAATGCTATATTTCAGTTGACGATT
This sequence comes from Zophobas atratus, assembly GCA_022388445.1. Taxonomy (NCBI): domain Eukaryota; kingdom Metazoa; phylum Arthropoda; class Insecta; order Coleoptera; family Tenebrionidae; genus Zophobas; species Zophobas atratus. The sequence continues at coordinate 56,580,952 of CM039442.1, forward strand.
TTGGAAGAACGATAGAATAATTAAATTAAATAAGATGTCACTGATTCGATAATTGAAGTATTGCTCCCATAATCTAACAAAGTTAATGCCCGATTTCTTTGTTTCAACAATTCTTTAATAGAAAGGATTAAAACAATGCGTTAAAAAATCTTAGAAAATATATGCAAGCACTACGTCAGTGAATCCCTACCATTGTAAAAATTCTTCCATAAATTGAACTTTCTTAGCGAAATTGATGTTTCAGTTGCATTAGATCCTGCTCTGTAACCTTATAAATATTATAGTCAACTTTACAATATTGCGTAAAATTCCCCTCAGAGTTTCTTCATTTTAGTGTTATTCGCCATGAACGACACAGTACTTCTGACTCTAATCCTGCACTTGTTAGTGCCCATGATGGTGAGATTAATCGCTTATTATTTTCAGCCTTAATTCGAATGATTTTCATTCCTACCGCTCCAGATAACTTCATTCAGTGACCCATCGACAAACATGGACTTGATGAAGTGCTTCTCGGAAAATGACATATGCAACAAAACGGAAATTGATGTCGATCAAGAAGGGAAGTTGAAGAACATTCTCGATCTTTATCCAGTTTTGCACTCGTTTTTTACCAATGGAACCGTCTACGAAACACTGGAGATAATTCCTGATGATGGTACTCCAAAAAATGGTAGGTACGTCAGACTAGTGGTAAAGTTTAAGTTGGACAGACGATGATACCCTTGAACCAATTGTTAACAAAGATAAATGTATTTAGGTTCACCGATTGATATTGTTCCTGGAGGTACGCCAGCTGAGTACCAAAGTTTATGTTGGACAGAAGATGTAACGTATGTTCCTTCCGCGGTAAGAACTGTCAACTATAGACATACACTTATTGTTAACGCAGATAAATATAAGCAAATCGTAAAGGGTAAAATATGCAGGTGAGTAGTCACTACAGACTTAGTAGTTATCAATCAATTTAATGTATTTTCTTAATAGAAAATCGGCAGGCAAAAACCACTGCACGAGCTTGTCAGGGACGTACCGACAAACCCAATGTGAACAAAGATATAGTACTATTACTCTGTTGGGAGTAGATGAAGAGACCGAAAAACCGGAGTACGTTAGGGTGAATGTACCAAGTGACTGTGTATGTACTGTAGCGAATATAGAACATTAAAGTTTCGTTGTCAATTGTTCACACTTTAAAGAAGGTGTTATTTTAGTTATTTACTATAATTGCATGCGTTAATGTTTTAAGAAGAACTAATTAAGATTGTAATGTAGGTGTATGCTAATGTCCCTCCTTGATAGTGGCAACAAGAAGATAAATATTATTGCTGCTTTATGCTAATTTTTGTGTTTGTTAAGAACATGTTGCACGTTTTAATAAATTGCACGTTTCTGTTTTATGTTGTATCTTTCTTAATTACTCATGTTTCATTAGGTGTTTTATAAAGTATGACAACATCGACTGTCATATTTCAGTTTCCCATATCTTTTCGCTTTAATTACTCTTTATATAGTAGGGTTGGCCATGAAAATCTAGTGAGTGTGTTGGTATTCGATACAGAAGAATAAAAATTCCCTGAGCTTTTTCGTTAAGGAACAAACACTCAAATTTCACTTAAATATTGTTTTTATATTAATGGGGGTTCTACATACGACTATTGTCGCATGCCACATTTAGCATCTCGTCTTTAATTCTCAGTTATCAGTTCGTTCTGCGCGCCCACTCTTCTTATAAATGGAAATTTCGACCTTTGTGAACAGCCTATTTCCATATCTTAGAACTTCTTTTTTCAATTTTTTTAAGATTACTAAAAGGTAAAAGACAACAACCTTGCTCTAGTGCTTTGATGGGTTTAGCTCTTCTGAAACATTTTTCCGGCCTTAAGGGGACTCGCTAGACGAGGTATAACATTTTTTTTTGTTTTTTTGTATGAAAAAATGATATTAATATAGATGTATCAAAATCCCAGAAAACAAAAATTTTAAATCGCAAAAATCAAGAATCGGAACATTGAAGAATCGAAAAACCGAAAAATCGAGAAATTAAAAAATACCAGAACTGAAATTACGAAAAATTGGAAAATTGAATAACTGAAAAAGCGAAAAATTGGAAAATCGAAAAGTGGAGAAGTCGAAAATTCGAAACATCGAAAAATTCAAAAACTCAAATATCAAGAAATCGAAACACGAAAAGATCGAAAAATCGAAAGCCGAAAAGTTGAAAATACGAAATATGCCAAAATCGAAAAATCGGATTAAAAATAGAAAAATTGATAAATTTAAAATTGAAAAATTTAAAACTGAAAAAAGAAATCGATAAATCGAAAGATCTATAAATTGAAAAATCAAAAAATCGAAATCTCGAAAAATTGAAAAACTTAAAAATCGAAAAATTTTAAAACTGAAAATTTGAAAAACCGAGAAACCGAAATACTAAAAAACTCAAAAATTTAAAATTAAAAAATTCCAAAACTGAAATTACGAAAAATTGGAAAATTGAATAACTGAAAAAGCGAAAAATTGGAAAATCGAAAAATCGAGAAGTCGAAAATTCGAAACATCGAAAAATTCAAAAACTCAAAACATCAAGAAATCGAAACACTAAAAGATCGAAAAATCGAAAGTCGAAAAGTTGAAAATACGAAATAGGCCAAAATCGAAAAATCGGATTAAAAACTGAAAAATTGATAAATTTAAAATCGAAAAAAGAAATCGATAAATCGAAAAATCTATAAATTGAAAAATCAAAAAATCGAAATCTCGGAAAATTGAAAAACTTAAAAATCGAAAAATTTTAAAACTGAAAAATTGAAAAACCGAGAAACCGAAATACCAAAAAACTCAAAAATTTAAAATTAAAAAATTCCAAAACTGAAATTACGAAAAATTGGAAAATTGAATAACTGAAAAAGCGAGAAATTGGAAAATCGAAAAATCGAGAAGTCGAAAATTCGAATCATCGAAAAATTCAAACACCCAAACATCAAGAAATTGAAACACTAAAAGATCGACAAATCGAAAGTCGAAAAGTTGAAAATACGAAATAGGCCACAATCGAAAAATTACAAGTTACAAAAAAAAGCGACCAAAAATAAGATTGTGGCTTTTTTGTCAACAGAAAAAAGTGACTTTTTGTCCAAAAAAGAAAACAAAAATAAGTCACAAAAATGCCACAGAAAAACAAGAAAGACGTCCACACAAAAAATATGTTATATTTATATTGCAAAAAGCCAGTAAAAAAGATTACAAAAAAATGCACCATAAAAAAAAGATCAAAAAGAAACAAAAATTGCGATTAAAAAAAGTTATAAAAAAGTAACAAAACAAAAATAAAAATGGATTATAAGAATTCCATAAAAGAGGGACCAAATTCTAAAAACAAAACTACAAAAAAGGGCTACAAAAAATGTATTATGAAAAAAGACGACAAAAAACTCACAAAATATGCGATAAAAAAAACCGACAAAAAAAAAGGTTGTAGCTTGCTTTGTCACAAAAAAAGATAACAAAAAGTCATAGAAAAAAATCGTAAAAAATGTATTAAAAAACGCCAAAAAACAAACTAACAAAAAAAGCGATAAAAAAGCGACAAAAGACGATTGAAAAATGTCAAAAAGAGGCGACAAAATAAGAATTTAAAAAAATACATAAAAAAAGTGACAAAAATGGTTAAAAATTGGACAGATGAGAAAAAGGCTTTTTTCCTCGCAAAAAAAACGATTAAAATTACGTTAAAGGTGACAAAAAGACGCCAAATACAAAAAATGCGACAAAAAAGCGATAAAAAATGCCGCAAAAGCCGACAAAACAGAATAAAACACAGATTATAAATAAGTGCCACAAAGAGATGGTAAAAAATTTGAAAAAACACAACAAAAATATGAACATTTTTCGATTTTTCAGTATTAGATTTTTTAGTTTTTGGTTTTTTCAATTTTTGATTTTCAATTTTAATTTGTAATAATAATTTTAATTTTTACAATTTTTCACTTTTTCAATTTTACGATTTTAGAAAATTTCCATTCTTCAATGATTGCACTTTTAAACTTTTTCATTTGTTCGACTTTCAATTTTTGGTTCTTCAAATTTTCGATTTGCAGTTTTTCGTTTCGCTTTTTCAATGTTTTTATTTTATAATTATTCATTTTTTTTCAAAGTAAAACTTTCCAATTTTTGGATTTTTCATTTATTCATTTTCATTTATTTTATTTTTTAATTTTTCTGTTTATAATGTTTCGTTTCTCGGTATTTAATTTTTCAGTTTTTTATCTTTATCAATGGATCTCTCCATGTTACAATTTTTCGGTTTCACAATTTTTGACTTTTCCAATTTTTCGATTCATTCATTTTTCCTTCTGTCAATTTTTTTTAAGTTTCCCGACTTTTAGTTTTTCAATGTTTCAATTTTTCGTTTTTTGGGTTCTTAGACTTGCAATTTTTTAATTTTCCACTTTTTCAATTTTCAATTTTTCGAATTCGAATAAAAAAAGTAAAAATCAAAAAATTGGAAAAAACCGAAAATCGAAATCCGAAAAGATTGAGCAATCGAATCATCAAAAAATCGGGAAATCGCAAAATAATCCCAAATTGACATGTTGAAAAACTGAGAAATCGAAAACTTGAAAAAAATAAGACATTTTAAAAATCGACTAACCCAAAAATCAAAAATCAAAAACCTGAAAAATTAAAAATTTAAAAATTCGAAAAATGAGTAAATCGAAAAATCTAAAATTTAACAAATTGAAAAATTAAAATATCGGAAAATTGAAAAATCCAAAATCTAAAATTTAAAAATCGAAAAGCCGAGAGTCGGAAATTCGAAACATCGAAAAATTCCAGAACTGAAATTACGAAAAATCAGAAAATCGAATAACTGAAAAATCGAAAAATTGGAAAATCAAAAAGCCGAGAAGTCGAAAATTCGAAACATCGAAAAATTCAAAAACTGAAAAATCGGAAAATTTAAAAACGGAAAAAACTGAAAAACCGAGAAGGCGAAAAATTGAAAGATCAAGAAACCGAAACTCCATAAAACTAAAAAATTTAAAAATCCAAAAATTGAAGTATCAAAGAAGTGAAAAATCGAAATATCGACAAATTGAAAAATCTAAAGCTTTAAAAATTGAAAAATTAAATACCAAAAAACTGAATAATCGAAATAATGAAATTTCCCAAAACTGAAACATCGAAAAATCTAAAATTTAAAACACTGAAAAATTGAAATATCGAAAAATCGAAAAGCCGAGACATCAAAAATCCAAAATCGCGAAAACTGAAAAATCAAGAAATTGAAAAATTCCAAAAGCGAAACTACGTAAAAATTGGAAAATCGAATGATTAAAAAAAATTGTAAAAAAGAAAAGCTAAAAAATCGGAAAATTACGCTACCAATTTTTCTAACCTCAAAACCACTTACGTAACCAATTATTTATTATTATATGGTGATTGTGTGAACTTGAACTTGTTTTTGTCATCTTTTTAGGTTATAAATACACCAAAAAATAGGTAAAGAGTCACAACAATAAAATATTAAACATACGTTTAAAGTCGGTTTTTTATTTACTTTATTTTTATTTTTTTTGCAATTCCATGAGTTTTCTACTTTTAATTTTTGAATTTTTTATTCTGCAATTTTTCGTTTCGGTTTTTCAATGTTTTCATTTTATAATTTTTCCGTTTTTTCGAAGTAAAAATTCCAATTTTTGGATTTTTCATTTAATTAATGTTTCGTTTCTCGATATTTAATTTTTCAGTTTTTCGATCTTTCCATGCTACAATTTTGACTATTCTATATGTACGTTTTCGATTTTACAATTTTTGGATTTTCCAGTTGTTCGATTCGTACATTTTTCCTTCTGGCATTTGTTAATTTTCCACTTTTTCAGTTTTTCAACTATACGAATAAAAAAATCAAAAAATTGCAGAATTGTAAAGTCGAAAAGTTAAAAATGAAAAATCGAAAAAGTAAGAACGAAAAATTGGAAATCAAGAACTTGAAAAATTGAAGAAAAGAACAATAAAAAAATCGAAAGATTAAAAACCAAGAAACTTAAAAATCTAAGAGTGAGATTTACCAAACAGAATCCTTTTTTTGAAGCTCTTTTTGTCACCTTTTTTGTTTATTAATTTTTTTAAAGTATTCATATTGTTTATTTATCTTCTCGTAGTCTTCTTGCAGAACCCCTCACCAGCGTCGTCCCAGAATCGGACCTATTTTTCCGCGACGAATTCGAACCCCTCGACTGCGAAATGAAAAAAATGACCCTGTTAATGGACTTCGACAAGCCTTCCACCAGACACAAAACGGCTTCTTTCGACAACTTACTAGAATACGACGACGTTCGGTAACAAAACCAAAAATTTTAACCAAAAATCGTAAAACAAACAAAATTCCAGTATTTCTTTAGCGTCCATGTCCTCCAGATACAGCGAAAACTCGCGATACTCCGCTAGAGTCCAGAGCACCGCCACCAACGAAAGCATCGAGTACGAACACTTGAAGCCCTGCCTCTTAACCATCGAAGCCCTTAGTACGTAAAAAAAACTAATTTTCATAATATGACAACGTTTTCTAGGACACTACAAGAAGCACCACAACAAGAACTTCTACCAATCCCAAGTCGAGGAAAAAATCTACGAGCCCGGCATCATCGCGTCCAGCGAGAGGTGAATCAAACCAAAATAAACCAACTCCGTCTAATATTATTATTCATTCAAGAGTTGTGCGAATGTTGGCAAAAATTCTGCATGTTGGAATGGACCCAGACAGGAGTAGTGCTTGCTATCAACCAACTATTTTTACGTGCTCGTCCAAAACCCCGTTCTTTTTCGAGCTCTTCTCGAGGACCATGTGGCTTCTTTCGAAAACGCGACGCGAAATGAAAGCTTCCACCATTCACGACTACGATAAAGTTTGTACAAGTTGATTCCGACCAGTTTGACCTGGCTTAACCCATCGTTGTTTGACGCACTAACATGCATACCCTTCCAGGTCGTCTACGTCTTATCAAAGCAAGTAAAGCTTGTCTTAGACGAGAAACCCATGGACTTGAAAAAATTAACGGAAAAGTTCGCGCAAATTAGCTATTAGACGGTCATGGAGATATGGCAGGTATTTCAGGCGCGACGCCACTGACTACATTGCTACTGTTTGTGTTAAATATGCAGTTAAGGGACTCGCTAGACGAGGTATAACATTTTTTGGGGTTTTTGTATGAAAAAATGATATTAACATAGATGTATCATACATCAAACTGCAGCTTTTTCGTATTCTAGAGCGCAGAGACCAGTTCAATCAACTAAAAAAATATGGCTGAGAAATATCGTAAAAAAAGCACCATTGTATGTTTTCTTCTCAAGTTTTTTGGGTCATAACCATCATAGAATCGCTTGAAAATTCGCACATGGATAAAATATCACTTTTTACAGGGCGCAGAGTCATTAAATGTTTGTTAGTGGTACAATTTGTTTAAATAATAATGTGTTTATTAAAATCAAAATATACCACAAATTAATGCAAAATACGTCGAATAATTTTAACAGGAATATCAGAGGAAAATTAATGATCTATTGGTTAGCAGAGTTTTTAACAAAAACTAACAACAAAACATAATAGGCATGCAGTCGTCACGTTTCCGATAGCGAGGGAAGTACCTACTGTCTAAACTCCGATTTTTTTTATTTTCCCATTTCTCCATTTCTCAATTTTTCGATGTTTCAGTTTGGGATTTTTTCGCTGTTTCGATTCTTTGATTTTCCTTCCATTTTTAGGTTTTTCAATATTTCAGCTGTCAGATGGAACAGTAAAATATTTGCAATGTTGTTAAAAGAAGGTTCGAAATTGACCTCAAGTTGGTTTTCAGATTAGGCACAAACAAAATGCACGTATCATGTAGATGATAAACCGCTAGCCAAAATTTGATTGACCTTCCTCAGCAACAAAAAAAAATACGTAAATGTATTAAAATTTTACGAATTTTCGATTCCTCGTTTTTTTATGTTTCGATATCTCATTGTCCGACTTTTAGATTTTCCCATTTCTCAACTTTTCGATGTTTCGATTACTCGACGTCTCGATTCTTCAGTTTTCATTTCTTCATTTTGTTAATCCTTTATGTTTCTTCAATTCTTCAGTTTTCTATTTCTCGATCTTTTGATGTTTAGATTTCGCGATGTTTTGGTTTTCCGATTTCCAGGTTTTTCAAGTTTTTCATCTTTCGGCTTTTCGATTTAGGTACCGATATTCTAATTTATCGATGTTTGGATTTTTCAATTTTTCGATTTTAAAATTGTTCCATTTTTCGATTTCTGAATTATTCACTTTTCTCTTCTTTTTTTTGGACATATTAAGATTTTTTAATTTGTGATGATTCGAATTCTCGATCTTCGGACTTCTCGGTTTTACATTTTTCAGTTTTTGAATTATTCCATTCTCGATTTATCAAATTTTCGTTTTGATTTTTCAATTTTTCTATATCGATTTTTTGAATTTTAATTTTTCAATTTTTGGGTAATTTTTTCCATCTTTCGATTTTCCACTTCTCGGGTTTGAACTTTTCAATTTTTTAGTTTTTTCGATTATTCCATTTTCCAACTCTTTGATTCTTCAATTTTTTGATTTCTCGATTTTTCGATTTTTTAAATTTTTCCAGATTTTCAATTCTTAATTTTTCAATTTCTCGATCTTTTCATGATTCAATTTTTCGATTTTCCGAATTTTCTTTGGAATTTTCAATTTTAGATTTTTCGATTTCTTGATTTTTCAGTTCTTCTATTCATTATTTTTTCAAATTTATAAGTTTTATACTTTTCATTTTTTTAATGATTTTTCCGATCTTCCGATTTTTCGACTATTCAATTTCTCGATTATTCGATTTTTCAATTTTTTATTTATTCGTTTTTTAAATTTTCCAAATATTTCTAAGTTTAGATTTTCCGATTTTTCCACCTCTGGGATGATTTATCAATCTTCCATCTCGATGTTTCGACTTTTTCTAAATTTTCGCTTTTTCATTTTTTTGATTCTTTAATTCTTCGGTTTTTCAATTATTTGATTTTTCGACTTTTCGGTTTTAAACTTTTTAAAATGGTTCGATTTTTAGATTTCCCGAATTTTCAAGTTTTGGATTTCTGAGTTTTTTCCACTTCTCGGCTTTGGATTTTTCAGTTTTTCGATTTTTCAGTTTTTCAATCTCTTCGATGTTTCGACTTTTTCAAATTTCCCGCTTTTTCAGTTTTTCGATTCTTTAATGTTTCAATTGTTTGATATTTCCATTTTTCGGTTTTTCGCTTTTTCAAATAGTTCGATTTTTTGATTTCCCCATTTTTCAAGTTTTCAATTTCTTAGTTTTTTCGTTTTTAAAATTGTTCCATTTTTCAATTTGTCGATTTCTCAATTTTTCAACATTTCAACTTTCGGATTTTTTTAATTTCTGGATTTTTCAATTTTTCGATTACTCATTTCGTCAACATATTAATTTTTCGATTTCTTAAATTTTACATATTTCTATTTTTCTATTTTTCGAATTTGCAGTTCCATTTTTTATTTTTCAAATTGTCGATTTTTGATTTTTAATTTTTTTTATTTTTTTAGAGGAATAAGTCGTCTGCCAAAATCTATCTTATCTTAGAAAGTTCTAGCCCCGCCCACCCAACCTTATTTTCTTGGAGCATATGTGATTGTCCAAAATCAGTCTTATCTTGACATATACTAGCCCCGCCCACCCACCCCTATTATGTTTAAGAATATATCATTTGCAAAAATTGGTCTCATACTTGCTAAAATAAGATTATTTTTGGCAGATGACCTATTCTTCCAAGAAAATAAAGAGTGGGTGGGCGGATCTAGTACCTTGACGAGTATTAATTTTTGGTGATTCCATTTTTCGACTTCTCGGTTTTTCAAAATTTCGACTTTCCAATCTTTCAATTTCTGGATTGTTCAATTGCAGAATTTTTCGATTTTTCGCCTCTTCGATTTCTCGATCTTTCAATTACATCCTCTAATTTTTGTTCGATTTTTCAATTTTTCGATTCTTTAATTTTTCGATTTTTCAATTGTTTGATTTTTCAGTTTTTCGGTTTTTCGCTTTTTAAAATGATTCGATTTATGATTTCCCTATTTTTCAAGTTTTCGATTTCTTAGTTTTTTCGTTTTTAAAATTGTTCCATTTTTCGATTTTCCGATTTCTAAGTTTTTCGGCTTTTCGACTTTAAGGTTTTTCGATTAATCAAATCAATCTTAGAATTTCGTGATGTTTGGAATTTTCTTTAGAATTTTCAATTTTTAATTTTTTGCATTCTTCAATTTTTCAGTTTTCGGTTTTTCAATTTTTTAATTTTTCAATATTTCAATTCTGGGATTTTTCAATTTCTGGATTTCATTTTTCGATCCTTCATTTTTTCGATTTTTTCAATTTTAGATTTTTCGATTTCTCGATTTTTCAGTTCCTCTATTTTTCATTTTCCGACTTTTCGGCTTATGGATATAATCTTGCAATATCTTGGTGTTTTGAATTTTCAATTTTTGGTTTTTCTATTTTTAGATTTCTCAATTTCTCAATTCTTTCAATTCAAATTTTTTCAAATTTATAAGTTTTACATTTTTTAATTTTTTTATGATTTTTCCGATGTTCCGATTTTTCGAATATTCAATTTCTCGATTATTCGATTTTTCAATTTTTTATTTATTCGTTTTATAAATTTTCCAAGTTTTTCGAAGTTTAGTTTCTCCGATTGTTCCACCTCTGGGCTTTTGATTTATCAATCTTCCATCTCGATTTTTTTATTTCCCCATTTTCAAGTTTTCGATTTCTTAGTTTTTTCGTTTTTAAAATTGTTCCATTTTTCGATTTTTCGATTTCTAAGTTTTTCGAGTTTTCGACTTTCAGGCTTTTCGATTAATCAATCTTAGAATTTCGTGATGTTTGGAATTTTCTTTGGAATTTTCAATTTTTAATTTTTTGCATTCTCCAATTTTTCAGTTTTCGGTTTTTCAATTTTTTGATTTTTCAACATTTCAATTCTGGGATTTTTCAATTTCTGGATTTCATTTCTCGATCCTTCATTTTTTCGATTTTTTCAATTTTAGATGTCTCGATTTTTCAGTTCCTCTATTTTTCATTTTCCGACCCTTCGGCTTATCGATTTAATCTTGCAACCTCTTCATGTTTTGAATTTTCAATTTTTGGTTTTTCGATTTCTCGATTTCTCAATTCTGGGACCTTTTTCAATTTTAGATTTTTCGATTTCTTGGTTTTTCAGTTCTTCTATTCATCATTTTTTCAAATTTATAAATTTTACATTTTTCATTTTTTTAATGATTTGTTGTTGTTGATGAAATTTTCGCCACAGTTGGATATTCTCACCTATGAAAAAAGAAAATTAAAAAATATCAGATCACTATCAGACAAAAAACTAAATCATCAAATCAGTTTATCCAACTTAAAGAAAAAATATCAAAGCCTACTTTACTATACATATAAAGATCGCGAATGGATAAATACACAGAAATATTTTTTTTAGTTATGCGCTATTTACAAAATGATTAATTTTAATCATGGTTGGCTTTTCAGCTTCCGGCTTGTGGTATGGCGGTAGATTTCGATTTGACACTGCGGTACAACACCTTGGGAAATTTATAGATGCATTACGTCAGTGAATCGGGCTACCGTTTTTAAAATTCGTCCATTAGGTTCAGTTTCTGACGCGAATTTGATGTAGCTGCTACTTTGCGTTCGACATGAACCACACAATACTTCTGATGTTAATCCTGCAGTTGTTAGTACCCATGGTGAGACAATTAATCAACTTTATTTAGAATGAGTTTAATAAACCTCAATTCAGCTAACTTCGTCCCGTGGCCGGTATCAAAAGCGCAAATTGCCCCTGATAAACAACGGCTGCATCTACAAACACAACATATGCAACGAAACCCAACTTGATCGTGGTCAACAAGAGGATGTAAAGAAGATTCTTGATCGTCATCCAATTCTAGACTCGTTTTTTACGAATAAAACTGTCTACGAAACACTGGAAAAAGCTCCTGATGGTAGTGACAGAAGTGGAGGATCGCCGGATGAGTACCAAAGTGTATGTTGGACAGACGATGTGACCTTTGTTCCGTCTTCGGTGTTTACCGTCGACTCTAAATTTATGTACATTGTTAACCAAGATAACCGTAAACAGATCGTAAGGGGCAAAATATGCAGGTGAGTGTGGCAAAATTTTGAAATGTTGTATTTATCACCGTATTCTTTGAACAGAAAATCGAAACACAAGAGCTATTGCACGACTTTATCGGGTTTTGGGACTTACCGGCACGCCAAATGTGTACAGAGATGGAGTACTATTACAATGTTGGGAATAGATCAAGATACCGGAAAACCTGAGTACGTTCGGGTGAGTATACCAAGTGACTGTGTGTGCACTGTCAGAAATAAAGAAGATTAAATTTTCGTTCACGACTATTAGTATGTTAAGTATTATTAGTATCAATTTTTACAATTTTACTAAAGTTGTTAATGTGTAAGGTTGTATTAATTTCATCTGTAAAAATCGTGTTGAAGTTGACAGAAACAATTATATTGGTAGTGAGAAGAATAAGACCACAGTTATTTATGTGTGTTACACGGTTCAATAAATTGCTTGTTTCTGTTTTATATTGTTTTTCCTCCTCTTCCTAGTCTCCTCTTCCTAGTCTGTTAATTCTCTATCTTAGATTTGTCCCAACCCCGTTCCTACGAATCCCTAGAGTTTAAATATAAATTTTCTCTTAACCTGGGAAAATTGTGTCTAGTTGGGTGAAATCAATATTTAATATTACATAATACAAAAATGTTTCAGATTACGTTTACAAACAATTTTAAAAACTAATATCGAACACTTGTGTTGCTATTTAAAAATATTGATGACGTCATATTAGAGGTCACGCCCACTCAGATCAGTCAGACCATTCTTTTGCCCAAGTAGAAGCTAAGCTTTCATGTTTTCTCGACGTTTCATGGCCCCTAGAGTATGAAAAAATAGGTGACCCGTTTCCGTCTGAGTGTCGTCTAAATTAATTTGTCTATTCATCCCCTTCAATGATTAGATGACGTTCTCTCAAAATTTGTCATTTTTTTTTAATTTTATAAAATACTTATGTTCTTGTGGGTTATGACCCCGCCTTGATTTTTACCCAAGGGCACTCAGATTTTCGCAACACGATCTAAACTTCATAACATTTTACAATTTAAGTTAGAATAGACAATAATTTATAAATAGTCTTCCTCATTTTGCTTCCCGACTTCAAAAATATACACTAAGGAAGTATTTTTCTGGGCTCCATGCTTTAAATGGCCACTTTCATGTTTTCTAGACGGTTCATCACCCCAAAAATACGAAAAATTGCTTTCCGGTTTCCGTCTATCTCTATTATCTATGTCGATTTTTATTATAGATACCGGGTGTCCGGAAAATGGCCGATTAACTCTTCAGTACGTTATGCACGACGGTTTCGAGAGTCCCAAAATAATAATAGATTTTTTTATGATGTAGATTAAGAACAAAACGTAGGCTCCTAATTTTTCCAAATTTTGATAATTTTTTGTAAAAGTTAGTCATGAGTATTTAGTTAAAACTGATTTTGGCAGATGACATACGTTCTAAGAAAAGAGAGGGTGGGTGGGCGGGGCTAGTACCTGCTATGATAAGGGTGATTTTGGCAAATGAGAGGCCCTGTAAGAAAGGAGAGGGCGGGTGGGCGGGGCTAGTACCTGCTAAAATATGATCGATTTTGGCAAATGGCACCCTCTAAAAAAAGGAAGTCATTTACCAAATTCAGCCTTATCTTAGCAGATACTAGCCACGCCCACCCACCCTTTCTTAAGACTAAGATTTTACAAATGACATATTATCTCTAAGAAAATAGAGGGCGGGCGGGTCAGCCTAGTACCTGCTAAGATAAGACCTGATTTTAGCAAATGATGTATCCTCTAAGAAATTTAATTAAGTTTAAGGGTGTTGGGAGAAAATAATGAATGTCACATTTAAAATTTTTTTTAGCTATTAATGATTTTACACAAATTCAATGAGTATTGTTTTTAAAGTTCTATAACCCCAGACGTTGGTAGTCCTTAATAATATTACAAATATCTTGTGTGCGATAAAACATTGAAGTGGCTCCACCCACCGACACGGTTTTCTTTTTGGTCACTCATTTTATTGGACGAAAAAGTAAAACTAACCCCACCCACCTCCGCTTTTGGATGTCATAGTTTTTTTTGATTAGATGAAGGCTGAAGTTTTCTATGCCAAATGACGAACTAGACTTACAAAAATGGACTTTTTTTTCTTCTTAATATACATAATCTTCACAACAAAAGACTGAAAACATGTTTAAAATGGTAAATTTTATTTCTCACACTTCTCTACAAACTTACCATTTTAAACAAATTTTGAGTTTCTTAGGCAAAATACAAACCCCGCCCACCCGCCCTCATCTCAGTTGTGATGAATTGTCTTATAGGTCGTGAGCCGAGGGGCGGAGCTTAATTGGAAAATGCTTATTTCTCATCAAGAAACTACCATGTCAAACATGTTTTTAAGTATGATGTTGAAAGAAAAGTATACATGTTAAAAAAAAAAGTTAAAAATAAGCCCCACCCACCCGCCCTAACATCAAATGTGACGAATTGTTCATTGGTTGTCCGACCAAGGGGCAAAGTTAGTAGTTGAAGTTACCCGGAATCAATATGAGGATGTCAATGGTGTAATTTCCAACGTAAAGTAAGTATTTCTTAAAGCTCATTTGAGGATTCACACCTTCCGGGAAGCCTTACCGTATTGTTCATTGCCTCCAGAACCTGTTCTGACAAGATGGAGTTCATGGATTGAAGCGGTAATATAATATTGCGATCATTTTGGTAATTTTTCATAGAACAATAAGGATTTTGCAATTAAGCTCCGCCTCCTTGCTGACAACGAATAAAGAAAAATCGTTAGAAATGGGACAGGGCGGGTGGGCGGGGTGTATTATTTAACTTTTTTTTTCTTCTTAATATACATAATCTTCACAACAAAAGACTGCAAACATGTTTAAAATGGTAAATTTTATCTCGTACACTTGTCTACAAAATTTACCATTTTAAACAAATTTTCAGTTTCTTGTCGTGAACAAAATACAAACCCCGCCCACCCGCCCTCGTCTCAATTGTGATGAATTTTCTTATTCGTCGTGAGCCGAGGGGCGGAGTTTAATTGCAAAATCGTATTTCTCCACAAGAAACTACCATATGAAACATGTTTTTAAGTATGATGTTGCAAGAAAAGTATTAATTGTCTAACTATGGGTGGATTCATAAACCACAAATACAGGAGTATGATATTTAATAAAATTTAAACACTACATATTTACTATGCAAAATTGAGAGGGGTCGCCACGTTGTAGTTTTTCTTAGTCATCATTATTGGAAAGATTAATGTTACTAAGTAAAATTTAATCGCGATTATTTACGACTTTACATTTTTAAAAATCACAAAAGTTTTACCGTGCTGATAATTATTTAACTAATTTATCGTTCATTGTTCTCGTGCTTGATCTTTAAATATAGATGTTCGGCAACCAGTTAAACTTATCCATAGAAATACATTACACTCATTTTTTTTTTTTCATATTTATTATCATATATTAATTTTGAAATAGTCTGATCACTAAATTTTACAAAAAAGTCAAAAATGTCTTTTTTTTTTGGTTTATGTAATCTAGATTATAGAGAATTTTTTATTATTTTTTAGGACCTCCGAAATTCCCGAACATACCGTACTGAAGATTTAATCCGCCATTTTTTAGACACCCCGTATTTATATTTGAAAATATATAATAATAATTTTTATACTAAAGTGAGATAAAGATGAGTAATCGTCTAGACTTGCATTGGATTGAATAGGTATAGTACAAAAACACAGAAAATGATTTGGATGACATCAGTGTTATTATAAACATATACTTAATAGTTGACTCCACGTTCACACTTCAGCTACGTTGCCACGTGTAGTACAGTTGTGAAACCATCCAATGTGTTGAAAATTAAAAGAAAAACACTTTGATACATATTTTGGATTATTTTTCTCAAAAAAAAAAATAATTTCAATTATTATCCTACTGTTATCAATTATTACATAATTTTGTTTTAAGAAATCTGTCAGCCATGGTGACTTTCACTCGGATCGGTTTCCTGCTCCTGCAGCTCTCCTACGTCGTAAGTACCCAGCGCACTTCCAATGCCTTTTTGACATTCCGACTAGTTCGCAGACTCTCAAACTCGCTACAACAAGGGTACACCGCACGATGTCGAAGACTGCATGTTTAACATCTGCGAACGCGTTGCCAATTACCCGGAGGCGGAGGTCTCGAACTTGATCCAGAAACACTCGGCGTTGCAGTCGTACTTCGGAGGGAGGATCATCCAGCCGTCGAGGGTGATGTCGCTAGGGAGTAGGTACTACGACGAAGGGCCGACGCCCTTCTGCGAAACCAAAGACGTGTCGGTCGTCCCCAGGCAGATGTCGGACATTGATGGGGCGACGAGGATCATCGCCAACGTCGAAGGGTTTTCCCAGGTGGTGACGTACCAGGTTTGCCGGTAAGACGCAGTCGCGGATTGAGCATGCTTTAGTCATTTTTTAGTGAAAAATAATTGGTTGTTTTTCAGGTATGAAAATGGAGGACACTGCGGTCTGGAGAGTATTGTTGGTTTTAAGGCGACCTGTTTGCAAAAATTCAACGATATTAAGCTGGTGACGGTGAATTATCCGGATGAGGGGTTGGAGTTCCGGACTTTTAGCATACCGAGTACCTGTGTCTGCACTTACACCAGGATTGACGTCTTTATTTAAATATTTACACAATATTTTATATTTCATTACCGCTTTGGATGTACCTAAATAATAATAATAAACAAAATTGGTCGAACAGTAAAATATTTGCAATGTTAATTTTAAACCTATAGTTTGGAAATCATCCTTTATTGCGTATGATGAGAGAGGCTAATCGGCTGGTAAATCACGATCAATTTCTATTGTTTAATACAACCAAAGGGAAATTTAAGAATAAAGTAAGAAACTTGTTAACCTCTTAGCTTGCGTCTAAACTTGTTAAGAATATATATTCTGTTCTGTATGTTAGAATATGTTTTGTTAAATTTTGTTAAATTTAGGTATATTTACTCAGGTTATTTTATATCTGTTTTTTTTTTTTTGGAAAGTTAACTTTTATTTATTTTTGCGTTTATATTTAATTTTTATGTCCTTCTGGATCTTTTTGTTTTACTATTAATTGTATGTATCTTAAGGGGTATCCCGTTGAATAAATAAATAAATCTATATTAATAAAAATGAATCGCCGAAATGTATGGACGCTCATAACTTCAGAACGGCTGCACCGAATTGGACGATTCTTTTTTTACGTGTTCCTTATTGTCAGGACAAGGTTTATATGTAAGAAAATTTATAAAAAATAAGACGGGTAAAAGTTTAAAAAAAATAAAACTTTTGCATGGGAATCGCCACTTCGAATGAATTTGAATAGTTGGCGTTTCTGACAGAGCTGTCGCCCAACCGTCGTGTCATACAAAACTACTTCTTCCGTGCGATTGTGAAAAGTATTATTGCATTTCAAGTCGTTGTTTGTTTTTTCGTAACAAGAAACGTCGTTTATTTTAAGAAAAGTGTTCGTTAAAGTGAATTTAGTTACGCATTGCGAAAGTTTCTTATTAATTTTGATCTGCCATTCTATTTACGTATAGTATTCACTTTGTTGGTTTCGACAAAACCTCAAACTTTACCGTTATTCGAGGATTTAATTTGAAATTTTCAATATTTTAAAATTCTCAAGACAAAATTTACAGATATGATTGACGGTGAAAATAATTCTATGTCGTTTTATGCTGAGAAGACGACAAGCTGACATACGTCCACGAAGTCAATCAAATGTGCGACGAACTACCTCAGGTGCAAATCGCAATGATTTATTTCATGGGTAATTCGGATACGGAAGTTGATCAGCGTTGTGCTCATAATCAACATAATAGTCAAACATTGAAGCGAGACATTGGGTGGTATGAATAAAACTGAATAGATACTCATATTCGAAGTATGAAGTACCTACTTGCACACATTGTATCTCCCCGGACACAAATTGAACATCTACGCGTTTTGTGAGCATTTAATCTAAAAATGAGCATCGGTGTGGCAAATGACTATTTGTCCTTATAAATAATAAATTAAATGTAATATATTTTTGTTTCCTTAAGAATACAAAGTTAACAAAGATAGTTGAGTTACAAAAGTCTCTTTTGCTCCACGTTGGCCACCAACGAACGATTTTCAAGATTTTTGTGAAACTTTGCTGGTTTTGAATTTGAATTTTCTGTCCTCGATAGTTGATGCTCAGCAAGAACCACGGGAAGGTCTGGAGCAGATCTCGCTAGGAAAGGAGAGGGCTAGGATTTGTTAATGAGGGATAGAACGTTATACAGTGCAATACAATGGAAATACAATACAGGTACCTACAATCTAACTACAATACAGAATACACTACAGATACAGATACAATTCAGATACAATACAAATGCAAAGTTAGTAGCCAATACACCACCGGAAGAAATTGCACCAAAAATTGAGAATGTTGCAAAATGAAAACCCAAGCAAGGACACCCATGGAACTCGGAACGAAATCTATTGGTCGCAGCGCTCACACGCCCAAGGGAGAACGCAGCCGCATAAATCCAAGGCCGACTGACCTCATCCTTATCGGATGATGCGACCCAGCGTCTAAGGGCCAACAATACCCCCCCAGGCCAAAGCGTCTGACGACATGGAGAATTCAGACTCTGAACCAAAGAATGCACTGTTGCAAAATTAAAACCCAAGCAAATGCACCATGAAAACAAAGCATTTGCACCACTGGAGCTAAATTGGCAAGACCCAAGTTAAGTTAGTAACACATACAATATACAGTACAAAATGCTTCAATTACAAAAGTTACAATATACAAATTTCTCCACGTTTGCCACCAAAGAGCGATGACTTTGCTCGCTCGTTGCTGTTGCCCAGCAAGAACCAAACAATACGAGGAGGTCTGGAGTGCGTCTTGCCATTAAAAGAGAGGACTAAGGTTTGATAGCATGGGTAAAGGACACCGTATTTTGTAAATTTGAACGCCGTACTTTAAAAATGATGAATACGGTATTTTGTGAATTATGAACGCAGTACTTTGTATATTCTAAAGGCGTACTTTATCAGTCCTGAATGCATGTTATTAACAACATATTTAAAATAAAATCGGGCATTTTTGGAAAAATATCCACTTTCCTTCACAGCACTTAACACAAAACATTTTCGCTAATATTTATTAACAATAAATTAGAAATTCGCGAACATGTGCTACTTTTAACCCAAAACGAAGCTCCAATGTTGGTGCTACCAGACCGGAATCAAAACTGAACAGAAAGGATCGAAAATGTGACCTTTTGTCTGGTAGCTCACGTGACAGTGACATCATCGTACGTCACGAACAAACTAATTTGTTTTTACTAACCTCGTGTTCTTAGGAAAACGGATTTCGGTTTAATTATCATATATTGATAGTTATCATATTTGAACATTATGAATTGTATTAATTATGTTTAAATTTTATTTAATTATATCGCGAAAATGTATAGCTTTGACCCACCAACTTCAATCGTTTCGAAAATTTATCCAAAATGTATACATTGTCGACGAAACGAATCACGGAATCCGATAAATTAAAACTGAAGTCGTACTTACCCTGTTTTAGGTCCTTTTCGGAAAAATATCCATTTTCGTTCGTGTTCACAGCACTAACACAACATATTTTCCGTAATATGTGTTAATAATAAACTAGAAATTCGCTAAAACGCTCCACTTTTACGCCGAAATGAAGCGACGATCTTGCCGCCATCAAACAGAAATTAAAACTGAACACAAAGGACCGAAACACGTGACCTTTATACAAGTAGCTCAGGTGACATTGACGTCATCGTACGTCACGATGAGATTGCAAAATTTATTTTTCATATTTTGGCCGGGAAAATGCACATTTTCGGGGATAATTTAACATTGTTTAAACAAATTGATTTGTTTTTAATAATTTCGGGCTTGTAGGACAACGGGTTTCGGTTTAATTATCATACATTGATGCTTATCATATTTAAACATTATAAATGATATTAATTATGTTTAAAATTTATTTATTTATGTCGTGAAAATGTATAGCTTTGATCAACCGATTTCAATCGTTTCGAAAATTTTCCCAAAATTTAAATATTGTCGAGTGAACGAATCACGGAATCCGATAAATTAAAACTGAACTCGAACTTACCCTGTTTTCGGTCCTTTTCGAAGAAATATCCATTTTCGTTCGTGTTCACAGTACTAATACAACACATTTTCACTAATATTTAAATATATAAATTAGAAATTCGTGAAAAGAGCCCTACTTTTAAGCCAAAACGGACTCTGATGTTGCTGCCACCAAACCGAAATCAAAACTAAACGCAGAGGACCGAAAAATGTGACCTTTTATCAGGTGGCTCACGTGACAGTGGCGTCATCGTACGTCACGATGAGATTGCAAAAATTATTTTTTATATTTTCGCTCAGAAATTGTACATGTTCGGGGTTAATTTAACAATGTTTAAACAAACTAATTTGTTTTTGCTAACCTCGTGTTCTTAGGAAAATGCTTTTCGGTTTAACTATCACATATTAATAGTTATCATATTTAAACATTATGAATTATATTAATTATGTCATTTCTGCAACTCTTGAGTTATTTTCTAAAATAAATTGACTGATCCATACATTTTTTTTTGTCACTGTAAAAGCAAATCTAAAAAATACGAATGCAATGATAAATTTACGAAAATATACTGATGATATTTTGCACATTTTAGATAGGATTTATTCGGCAAAATCTTGAGATGACGTCATCAAGTTTTTGGGCTTGATAAACAGATATAGTTTAATTAAAAACGTATCATGTCAAACAGTACCTTCAAAACGTCTGCAATAAATCTAAAAATTTAGTTTTGCAATTCTTGATTCAATCAGTAAAATAAACTGACTCAGTGGTTAATTTTTTTTGAGACACCCCCTATAAGCAAAACTAAAAAATATGAATGGAATGACAAGTCAAATCACAAGTATAGTCTCATCCTATTTTGGATATTTTAAAAAGGATTCATTTGGCAAAATTTTGGGCTGACGTCATTAATTTTTTGGAGGAAGTAAGTATTATTTTCAATACAAATTTATTATGCTTATCAGATGTTTAAAACATCTGCAAGATTTCAAAGCATTCGGTTTGCAGATTCAAAATTAAGTTGTAGGTGAAACGAAGTTCACGGGGTCAGCTAGTAAATAAATAAATAAATGAACTGTTTATTTCACTACCATCAGTCTATCGCATCTGTCGTAGTACAGTGTTATACGTGGTTCTCCCTTGTTACATGTTGAGTTCTTTTTGGTAATATTACTCATATTTTAAAAGAATGCCGAAAGTAAAATCGACGCCGGATGAGTGGATTAGGGATTTTCCAGAATTAAGTTTAGAAAACAACAAAATATTCTGCAGAGCTTGTGTGAAAACCGTAAGCCCACTATTTTTTTTTTATCTATTTTCCTTTGTTAATCCTGTATATGTACGTTGTTTTCGATTCAAAGTGATAAAAAATATAACGTGACGCAACGTGTCAGAACGACTCTTCATGTAGAAAGGAAGAAAATACTTGAAGTTTCTAAAATTAAACAGCAGACCATACATGAATCTGTTGCATCTACTTCCACAAAAGATGAGCAGTTTCAGTTTAATTTCGATTTATGTAAAATGATGATCCAGTCCTATATACCTTTAAAAAAATTGGAGAAAGGCGCTCTTCAAGAATTCCTTGAAAAACACTGCAATCGACATATTCCGGTTGAAAGTACTCTCCGAAAAGATTATGTTGTTTCAGCAAGTTTACAACGAAATTAAACATCGCATTGGAGATAATTATTTATGGTTCGCTGTCGATGAAACAACCGATAGTTGTGGAAGATACGTGGCAAGTTTAATTGTTGGAATCTTAAATGAAAATTTCCCTAGTCGAGAGTATGTAGTAAGTTTGAAAATGTTTGATAAAACAAATGGCAATACGATTACCAGATTTGTAAATGACAGTCTTACGTCACTATTTTTGCCAATAAAATTTTATTGATGATCTCGGATGCAGCTCGTTATATGTTGAAAACAGGGAATAATCTAAAAATATTGTACCCCAATTTAATTCACTCTACTTGCATTGGCCACGGTTTAAACAGAGTGGCTGAAGGAATACGTTTGCAGTTTCCTACTGTTAATAAATTAGTGACAAATGGTAAAAAGATTTTTGTTAAAGCCCCACTAAGAGTGCAACATTTTAAGGAAAAATTTCCAAACACACCATTGCCCCCAGAGACGATTATAACGAGGTGGGGAACATGGTTACAGGCCACATTTTATTATGACAAATATATCAAAGAATTTGAGGAAGTAGTTACGGAGTTTAGCGAAGATTCTTCTCAATCGATTAAAGATTGCATAAATATTTTGGAAAACAAAGACTTGCGACAAGATCTAGCTTTTCTAAGAAGCAATTATCAATTCGTATGTGAGGTAATAGAAAAGTTAGAAAAACCCAACATGTTGTTGGTAGATGCCATAAACTTAGTGAAAGATTTTAGACAACAAGCAAACGCAGTAAGGGGTGATATTGGTACTAGAGTATCTCAAAAAATTGACGAAGTGTTAAATAAAAATGCAGGTTTCGGTGTTCTTTCCGACGTTGCTCGTATTTTACAAGGCCAGAAGGTGGAAAATTTGGAGTTAGATTCAACATTAGTTGCAAATTTCAAATTTGCGCCAACGAGTGTGGATGTTGAACGCACATTCTCCAATTTTAAACACATTTCAAATGATAGGCGAAAAAATTTTACAGTGGACAACTTGGAACATATTACAATCATAAATAGTTTTAAAGAAAACTGAAATACGTGTGTAAAATATAAAGTCTAGGATTATTGTAATAATATTTTATCCAAAGTTCTAAGAAGTGTTCTTTGATTTGTAATATGATTATGTTTTTAATGCTTTTTTGCTTAAGATAAAACTTTTTTAATGAAAGTGTTGTGCTTATTTAAGCGCTTATTCTTAATTTTTTTGTGCTTATAAATCCGCTCTATAATAATAATAATTGTCTCTTTCGTTCCAAACATGTTTTCCCCCTTCCTTTCTTATTTCTCCTTAACTTTCATTCTGATAGATCCAACGAAGAAACCATCATTCAGGAGGTTAATGAAAGACATAAACGGGCTAAAAACATAATTATTTTTGGCAGTGCCGAAATGGCTGATGTGTCGATTGACGAGCAAATTGAACATGATCGCTTATTCATTCATCAGATCCTTGAACAACTAAATTTCCCAGTTCAACCTAATGAACTGAATGTCCATAGAATCGGTAGTCGCAATCTTGTAAATCTACGTCCAAGGCCTATCAGAATTACTCTTAAATCCGAATCCGACGCTCATATGATTGTCAGAAAATTTCAAAATCTACGCAATATAGATCTCTACAAAAATATTCCAGTGAATTATGACAAAACGCCTAAACAGATTGCGTATTATAAATCTGTGAAGCAAGAATTGACAGATAGAATTAGTCGTGGTGAAGCAAATTTAAAAATTAAATATATTAATGGCACACCAAAAACAGTGACTTTAAACTAGAGTTAGAGGTTTATGTTCTAAATGTGTTGAATTTTTTAATTCTGTATCATCCAATTATTTTGATTTTATAGCTGTTTCTGAAACTTGGTTAAAACCAGATATTTTTGACAATGAACTTTTCCCACATAATTTTGTTGTACATCGTAATGACCGTAATTTAGCCGAACTTGATTTGTCCAAAGGTGGTGGCGTACTTTTAGCAGTCAGTAATCAGTATAACTCTACGAAGTTCGATCTTTCGTCCATTACAAGCTTGGTTCCCATTGTAGATATTGTGGCTATTAAAATCAGCGGTAAATTTAGTCAAAAACTACTAATTTTTGTTTTATATATACCACCATCAATTACTCTAGCAAAATTTGAGTTATTTTTTGACACATTCATAAATCTAGATTTTATACAGAATGAAAAATTAATAATTCTGGTCGACTTTAATACGCCTGATTTTAGCCTTAATCTTAAAACTAATTCAAACTTAGTGTTAAATAATTTTAAAGAATTCTATAATATTTCACAGCACAATAATGTAAGTAATAGTATGGGTCGACTTCTAGACTTGGTTTTTTCTAACTTGCAGTGTAGTGTAAAATCTGAAGATCCGGTTGTAAAGATCCTCTTCATCCAGCGCTTATTGTTGAATTCTCCTTAACTGATAAACTGTTTAAAGAATTTTGTATGAACTCACAGTCTAAATCTTTCAACTTCAAAAAAGGGACCTATCCATTAATGTATAATCTCCTCTCGAAAATTGATTGGTCTTTTCTTGATGATATATCTGATGTCAATACTGCTTGCGAATTACTTTATAAAACGATTTATGAAATTTTTGAGTGTACTATCCCCAAATATCATTTCAAAAGTTATCATCATAAATATTATCCTCCTTTGTTTAACACTGAAATCCTAAATTGTATTCGTAATAAATCTTTAGCTCATCGCAAGTACATAAAGCATAAATCTACACATTATTACAATATTTTTAAATACCATCGATCTCAACTAAAAAGAATGATTAAGAATGCATACAAAAATTATATATCAAATATCGAGGATAAACTGCATATAGATCCAAAAAAGTTTTGGGAGTATATTAACAACAAAAAAGGCCATTTGAGAATCCCCGGCTTAATGAAATATAATAATGAGGAACTCAACTCTCCGAATACAATTGAATTGCTAACTGCAGAAAGGGGACATGTCCCATTTTTTACCACAATAACATTCGTACATAATCGTGTTCTAGAGGTCTAAACACATCTTTACTGTAAAAACGGGCCATGTTTAATGATTTAGCTCGGGGCTACAAGCGGATGAAATTTACGGTTACAGCAGAAAAGGGATATGTCCAGGAGATATCGACTTTCTGCAGTAAACACCGTGGTCTCAACGTCTTGCGTTATTCTTATCCAACACGACACTCAAAAACATGTCTTACATGATAATTTCTTGTAGAGAAGTAAGAATTTTGCAATTAAGCTACGCCCTCTTGGCTCACGACGAATAAAAAAATCATCACAATTGAGATAGGGTGGGTGGGCGGGGCTTATATTTTGCCAATTTTTCTTAATCTCCGCAGCCATCTTTTCACAACAAAAATTTAAAACATGTTTGAAATGGTAAATTTTTGTAGGGAAATATAGATTTTTCAGTGACGCTTCACTCCTCGGCCTGGAAACGAATGAAAAATTCATCATTAAACTAAGCCCCACCCACACCTGCCGCGAACTCAATAGTGGTGAAATTTTCATTTGTTGCCAGACTGGGGGGCGGAGCAGAATTGCAAAATTCGTAGTTCCTACAAAAATTTACCGTTTTAAACATGTTTTAAATTTTTGTTGTGAGAAGATGACTACGTGTATTAAGTGCAAAATTAGTATAATAACTAGCCATCAGCCAGAAGAAAATGACGGATATAACAAACACTTTACGATTTATCCCAGACGCTTATAACGCATTTTGGCAGGAGATTGCTACTTGGCCAACTGTAGAACAGGAGCGCGATAATGATTAAGTTTTTTAGTCAGATATACATATAACATGTTTGTGTAAAATTATAACTGAAATAAAGCTGTTTTTTGTGTTTTGTTTACCTTTTTTTTCATTTTACTGCAAAAAGGGGATATGTCCAAGTGTCAAATTTGACAGCCAAATTGACCCAAAAAAGAAAACATGCATTTAACCAACACTCGTTGATAACTGAGAACATAGAGAACCGACAATTGAAAACGGGGATCGGAAACAAGTAGTTGTAAAAATCTGAGACGTTTTATTCATTTCCTCAACATTTTGAAAAATGTGATATATCCCCTTTCTGCAGTTAGCAATTCAATTGTTGAAGGTTTCGCAAATTATTTTAACGGAGTCTACAAAAATTCTAAATCCAATACAACTGCCAACAACTATGAAATCAATCCATCGCCACTAGTGAATATCAATAATATTTCACAAAAAGAAATTTTATCTACTTTAAAAAGTTGTAAAAATTCGCTTAGAATGGGACCTAATGGCATTCCAAGTTTTCTGTTACGAGACTGTGCGGATATTTTTGTAGATCCTTGCTTCCGGTTAAAATATTAAACTCTTCCACTTTACCAAATATCTAGAAAACAGCAACTATTTGTCCAGTATACAAAAAAGGAGATGTAGCGGAAATAAAGAATTATAGACCTATCTGTCTTCTTAGCAATTTTTCCAAAGTTTTTGAATCTATAATTTGTAAACATATCTATTCCTCAATTAAAATGTTTTTGTCGCCTCACCAACATGAATTTATGGAGAAACGTTCCACAATTTCAAACTTAGCTTGTTTTACACAATTTACGTCGAAAACAATTGATAATCGTCAGCAAGTAGATACTATTTATTTTGACTTTCAGAAAGCGTTTGATCAAATTGATCACTTTATACTACTCGACAAATTAAAAAGATTTGGTTTCTCAGAAGGTCTTTTAAAACTTTTTCAATCATACTTATTTAATCGTGAACAATATGTTAAATTACAAATCGAATATTATCAAGCCCTCCTCTGGTGTTCCGCAAGATTCTAACCTCGGCCCCTGATTTTCCTACTTTTTATAGATGACTTTGGAGAGGTTATTTCATCTCAGAAATTATTTTTTGCAGACGACCTTAAATTGCATTTAAAAATTATCTCAACATTGGACTGACAACAATTACAATAAAATATATGCTCAGTACGCGACTGGGCTTCCAAAAATAGATTATCGTTAAACAAAGATAAATGCTTTGCTATGACCTACTCCAGAAATAAGGAGAACATCATTTTTCCCTATCGAATTGACAACAGTTTAATAAATAGAACTGAAAGGATTAAAGATCTAGGTATACTCTTTGATACTAAACTTCAGTTTATGGAGGACATTCATGAGATGGTATCTAAAAGTTTTAGAACGTACGGATTTATCTACAGAAATTGCCGAGATTTTACTTATACACGAACCTTGTGTTCTCTATTCTTTTCTCTGGTGCGATCACAACTTGAATACGGAGCTTTAATTTGGTTCCCAATATATCAGATTCACATTCAACATATTGAACACGTCGAACGTGTTTTTTTTTTAAATTTCTATACTTTCTACTTGATGGTACTTACCCAGGAAGAGGCTATGAACATTCTGCTTTACTCTCAAGATTTGACTTTTTACCTCTCCACTTAAGGAGAATTATAAAAATAATAAAATTTGTAATACATCTTATAAATAATAAAATAGGCTGTCCGTTACTTTTAGAACAACTCATTTTTTTAATTCCAAGGGTTAATACTAGACAGAGTAACATATTCTATTGTGAATCAAGCAGAACCAACGTATATATTAGAAAGATCGCCTATTGCATTAATGTGCGAATTATTCAATGATATTGCCGCCTATTGTTACATTTTTAGTGACTGTATTTAGTTCATTACAAATTGTATTAAAAACCATTTCTGTTAAATAGGTTTATTTTTAGTTTTTTATTTTTTATTTTCTCTTTTTTATGTTTTTTTGGTTTGTAATCAATATTATAATTATTTTGTTATCTTTATGTATTCACTCTCACTCTGTTAATCAATTATTATTTGTCAATATTTCCTATAAATGGGTGTAAATACCGTAGGAAATAAAGATTTATTATTAAGACCCACCACTGACCCGGAAATGACCGACATTCAGGCAAGACTTCTATCATTACGGGTACTAAGACCAAGTAATGATATGCATTGATTAGATTAACAGAACAAGATCGGCATACAAACTTGATTTTTTTAACCAAATTAATGACATCTTCTTGTTGACATGAGTTTCTTCAAGTCTTTGTAAAATTTTCCATGTAGTTGTTTTTGTTTTAGCCCACTTATTATTTTGTCTATTGTGTGGGGTGTGTGGATTTCTTCGGTGTTCGACAGATTTAAGGGTGTGTGGTTCAAATCTGCCTTTGTGATGGTGCGAAACATTTCATGTCTTTCTACTCGTTTCAAGAAATACTTCTTCAGATCTGAGATTTGTCTCCGATATAAGTTTTCTAGGTTCTGGAAACCCCTTCCTCCATTCTGTCTTGGTAAAGAGAATCTTTCAATCGACGATTTTGGATGATGACTTCTATACTGTGTGAAGATTTTCCTTGTTGCGATGTTTAAATTTTCAAGATCAGTTTTGGACCATTTAATCACTCCAAAAGAATATGTTAGCAGTGGAGCGCAGAATGTATTTACTGCTTTCATTAATTTTTTTCCATTTAACTGTGTCTTCAATATTAATTTTAATCTCGCTAGGTATTGATCTTTCAACTGTGCTTTCGTTTTGGTATGATTGATAATAATAATAATAATAATAATAATAATAGTTTATTTACGGAATATACCATTACAAATCATAACAATAGTTACACTTTACATATTTAAAGCATTCTTCAGCTCCCTCTTAAAAACATTAATTGACACACCACAAAAGTTCAGATCATTATACTCCATCGCCAGTTTAGCCATGCGGCATAACGGAGATTTTTGAGCATATAGTGTGCGATGGAAAGGCACTTGGAGCAAATGAGAACATCTTGTGGCGCGATTAGGTACATGTAAAGAAAACATATTAAGAATGTCGGAACAATTTACACGGTTATTTAACACATTAAAAACAAAGCACAAATCAAAGTAATGGCGACGACTTATTAAGAAACTAAGCCCGAAATATTTAACTATGAGTTCGTAATTATTCTTATCAAATATAACATTTAGTTTAAAACATAAAAATTTAATGAACTTTCTTTGAATTTTTTCAAGTCTAGATATATAGAGCTGATAGTAAGGTGACCAAATTATACAGCAGTACTCTAATAATGATCGAACATATGAATTATATAAAATGCAAAAGACACGAAGGCTAGTAAACTCCTGACATTGTCTTAGAACAAATCCCAAGGTTTTATTAATTTTATTGACAATTTTATCAACATGTAGAGTAAAGGCTAATTTTGGATCAAACATTACACCCAAGTCACAAAAATATGCTACTTGTTCTACAACTACATCCGAAATATTATAGTTGAATTCAGGTACTTTAACAATTTTTTTAGAGAATCTCATAGATTTACATTTGTGTATGTTAAGCTTAAGACTATTATCTGAACACCACATTTTAAACTTATCTAGGTCATTTTGAAGTAAAATACAATCAAAGGGAGAATTGATAGCTCGAAACAATTTCAAGTCATCAGCGTATAATAGAAAAAGACCGTTTTGAAATACATATTTTACATCGTTGACATATAATAAGAACAGAATAGGTCCCAAGTGGGAACCTTGCGGAACACCAGAACATGCATCAATTGATTTAGATAATATGCCATTAAATTCAACGTGCGACTTACGATTTGTTAAGTAGCATTCTATCCAGCCAAGCAAAGGATCAAATATCCCAAAATGTTTTAATTTATTCAGCAAATGTTTAATGTTGACTGAATCGAATGCTTTGCTAATATCAGTAAAAATACAATCAACTTCCGATCCCAGTTCATTCATATTAGTAACAAATTCCGTGAAAAGAAATAAATTGGTGGTAGTTGATCTCCCACTGAAAAAACCATGTTGCTCAGTAATAATAGTTTCTTTCACACTAGCAAATAAAATATCTGCAACAATTGCATCAAAGATCTTAGGAATAAATGGTAATTTAGAGACACCGCGATAATTACTAATAATATTTCTTGAGCCACTTTTAAATATTGGCAAGACAAAGGACTTTTTCCAAAAATCTGGAAATACAGATAAAGACAATGATTTATTGAACATTATTTGAAGTGGATTAATCAGAGAAAGCAGACATTTTTTAACAAAGATCGCAGGAACACCATCTGGTCCTGGGTGACTAGAGTTATTAAAAGATTGCACTTTTTTCAAGATATCATCGTAGGTGATATGAATAAAATTTAAATCTAAAGCAGTATCACAGTAATAAGTATCACAGAAATTAACATCGGGATCAGGATGACTAAATACAGATTGAAAATATGATGCAAACAAGTCAGCTATGTCAAATGAAGAATGAGCTTCCACGTCATTATAATACATTGTTTTAGGAAAGCCACTGTTTATTGTCTTTTACATAGTTCCAAAACATTTTTGAATTAGATATTATATTATTTTCCACCTTATCAGTATATAATTGTCTACAATTGTGAATAGCCTCTTTACATTCGTATCTTAATTGAGCAAATCTTACGTAATCATAATGTGAATTAGATTTTTTATAATCCTTATGAGCTATTTTCTTCTGTATAATTAAAGATTTAGTAGAATTATCTATCCAACTTATTATTATTTTGACATTTTTTTAACGGAATGAATGTTTCGATTACATAATTGATTATACTATAGAAAGCACTTACACATTGATTAATATCAAAGAAATTGTTTAAGAAATTCCAGTTTACATTTGATAGGTAATTATCAATTAGTTCATAGGGGGCATTTCCAAAATCACGATAAAAACACGGTTCCTTAGATTTCAAAATAAGAGTA
Organism: Zophobas atratus; assembly: GCA_022388445.1. Taxonomy (NCBI): domain Eukaryota; kingdom Metazoa; phylum Arthropoda; class Insecta; order Coleoptera; family Tenebrionidae; genus Zophobas; species Zophobas atratus. The sequence goes on from CM039442.1 coordinate 56,611,772, forward strand.
TTAATATCACAGATGTTTGCAATCACAGCTGGATGGTATTTATCACATTTCAAAAGAGGTAAGCATTCATTGACCAATGTGGTGTGGTTACAAAAAATTAAATCTAGAGTTACAAAGTTAACATTTTGTACGGAATTGTGTTGAGCCAAGCCGGCAAAAGCCATACCATCGCAGATGATACGTTCAGTGTCACAGCTAACATTCGATGGATACAGTCCTTCCGACATGTTTTCTGTAGATGCTGCATTCCACTTAATATCAGGCAAATTGTAATCACCTACTATGCATACAATGTGATTAGGAAAGCGTGACACAATACAATTAACCAATTCAATGTGATCACTATAAAGTTGACGAGCTGATCCTGGTGGAATGTAGCAAGCACCGAGAATTATATTAGTTTTACCAACTACTAGTTTTATCCAAATTTCTTCCCTATTTGATGTGTTAACATCAAGTTCACTGGAACTGTAATGGGACTGTATGGCAATGAGCACTCCACCCCCTCGAGTCTTGATGCTTGTTTGAGATGATCTGTCTTTCCTAAATACACAGTATCTTTTATCAATAAATTCACTATTAAAAATGCCATCACACAGCCACGTTTCAGAAATTACTATTATTGGGTAACACTCACTGAGGATTGAATGGCACAATTCGTTTAGCTTTGTTCTAAGTCCTCGGACATTTTGATAGTAAATCTGTAAACTATCAAGATTCAGTAAACTATCAAGATTTTTGCCCTCACCTGACATTAAGACGTGACCTAATTGTGTGCTTCTGAAGGCTTCCTTACATTTTGAGATGCCTCCCCTTCTTTTTTCTTTAAAAAATAAAATTTCTTAATTATAACACCTTCCGGCCATAACTCTTCTTTGAAAAAATCATTGTAAATACTTGGATCAATCGTTACCTTAAAGGAACACTTTTGGCATTAATTCTTCTAGGTAGTTTGTCCACTAGAAATTCAAAGTTTGGAAATTTAGATCTTAAAAATTCATTAACATCATTTTCCACTGTATTTGGTTGTAAATTGCCAACATAGACAGTACTGAGACGCTTCGCAGCCTTGAGTGACATATTTTGTAAAGTAGCATTCCCTCTAACAATTTTACGTTTATTCCTCCTAGACATTTTTGTTTGAAACCCATCCGCATCAACTAGAACGCTGTTGTTGTAAGATGTTGTGTTTTTGTTATAGATGCCCCCTTGACTCTGTGTTTTTGTCGTTGGCATAATTGGTTCGAGATTAAAATTCGGTGAACCATCATCATTACTAATAATTTTCGGAACTTGTAGATAGTTACTATTTGTTTTGAATTGTATTGAATTAGAATTTGACCGGACATCCGAAATCAAGTTGGTGTTTATAGTTCTTTCAGTCGTTGTTTTTTGGGTTTTAATCGGCTGAGTTCGATAACCTCCGTTGCGAAAAGTTTTACTATCACCGTCTAAAAAAAAGTCAGATAAAGCACCAACCTGATGTGGGAGGATTGACAGAAACCCAGATATTTGTATGTATCATTTCGTTCTTGGGCTTCGATTATTTCGTTATTCTGAGTTATATGTGGTACTTGGTGTTGGACGCTTTTTCTGATTGCTTGCTCAATACCAAAAGACATACCAATATCACCGGAAAATTGTTCAGTCAGATTTAATAGGTTTGTTAACTGATTTTGTGTACTTGCGTATATTTTTATGTCATCTATATACAGCAAGTGACTTATTCTGTTTTCTCTTTGTTTGTTCATTCTTATATTGAACCCATAAATGCAGCTGTTCAGGATATCGGAGAGGGGGTTTATTGGTCGGGCTAAGAGAATCGCCTTGAAAAATTCCTCTTCGGATCATTATTGGATCTGACTGAATTGTTTGTTCATTTAAGGTTATTTGGAGGGTGGTCTTCCAAAATTCCATGGAACATTTGAGAAAAGTGCAGATTTTAGTATCAATTTTGTATAACTCCAGAATTTTGCATAGCCAGGAATGAGGGACAGAATCGTAAGCTTTCTTATAATCAAGAAAAGCAGTATATATGTTTGGGTTTTCTTTTCTAGCTTGTTCACAGATGATGGAATCTATGATTAATTGCTCTTTGCAACCAAAGGATCCTTTAAAACATCCTTTCTGTTCTTCATTAATGATGTCAGAGTTAAAACAGTGTTGACAGATTTTTTGTGTAAAGCATAAGGTTAATATTTAATAGATTGTCGGTAAACATGTGATAGGTCTGTATTTTGATGGATTTTTTGTGTCGTTATCTTTAGGTTTTAGGTATGTTACACCATGATATAAGAATGTTGGAAAGGAGGATGGGTCAAGAAGGAACTGATTTAAGTGATGTAGTAAACGAATATGTACATAATTTAATTTTTTTATCCAAAAATTATGGATTTTGTCTGGTCCTGGTGATTTCCAGTTGTGTGTCTTATTGATGGTATTTATTAATTCGGCAAGTGTTATCTGATGATCATTCATTGATGTAACTGTGGATAGTTTATGGGATATATGAGGAATCCATTTGGCAGATTGGTTAAATTCAAATTCTTGAGACCAAAGTTTTGACCAAAATGTTGTTACATCCTGTGAAATTGGAAGTTGACCGGATAATTGAGTTTTGCTTGAATTAGTTAAACGTTGATAGAATAGTTTTTCGTTGTTTAAAAATTTAGTGTTATGAATTTTTCTGAGATGTGATTGTATCTTTTAAGTCTTTTGCTATATAAGGAAAGCTTTTGTAATAGGGTATCTTTAATTTGGGATAGTGTTGTGTTGTACTCATCGTAATCAGTTTGATGAAAATTATTGTTGGTCAGTATCGAATGCATACAGTATGTATATTTTAAGATGTTTGGTAGATATCCTGTCAGACACTGTGATCAAAGTAGTTTACTTGACATTGTTAGTGAAAATTCTCTACTTAGTAGGAGGAATATGTCATGTTTGATATTTTTACAAAAAATTGTAACGGGACAAATTTATAGTCAAACTCTTCTCAATGAAATTAAATTTAACGTACCCAGATTAGGCAGCCGCATCCAGATAAGTTTTTCATATAACATTCCAAACACACTTCACCACTTCAATAGTCCTCTAATAGCTTGTATTCGTTTGTATAATTATATTATTAGCAGAGATCAAAATATTGACATTTTCTTTAATAATTTTTGTAATGTTGGGATTAGGAATAAGATACTGAAAATTGTAGTTGCTGTGTTGTAATGTCGTTGTATCCACTAGAGACATAATTGTCTGCTGGAAATAAATTTACTTATTATTATTATTATTATTATTATTGAGATTTTTGAAAAATTGACAAAAATCGTCTAAAAAGTCCGGAAAATACATTTCTTAACTTGATTCAAAAAAGCCGAAATTTACAAGAAAATGTCTTTGGGTAATTTTTGAGAAATGCTCGAAAAACATTAAAAAGTCACATTGAAGAACTGATATTTTTTAAAAATTGCGAAAATATTGTCAAAAAATAATGGAAAATACATTTTGATAAGTCGACTTAAAATGGTCAGTTTTCATTTTACTACTTCAAAATCAAAAAAATCACATTGGAAAATTTAATTTTCTAAAAATCGTCAAAAAATTCGGGGAACAAATTTCGACAAGCTGATTCAGGAAACATTGTTGATAGTTCTGGATTAAGAGTAGAGATTAAGAATAGGATTATGATTAAAAGAGACTCTAAAGAGAATTATACACAGAGATCGACCCCCAGAAGCAATTTTCGGCTTCATTTCATTAAAAATTCCTACCGTTTTTTCTTGAAAAATTAGAACTTTTAGAATTAACAACTGAAATTTTCGAAAATATTGGCCAAAGAATACCAATAGGCCATGTTTTTCGAATGTTCAATTTTTTCGATGCACAAATTTTTCACAAATTCTAGATTTTTGTTTAATTTGAATTTAAAAGCGACTATTTCGAAAAAAATGTTTTCAATTTTTCTTTTCTCTTTTTTCTTTTCGAACAACTCTGAAAATGACATCAACAGAATCTTTTTGATAATTTCGACGTCTAGAAGTTCATCAAAGATTCTATTTGTAGATTTTTGAGCAATTTTACCAAAAACTTAATTCTTCAATTTTCGACAAATTTGAAGATTTTGAAAAAAAAGTTGAATCTAAAAGTGGATTTCTTGAAAATATTGGATTCTACATTATAGATTTTTTTTATAGATTTTTGGGCAACTTTTTAAAAAAATTTGATCTATATGTATATTTTAGAGCAGTTTTGAAAATGACCTAAACAGATATTTTTGTAGATCTTGATCTTTGGCTTGATTTCTCAAAAATTCCAACCATTTTTTTTTAATTTCAAATAGCAAAAATCACGATGTTTGTAAAAATTAGAACTGAAACTTGAATTTTTCGAAAATATTGGATAGAGACCATCAAAATGTGATGTTTTGGAATCGAGATCTATACCATAGAATTTTTTGTGAATTTTTGGGAAAGTTACCGTTTTTTTTTATCGTCAATATAAAACAATAACAAAAAAACTGCCATGTTTTTGGAATTCTTGGCAACTTTTCAAAAACTAGATTGCTCAATTTTTGACCTCTTTCACGAACAACCCGAAAGGTTTTTACTAAATTTCGCCTTTCTGAAGTTATTTTCGGCTTTAATTCATCAAAAATTCCTTTAATTTTTGGGTAACTTTTCGAAAAGTCCATCATCCTAAATAATAACTCCACAAACCAGCCATGGTGAATTTCGCTCCGACCGCTTTCCTGCTCCTGCAACTCTCTTACGTCGTAAGTACCCGACGCACTTCAGGTGCCTTTTTGACATTCCGACTAGTTCGCAGGCTCTCAAGGCCGCTACAACCACCTGAGTCTCCGCTCCAGCCGGATAGACAGGAACAAGAAAATATTTTACGCCGAGGATTGCATGTTTAACATCTGCGAACACGTTCCGAGTTACCCGGAGGCGGAGGTCTCGAACTTGATCAAAACACACCCAGAACTGCATTCGTTTTTCAGAGGGAGGATCATCCAGCCGACGAAGGTGATGACGCTAGGGACTAGGTACAACCATGAAGGGCCGACGCCCTTTTGCTCTACCAAAGACGAGTCGGTCGTTCCCAGGCAGATGACGGACGTCGATGGGGTGACGAGGCTCATCGCCAACGTCGAAGAGTTCTCCCAGGTGGTGTCGTACCAGGTTTGCCGGTAAGTTTTTTAGTGAAAACATTTCGGAGAAAAATAGTTGGTTGCTTTTCAGATATAACAATGACGAACAGTGCTACCTGATGAATACTCTTGGATTTAAGACAAGCTGCCTGCAGAAATTCAACGATATTAAGCTGGTGACGGTGAAGAATCCGGGCCGTCCGGACCATGAGTTGGAGTTCCGGGTTTTTAGCGTTCCGAGTACCTGCGTCTGCACTTACACCATGACTGAAGAATTTAAGTAATATTTAAACAATATTATATATTGCTATCGCTTTGTATATATATCAATAAAAATAAAAAAACATACAGAGTGTTCATTTTATCTGTTCACGCCTGAATATTTCTGCATAGGCAACCCATTTTACCAGTGTTTTTAGCTCAATATTTTAAAGATACAAACTTTAAGTTAGTTAAAAAGTCAAAATTTTCCACTTTAAATTTCTGTAAGCGTAGATTCGACCACTTGATAAAAAAATTCAGTCCTCATCTAATCCAATAAACCAACAAGATGGAAAGCGCAGGTGTATACAGGGTGTTTCTTTTATTTGATACAACCCCTGTAACTTTTTTATTCTTAAACATAAACCTGTAGTTCTTTGAGCAAATGTATCATTTTAAAAGATCTTTGTGATGGCAACCTCACATTTACATTATCACTTCCGGTAGAACCGGAAATGACATCAACTTTATTTTTTTTTATGGAACCCTAGGTATATTTTTTCATAAATGGAAAGACTGATTTTTTCTAAAAATCACAGGCAACCAATATTTCTAAAATCAATACTTAAAAAGTTATTAAATAAAATACACGAAAAATTCATATTAATTGATGACAATCTAGTAGCTTGAAAAATTGACACTCATGTCATTTATTCACATAGGTGATCTTTTAAAATGATACAAATTTGGTCAAAGAACTACATATATGTTTATTTTTTTAAATAAGAAAATTTCGGGGGTTGTATCAAATAAAAGAAACACGTGGTATAAGTATGAAATTCACTTTACGTCCAATAAAATCTAATCTAATAAACCAATGAAATGCAGATGCGGACATGGGTGGGGTTAATTTTGCTTGTCTATTTTTCTATTGTTTGTCAGTATAAAATCCTTTTTTGGTCTCAGCCAATAAAGTAAGTGACTAATTTCATAGGCTTTTAATTACAGACGAATCACATCTCGGCAAATAGTGAAATTCTTCTATTTGATTTGTGATTTCGAGATGGTAAATTTCAGTGCTAATCACGTCTAAAATTATTTAGATAGAACATCCCTCCCCTCTGAAGTACATGAGAACAAATGCAGATTTTTCGAAATAATTATAAGAAACTGAAAAAGAACAAAACCAAAACATTGAAGAGTAGAAATTTAAAAAATCGGAAAATTTAAAACGTGAAAAATTGGAAAATTGAAAATCTAAAAATCGAGAAATTTAAATATCGAAAAATTGAAAAACTCAAAAATCGAATATATAAATCGAAAAGTTTAAAATTTAAAAACCAACAAATTAAAAAGTCGAAAAATTCAAAAACGGCAAATGCAGATGAGAAAACGAGAAAAATCGGGAAATTCAAAAGTGAAAATCCAAAAAAATTGGAATATCGAAAAGAACAAAATTTAAAAATCGGGAATTTCAAAAATCAAAAATTGAAAAATAGACAAATTGAGGAATCGAAAAACTGAAAGGTCCAGAAACTGAAAAACGAAAAATTGAAAAGACAAAATTCCAGAAATTGAAAAATCGAAAAAGTGTAAAATTCTGAAACTGAAAATCCCAAAATCAAAAATCAAAAATGTAGGAAGATTAAAATATCGAATAATTGAAAAAATCAGATATCAAAAAATTAATAAATCGAATATGCAAATTAAAAAATGGAAAAAACTTTATATGTAATGAAAAATTATGAAATCGAAAAATTTTAAATCAGGAAAATGAGAAATCGAAAAAAGCAAAATCACAACACTGAAAAACAGAAAATTGAAAAGTCGAAAAACAAAAAAGTCAAAAAAAGAAAAACGAAATATAGAAAAAATCGAGAGATCGAAAAATTCGAAAATCTGGAAATTCAAAAATTAAAAACTGAAAAAACCAAAAATTTGAAGATTGTAGAAACGAATTAATTCGAAAAAATGTAAATCAGAAAAATTGTACAAATTAAATTTGTAAAATCGAAAAACTGAAAAATCGGAAAATGGGAAATCGAGAAAGAGCAAAATTGTAAACTTGAAAAATTTAGAGATCGGGAAATTCGAAAAACAAAAATTTAAAAACTGAAAAATTGAAAGATTGAAATATCGAAAATTTGAAAAATTGAAATATCGAAAAATTGATAATTCGAATATTAATTTAAAAAAATTAAAATTAAAAAACTATTAAATTAAAATGTTCACAAATCGAAAAATCGACGGATTTAAAAAAGAACAAATTTGCAAAATCAAATAATTGAAAAACTGAAAATTGAAAATTTGAAAAATGACATGATTAAACAATTTTAAAGTTCTAGAATTGAGAAAAAATAAAAAAATGGAAGAATGAAAAATGAAAATGATAACATGGAACAATTTAAGATCAGAAATTGAGTAATCGAAAAATGAGAAAGCGAAAAGGTGCAAAATCACAACATTGAAAAATCGAAAAACAAAAAAGTCGAAAAATGGAAAAAACCAAATGTTGAAAAATTAAAAATAGACAAATTCACAAATCGAAATTGAGAAATTGAAAAAGCGCAAAATTGAAAAATCCGAAATCGGAAAATTCAAAAATCAAAAATTTTATAAATCAAAAAATTTGAAGATTAAAGGAACGAGATAATTCGAGATATTGTAAAACAGAAAAATTGTACAATTTAAATTTGTAAAATAGAAAAATTGAAAAATTTATAATCCAGACCTTGAGAAATCGAAAAAGTGGAAAAATAGAAAAACTGAGAAATCGGAAAACTGAAAGTCGAAAAATGTGGAATTCAAAAAGTGTCAAGTTGTAAAACTGAAAAATCTAAAATCGGGAATTTCAAAAAATCGAAAAATTGAAAGACGGAAAAAACGAAAAAAACGAAAACTTGACATACAATTAAAAATTGAAAAATTTGTAAAACCAGAAGTTAAAATTTGTAAAATTAAGAAACTGAAAAATTGAAAAATGCAAAATTTAAAAACGAAAAGAAATTCAAAAATCGAAAAAGTGCAAAATTATGAAATTGAAAAATCCCAAGATCGGGAAAGTCAAAAATCATTAAATATAAAAATCGAAAAGTTGGAAAATGGAAATATCGAAAAATTGATAAATTGAAAATGTAATTAAAAAGTTTTATATACTATAAATATTTTATATATTATAAAGGAGCTAAGGGATCGTGTAAAAACGCAAAGTGAGATGATAGACATTTTGATAAAAAGTTTGAACAACTTGGGAGGCTCCACTGATTGTAGTTTATCATCAATGGACGCTTTTTCGAGTAAGTTAATGAATAAAAACGTGAGTGGTGTGGAAGTAAGAAAAGTGGTAAACAAAAGTGAACCTGAAATACGGAACACTATTATAAATCCTAATACGAATTTATGTAATGAAGTTGATCTAAAAAATTCTTCAGACAATGGTAAAAATCCTTCTGAGAAGGTGGAAACAGGTGATACTTTAAAATGTCGGCCGAAAGTAAGTAAGTTAATTATTGGCTCAGCAGATATAGCTTCTAGTTCAGGTTCGTCAGATTTGTCATCGAGTGATCATGATTTCATAGCTGTTACCAGAAAAAAAACAGTCACATACATATTACAAGAGTAAACCCTAATGTTGATGTAAACAAGATCACTGATTATATCAAATTTAAGTTAAAATCCCATGAAGAAGTGCTGAAAAGTGAACGTCTTCCTGACTTTAAGCTTATTAAATTGGACTCTAAATTTCCTGAGTTATATAGTTCTTTCAAACTTACTATCGATTTTGTATATCAAAATGATATTCTGGCTGCATCTTTTTGGCCCAAGGGTGTAGCGGTAAGGAAGTTTTTTCAAGCGAAATCCATACATTTTCGGCAAAATCAGGTAACATTAGAAAACACTTAGACATATTCTATCAAAATACACGTGGTCTTAGGACAAAAATTAGTGAATTTAACTCTAGTGTATTGCAGTGATCATGAAGTAATCGCTCTAACTGAAACGTGGTTGGTTGACAATATTTTTAATAATGAACTTTTTGATGATAGATATGTGGTTTACCGGAAAGATCGATCTCCGATAGTCACTGCCAAATCAAGAGGTGGTGGTGTTTTGTTGGCTGTAAACAAAGATATCCCCTCTCGTGAACTTATTATTGATGTAGAAAATCGTGAAGAACTCTGGGTTTTATTAAGCTTAGCTAATTTAAATCTTATGTTATGTGTTGTGTATTTTCCACCTGGTTCAACATACGAAGATTATATAAGTCATGTTGACACTGTAGTATCTCTCTCCTCTGCTTATTTTGATCATTGCATTTGTATAATTGGTGATTTTAATCTTCCAAATTTAAGTTGGTCATATGACTCAAACCATGACTATCTGGTACCGACAAATGCAATATCGTCAACTGATATATATATTTGTGATAATTTTGCGGAAATGAATGTCCAACAGTATAATTCCATATCTAACTCTTATAACTCCTTATTGGATTTATGTTTTTGTAATACTAGATTAGATATAAAAAAATGTAATTCTCTTGTTTCTGAAGATTCTTATCATCCAGCGTTGGTTATCCGACTCCTTGATTTGTTTATTGATTATTTAAAAAATGATGTTTCTCCTAGATTTTTCTATGAATTTGGAAATGCTCCATATGAGCTAATAAATACCCATTTAAGTCTTATAGATTGGTCACAAATGAACGCGATGGAAAAGTTATCGGATGCTATATATTTTTTTTACTCTAAAATAAATTCATTAATTCTTGAGTATGTTCCTTATAAAGTACAATCATGTTCCAATGGGGGAAACTTTCCTTTGTGGATAGATAAACAAACAAAATGATTGATTTTTGAAAAAAAGAATGCTCATAAGAGGTATAAAAAGAGTAACCTTTATTCGGACTATTTAAAATTTTGTAATTTAAGAACCATATGCAAAAAAGCACTTACTTCTTGCCGAAAGAGATATATACTTAATATAGAAAAAAATATTTGCTCAAATAGCAAGTATTTTTGGAATTTTATAAATTCAAATCGTTTAAATCATAATGGTTTTCCCAGTACAATGTATTATAATAATAAAAATGAAACTTCCATTCAGGGTATTGTAAATCTTTTTGCTGAATTCTTTCAAGAAGTGTATGTTTCTAGTTCAAATCACAAAAAATCTGTTAACATCATGAAATCTGTTTTGGATCTAAATGATATATTTATTTCAGATGAAATTATTTTAGACAAATTATTAAAATTGAAATCTTCAAATGCATCTAGTCCGGATGGGATTCCTGCTAGTTTTGTTAAAAATTATGCTCAAAATCTTTGCTTTCCGCTAAATATATTATTTACAAAATGTATCTATGAAGGTGAGGTTCCCGACATTTGGAAATTATCATTTCTTAAGCCTATTTTTAAAAAAGGATGTAAGAGTGATGTATCAAATTATAGAGGTGTTTCTATTGCGTCACCTATAGCTAAAATATTAGATAACATAGTAACAGATTCTTTCTCTTATCATGTTAAGCAATTTATAGTAAACGAGCAGCATGGGTTCCTAAAAGGCCGTTCCACTGAAACAAATTTATTTGTGTTTACTGATTTTATTGTAAATAATTTAGAGTTAGGTAAGGAAGTTGATTGTATTTTTACTGACATGAAAAAGGCATTTGATCGGGTGGATATAACATTGCTTCTGGTAAAACTGTCTGAGCTCGGTATTGGAAATCCTTTATTAAATTGGTTAAGTTCATTCTTGAATGACAGAAAACAAGTAGTCGTTATAAAAGAAGTAAAATCTTGTAATATAAACGTAACGTCTGGTGTTCCCCAAGGATCACATTTGGGTCCAGTTTTGTTTTCTTTATTTATAAATGATGTAATAAATGTTGTTAAACACAGCAATATTTTACTTTTTGCCGATGACATAAAAATATTTCGATTGATTTCTAGTACGGGTGATTGCAGTTATCTTCAATCTGATTTGGATAGATTCTATAATTGGTGTATAAATAATAAGATAGAATTAAGCATTTCAAAATGTAACAGTATTAGATTTAGCAAGAAAATAGAGACAAATTTATTTGATTATTTTATTTCGAATTACAAGTTAAATCATGTTTGCCAGATTCGTGATTTAGGTGTGATTCTTGACTCAAGACTACTCTACTCTGTTCATATTAATGAAATTATTTTAAAAGCTAATAAATTATTAGGTTTCATTATACGTAGTTGCAAAGAATTCAATGATGTTCGCCCGTTGTTAATCTTATTTAATTCATTAGTTCGCCCTATTGTCGAATATTGCTGTGTCATATGGTGTCCTTTTTATCAAGTGTTTATTAATAGATTAGAAAATATTCAAAAAAAGTTTGTGAGATTTTTGTGCTTCAAATTTAATGTGTTATATTCTAGAGTAAATTACTTAAATATTCTTATTTATTTTGGTCTATGGCCATTAGAATTACGTAGGTTAATGTTTGATGTGTCTTTTTGTTTTAAAATTTTAAATTCTTTGATTACGTGTCCACCTTTGTTGGAATTATTCTCATTGTATTTTCCACAACGAAATGTAAGATCTACTCATCTGCTGAGCATTCCATTCCATCGCACTTTGTATGGTAGGGAATCAGCTCGTAGCAGGATCAGTAAAAGTACCTTAACACTAAGAGATATTGATATTGTGGGTGTCCCTTTTGTATCGTTTAAACGTAATTTGAAAAATGTTCTGTTAGATAAAGTACATATGTAATTTCTCCATTTATAATTGTTAGTTTATTGACATTTGTAAAAGGTACAACAATACCGTTAATAAAGTACATACATAAAGTACATACATACATACATATATATTTAATAATAACAATATAAGAAAAATTGAAAGATTTATAAAATTAAATTGCAAAATCAAAAAACTGAACAACTGAAAATTGATGAATCGAAAATTTGCAAAATCACAAGATTGAAAAATGAAAAATGATAAAATCGAAACAGTAAAAAATCAAATCATTGAAAAATTGAAAAACTGGTAAGTCGAAAAATTGAAAAACAAAATAATGAAAAATTAAAAGTCGAGAAATTGAGAAATCGAAAAAGTGCAAAAGTGAACAACAAAATAATTTGAGAAATTGCAAATCAGAAAAATTGTACAAATTAACTTTGTATAATCGAAAATTAACAAATGGAAAATCTGAAAAACGGAAAAGTGCAAAATCAAAACATTGAACAATTAAAAATTGGAAAATTGATGATTGAAAAATTTGTAAAACCGGAAGATTGAATAATTTTAAAGTTGAAAAATTGAGAAACTGAAAAATTGAAAAATGTAATATTTAAAAACGAAAATAAATTGAGATAAAAATTTTTCAAATTTTCAACGTTTTCATTTTGCCATTTTTTATTTTTCGTCTTTTACAATTTCTCAATTTCTTTCGTTTTTAAATTTTTCATTTTTCAATTGTTCAGTTTCTCAATTTTTCGACTTTGAAATTTTTCTATCTTCCGGTATTATAAATTTTTGAGACATCAATTTTCCAATTTTTAATTGTTCAATTTTTTGAATTTGCAATTTATCGAATTTTTGTTTTTTTAAATTCCGCATTTTTAAGCTTTTTAAATTTACAATTTTGGTAGATTGAAGAAACGAAATAATTCGAGCAATTATTACAAAACAGAAAAATTGTACAAATTATATTTGTAAAACTGAAAAAGTGAAAAACTTTAAATTTGAAAAATCGAAAAACTGAAAAATGAAAGATTGAAAAATAGAAAATCTAGAAAATGAGAAATCTAAAAAGTGCAAAATCAAAACATTGAAATAGAAAAATTGAGGAGCCGAAAAAGTGAAAAGTCGAAAAAGCGAAAAACGAAATATTGAAAAATTTAAAATTGAGAAATTAAGACATCTCTAAAAAGGACAAAATCAAAGCTATGAAAAATTGGAAAATTGGAAAGTCGAAAAACCTAAGAAAATTAAAAATTGAGAAACTAGAACTCGAAAAGTGCAACATTGAAAATTTGAAAAATTTCAAAATCTGGAAAGTAAAACGTCACAAATTGAAAAAAAGTTTAAATATTAATTTTCTCTTAACCTGTGAAAATTGTGTCTAGTTGAATGAAACCAGGCAACTCGTATAAACATTTGACTTTGTAATTTAGAAACAGCTTGGTTTTAAATATTAATATTAGGCAACCAATTAAACTTAGTCATTGCTGTGTAAGTTGTGCGTTATACTCATAATTTTTTTTTCGTATTTTTTATCATACATTAATTTTCAAACAATCAGTTAATCTCTTGATAGTGATTCTGGGTGGAGCTTAAACTTTATAATTCAACTTTTTGTCGTCTCCACTTACCATAAATAAAAATCTCGGCAGTTACGAGGTCTTGAACTTGCTTGAATACACTTTCTTCCAACATTAAATAAAATTTTACTCATGAAAAAGTTATCAAAAAATTCCTAAAAAATTCTGGGATATGTGCAAGATTTAAAAATATTCGGTTTGAAAAGTAGTAATTACATATTGTTATTATTAGTTTCTCAGAACAAACTTAAGAACTTAATTTATAACTATAAACTACTTTCTACGTGCTAGTTGCAATTAATTGCAAAATATTTGTTATTTAATAGAAAAATGTTAACATTGAACTATATAGTACTAGACAGACGTCAATAATGCGTCACAGCGGCCATAATTGCGTCACAGAAGAAATAATTAGCATATTAGTTGTGCTATCATAACTTTTGTCCCCGAAAAACGGAAACCTGAGGCTTTGTGATTAAATGCGCATAATTAGGAATTGCTCTGAAGTTGCGAATTATTGCGAAAGATAATAAATACAATAATATAAGGAATTTATAAAATGTTGTGAATATTGATTCACTACACCAAAATTTGAACAACTGAAGCGTAGCTGCTGAAATGCGTTTGACCACGCAGTAAGAAATATTTGAATCTAAGAAAAAAAGAGCTAAAAAATATTGAAACAATGCTGAAAGCACAAAATTGGAGGAATAAAATACAAGAGCCAACAGAATAGAGGAGAAAACTTGCGAAATTAAAATTGCTACATTAAAGTTTTTTGGAAATTGCCAAGAAGGCGAAAACTACTGAAGTATACCTACTAAATAAGGCTAGAAGTAAATTCTTGCAAATAAGTTTGAGATGTACAGGGTTTCCCAGTGGTTTATCTGGAGGGAAATGATAATGCATTTCCTCTGAAATCGCTAAAGAATTTCCTCGAAGCAGTCTGATTTTTTTCTCGTTTAGAGGAAAAATGTTATCAACAATAAAGTGAGAAATCGGGAAATTGAAAAACCGAAAAGTCGAAAATTCGAATGGTTGAGTAATCGAAACATCAAAAAATCGAAAAATTTAAAAAACAAAAAAATAAGTCTAGAAACTGAAACGTCGAAAAATGGAAAAATCGAGACATAAAAAAATTGGAAAATCTCGATAAATCGAGACATCCGAAAATTTACAACCAGAAAAATTGAAAAATCGAAAAATCATACATCGAAAAATTGGGAAAACCTAAAAACTGACAAATCGAAAGATCGAGGAAATGAAGTATCAAAAAACTGATAAATCTAAAACTGAAAAATTCGAAAAATAGAAAAATCGAGGAAAAATTGAAAAATTTCAAAACTGAAATAACGAAACATTGAAAAATTGAAAATTTAAAAAAATCGAAAAATCGAAACACCCAAGACATGAAAAATTTAAAAATTGAAAATTGAAGAATTGAAAAACTGAAAAACCGAAAATTCGGGAAATCAAGAAGTCGCTAATTCGAAACTTTAAAAAGTCGAAAAAACGAGAAATTGAAAAATCGAACATCAGAAAAATGAAAAACCGAAACATCAAGAAATCGGAATATGAAAAATTGAAAACATCGAAAAGTCAAAAATTTTACAAATCGAAAATTCCAAAACTGAAAAATTTAGAAATCGAAAGATCAAGAGTGAAACATTAAAAAATTCACAACTTTAAAATTTTAAAAATAGAAAAATCGAAGAACAGAAAAACTGGAAAATCGAGAAATTGAAAGACGCTAAAATTGAAATCGAAAAAACCAACAAATTATTTAATTTCTCTGTTAAATAAATAAAATAAATTAGAAATGCAAAGAAAAATTGTAAAATCCCAAAAACTTAAACATCGAAAAATTGAAAAATCGAAAAACTGGGCGATCGAAATTTCCAAAAACTAAAAATTCGGAGAAAAATTGAAGAATTCGGAAACTCAAACATCGAAAAATTGAAAAAACGAAAAAACTGGAAAATCGAGAAATCGAAAAATTGAAAAACCAAAAACATGAATGAAAACTTGAGAAATGAAAAATTGAAGAATTGAAAAAATGGAAAATCAAATAAACGGAAAATTGAATTTTTACAAACGCCAAAAATAAAAAAATAAATAATTCGAAAAATTGATTAATCGAGAAACTGAAAAATCGAAAACTGAAACATCGAAAAATTGAAATAAATATAAAAAAATTGAGAAACCGAAAATTTGAAAAATCAAGAAATGACGAATCAAACAAACGAGAAATCGAATCGAACATCGAAAAATCGAAAATTGAAAAAGTGAAAAATCGAAAAATCAAGAAATTGAAAAATGAAAATATCGAGAAAACGAAAAATTGAAAAATCGCAAAAAATCGAAAAATGGAAACACCAAAAACCTGAAAAATTGAAAAATAGAAAATTTATGAATTGAGAAACTAAAAAATCGAAAAATCGGGCAATCAAGAAGTCGCTAAATCGAATTAGTAAAAAGTCGAGAAATAATATAAAAATTGAGAAATCGAAGTCGAAAAATAGAAAAATCGAAAATTAAAACATTGAAAATTCGAAAAATTAAAAACGAAAAGATCCAAAAATTAAAAGTTCGAAGAAAAACTGAAAAACCCAAAACTGAAACATCAAAAAATAGAAAAATCGTGAAACTGGGAAATCGAGAAATCGAAAAATCGAAAATTTAAAATATCGAAAAATTAAAACACCAAAACCCCGAAAAATTGAAAAATAGAAAACGAATCATTAAAAAGTGCAGAAATTGAGAAATAGACAAATCAAATAATCGAAAAATTGGAAAGTTGAAAAACTGAGAACTAGAAAAGTCGAAAAATAGAAAAGTCGAAAATTTAGAAACGCTGAAATTGGTGAATCGAAAAACTGAAAAAATGGAAAACTCAAACATCGGAAAATTGAAATTGAAATATAAAAATTTGAGAAACCTGAAAATTTGGAAAACCAAGGAATTGACGAATCGAAATAACGAGAAAATGAAAAATCAAAAAATTGAAACATCAAGAAATCGAAACTTGAAAGTATCGAGAAAACGAAAAGTTAAAAAATTGGTAAAATGAACAATCGAATAATCAAATTGTCGAAATCTCTATGAATCAAGAAAACGAAAAAATGAACAATCGAAAAATCGGAAAACTGAAAAATCGAAAAATCGGGAAATCAAAACATTAAAGTCGATAAATTGAAAAAAATGAGAAAATCAAACAGTCGGAAAAGAGACTGAAACATCAAAAAATAAACCTAAAGTTTAAAATTGAAAAAATCAAAAAATCAAAAATTTTACAAATCGCAAGATCAAGAGATTGAAACATTAAAAAATTAATAATTCTTAACTTTAAAAGTTCGAAGTAAAATTGAAAAATCCCAAAACTGAAACATCGAAAAATTGAAAAATTGAAAAACTGGGAAATCGAAAAATCGAAAATATAAAAAAAGCTGAGAAATGGAAAAATAGAAAATTGATGAACTGAGAAACTAAAAAATCAAAAAATTGGGAAATCAAAAACTCGCGAAAGTGAATCAAATAAAAAGTAGAAAAATTGAGAACTCGAAAAGTCAAAAAATAGAAAAATCGAAAATTTAGAAACTTGGCGAATGGTTAAAACTGAAAAATTGGAAAATTCAAACATCGGAAAATTGAAATTGAAACAAAAATTTGAGAAACCCGAAAATTTAAAAAAACCGAGGAATTGACGAATCGAAAAACGAAAAATGGAAAAATCGAAAAATTGAAACATCAAGAAATCGAAACTTGAAAATATCGAGAAAACGAAAAATTGAAAAATTAAAATGAACAATCGAATAATCGAATCGTCGAAATCTCTATGAACCAAGAAAACGAAAAATCGAAAATGCCGAAATTGGTGAATCGAAAAACTGAAAATTGAAAAAACTCAAACATCGGAAAATTGAAAAATCGTAAAACTGGAAAATCGAGAAATCGAAAAATCGAAAATTTAAAATATCGAAAAATTGAAACATCAAAACCATTAAAAATGAAATATAGAAAACTGAAAAATTGAAAAACTAAAAATCGAAAAATCGGGAAATCAAGAAGTCGAAAAGTCGAATCATTAAAAAGTTGAGAAATAGAGAAATCAAATAATCGAAAAATTGGAAAGTCGAAAAACTGAGAATGGAAAAGTCGAAAAATAGAAAAATCGAAAATGCCGAAATTGGTGAATTGAAAAACTGAAAATTGAAAAAACACGAACATCGAAAAATTGAAAAATCGTAAAACTGGGAAATCGAGAAATCGAAAAATCGAAAATTTAAAATATCGATAAATTGAAACATCAAAACCATTAAAAAATGAAAAATAGAAAACTGAAAAATTGAAAAACTAAAAATCGAAAAATCGCGAAATCAACAAGTCGAAAAGTCGAATCATTAAAAAGTCTAGAAATTGAGAAATCAAATAATCGAAAAATTGGAAAGTCGAAAAACTGAGAACTGGAAAAGTCGAAAAATAGAAAAATCGAAAATGCCGAAATTGGTGAATCGAAAAACTGCAAAATTGAAAAACTCAAACATCGGAAAATTGAAAAATCGTAAAACTGGGAAATCGAGAAATCGAAAAATCGAAAATTTAAAATATCGAAAAATTGAAACATCAAAACCATTAAAAATGAAAAATAGAAAACTGAAAAATTGAAAAACTAAAAGTCGAAAAATCGGGAAATCAACAAGTCGAAAAATCGAATCATTAAAAAGTTGAGAGATTGAGAAATCAAATATTCGAAAAATTGGAAAGTCGAAAAACTGGAACTCGAAAGTCGAAAATAAAAAATCGAAAATTTAGAAACGCGAAATTGGTGAATCGAAAAACTGAAAAATTGGAAAACTCAAACATCGTAAAATTAAATAAAATTAAAATATGAGAAACCGAAAATTTTAAAAATCAAGAAATCGAAATTGAAAGTATCGAAAACAAAAATTGAAAAATTGTAAAATGACAATCGAATAATCAAATTGCGAAATCTCTATGAATCAAAAATCGAAAAATTGAACAATCGAAAATCGAAAAATTTGAAAATCCAAAAATCCAAAACTGAAAAATCTAAAAATCGAAGAAACAACAGACTGAAATTGATAAATCGAAATATCTAAAAATTAAAAATTCGAAGAAAAATTGAAGAATAAAAACTGAAATACTATAGAAAAATTGAAAAATCAAAAAACGGAAAACAGTAAATTGCGAAACGAAACATTAAAGTCGAAAAATTGAAATGGGAAAATCAAACAATCGGAAAATTGGAAACTCAAAAAATTGAGAAATCGAAAAGTCGAAATATCGAGAAATCGAAAAGTCCAAAATTTGAAAAATAGAAAGTTAGAAACGCCAAAATAAAATTCAACGAAAATATAACAAAATTTAAAACATCATGAAGCTGATGATTCGAACAAACGAGAAAAATTGAACATCGAAAAATTGAAAAATCAAAACATCAAAAGAACGAAAAAAAAAATGAAAAATCGCAAACTGAACAATCGAACGATCGAAAAATTGAACAATCGAAAAATCAAAAATTTAAAAAAAGAGAAATTGAAACTGGAAACTAGAAACAAAAATTAAAAATTCTAAAAATTAATTAATAAAAAATACAATATCAAAAAATTGAAAAATGGAGATATCGAAAAATCTAAAATTTAAAACATCGAATAATTGCAAATTGAAAAACAAAAAATCTAAAATTTGAAAAATCGAAAAACTGAAAAATTCGAAAAATTGAGAAACCCAAAAATGAGCATTTTGGTTTCCTTCCAACAATCTCCACGTCTAGGATAATATTAAATAACATTTACTATTGTAAAAATTGGAGATGACGTCATTCCACTATTGATGGGGACGACCAGACAAATTTTACTATCTGATATAATGTGTTTAATAAAAATTCGGACAGACGGCAGACAGGAAGACAGACGAAACGGGAAACTTATTTTTCGTATTCTACGTCGAGAAAACATAAAAGTAGCCACTCGATTCGATATTTCTTTAGCATACGTTTAACGTTTGTTTCAGTTTTTAAACGTCATTTTGAAAAATTATTGATTTATAAATTTTTATATTAGAGCGTTCCAAAGATGTTTTTTTTTTTAATAAACCACAATGAATGAGTAATCTTCGACGGTTGGAGTAGGTATAATACACAAAACACGAAAAATCAGTTGGATGACATCAGTGCTATAAACGTATCGTTCACACTTTTAGCGACGTTGCCACGTTGTAGCACAGTTGTGAAACCATCTTAATGTGTTGGACGCAAAATTAATTACTTAGATTAAAAAGAGAAAAAATGTTTTTTCGAATTACTTAATTTTGGATTTTTTTCCCCTTCACTAAATCTTTAACAATATGTTGCAATCTGCGGAAAGTTTGTTCCGCATTTTTGCTCTTTTAAAAATAATTTAGTCATAAAAATGTCATCAAAACAATTAATCACTGTCTAAACAAAATAAAACAATAGCGGTGTTACGCCAAGTAGCCGAATCCGCCCGTACTTTCCACATCATACCCAAGCTATTAGATAAAAGATCGACTGGAATATCCGGTATTCTCGAGAAAAGCAGAAAATTTAAATCCACTATCTTCGTCACTCCGGATTTCCAATTACGTTGCAGCTTCCAGTGAACAGCATACAAGTACACGCGAAACTGAATCTAATTAGCAGACTGCCCCGACTTAACGGCCCTCTGACCTCGCCCTCGTCCTCCCGGCATTTCCAGCGCCTAAAAATCCGTACTTAATCAGCTCCCGTACTCCGCCTCACCCGCAATTTATCTTTAGCTGAGGAAGTTCGGTGAGAAATCAAAACCGCAGTGTCTATAGAAAACTATAAAAGACGAGTCCGTCCATCATCCCGAACAATAGCTCCACAGCCCAGCCATGGTGACTTTCGCTCCGCTCGCTTTCCTGCTCCTGCAGCTGTCTTACGTCGTAAGTACCCAACGCACTTCCAATGCCTTTTTGACATTCCGACTAGTTCGCAGGCTCTCAAGGTCGCTACAACCACGTGAGTCTACGCTCCAACCTGGTGGAAAGGAACAAGAGAATGCACGCCGTGGATTGCTCGTTTAACATCTGCGAACACGTTCCGAATTACCCGGAGGCGGAGGTGTCGAAGTTGATCAAGAGACACTCGGCGCTGCACTCGTACTTCGGAGGGAAGATCATCCAGCCGTCGAAGGTGATGTCGCTAGGGACTAGGGACAACGACGAAGGGCCGACGCCCTTCTGCGAAACCAAAGACGTGTCGGTCGTGCCCAGGCAGATGTTGGACATTGATGGGGCGACGAGGTTCATCGCCAACGTCGAAGGGTTCTCCCAGGTGGTGTCGTACCAGGTCTGCCGGTAAGTTCTAAGACGCAGTACTTCATTGAGCACGATTTAGTCACAAACAACAACAACAACAAGTGCGTAGCAACACAACAGTGACGATTTTTTATTTAGTGAAAATTTTGTGTGTAGCACGCAGAAAAATAATTGATTGCGTTGCAGAAACGACAATGGTGAACAGTGCTACCTGGGGAATACTCTTGGATTTAAGACGAGCTGCTTGCAAAAATTCAACGATATTAAGCTGGTGACGGTGAAGAATCCGGACCATGAGGACAATGAGTTGGAGTTCCGGACTTTTAGCGTTCCGAGTACCTGTGTCTGCACTTACACCAAGACTGAAAGCTTCAAGTAGTGTTTAAATACTTAATAATTATTTATGTTTTGTTACCGCTTTGTAAATAAATAAAATTGAAAAAAAAATAGGTGAAGGTTAATCTTATTTTAGCTTGTAACGGTTCGGGGTTTTAATGCATAATAAAAAATTTCAAAAAAAGATAAATCACGGTGTTGTGAAACCATAAAATCGTGTTTTTTTAGAACAATATTTCAAAGATTATCTTTCTAATAAATTTTCTCGAGAAAAACAAACTTTGAATTAACCACTTGAAACCAATGATGTAGTTGGCGTCGAGTGAGACTTTTTCAGATGAAAAATTAATTTCCTGTACCATCATGTCCGAGAGCTCTCGACTTATAAGCGAAAGTAAATATATTTCCTCGTGGGCTGAAAACTAACTAAAAAAATAATAAAGAAAATTTAGGGTTCTTGAAGTGCTCTTAAATTTATTGCCTAAATATTTTTAGGTCTATAAACTTCGAAGTAAATAAAAAGACGAAATAATTCGCGTTACGGTAAAATCTAGCATTAGAAAACACGAGCGGTTAATTTATTCTATTTGAAAAAAACTGAAATATTGATATTTGAAAATTGTATTAGAAAAAAATTATAAACATTCTGTGTATTAAGCTTTAAAAATAATCCTGCTAAAAATTTCAAGAAAATTGGAAAATCGAGACAGCGAGCAGAAAAATTTAAAATAGAAAAATGAGAAATTGTAAAATTGAGAAATCGAAAATTATAAAAAAGGAAGTTTTTAAAAATTAAATTGAAAAATCCAAATCTTAGAAATCGAAAAAGTACACAATTATAAAATACAAAGATCTAAAAATAGTGAAATTAAAAAATCAAAAATTGAAAAATCGAAAAATTGAAAAATCGAAAAATTGAAAAATCGAAAAATGTAAATATTTATTGTAAAAACGAAATCTCTATAAACCGAAAAAAATTTCAAGATCGAAAATGTATAAAATTGAAAAATGAAAAATAGTAAATTCGAAACAGTGAAAAATCAAAAGCTTGAAAAATACAAGAATTGAACAATCTAGAAAAAGGAAAGAAACGAAAATGAAAAAGTAAAATCAAGACAGAGAAAAATAAAAAAAATTAAAATAGAAAAACCGAAAAACAAAATATTGGAAAATTAAAAATCGGGAAATTGAAAAATCGAACGTTTGAGAAATCGAAAAATTGTAAACAAATCGGAACACAGTCGAAATAAAACATTGAAAAATTAAAAAATGAAAAAGAGTAAAATCGAGACAGTGAGAAATCAAAACAATGAAAAACATAAAATTATAAATTAGAGAAAAAAATTGAAAAATTATAAATCGATAATGTGCAGAATTACAAAATAGAAAACTTTAAACATCGTGAAATTCAAAAATCAAAAATTGAAAAATCAAAAAACTGAAATATTGTAAAAAGGAAATCTCTAAGAACCGAAATCAAACATTATAAAAAATTTAAATTTTCAAAAATTAAATTGAAAAAATTACAGAATTCTAAAAAAGAAAGATCTAAAAATCGTGATATTAAAAATCAAAAATTTAAAAATCCAAAAATTGAAATATTGTAAAAAGGAAATTCGAATCAGTAAAAAATAAAAAAATTTAAATAGAAAAACCAAAAAACAAAATATTGAAAAATTAAAAATCTGGAAATTGAAAAATCGAACGTGTGAGAAATTGAAAAAGTGGAAAATTGTTAAAGAATCGAAACAATGAAAAATTAATCATCGAAAAACAAATTGGAAAATTTAAAAGCTTAAAAATCAAAAACTGTAAAAACGAAATATTGAGAAACAGAACCATTTTAAAACTGAAAAATTGAGCAACTGAAGAAACGAAAAATTGAAAAAATTTAAATTGAAAATTCGAAACAATTTAAACTAGACAACTGAAGAAACCAAAAATTGAAAAATCGAAAAATCAAAAGTCCATTAACTGAAAACTCAAAAAATTGAAAAACTGAAAAATCCAAAACTGCATAATTTAAAATAAAAAACTAAAAAAATTAGTAATCGGAACACCGTTGAAACGAAATGGAAAAATTATAAATCGAAAAACTAAAAAATGGAAAAACTGAAAAACGAAAAAGAGTAAAATCCAGTCGACGAAAAATAAAAACATTGATAAATAGAAAAACTGAGAACTCGAAAAACTGAAAAGTAGAAAAATTAAAAAATTTTAAATGTGGCAACATTGTAAAATTGAGAAATCAAAGAATTACAAGGATTATAAAATAGGAACATCTAAAAACCATTTAATTCAAAAATCAGAAATTCAATAATCAAAAAATTAAAAAAATTAAAAACATAATTTGTAAAAATTGAAAAATTAAAAAATATAAAAAGCCAAAACCCACAAAGTTTTAAAACGAAAAACTCAAAAAATTGCTAATCGGAACATTAAAAATGAAAGTTGAAATATCGGAAACTTAAAATTGAAAAAGGAAAAAGAGTAAAATCGAGACAGTGACAAATAAAAACGAAAAATAAAAAAATTTAAAATGGAAAATCTGAGAAATTTTAAAATTAAGAAATCAAAAAATTATAAAAAGTCGAAAAACGAAATTTTGAAAAATTAAATTGAAAAATTGAAAAAATCAGAAATCGATAATGTGCAGAATTACAAAATAGAAAACTCTAAAAATCGTAAAATTCAAAAATCAAAAATTGAAAAATTGAGAAAGGAAATCTCTAGAAACCTAAAAAATCAAGATCGAAAATTTGTAAAATGGAAAAATTGAAAAATCAAAAACAGTGAATTCGAAACAGTGGAAAATAAAAAAATTAATATAGGAAAACCGAAAAGCAAAATACTGGAAAATTAAGAATCGGAAAATTGAAAATCGAACGTTTGAGAAATTGAAAAAGTGCAAAATTGTATGAACTCGGAAGACAATCGAAATGAAACATTGAAAAATCAAAAATCGAAAAAACAAACTGAAAAATTTAAAAACTTAAAATTCGAGAATTTTAAAAACTGAAAAATGATAAACTGTAAAAACGAAACAGTGAACAATCAAAATATTGAGAAACAGAACAATTTTAAAACTGAAAAATTGAGAAATTGCGGAAACAATAAAGTGAAAAATTTATATTGAAAACTCGAAACATTTTAAATTGAAAAGCTGAAGAAACCAAAAATTGAAAAATCGAAAAATCAAAGTCCATAAACTGAAAACTCAAAAAATTCAAAAACTGAAAAATCCAAAACTGCATAATTTAAAATAAAAAACTAAAAAAGTTAGTAATCGGAACACCGTTGAAACGAATTGGAAAAATTATAAATCGAAAAACTAAAAAATGGAAAAACTGAAAAATGAAAAAGAGTAAAATCCAGTCGACGAAAAATAAAAACATTGATAAATAGAAAAATTTAAAATAGAAAAATTGAGAACTCGAAAAACTGAAAAGTAGAAAAATTGAAAAATTTTAAATGTGGAGACATTGTAAAATTCAGAAATCAAAAAATTACAAGGATTAGAAAATAGAAACATCTAAAAACCATGAAATTCAAAAATCAGAAATTCAAAAATATAAAAATTAAAAAAACTAAAAACTTAAAATTTGTGAAAATTGAAAAATTGAAAAATTGAAAAAGCCAAAACCCACAAAGTTTAAAACGAAAAACTGAAAAAATTGCTAATCGGAAAATTAAAAATTAAAGTTGAAATATCGGAAACTTAAAATTGAAAAAGGAAAAAGAGTAAAATCGAGACAGTGAAAAAAATAAAAACATTGAAAAGCAGAAAATTTTAAAATAGAAAAATTGGAAAATCGATAAACTGAAACGCAGAAAAATTGAAATACGAAAAATTAAAAAATTTAAAGTGGAAAATCTGAGAAATTTTAAAATTAAGAAATCAAAAAATTATAAAAAGTCGAAAAACGAAATTTTGAAAAATTAAATTGAAAAATTGGAAATCGATAATGTGCAGAATTACAAAATAGAAAACTATAAAAATCGTAAAATTCAAAAATCAAAAATTGAAAAATCGAGAAAGGAAATCTCTAGAAACCTAAAAAATCAAGATCGAAAATTTGTAAAATGGAAAAACTGAAAAATCAAAAACAATCAATTCGAAACAGTGGAAAATAAAAAATTTTAAATAGGAAGAAAAACAACTGAAAAAAAAAATCAAAACAAAAAATGTAAAGCTAAATTAAAATTTTAAAAATCAAAAATAAACGAAAACGAACAGAATAATTTTAAAATGAAATCTAAATAGGAATTGAAATGAAAAGTGAAAAATTAAAATGAAATCGAATTTAAAGATCTGGAAACTAAAAATCGAAAAAGTTAAATTAAAAAAATCAAAATCAATAATTTAAATTGAAATCAAATTTATGAACAACGAATAAAATATATCGAAATAAAAACGAATAAACGAAAATGAAACTAAATTAATTAAATGAAATGTAAATGAAGCGTAAAGAAAGAAATTAAATGAAAAACGAGATTGAAAAAATAAAATTAAAAAAAGTCGAAATCGAGAGAACGAAATTTTAAACTAAATTGAAAAATCGAAAAATTGAAAAATGAAAAATTAAAATTTCTAAAAAAGAAAAGTCAAAAAATTGAAAACGCAAACTACTTAATTGAAACTAAATCAAAAATTAGGTACTAATGGAACAATTGAAAAAGGAAAAATCAAAATGAAGTTATAAATAAAAAACTGAAAAATGCGAAAATTTAAAAAGAAAGTGAAAGTCGATAAACTGAAAAATCTAAAAATTTAAAATATGACAATGAAAAACTTAAATCGAAAATGCGGAAATTAAAAAAGGAAAATAGGAAAAAATTTGAATTAAATGAAAAAACTGAGATCATTGAATAAAATTGAGAATTCAAAATTAGACATCTAAAGAAAATTCCAAATCAAAATCGGAAATTTGAAAAAAAAATTGAAAAAATCAGAATAAATATTCAAAACTGCAAATTTAAAATTGATCAAAAAATTGCTAAAGTTAAAACTTGAAATAAAAAACTAAAATTGGAAACTAAAATTAAAAATTAGATACAAAATTGAAAACTTAAAATGGAAAAATGGAGAAATGATAAATTGAGAATTAAAAAAAATTTTAAAAAATCGAAAAGCGAAATCTAAAAAAACGAAATGTTGAAAAATTAATTGAAAAATTGAAAAATCGAAATGAAATGTGAAATTATAATCAGAAAAATTTAAGATGGAAAAATTGAGAAATTTGAAAAAAAGCCGAAAAATCGGAAAACGAAATTTTGAAAAATTAAATTGAAAAAACTGAAATATTAGAAATAGAAAATGTGCAGAATTGCAAAATATTAGGACACTCTAAAAGTAGTGAAATTCCAAGATCAAAAATCGGAAAATTGAAACACCAAAAATTAAAAAATTCAGAAATTAAAATATTCAAAACCTGCATAATTTAAAATTGAAAACTCAAAAAATTGCTAATCTAAACACCTTTGAAATTAAAAAACTAAAAAATTGGAAAAATAAAAATTAGAAAAATTGAAATACCAAAAATTGAAAAATTTAAAATGGAAAAATGGAGAAACTGTAAATTGAGAAATTAAAAAAAAATTTTAAAATAGTCGAAAAATCGAAAAACGAAATTTTGAAAAATTAAATTGAAAAATTGAAAAATCAGAAATCGAAAAAGTGCAAAATTATAAATCAGAAATTCAAAAATCACAAACTGAAACATTAAAAATTGAAATATTGGAAGGAGAAAATCTCTAGAAACCGAAAAAATTGGAAATTTGTAAAATCGAAAAATTGAAAAATAGAAAAATTGACAAGGAAAAATAAAAAAAAAGTGCAAATTAAAACTTTTGGAAAATAAAAAACTGAGAAATCGGAAATTTAAAATATTAAAAATCCGGAAATTGAAAAATCGAGCATTTGCGAATTTGAGATAGCGCAAAATTGTTAAAGTGAAAAATCTAAATATCGAGAAATTCAAAAATCAAAAAATCGAAGAATTGAAAAGTTTAAAAATGAAAAATCAGAATGATTAGAAAATGAAGAATCAAAAGAAGAAAAAATCGAGAAACGGAAAAATTGAAAACACAAAAAAAATGTAAACACTGGAAAATTCAAAAAGTAAAAAATCGAAAACCTGCAAAATTCCAAACTGACATTTAAAAAAATTGGAAATTGTAACACTGTTAAAACAAACCATGGAAAAATTAAAAATCAAAAACCTGAAAAATCGAAAACTTTTAAAATTTGAAAAATCGAGAAACTTAAAAATTGAAAAATGAAGATGTAAAAACGAAACAGAGAAAAATCAGAACATTGAAAAACAGAAAAATTGTAAGGCCGAAAAACTGAGCAATTGAAAAATCAAAAGTTTTGAAAAAATTAAAAACTCGAAACATTTTAAATCGAAAAAGTGAAGAACCCAAAAATTGAAAAAGCAAAAGTTCTAAATGAAAAATTACAAAAGGAAAAATTGAATAAATGAAAAACTGAAATATTACTATAAATTGAAAAACTGAGAAGTGGAAAACTGCATCAACAAAAACCTGCAGAATTAAAAATTGATAACTTAAAAAATTGCAAATCGGAACACTGTTGAAACGATAAATCGAAAAATTTAAATAAAACTGTAAAAATCAAGGAACTCAAAAATTGAAAAATTGAAAAATGAAAAATTGTACAAATCAAACAGTGAAAAATCAAAACACTGAAAAACAGAAAACTGCGAATTGGGAAACTGCACCTTGACAAATTGAAAAATTAAAATTGGAATCTCGAAAAATCGGAAATTTAAAACTTGAAACCAAAAACTGAAAAATCCAGAAATTAAAAATCGAAAAACTGAGATTTAGCCACTCCGTAACAGAAATGTGGTTTCCGTGTTTGGTGCAAATTTTGGACACAGTTTGGACGTTTCGCCCACTTTCAATATTCATCTGCAATATCGACTTTATTTCGTAAGCTTTTAATTCTCCTTTTCCTTAAATTCCTGAATATTAGGTCGATTTTTTTTCAAAATTGGAACCATCCAACTTTTTCTTAATTTTTTTTTTTATAAAATATAGATGTTTGAAATTTTGAAAAATTAATTAATATATAAAAAAAATTAAATAATTGTATCGTTCGCATAAGGTTTTTGTACAAATGACACCAACTTTTTTTTCAAATGGTCAGTTCATACTATTTAAGTGTTGCATTTTTTATCAGTGATTTGTGAAATATTATATCTCTAAAAATAAAAAAACACACTTATTCGTAGATTAGTTTGTGTAACTTAACCCAGCTTCAAAACAGACCAAGTAAACTTGGACACTCAGTATATCAAAGAATTATTGCGACTTTTTTCTGACTTTTTTTTCAGTTTTATGAACTGAATTTTTAAAATCCAATTGACAAATTTTGGAACTAACGACGAAACTGTTTTTTGTTAGGAATAAAAAAAATGTCTTCTCTCATTAGTACTTAAAATTTAAAGCAAGAAGATTTTGTCTTAATTCATCGCAACCACCACTTTCGCCGGAAGACAACTGCCTTTTTTCTAATGAGACTATCTTTTTACAGTTTTTTCAAAAGTTCTTCACACACGATTTCATGTACAGTGCGCACATAAAGAAATGCTCTTTACATCTTACATCACATCATCCATTTTTTTTTTAATGAAAACCCAATTTTTTAATTAAATGTTTCAAAAAAGATTCAACCTAAAAGGAGCAAATATTTTTTGCCTTCGGTGATTTATGGTTTTGTGAAAAATATGAAAATAACAGAATCAGTAATTCAATTTTTCAAATTTTTATAGAAACATTTGAAAAAAATGATTTTCCACCTTTTTACAAAAATATCAATTTGTTTATACTTTTAATTATTTTTTTATTTTTTCTTGACCTACTGACCCGACAAACATATGTAAAAAAATCTGGGGCGTTCGTGTCAAATGTCGCTCTTGAATATTTACGGAATTGAGTTCAGACTTTAGGTACACACCATAATTATATTATTTTATATAAACGATCTCAATGCGGAAAGGTTAGCTAGGTGAATATTCCGTACACGAAAATGCATTAATACAACAATAGAATTCTAAAACTGTACGTACTTTATAGTTACGAATTTCCCCGAAAACAATTGTACATTCCAAAGCGAAATATTGTGCAAAATTCGACAATCTCACTCAAGAAAAACCCCGCGAAAAAAATTAATACCGCCTTCAACAACACCTGCTTTCTTGCAGTGAAAGGCAACGTGTTGCAACACCGTCTACGTACGTCAACATTCAATAAAACACGCCTCTCAAATTTATTTACCATTATCACATTTGGCACTCCGACAACGAAAAATCCAGGTAATTATGAGGATTTTACGCGGACGAGCGTGCTGCAAAAAATATGTAAACCGGCATAAAATACCTACATTAAATTTATTTGCATACGAAATGAGCGGGGATATCCGATGTTAAACATTCAGAAAGGAAACAGATTTGAACTGGGTAATCTTCGACGTCATGAAGCGTTTCCAGTTACGTTCAACTCGTAGTTACATCACGTGTTAAAAATGCCGCCCACACGATTTTCAAGATTCGCAGTGTTGGAGGAACAAAATCGGTTTTTATGGCCCATTTTCGGTCAACAGTCTTAGTTTTATCAATGTGGCTTTATCGTGTGGGTTATTTTCGCGCGGATGTTCGTCGGAAAGTCGCAACCGCAGCGCAGGACCGGACTGGAGCGAGCGGGCACCAAATTATACACGAGAAACACTTTTTGTAATAATGATAAAAGATTCCGCTTGTTTGGAAATTTATTAAAATTGTTTGAGATTTTCGTTTCGGTTTTTTAGTCTCTTTATTTTTTCAGTTATTCGATTTTTGTTTTGATTTTATGGTTTTAATTTTTCAGTTTTTCGTTTCTTCGTTTTGCGATGTTTCAAATTTATTTTTTTTTTGTTTCTTCAGTTTCTAGAGATTTGCGATTTTTCGATTCCTTCATTTTTCATTTCTTCAAAAATCAATCATTTAAAAGCCTAAAAGTTGAAATAGTGAAAAAAGGAAATCTGTAGAAACCGAAAAAAATTGAAATATCGAAAATTTGTAAAATAAAAAAATTGAAAAATGAGAAATAGTAAAATAGTGAAGAATCAAAAAACTGTGAAATCGAAAAGTGCAAAATCGAAATTTTGGAAAATGGAAAATTTCAGAAGTCGGAAAACTGAAGTATTGAAAAACCGAAAAAACAATTATTGAAAAATTAAAAATCGGGAAACTGAAAAATCAAAAGCTTGCGAAATCGAAAAAGTGCAAAATTGTTAAACTGAAAAGTCTAAAAATTGGGAAATTAAAAAATTACTAAATGAAAAAATTGCAAAATAAAAATGGCCAGACACTGAAAAATCAAAAAACTGAAACATCGGCAAATGGATAAGCAGGAAATTTAATAATTACAAAAGTAGAGAAATTGAAAAATCGGATAATTAAAAAAATTAAAATTTATAAACCGTCAAATTGGAAAATGGACAATTAAAGCTGAAAACTCGACACATTTTAAACCTGAAGAAAATAAAAATGGAAAAGTCAAAAAATTAAACGGAAAAACCTAAAAAAAGGCACTGGAAAATTCATAAAGTGAAAACTCGAAAACCTGCAAAATTTGAAACTGAAATTTAAAAAAATTGCAAATCAAAAATGTTGAAACGAAAGATGGAAAAATTAAAAATCAAAAAATCGAGCAATTGAAAAATCCAAAATTTTGAAAAAATTAAAATTGATAATTCGGAAGATTTTAAATCGAAAAAGTGAAGAAGCCAAAAATTGGAAAACGGATAAATTCAGTTTCCACAAACTGGAAAATTTGTTTCTCCAATTTCTAGATTATTGCGATTTTTCGATTCTTTAATTTTTCATTTCTTCAAATTTCTCCTTTTTTCAGTTTTTCAATTTTTCAATTTTACGATATGCGAACTCTTGGAATTTTCATTTTTAAATTTATCGGCTTTTCTATTTTCCAAATTTTTGTTGTTTCAATTTTTAGATCTTCAATTTTTCGATTTGCAGTTTCACTAGTTTTGAATTTTTCAATTTTTCGATTCTTTAATTTTTTATTTCTTCAAATTTTGAATTTGCAATTTTTCATTTCGGTTTTATATTTGCAATTTTTCAATTTGAGTTTCTCGGATTTTCAATTTTGAATTTTTCGATTTAGAATTTTTGGTTTCGGTATTTTTTTATTTTCTTTATTTTTTCACTTATTTTGATTCTACAATTTTCTATTTTTTAAATTTCAATTTTTCAATTTTTTCGTTTCTTCGATTTGAGGTTTTTATATTTTCCATTTTTTCTTCTCTTTCTAGATTTTTGCAATTTTTCGATTTAAACTTTTATAAGAGTTTTTAATTTTTCAATTTTGCAATTCTTTAATTCAGTTCTTCAAATTTTCGATATGCAATTTTTCGTTTTTTCGATGTTCCGATTTTATAACTTTCTGTTTTTTCATTTTTCCAGTTTTTCGATTTTCCAAATTTCAGATTTCAATTTTTCGTTTCGCTATCTCATTTTCTTTATAAATTTTTGAATATTTCTATTTTATAATTTTTTGTTTTTAAATTTCATTTTTTTCAGTTTTTCGTTTCCACAATTTTTCCCTTTGCGATTTTTCAATTTTTCATTTTTTTGTTTTTTTAGATTTTCCAATGTTTAAACTTAAAATTTCAATTTTTAATTTTTCAGTTTTTCGATTTTTCAATTTTTTCCGATCTTTAGTTTTTCGATTTTTCAGTTTTTCGGTTCAAAAAAATTTTAAAATTCCAAACTGTAAAACTGAAAAAATCTGTGACCTGGAAAAAATTTGAAAAACTGAAGAAACCAAAAATTCAAAAATTAAAAGATTAAAATTGAGAAGTTGAAAGGTGCAAAACCAAATTATTGAAAAATAGAAAAATTTTAAAATAGAAAAATGGAAAAATTGAGAAACCAAAAGGTCGAAAAACCGAGAAACCAAGCATTGAAAAATGAAAAATTGAGAAATTGAAAAATAAAAACATCGAGAAATCGAAAAAAGTGTAAAATTCTAGACAAAATAAAAAACTGACAAATCTAAAAATTGAAAAAAAACGAAAAATAAAAATATGTAGAAAACGAAAAATCCAAAAATTGACTGAAAATTAAAAATTTAAAAATCAGTAAAGAAAAACGGCAAAATTAAAAAATGGAAAACCAAAATGTCCACAAATCGAAAATTGGAAAAAAAAACGAAAATAAAAAATCGGAAACTGGTAAAATCGAAAATTGGCGCAATTAAAACTGAAAAATTGAAGAATTAAAAATTGAAAAATTGACATTCAAAAATTTATAAAACTGCAAAACTGAAAATTTCATTCGAAACACTGAAAATTAAAAAATGAAAAATGGTAAAATCGAAATGGCGAAAAATCAAAACATTGAAAAATAGAAAAATGAAAAACAGAAAAATTGAAAATAAAAAAAGATAAGATCAGGGGCAGTGAAAAGTAAAAACAAACAAAAATAGACAAGTTTAAAATAGAAAATTTTGAAATAGAAAAACTGTGAAACCAAAAAACTAAAAAGTCGAAAAATTAAAAAATTTAAAATCGAGGAATTTAGAAATCGAAAAAGTGCAAAATTGTAAATTGTCAAAATCGAAGAATCGCGATATTCAAAAATCAAAAATTGAAAAATGACAAAGTAAAAAAGAAGAAAGAACGAAAAATCAAAATATGTAGAAAACGAAAAATTAAAAAATTGAAGAATTAAAAATTGAAAATTTGATGATTCAAAAATTTATAAAACTGAAAAATTGAAAATTTTAATAGTTGAAAAATCGAGAAACTGAAAAATGAAAAATAAGAAAATTGAAATATAGAAAATGGTAAAATCGAAACAGTGAATAATCAAAAAGTTGAAAAATCGGGAAATTGAAATATAAAAAGGGTAAAATCAGGGACAGTGAAAAGTAAAAACACTGAGCAATAGAAAATTTTAAAATAGAACATTTTGAAATAGAAAAGCAAAAAACCAAAAACTAAAAATTCTAAAAAGCGGAAAACGAAAAATTGAAAAATTTAAAATCGAGAAATTGAGAAATCGAAAATGTGCAAAATAGTAAATTGTAAAATCAAAGAATCGGGATATTCAAAAATCAAAAATTGATAAATAATGGAAAATTAAAAAATAAAAAAAATCAAAAAATTAATAATTCGTATAATTGATTGAAAATTTAAAATTTAAAAACCAACAATTTGAAAATTGAGGAAATTAAAAAAAAATGTATGCTTCAAAAATTTATAAAACTGAAAAATTGAAAATTTTATTAGTTGAAGAATCGAGAAACTGAAAAATGAAAAATAGGAAAATTGAAAAATGGAAAATGGTAAAATCGAAACAGTGAAAAATTAAAACAGTGAAAAATAGAAAAAATTAAAAACAGGGAAATTGAAAAACGAAAAACTGAAAAATTGATAAATGAAGGAGAGTAATATTGAATTGATAAATCGTATAATTAATTGAAAATTTAAAATTTAAAAAGCAACAAAGAAAAATATAAAAATTGAAGAATAAAATATTGAAAAATTGAGATTAAAAAAATGGTAAAGTCGAAACAGTGAAAAATTCAAACATTGAAAGATAGAAAAATAGAAAAATCGGGAAATTGAAAAATGAAAAACCGAAAAATTGAACATAAAAGAGGGTAAAATCAGGGGCAGTGAAAAATAAAAACGCTTAACAATAGAAAAGTTTAAATTAGAAAATTTGAAATAGAAAAACTGAGAAACCAAAAAACAAAAAAGTCGAAAGCTGAAAAAACGAAAAATTGAAAAATTTAAAATCGAGAAATTGAAAAACTAAAAATTGAGAAGTTTATAAATCGAAGAATCGGAATATTCAAAAATCAAAAATTGGAAAATGGAAAATTAAAAAAATACAAAAATTGATAAATGGTATAATTAACTGAAAATTTAAAATTTAAAAACCAACAATTTAAAAAATGGAAAACTAAAAAACGGAAAATTAAAATGTCGACAAATCGAAAATTGAAAAAACGTAAAAATCGACAAGTGGGAACATCTAAAAATTGAACAATAATAATCAATTGAAAAATTGAAGAATTAAATTAATTGACGATTCAGAAA
Organism: Zophobas atratus; assembly: GCA_022388445.1. Taxonomy (NCBI): domain Eukaryota; kingdom Metazoa; phylum Arthropoda; class Insecta; order Coleoptera; family Tenebrionidae; genus Zophobas; species Zophobas atratus. Next base: position 56,646,216 of record CM039442.1, read on the forward strand.
TGTGTAAAATTGAAAAATTGAAAAGATTATTAGCTGAAAAAGCGAGACACTAAAAAATGAAAAAATCAAAACATTGAAAAAATTGAAAAATTGAAAAATTAATAACAGAGAAATTGAAAATAAAAAAGGATAAAATTAGGGACAGTGAAAAGTAAAAATAATAGACAATTTTTAAATAGAAAATTTTGAAATAGAGAAACTGAGAAACCAAAAAACTAAAAAGTCGAAAAACTGATGGAAAATTGAAAAATTTAAAATAGAGAACTTGAGAAATTTAGAAATCGAAAAAGTGCAAAATCGTAAATTACAAAATCGAAGAATCAAGATATTCAAAAATCGAAGTTTGAAAAATGGAAAAAAACGAAAAATAAAAATATATACATAATTAAAAATCGAAAAATTGATGAATAAATATTGAAAAATGGAAAATAGTAAAATCAAAACAGACAAAAATCAAAATATTGGAAAATATAAAAATTTAAAAATAGGGAAATTGAAGAACGAAAAACTGAAAAATTCATAAATAAAAGAGATTAAAATCAGGAACAGTGAAAAGTAAAAATAATAGACAATTTTAAAATAGAAAATTTTGAAATAGAAAAATAGAGAAACCAAAAAACTAAAAAATCGAAAAACCGCAAAATTGTAAACTGCAAAATCGAAGAATCGGGATATTCAAAATGGAAATGGAAAAAAAAACGAAAAATCAAAATATGTAGACGACGAAAAATCAAAAAATTGATAAATCTTATATTTAGTTGAAAATTAAAAATTTAAAAACCAACAAACTGAAAAATGCAGAAGTTAAAAAACGCAGAATTGTAATGTCTACAAATCGGAAAATTGAATTAAAATTTGAAAATTGTTGATTCAAAAATTTATAAATACTGAAAAATTGAAAACTTTAATCTAAAATCGAAATAGTGAAAAGTAGACAAATTGAAAAATATAGAAAATTTTTAAATTAGGAAGTTAGAAAAACTGCTAAATCAAAATACTGACAAGGAAAAATCAAAAATTTCAAAAATCGAATAATTGTGAAAATCGAAAAGTCAAAAAATTGAAGCAATGAAAAATTGATAAATTGAAAAATTGAGTAATTTACAAAAGTAGACAATTCGAAAAATTTTAAATTTACAGACCTACTAGTTGAAAAATGGAAAATCTTAAATAGCGAAAAATCGCAATATCTGCAAATGAAAAAATTGAAGAACACCAACAAATCAAGAAATGGAGAAATCGAAAAACTGAACAATTAAAAATTGAAAAGTTGCAGATGCGAAAATTTGTAAAATCGAAAAATTGCAAATTGAGAAATCGTAAAATTAAAACTGAAAACCTTAAAAATCGAAAAAGCATCGAAAAATTGTGTGCTACGCGTGGTTGAAGTAAGTTTTTCCATTACAAAATTTTGTGGTGACATCCACTTTTTTTGCAACGACACCTATATCAATTTGGAAAGATGTATAACGAATTCTAGGAACTATGAGTGCATTGATAACCACAAGTATAAATTACGATAACCTTAAAACGTTTGCAAGAGTTCGGAGATTACTTGTTTAATAAAAATCGACACAGAGGCTAGACAGACAGACAGGCGGAAACGGGAGACCAGTTTTTTCGTAATGTAGAAGTCATAAAACGTTGAAAAGCCTTAGCTTACGCTCAGGAAGTAATAGCAGAAGTCGCTTATCGATACCAAGAGTGAAAATAATCTTATGCCGGACCCTTGATGAGCTCAAATTTTGCGAGCGCTTTCGGTTTAACCACATACAACAATTTTTTCATGTAATTGAACCCATTGACCTATGCATATTTCGACTAACCACTAATAATAATTCTCGCTCAACAACAAAACCTTTATTCATCTTTATTAAAAAATTCCAAGCCATGCATTTTAATGCACTTGTCTCGGTTTTGATTATCGGTTTTCATTTGTTCCACGGAAGTTTGGTAAGCAGAAACCGCAATCACCTCAGCTGTGTAAAACACATATATAACTAGTAACATTTTCGTACTAAATACACTTCACCACCATGTCGACCAAACTGGTTCTTTTCCTCCTCGCGACCTTCCTATCCAGCGCGGTAAGAAAATCGACACCTTCCGTCCATAAATTACAGCCGGCATTTCCAGAAACTCCAGTTTCCCGAACGCCACCGCCGCCGTTTTTCCCGCTTATCGAGTGCGAAAGCCACCGGAGACTGCGTCTTCGGGCTCTGCGAACACGCCCCCAACTATCCCGAGAACGTTATCAGGAGGATCATCCGGAAGAACTCCGATTTGCACACCTACTTCGGGAACATCATCGAACCCGCCAATCCGGTGTCGGTCTCGGACAGATTTTCAGGGCGGACTACGAGCCCTTTTGCAAAACTGTGGATCTGACGGTGCTCCCGAAGTTCATGAAGGACGTGGACAACCAGGAACGGGCCATAGCCAACGTCGATGGGTATCGTCAAGTCGTGAAGTTTCAAACCTGCGAGTAAGTTGGGGTTTTGGGTGGTTTCTGGTAATGATTGGGTTTAGTTTCAGCCAAGGGGAGCGGTGTTTCGCTGGAAGCGCGCTGGATCATGAAACGAAATGTGTGCAGAAGTTTCACGTTATTAAACTTTTGACGGTGAATACGGGGAATGATACTCTGGAGTATCGGGATTTTAAAGTGCCGACTACTTGTGTCTGCACGTATGTTCAGGATGACGAGTAATTTTTTATTTCTGCGAGGACTTCCAAGTTTTAAATATTGTGTTAATCTTGTAGAATAGTTAGCATAAATGAAATAAAAAATTGTGTTTCTGTACTTATTGGTTTTATTAAAATCAAATGAAAATACTACATGATAAAATAAGAAAAATGATATCTTGAACAAAAATTAATTTCAGTTATTGCACCACTTATATATTTTTAAATGATGTATTAATTGAGACAAGAATATTCTCGCTGACGTAGAATATTGTGGTTTCTGTGGTAATATTAAACAAAAGTCATAGAAAAGTTATGCAGAGAAAATAATAAAGATTTTACATAAATTAAGATAAATTTAAATTAAAATAAAATATTTCCTAACAAAAAACTGATTTAAATTAGTTACTCAACTTATTAATAATTTTATTATTAATAATCATGATGGTGGTGATGATTGTGCGTTTCTTTTTTTAGTAAATTCTGGATCTATTTATTTACTAGATAAATAGAGAGCGGATTTATAAGCACATAAAAAGTTTTATTTTAAGCAAAAAAGCATTAAAAACATAAATATATTACAAATCAAAGAACACTTCTTAGAACTTTGTATAAAATATTATTACAATAATCCTAGACTATATTTTACACACGTATTTCAGTTTTCTTTAAAACAATTTATGATTGTAATATGTTCCAAGTTGTCCACTGTAAATTTTTTTGCCGATCATTTAAAATGTGTTTAAAATTGGAGAACGTGCGTTCAACATCCACACTCGTTGTTGGCGCAAATTTGAATTTTGCAACTAATGTTGAATCTAACTCGAAATTTTCCACCTTTTGGCCTTGTAAAACACGAGCAACGTCGGAAAGAACACCGAAACCTGCATTTTTATTTAACACTTCGTCAAGTTTTTGAGATACTCTAGTACCAATATCACCCCTTACTGCGTTTGCTTGTTGTTTAAATTCTTTCACTAATTTTATGGCATCTACCAACAACATGTTGGGTTTTTCTAACTTTTCTATTACCTCACATACGAATTGATAATTGCTTCTTAGAAAAGCTAGATTTTGTCGCAAATCTTTGTTTTCCAAAATATTTATGCAATCTTTAATCGATTGAGAAGAATCTTCGCTAAACTCCGTAACTACTTCCTCAAATTCTTTAATATATTTGTCATAATAAATTGTGGCCTGTAACCATGTTCCCCACCTCGTTATAATCGGCTCTGGGGGCAATGGTATGTTTGGAAATTTTTCCTTAAAATGTTGCACTCTTAGTGGGGCTTTAACAAAAATCTTTTTACCATTTGCCACTAATTTATTAACAGTAGGAAAAACGTATTCCTTCGGCCACTCTGGTTAAAACGTGGGCAATGCAAGTAGAGTGAATTAAATTGGGGTACAATATTTTTAGACTATTCCCTGCTTTCAACATATAACGAGCTGCATCCGAGATCACCAATAAAATTTTATTTGGCAAAAATACTGACGTAAGACTGTCATTTACAAATCTGGTAATCGTATTGCCATTTGTTTTATCTAACATTTTCAAACTTACTACATACCTTCGACTAGGGAAATTTTCATTTAAGATTCCAACAATTAAACTTACCACGAATCTTCCACAACTATCGGTTGTTTCATCGACAGCGAACCATAAATAATTATCTCCAATGCAATGTTTAATTTCGTTGTAAACTTGCTGAAACTACATAATTTTCGGAGAGTACTTTCAACCGGAATATGTCGATTGCAGTGTTTTTCAAGAAATTCTTGAAGAGGGCCTTTCTCCAATTTTTTTAAAGGTATATTGGACTGGATCATCGTTTTACATAAATCGAAATTAAAACTGCTCATTTTTTGTGGAAGTAGATGCAACAGATTCATGTATGGTCTGCTGTTTAATTTTAGAAACTTCAAACATTTTCTTCCTTTCTACATGAAGAGTCGTTCTGACATGTTGCGTCACGTTATATTTTTTATCACTTTGAATCTAAAACAACGTACATATACAGGATTAACTAAGGAAAATAGATTAAAAAAAAATAGTGGGCTTACGGTTTTCACACAAGCTCTGCAGAATATTTTGTTGTTTTCTAATTTTAATTCTGGAAAATCCCTTATCCACTCATTTCAGTGATTAATTTTATCCGGTCTGAATATAATGAATTATCTTATTCTGAACAGAAATAAAATTAGTCTGAGGGTGGGCGGGGCTAGTAGTTAATAAAATAACACTGTTTTTGGCAGATGCCATATCTTCCAAGAAAATAAGGGCGGGTGGGCGGGACTAGCTTTATATGAGAAATGACTGATTTTGATAATTTCAACATTTTCTCAACACCTTTCGAAAATTAGCTTGACATTTTCTTGTAGATTTACACATCCAGATATAATTTTCGGCTTCGTTTCTTCGAACATTTCTATCGTCCTTCCAAAATCGTTAACTGAAATGTAGAGCTTTTTAAAGTTCCAGTAGCAAATAGTAAAACAAAAAATTTAGGATTGGCAGTTCTTCTTTACTTTTTGCACATCCTAGATTCTATTAGTTTCCACTCCCACTCCATAGAAGGACACAGTTAGCCCCGCCCACCCACCCTGTCTTTATTTCTGTGATTACTTTCATCCGTTCTGAATGTAATGAATGATCTTATTCTGAGAAGAAATAAAAGTACTGTTTGGAATGACAAGACTGGGGGTGGGCGGGGCTAGTACTTAATAAGATAAGACTGTTTTTTGCAGATGGCATATCTTCCAAGAAAATAAGGGCGGGTGGGTGGGGCTAGCATTTTATAAGAAATGACTGATTTTGACATTTTCAACCTTTTTTTAACCATTTTCGAAAATTCGCTTTCCATTTTCTTGTATATTTACACATCCAGATATCATTTTCGGCTTCGTTTCTTCGAAAATTTCTATCGTTCTTCCAAAATCGTCAACTGAAATATAAGATTTTTTAGAGTTCCATTAGCAAATAGTAAAACAAAAAATTTTGGATTAGCGTTTTTTTTATACTTTTTGCACGTCCTAGATTATATTAGTTTCTATTCCCACTCCAGAGAAGGACATAATTAGCCCCGCCCACCCACCCTGTTTTTATTTCAGTGATTAATTTTATCCGGTTTGAATGTAATGAATGATCTTATTCTGAGTAGAAATAAAATCAGTCTTTAGAATGACAAGACTCGGGGTGGGCGGGACTAGTATTTAATAAGATAAGACTGTTTTTGGCAAAGGACATATCTTCCAAGAAAATTAGGGCGGGTGGGCGGGGCTAGCATTTTATAAGAAATGACTGATTTTTGACATTTTCAATCTTTTTTTAACCATTTTCAAATATTCGCTTTCCATTTTCTTGTATATTTACACATCCAGATATCACTTTCGGCTTCGTTTCTTCGAACATTTGTATCGTTCTTCCAAAATCGTCAACTGAAATATAGCATTTTTATAGTTCCAGTAGCAAATAGTAAAACAAAAAATTTTGGATTAGCGTTTTTTTTACTTTTTGCGTATACTAGATTCAATTAGTTTCCACTCCCACTCCATGGAAGGACATAATTAGCCCCGGCCACCCACCCAGCCTTCATCTCAATGATTAATTTTATCCGGTCTGAATGAAACGAATGATCTTATTCTGAGCAGAAATAAAATTAGTCTTTAGAATGACAACACTGGGGGTGGGCGGGGCTAGTACTTAATAAAATAAGACAGTTTTTTGCAGATGGCATATCTTCCAAGAAAATAAGGGCGGGTGGGCGGGACTAGCTTTATATGAGATATGACTGATTTTAACAATTTCAACATTTTCTCAACACCTTTCGAAAATTAGCTTGACATTTTCTTGTAGATTTACACATCCAGATATCATTTTCGGCTTCGTTTCTTCGAACATTTCTATCGTTCTTCCAAAATCGTTAACTGAAATGTAGAGCTTTTTAAAATTCCAGTAGCAAATAGTAAAACAAAAAATTTAGGATTGGCAGTTCTTCTTTACTTTTTGCACATCCTAGATTCTATTAGTTTCCACTCAAGCTCCATAGAAGGACTTTTCTATTACCTCATATACGAATTGATAATTGCTTCTTTAATCGATTGAGAAGAATCTTCGCTAAACTCCGTAACTACTTCCTCAAATTCTTTGATATATTCGTCATAATAAAATGTGGCCTGTAACCATGTTCCCCACCTCGTTATAATCGGCTCTGGAGGCAATGGTACGTTTGGAAATTTTTCCTTAAAATGTTGTACTCTTAGTGGGGCTTTAACAAAAATCTTTTTACCATTTGCCACTAATTTATTAACAGCAGGAAACTGCAAACGTATTCCTTCAGCCACTCTGTTTAAACCGTGGGCAATGCAAGTAGAGTGAATTAAATTGGGGTACAATATTTTTAGATTATTCCCTGCTTTCAACATATAACGAGCTGCATCCGAGATCATCAATAAAATTTTATTGGCAAAAATAGTGACGTAAGACTGTCATTTACAAATCTGGTTATCGTATTGCCATTTGTTTTATTTAACATTTTCAAACTTACTACATACCCTCGACTAGGGAAATTTTCATTTAAGATTCCAACAATTAAACTTGCCACGTATCTTCCACAACTATCGGTTGTTTCATCGATAGCGAACCATAAATAATTATCTCCAATGCGATGTTTAATTTCGTTGTAAACTTGCTGAAACACTGGGCCTACATAATTTTTTCGGAGAGTACTTTCAACCGGAATATGTCGATTGCAGTGTTTTTCAAGGAATTCTTGAAGAGGGCCTTTCTCCAATTTTTTTAAAGGTATATTGGACTGGATCATCATTTTACATAAATCGAAATTAAACTGAAACTGCTCATCTTTTGTGGAAGTACTCGTAGATGCAACAGATTCATGTATGGTCTGCTGTTTAATTTTAGAAACTTCAAACATTTTCTTCCTTTCTGCATGAAGAGTCGTTCTGACATGTTGCGTCACGTTATATTTTTTATCACTTTGAATCTAAAACAACGTAAATATACAGGATTAACAAAGGAAAATAGATAAAGAAAAATTAGTGGGCTTACGGTTTTCACACAAGCTCTGCAGAATATTTTGTTGTTTTTTAATTTTCATTCTGGAAAATCCCTTATCCAGTCATCCGGCGTCGAATTTACTTTCGGCATTTTTTTTAAATATTAGTAATATTACCAAAAAGAACTCAACATGTAACAAGGGAGAACCACGTATAACACTGTACTACGACAGATGCGATAGACTGATAGTTGTGAAAATAAACGGTTCATTTACTTAAAAGTTTCCATTAGAAAAATTTTAAGGTAGGTAGTTGGCTACAATAATCCTTTTTCTCGAAAATCTTCAACGGTCTTGCCGCAAAATGCCGAAAAAGAACATCTGGTTAAAAGCTTTAATTCATTATCAACGGAAGTAAGGTTTTAAAGTCATAAAATCTATGGAGTATTTTTCCAATCCTATAATAAAATTTTATTACCCACACGACCGGAACCTACTCACAGAAAGGGTCTTGAGTAAGTGTACTTCAATGGTCAAGTCCAGGTAAAATGCATACGTTACGATACGGCCAACTAACAAGTATATATCATCCCGACAAGGCCGGTATTTGAACAAAATATGCATTAAAACTCATATTCGTCGAAAAAAGTATTAAATAAGCATATCAGTTTTAATATGCATAAAATTGAAAAAAGCAAATAAGCATAAAAAAAATGTTTCAAATGACTCCAAATTGTATCATAGTTACAGATATACAAAAGTTTTGAAGTGCTTACATTTTTCACAAAAAGCATTAAACTTCGAAAAAATTTTCTAAAAGTAGCAAACATTTGACAATTGGAGCTCTTGGCAAAGATGTCTAAAAATCCATGAAAAATTCTACACAAAAATAATAATTCATTAAAAAATAAATGGAAATATTACACTAAGTATTAATGTTCGAAAATATTTAGTACAACAATGAATTAAAAAAATCTCTGCAGGAATTAAAAAAAAGTAATACGACAGCTACGAATCAGGGCTTTTTTCCAAATACACGGTATATATGATAAATAAGTTAACTTCATTATTATAATTATCAAGTCTAAATATAAATTCTAATTAGCGATTTACTATATTTACGATAACCAATAGTAGTTTGAAAAATAAATTGTAAATTGTTGTACTAAGTATTTTATTTTCCAAAGACCTGTGTACGTAATGTTAAAAAAAAACTACATCAGTTCCTATAAAAATGAATCATTGTATATATTTACCAGGAAGAAAAATGAAATGAGTAATAGCCGGCAAATAAACAAATTCTAATTCGTGTTATTTAAATAAATATGTACTGTACACAGTGTACGAGTAGTTGGCGCTAGGCTAATAAATAAAATGTGATACATTATTTCATATACCCGGAGATTATTTGAATGGTAAAAACCCAGTAATTCACGCAATGTTCATATGGGGATTATGAGTACTTGGGTAGTAAAACCCCGGAATATGCACTGGCTACTTGACCCCTTCAATCACTTCTTGCTAAGCTTATATAAGGTTAGATTATCTTAATCAGATTTATAGGAATCTCCAATTTACCAGAACTTTAATTTCATAACTACCCGATTAGTCGAAAATTTTAATAATCATTTTCGGTCGATTGAATCAATTTGAACCACTTTATTGGAAAATTTTTGGAAAATTTTAATTCACTTTTCGTCTTTATTGGACGAGATATCGTGATGGCGATTTCAGAATCGTAACTAGCGGAAGATTATCTACAATTTGACACTAATTTTCGGTCGATTGAACAAATTTTAACCTGTTTTTTGGAAAATTTTTGGAAATTTTGGTTTCTCTTTTCGTCTTTATTGGACGAGATATCGTGGCGGCGATTTCAGATTAGTAACTAGCGCAAGATTATCTACAATTTGACACCAATTTTAACCCCTTTTTTTGGAAAATTTTTGGAAATTTTGAAATCACTTTTCGTCGTTATTGGACGAGATATTGTGGAGGCGATTTCAGAATCTTAACTAGCGGAAGATTATCTACAATTTGACACCAATTTTCCGAGGATTGACCCAATTTTAACTACTTTTTTGGAAAATTTTTGGAAATTTTGAATTCTTTTTTTGTCGTTATTAGACGAGATATCGTGGCGGCGATTTCAGAATCGTAACTAGGGGAAGATTATCTAAAATTTGACACCAATTTTCGGTCGATTGAATCAATTTGAACCACTTTTTTGAAACATTTTTGGAAATTTTGAATTCACTTTCCGTCTTTATTGGTCGAGATATTGTGACGCCGATTTCAGAATCGTAACTAGCGGAAATTTATCTACAAAATGACACCAAGTTTCGGTCGATTGAACCAATTTTAACCACTTTTTTGGAAAAATTTTGGAAATTTTGAGTTCACTTTTCGTCCTTATTCCACGAGATATCGTGGCGGCGATTTCAGAATCGTAACTAGCGGAACATTATCTACAAAATGACACCAAGTTTCGGTCGATTGGACCAATTTTAACCACTTTTTTGGAAAATTTTTGGAAACTTTGAATTCACTTTTCGTCTTTATTGGAAGAGCTATCGTGGCGGCGATCTCAGAATAGTAACTAGCGGAAGTTTATCTACAATTTGACACTAATTTTCGGTCGATTGAACCAATTTTAACCACTTTTTTGGAAAATTTTTGGAAAATTTGGATTCACTTTTCGTCGTTAGTGGATGAAATATCGTGGAGGCGATTTCAGAATTTTAACTAGGAGAAAATTATCTACAATTTCACTCTAATTTTCGGTCGATTGAACCAATTTTAACCACTTTTTTGGAAAATTTTTGGAAATTTTGGATTCACTTTTCGTCTTTATTGAAGGAGATATCGTGGCAGCGATTTCAGAATTTTAGCTAGCGGAAGATTATCTACAATTTGACACCAATTTTCGGTCGATTGAACCAATTTTAACCACTTTTTTGGAAAATTTTTGGAAATTTTGAATTCACTTTTCACCATTATTGGACGAGATACCGTGGCGGCGATTTCAAAATCGTAACTATCGAAAAATTAGCTACAATTTGACACCAATTTTCGGTCGATTGAACATTTTAAGCATTTTTTTGAAAATTTTTGGAAATTTTGAATTCACTTTCGTCTTTATTAGATCAGATATCGTCACGGCGATTACAGAATCGTAACTAACGGAAAATTATCTACAATTTGACACCATTTTCGGTCAATTGAACCAATTTTAACCATTTTTTGGAAAATTTTGAATTTTGAATTCTCTTTTCGCCATTATTCGACGAGATACCGTGGCGGCGATTTAAAAATCGTAACTATCGAAGATTATCTACAATTTGACACCAATTTTCGGTCGATTGAACCATGTTAGCCAATTTTTTGGAAATTTTTTGGAAATTTTGAGTTTACATTTCGTCTTTATTGGACGAGTTATCATGGCGGCGATTTCAGAATCGTAACTAGCGGAAGATTATCTACAATTTGACACCAATTTTCGGTCAATTGAACCAAGTTTAACCACTTTTTTGCAAAATTTTTGGAAATTTTGAATTTACTTTTCGTCTTTATTGGACGAGATATCGTGGCGGTGATTTCAGGATCGTAACTAGGGCAAGATTATCTACAATTTGACACCAAGTTTCGGTCGATTGAATCAAGTTTAACCAGTTTTTTGGAAAATTTTTGGAAATTTTGAGTTCATTTTCGTCGTTATTGGACGAGATATCGTGGCGGCGATTTCGGAATCGTAACTAACGGACGATTATCTACAATTTGACACCAATTTTCGGTCGATTGAACCAATTTTAACCACTTTTTTGGAAATTTTGAATTCACTTTTCGTGGTTACTGGACGAGATATCGTGGCGGCAATTTCAGAATCGTAACTACGGAAGATTATCTACAATTTGACACCAATTTCGGTCGATTGAACCAATTTTAACAAGTTTTTTGGAAAATTTTTGGAAATTTTGATTTCACATTTCGTGGTTATTGGAGCAGATATCGAGACTGCGATTTCAGAATCTTAACTAGGGAAGATTATCTACAATTGGACACCAATTTTCGGACGATTCAACCAATTTTAAACTCTTTTTTGGAAAATTTTTGGAAATTTTGAATTCACTTTTCGTCGTTATTGGAAGAGATATCGTGGCGGCAATTTCAGAATCGTAACTAGCGGAAGATTATCTCCAATTTGACACCAAATTTCGGTCGATTGAACCAATTTTTACCCCTGTTTTGGAAAATTTTTGGAAATTTTTAATTCTTTTTCGTCTTTATTGGAGCAGATATCGTGACGGCGATTTCAGAATCGTAACTAGCGGAAGATTATCCACAATTTGACACCAATTTTCGGTCGATTGAACCAATTTTAACCACTTTTTTGGAAAATTTTTGGAAATTTTGAGTTCACTTTTCGTGCTATTGGACGAGAAATCGTGGCGGCGATTTCAGAATCGTAACTAGCGGAAGATTATCTACAGTTTGACACCAATTTTCGGTCGATTGAACCAATTTTAACCACTTTTTTGGAAAAGTTTTTGAAATTTTGAATTCACTTTTCGTCGTTATTGGACGAGATATCGTGGCGGCGATTTCAGAATCTTAACTAGCAGAAGATCATCTACAATTTGACACCAAATTTCGGTCGATTGAAATTTTAACTACGTTTTTGGAATATTTTTGGAAATTTTGAATTTACTTTCCGTCGTTATTGGACGAGATGTCGTGGTGGCGATTTCAGGATCGTAACCAGCGGAATATTATCTACAATTTGACACCAATTTTCGGTCGATTGAACCAATTTTCACCACTTTTTTGGAAAATTTTTGAAAATTTGAGTTTACTTTTCGTCGTTATTGGACGAGATATTGTGGCGGCGATTTCAGAATCGTAATTAGCGGAAGATTATTTACAATTTGACACCAATTTTCGGTCGATTCAATCAATTTTAACCACTTTTTTGGAAATTTTTTTAAAATTTTGAGTTCACTTTTCGTCGTTATTGGATGAGATATCGTGGCGGCGTTTTCAGAATCTTAACTAAGGGAAGATTATCTACAATTTGACTCCAATCTTCGGTGGATTGAACCAATTTGAACCACTTTTTTGGAAAATTTTTAGAAATTTTGAATTTACTTTTCGTGTTTATTAAACGAGATATTGTGGCGGCGATTTGTGAATCGTAACTAGCGGAAAATTATCTACCATTTGACACTAATTTTCTGTCGATTGAACCAATTTTAACCACTTTTTTGGAAAATTTTTGGAAATTTTGAATTTTCTTTTCGTCTTTATTAAACGAGATATTGTGGCGGCGATTTGTGAATCGTAACTAGCGGAAAATTATCTACAATTTGACACCAATTTTCTGTCGATTGAACCAATTTTAACCACTTTTTTGGAAAATTTTTGGAAATTTTGAATTTACTTTTCGTCTTTATTGGACGAGATATTGTGGCGGCGATTTTTGAATCGTAACTAGCGGAAAATTATCTACAATTTGACATTAATTTTCGGTTGACTGAACTAATTTTAACCATCTTTTTGGAAAATTTTTGGAAATTCGGAATTCAATTTTCGTCATTATTCGACGAGATATCGTGGCGGCGATTTCAGAATCTTAACTAACGGAAGATTATCTACAATTTGACACCAAATTTCGGTCGATTGAACCAATTTTAACCATTTTTTTGGAAAATTTTTGGAAATTTTGGATTCACTTTTCGTCTTTATCGGACGAGATACCGTGGCGGTGATGTCAGAATCTTAACCAGCGGATGATTATCTACAATTTGACATCAATTTTCGGTCGATTGAACCAATTTTGACCACTTTTTTGGAAAATTTTTGGAAAATTTGAGTTCACTTTTCGTCGCTATTGGACGAGATATCGTGGCGGCGATTTCAGAATCGTAACTAGCGGAAGATTATCTACAATTTGGCACCAAATTTCGGTCGATTGAACCAATTTTAAACACTTTTTTGAAAATTTTTGGAAATTTTGAATACACTTTTCGTCGTTATTGGACGAGATATCGTGACGGCGATTTCAGAATCTTAACTAGGGGAAGATTATCTACAATTTGACACCAATTTTTGGACGATTGAACCAATTTTAACCACTTTTTTGTAAAATTTTTGGAAATTTTGAATTCACTTTTCGTCGTTATTGGACGATAAATCGTGGCGGCGATTTCAGAATCGTAACTTGCGGAAGATTATCTACAATTTGACACTAATTTTCGGTCGATTGAACCAATTTTAACCACTTTTTTGGAAAATTTTTGGAAACTTTGAATTCACTTTTCGCCTTTATTGGACAAATATCGTGGCGGCGATTTCAAAAACGTAACTAGCGGGAGATTATCTACAATTTGACACCAAATTTCGGTCGATTGAACCAATATTAACCAATTTTTTGGAACATTTTTGGAAATTGTGAATTCACATTTCGTCTTTATTGGACGCGATATCGTGGTGGCGTTTTCAGAATCTTAACTAGGGGAAGATTATCTACAATTTGGCAGAAATTTTCGGTCGATTGAACCGAATTTAACAACTTTTTTGGAAAATTTTTGGAAATTTTGGATTCGCTTTTCGTCATTATTCGACGAGATATCGTGGCGACGATTACAGAATATTAACTAGCGGAAAATTATCTACAATTTGACACCAATTTTCGGTCGATTGAACCAATTTTAACCACTTTTTGGAAAATTTTTGAATATTTTGAGTTTACTTTTCGTCGTTATTGGACGAGATATCGTGGCGGCGATTTCAGAATCTTAACTGGCGGAAGATTATCTACAATTTGACACTAATTTTCGGTCGATTGAAGCAAAATAACCACTTTTTGGAAAATTTTTGAAAATTTTGAGTTCACTTTTCGTCGCCATTGGACGAGATATCGTGGCGGCGATTTCAGAATCCTAACTAGCGGAAGATTATTTACAATTTGACACCAAATTTCGGTCGATTGAACCAATTTTAACCACTTTTTTGGAAATTTTGAATTCACTTTTCGTCGTTATTGAACTACATATCGTTGCGGCGATTTCAGAATCGTAACTAGCGGAAGCTTATTTACAACTTGACACAAATTTTGGGTCGATTGAACCAATTTTAACCACTTTTTTGGGAAATTTTTGGAAATTTTGAATTCAGTTTTCGTCGTAATTGGACGACATTTCGTGGCGGCGATTTCGAAATCGTAACTAGCGGAAGATTATTTAAAATTTGACACCAAATTTCGGTCGATTGAACCGAAATAACCACTTTTTTGGAAAATTTTTGGAAATTTTGAGTTCACTTTTCGCCTTTATTGGACAGGATATCGTGACTGCGAATTCAGAAACGTAACTATAGGAAGGTAACATACAATTTAACACCAATTTTCGGTCGATTGAACCAATTTTAACCACATTTTTGGAAATAGTTTGGAAATTTTAAATTCGCTTTTCGTCTTATTGTGGCGGCGATTTCAGAATCGTAACTAGCGAAAGATTGTCTACAATTTGACACCAATTTTCGGTCGATTAAACCAATTTTAACCACTTTTTTGGAAAATTTTTGGAAATTTTTAATTTTCTTTTGTCTATAAATATTCTAATTTTAGAAAAAAAATGAGGGACGGGTGGGAGGGCGGAACTAAGTTTAACTTAGCAAGCAATTGTCAACGCTGTGAAAAAGAAATGACAATTCAGGGAAGTGTAGTGTGTATTACTGGTTGCATACCTCCATAATTTTAATAACTAATTCCAACATTTTAAGATACTTTATAAAAATAATACGGATACAGAAGAAGTAGTATATTGTGGGATAGGAAAGTAGAAAGACGGACGACATTTGGTCCCCAAATTGAAACCTTCTCAGTTTATTTTAGACGTTTATTTTTTACTTGTGTGATAAATACTGCATATAAATCAATATCATTTCACAAAGTTATGATTCATTTATTAAACTTCCATGCATAATCCGCGGCACAAAAGTCACTCTAATTAAAAATAATAATAATCATGCAGTTGAAAATCAAGCGTGCAAGTGAAACGTATCTCTAGCATTACATAAATATCCCTAAATATAATACAATGTGACAAAACACTCTGTACACTACAAAACAGGCAGTCTTCAGTCACTTCTGCTCACGGTACACACGCAACACGACGGCACTTCGAACGAGTCGAACACAAACTTGTCGTTATCCCCCAGCACCATCAACCTCTTGTGGATGTACTTCTGCTTACAATACGACGTGTACCCCGTCGGGAAATTGCTGCTGAACTTACACTTCCCGTTATCCCTGAAACTAAATTCGGAAACACTTCCAACTTGAAACTACTCCACTACTTACACGCAAGTCTCGAACACGATCCCCTGCTTGTGCCCCTCGACGTTCACGATGACCCTCTCGATCTTCTGCGTGTTGTTGGCCTTCTCGGGGTAGATGGTGTGCACCTTGGTCTCGCACAGCGACATCTCGTCGGTGTTGAACCTGTTGTCGATGATGACGGGTTCTTCGCTGACTTCGAAGTAGCTGTTCATGAACTGAGATCGACTGAGTATTCTTTGGATTTGCTCTTTTGGGTAGCCGGCGACGTTGAAACAGAGGCCGTAGGCGCAGCTGGGGGTGTCGGGGTAGACGATGGTGCCGTCGTCGACTGGAGAGGGTTTGAGTAGAGTTAGTCGGTGAAGGTGGGGTTGGGGACTTACCGTGGGCTCGTTGCTTGCTGCTTGTACTTCTGGTGTCCATATGGGCGTGGGTTGGGTTTAAGCTTCCTGAGTATTGGTTGCGGGGTGATGCATCGCTGGTGTAGGGGCGGGAGAATGATCTTGAAGTGGGTCTGTAATGGTAGTCTGTGTGGGCAATGATGGGAAGCGTCTGGAAGCAGAAGAAAATTAACATACATTATAAAGTGTAGAGGAGTTTCTAGTTGGTAAGCCAACCCCGACCATATCGGGATGGGACTCCAACACTACTTGAGACAACTACTTAGGTGCCAGGAAGGTTTTTCTCTTTACCAGAAGGAAAAGAAACTTCAGGATGATTTTGAGAATTATTTATGGAGGTCCAAATACAAAAAAAGTCTCTTTAGTTTTAAATTCTGCTATAAATCTCAACACGCGTTTTCCAGAACAAGATTTTAGAAATATTCTACATTTTTTTTTTCCAAGAGTTCTTCAAATTTCCCCATATTCCATTGAACGATTTTAGAAATTTTATTGAAGATACGAAGCTGAAACTAGGTCTAAATCTATAAATAAAACTGTTTAGAAAATAATTTCCAAAAATGGTCAAAAAACATCAAAATTTTTGTACTCTCCACATACTGTTTCGAAAAATTCTCGAAATATTCGGTTTGAAATTCAATTTTTTTATTTAATTCTAAAAAGTATCTTGGTTCTTTGGGAAATTTTGTAAAAATGGTAGAAATTGTCGAAGAAATGAAAAAAAAGTGGTGAAAAAAATACACAAAAAATCGTTGATTTAGTTTTCGGTGCACCGATTCGAAACAGCAATTTCATATTCTCGGAGCAAAATTTTAGAAACATTTGATTTGAAATTAAATTTTTGGTTTATTATTCAAAGATTTTGGAAAAAAATTGAAGATGTGAAGCTGAAAATTGGTCTAAATCTACCAATAAATCTGTTAAATAATTTTCTAAGATGGTCAAAAAGCGTCAAAATTTTCATACGGGGGAGTACTGATGTTTGAGCTTTTGGAAAAATTATCTCAAAATTTTAGGATGAACTCGTAGATCTCGAGGTACTGTTTCGAAAAATTTTCGAAATATTTGGTTTGAAATTCAATTTCAAGGTTAAATCTTAAAAATTGCCTTGGTTTTTTGGGCAATTCTGAAGAAATGGTAGGAATTTTCAAAGAAATTAAGCAAAAAATAAATTCTGATGCTCGAAATCTATAGAAAAATCTCGTGAGATAATTTTCGAACACGGTCCAAGTAATGAAAAATTGAACTTTTGAAAAAGTTGATTAAAAATCCACAAAAAAATTTGGGATTTAGATATCGATTTTCTGGTTTGAAATTTATTTATTTTTTTTTAAATACTAAAAGTTGTCATATTTATTTAATTGGGTGATTCTTGAAAAATCGTGAGAGATTTTGACAAAATAAGGCCGGACTTGTTTTCTGGGTGTCAAAATTTACAACAAAAAAATTTAGGTGATTCTCGAAGTCAAAAAAGTCGAAATAAATTTTCATAAGGTGAAAGATTGAGCAGCTTCTAAAACTTCTATAAAAATATGAAAAAAAATCTGGGTTGCAGATATTGACGCACTGAATCGAAAAAATTTGGGTGGTGTGAAAAGATTTTACATATTCGGTTTGAAATTATTTATTTTTAAAAGAAAGGTCGAAATTTTCATCAATGGTGAATACTGCAACATTGAACTTTTGAAAAAATTTGCAAAACAAATCCTATGATTCTAGTCTCGACACATTGATTTGAAACATACAACATATTCATGTTCCTGGAGCAACTGAATTGAAAAAATTAGCGTGTTTGTGGCGGCGGAAAAGATTTTAATAAAGAAATGAAGCCGAAAATAAATTTTTGAACTCGTAGTCTACAGAGAAATCTCTTTATAAAGTTTTCGATTGTGGTCAAAAAAAAGGTCGAGGTAAATATCGAAACTTTTGAAAAATTTGTGTAAAAATCCACAAAAAAATCTACGATATAGTTCTCGACGCACTGATATGAAACACATGTTCATGTTCTAGAAGCAAAATTTTAAAAATAATATTCGATTTGAAATTATTTTTTCTTTTTTAATTTTAAAATTGGCATATTTCATTCGGTCATTTTGGAAAAATGGTAGCAGTTTTCGAGGAAATAAGTCCAAAAGCAACTTTTGGAGGTCGAAATCTACTTAAAAATCTCTTTAGATAACTTTCGAAACCAGTTAAAAACAGAAGAAATTTTCGTATGTAAGTCGAGAGTGTTGAAAATTGAGATTTTGAAAAAGTTTTCTAAAATCACAAAAATTCTAGGAATTTTTAAATCTCAACCTTCTAGTGTATATGGTCTCGGAGCAACTTCAGAAATGTTAGGTTTGAAATTCGCTTAAAAAAATACATAAAATTAGCATATTTTATTCAGCGATTCTGGAAAAATGGTAGTTGTTTTTTTAGAAATAATGCGGAAAGTAATTTCTGAAGGTAAAAATCTTCATGAGGGAGAGGGTATTGAAAAATTCAGCTTTTCAAAAGATTATCTAAAAATCCAATAAAATTCTGGTATATATATCTCGACAAACGAAAAAATCTCGAAAATTACAGCGTTTTTAGGGTTCGGGAGCAAGATTTTAAAATTTATTCGGTTTGAAATTTTAATATTTTTAATTCCTAAAATAGTTTCCATATTTAATTGAGTGATTTTGGAAAAATCGTGGTGGTTTTTGAGAAAATAAGCCCGAAAGTGTCTTCTGAAGGTCGAAATCTACTAAAAAATCTCTTTAGGTAATTTCAGAAATTGGTCAAAAAACATAGAAATAAATTTTCATAAATGCAAATTGTTGAAAAATCGAGCTTTTGGAAAAGTTGTCTAAAAATTCAGAAGTATTGAACTCGACGTACTGAATCGAAAAAAATACTGTGTTCATTCATGGTGGCAGGAAAAGATTTTAGAAATATTCGGTTTGATTTTTTTTTTCAATTCCAAAAATCTCCTTAGTACACTCGGCGATTCTTGAAAAATAGCAGGAATTTTCAAAGAAAAGAAGCCGAAAATAAATTTTGGAGCTCAAAGTCTGGAGAAAAATTTCTTCAGATAATTTTCGATGTTGGTCAAAGAAACGCTCGAAATTTTCATAAATGGTGAGTACTTATTGAAAAATGGAATTTTTGAAAATTTTGTTTAAAAAAACACAAGAAAATATATGATATAGTTCTTGACGTTCTGACTTGAAACATGTAGCAGAAAAACGTTTTAGAAATATTCGGTTTAAAATGATTTTTTTTTTAAATCCTAACAATTGTGATATTTCTTTAGACGACCCTGGAAAAATGACGTGAATTTTCGAAGAAATAAAATTTTGAAGTTCTGGAGGGCGAAATAGAAGTAGGAAAAAATCTCTTTAGGTAATTTTCGAAAATATTCAAAAAATTTTGGGATTTACATCTCAAACATATCCGGTTTGATTAAAAAAAAAAAAACGTAAAATATCGTATTTTATTGACCTATTCTGGAAATTCAGCTTTTTAGAAGGTTATCTATGTAGAAATCCTAAAAAATGTGGGATATAGATCTCGACATACTCTTTCAAAAAATGCAACACGTTTATGGTCCCGGAGCAAGATTTAAGAAATAGCTTAACCTGTTTGACTTTTTTTTTTTAATTCCAAATGTTGCCATATTTATTTAATTGGGCAAAAAGTTGAGGGTTTTTGCGTAAATAAGGCCGGAAGTATTTTTTGAAAATTTTTCGAGTAAAAAAATCTCTTTAGGTAATTTTCCAAATTGTCAAAAAACGTAAAATTGAATTTTCATACACCTGGAATAGATCGAACTTTTGG
Source organism: Zophobas atratus (assembly GCA_022388445.1). NCBI lineage: Eukaryota > Metazoa > Arthropoda > Insecta > Coleoptera > Tenebrionidae > Zophobas > Zophobas atratus. The sequence goes on from CM039442.1 coordinate 56,666,453, forward strand.
AAAAGTTGTCTGAAAATCCACAAAAAATTCTGTGTTTATGGCAGCGGAAAAATATTTGAGAAATATTCGGCTCGAATTTTTTTTTCAATCACAAAAATTGTCTTAGTTCATTGGGCCACTTTTAAAAATGTTAGGAATTTTCAAAGAGCTCGTAGTCTACAGAGAAATCTTTACATAGTTTTCGATGTGGTCAAAAACAAGGTGGAAATTTTCAAGAGTATCGAAAAATTGAACTTTGTTTAAACATACACAAAAAAAATCTATAATAGAGTTCTCGACGTACTGATTTGAAACAAATAGCAAGTTCATGTTCTCGGAGCAAGATTTTAGAAATATTCGATTTGAAATTTTTTGTTCACAACTTAAAATTGGCATATTTCTTTGGGTCATTTTGGAAAAATGTGTGGAAGTTATCGAAGAAATAAGTCCAAAATCAACTTCTGGACGTCCAAAAATATACTTAAAAATTTCTGTAGACAATTTTCGAATATAGTAAAAAAAAAAGAAATTTTCGTAAGTTTTGAAAAAAAGTTCTAATAGCTCTAATTCATAATGTTGTATTGACAAATTCAGATTTTTACAACGTTATCTAAAAATCCAGAAAAAAATCTGGGATATAATATATCTTGACTTACAACGAAAAAATTTCTAAAAATACAGCGTTTTCAGGGTACCGAAGCAAGATTTTAAAATTATTCTAAAAGTTGTCATATTTAATTGGGCAATTCTCGAAAAATCTCAGGGGTTTTTAGGAAAATAAGCTCGGAAGTGTCTTCTAGGTGTAGCAATCTGCAAAAAATCTCTTGAAATTAGTCAAAAAACTTAGAAATAAATTTTCATAGGTGTTGAAAGATCATATTTTTGGAGAAGTTGTCTAAAAATTTTGACGTACTGGAAAAATTGGGCGATTCTTGAAAAATGGTACCGAAAATAAAAAGAAAGGTGGAAATTTTCATAAATGCTCAGTATTGAAAAATTGAACTTTTGAAAAGTTTGTTTAAAATTTCACAAGAAAATCTATGGTACGAGTATTGTTCTTGACGTTATGAATTGAAAAATATAGCATATTCATGTTTACAGAGCAACATTTTAGAAATATTCAAAGTTTTTTTTTAAATCCTAAAAAATACTATATTTCTTTGGGCGATTCTGGAAAAATGGTGTGAACTTTCGAGGAAATAAGATTAACTGAAAGTAACTTCTGGAGTACCAAATTTAGTAAAAATCTCTTTAGGTAATTTTCAAAAGGAATAAAAAAATAGTTGAAAAATTGGGCATTTCAAAAAGTTGGGCAAAAATGCTTCAAAAATTCTGGGTTTACATCTCAAATTTCTGATTTAGACATATTCGGTTCGAAATTCAATTAAAACAAAAAAACATAGAATCAGGGTATTAATTAGGCGATTTTTTAAAAGGTTATCTAAAAATCAAAAAAAAAATTTGCACTAGCCAAAGTAAGACTGATTTTGGCAAATGACCTACTCTCTAAGAAAATAAACAGTAAAAGGTATATCATTTGGCAAAATCAGTCTTATATCGGCAAGTATTTGCCCCACCCACCCACCCTTTATTTTCTTCGATATACCACTTGGCAATATCAGTTTTCTCTTAGCAAGCACTAAATTGATTTCAGAATCGTAATTTATCAAAAAATTGTCCATAAGATTGTCTCTTTCTCTGTCGAATAGGGTCCATATTGGCACTTTTTTATATTGTTTCAAATGATTTTCGAAAATTTGGCTAATATGCTCATTATTTATAATTTTTGAGTACTTTTGCAAATGGTTGTCGTTTTCAACTTTTTACGAATTTTGAGTCGCTATTTTAATATTATATTAACTGTTGAAAATCATATTTTCTTGAGAAGAGATTGTAAAAATTCAACTAGATAAACAAAATTGTTCGAGATTTTATTTATCAACACACGGTAATCATCAGATGGAGAATGCGACTTGTTTTTAAATAGAAATTATTAAACAATACTTTTATATTTTGAATTAAAAAAATACAATAAAATAAAAACGACAAGTCATCTTCACGAAGTCTATTTTAATACATAATAATATATGTATATCATTCCTAAAACAGTTGTAGACCCTGAAACAAATTAGAGCGTATTTTCACAATTTTTGGAAAATGTTTTTCCATCTTTTCTCCGTTATTTGACGAATCGAAGTGAAAACAGAACTTCGTAAGCTACAAAAAAATCCTTTATAACTTTGCTTTGTCTTCCAAAAAAACATACCCACTTTTAATAATTTTTTGGAAAATTTTTGAGAAATGGTTTCCCATTTTCTTCGTTTGATAATTTTTTTTTTTGAAAATATTCCGGAAACGTTTTTTATTTTTTTAGTTATTTGAAGATTTACAGCAAAATTCAGTTCAGATTCGTAACTTACCAAATTGTCCATATGATTCTCTTTTTCTATAGAATAGAGTCCATGTCGACAATTTTTTTAATATTGTTGTATATTATTTTCGAAAATTGAGCTACTTTGCACATGATTGCTTGTTTTGGAATTTTTACGAATTTTGAGTCTGCATTTTATTGTTTTTTAATTGATTTTGATAATTATACTTCCTCAAAAATAGATTCTAGGATTTGTATTCCGAATTAAAAAAAAAAAATAAATAAATACAACACATCATCATGAAGTTTATTTTATTAAATTAAATGAGAAACATATTCCTAAAATAATTGTAGATCATGAAACCAAATTAGGACTTATTTTCCCAATTTTTGGAAAATGTTTTACGATATTTTTCTGCGTGATTGGCGATTTTTACCAAAAACCACTTAAAAAATATCCTTCACAAGTTTTCTGTTTCATATAATTAGTCCTTCGCATGTTTTTTTGAAACTTTTTGGAATAATTTTCCCAATGTAAAGTAATTTTTAATGAACATTTTATCAAATTAAAAAAAAAATAAAAAAAAATTCTCACCACCTTTATTATTAAATAACGTGACGATTCCGGTCCATTATTTGGTGGGAAATGTGAATTTGCGGCCAGTTTACAAAATAATTATTAAAAAAAGGTTGTAGGTCTAGTGCTGTTCGTGCGTGTCTGGAGTTGTTTTTTTTTTTAATAAAAACAAAAGTAAATAATGACATCCATAAATGAATAAATTAGCAACTCAAACAAAACATATTTAGAGTTAAAATAAACTGCATAAAATATATCAGTTAATCCGACAACACGAACAAAAAAATGTCGCGACTGAAATGAAAGAAAAGAAAAACAATTAACAGGTACTCTAAAAACAAGAAAACTAGCCACAACATTCTACTTGCGAAAAAATGGGCGAGACGTCGAGCACTAAAATAAACCCCCACAATCCCGTCCAAACACCCTACTCCCCAGTTACAAAACAACGGAAATCAGAAAACAGTCCAGACACCGCAAAATCCAAACGCAATTACGAAATTCATCGGTCACAATTATTCGAAAAACCGCTACGTCTGCCGCCCATGAATCACAACGGTAACATTCCTCTGTTGCCCAACCTTTCCCTGTTAAACGAAACAAAAGCTGTGTCAGTTATCCGTTATTTTAGCGAGACTTAACTCACTTCATTAATGGATTTCGTTTATCCCGAAATTAACAAGTAAAGCCTCGTTGTTTACGCCATTCATCTGCCGTAATTTAAAATTATTTACAGTCGAAAAAAAGCTCCGAACAGCAATCACTGACGAGTGATACGGACAATATCCGCGCTGGATTCCCCATTTTTTGGGTGGTGAAGTTAATGTTGCGAATTAAGATGTCGTTGGCGCGTTATGGTCCATTAGGAACAAAACCTTTAAGCAAAAATGTCTGTTTACGTAAAAACGGGCCTCTACATAGTTGGTTGCGCATTTTTTAAGCAATTGACGTCAACGTGCTCTTTTTTGAATAAATAGTGGTTGTAAAATATCTGGGACCGGTTGTCGAACATGTGTTTGCTGGAACTTTAATATAAATGTAAATTATTGAGATAAACTTGAGACGAAGTAAGTAAATGAATAATTATAAATACTGTGGTTAGAAATTCGGGGCGATTAAGTCGAGGTTGACACGCGAAACGCGAAATTTTAATTTTTTTTCACATCAATGTTTATAAATATTTTTATTCAGCTTTCAGGAAGGTACTGAAAATAAAATCTGAAGTCTGGATTAAAATTCTACGCGTACAAGAAGCAATTTTTGGAGTAGAAATCTAATCTGACTGGTGTTTTCTCAGGTCGGTGATACTTACCGTTAATCTCTTTTTTTTAATTGTAAGAAGGTGGAAATCCCAGCCTTCCGGCGTATTTGAATGAAGGATTTTTTGCGAGTTCAATTTAAATGTATTTATTTCGAAAACGCGATCTAATCTCCACTCGCATTTGCATAAAGTAAACATTACAAAGGAGACAAAAAGTGGATAAATAAAAACGGATGTCAAAGCCAAGACAGCAGATGCAGGAGTCAATAACGTTTCAGTCAAATCCAGGGTTATTTGTTTAACAAAGCGTAAAACGCTTCTTATTATTGGCTTTATTATTAAACAAATTTCCTCAATTATTATTATCAATTAAAAAATTTGGGTGTGCTGTTTAATAGTAAATCAGTTTGGTGTAATTTATTCATTTATGGACAAGTGATTAGTATTACGTTTTGTTTTTATTCAAAAAGCAATGACCTTTGATTTTGTTTTTAATTGGACTACGCGATCTACGCACGAAGAGCACTAGGCCTCCAATTAACTTCAATTAAAATTATACATCGGGAAAACTGGAATTTAATTTTTAAAGTTGTTGATTTTAAAAGGTTAAGATTTATGATGATTTTCCATTGTTCACATTGAAACCATTGCTTTTGTTATTTGCATTTTCGTTCCCACCAAAAATTGAATGACGTCGTTCCAAAATTTTGGTAAGTAAATGCTAGTTGAATATTTGTGTCTATTCATTTCTCATATTTTTTAGCGCGAAAACTGAACGCGTTGAAATCTAGTAAACGCTTTAACATTTTTTAAAATTTCGCTGAAATTTTTGCATCACGTATTTTTAAAAATCAATATCTCTATTTTTTATGGGAATTTCGGGACGCGGTTTCCGCCACTGTTTTCTTGAAAAATCAAAAAATTTAAAATAGAGAACTCAACAACTGAAAATCGAAATATTGACGAATCGAGAAATCAGAAAGACTTGAAAATTTCAAAATCAAAATTTAAAATTTGCAAGTCGGCTGTAGAAATTTGAAATAATTTTTAAATTTGGTAATGCAAAAATTAAAATCTGAAAGATCGAAAAATTAAAAAAATTTGAATTTCTAAAAATCCAAAAATAGAAAATTGGAAGATCTGAAAATGGAAAAATTGGATAAATTAAATTGAAAATTCAAAAAATCAGAAATCAAAAACTGAAGAAACCAAAAACTGAAAAATTAAAAATCGAGAGTGTGAAAGTAGAAAAATCTAAAAATGAAAACTGAAATATTGAAAAAGAAAAATTTTACTCTACTCTGTAATTTCTCTGTAAAATAAAATAAAACGATAAAAAATCAAAACGTTGAAAAACAAAATTTAAACAAAAATTTGAGCAATTGAAAAACTGAAAAACTGAAAAACTTAAAATGAAGAGCTCGAAAAATTTTAAATCGAAATACTGAATAAAGCAGAAATTGAAAAATTGAAAAACTAAAATCGAGAAATCAAGATGTCGTCAAAGTGAAAAAAACAAAAAAGTTCTACAAGTTGAAAAATTGCAAATCGAAAAATTGAAAAATCGAAAAATCAAAAATCAAAATTTGAATAACGGAAAAATTTGTAAATCGAAAAATTGAAAAATGGGATAATTGGAAAATTTAAAATTTAAAAAACGACAAATTGAAAAATGGAAGAAATTAAAAAGGCGGAAAATGGAAAAATTGATTCGAAAATCTGTAAAATCGAAAAATTGAAAAATTTGAAAATGAGAAATTAGAAAGTTGAAAAATCAAGAAACTGAAAACGTTGAAAAATTGAAAAACGAACAGTGGTAAAATCGAAGAAATGAAATCAAAATATTGAAAAAGCGAGAAACTGAAACTAGAAAATGGAAAATCGAGAAATTGAAAACTCAAAAAAACGCAAAATTGTAAAACTGAAGAATCAAAAAATCGGGAAAAATTCAAAAATCGAAAATTAAAAATCAAATTGAGAAGTTGAGTAATCGAAAATTGAAAAATGAAATTGAGATTAATTTTTAAAATGAAATTGCAAAATTAAAATGAAAATGGAATACTGAAAAACAGAAAGTGAAAAACGAATACTGAAAACTTTAGCTCAAATTGCACAAATACTGAAAAATTGAAAAAATCAAAAATGAAAAATTGAATGAAAAAAAGAGAAATCAAAAATTAAAACTAAAAATGAAAAATCCAAATGAAAATGAAATGTATCGAAAATTTTTAAATAAAACTGAAACTAAAAAAAGAAATGAATTGAGAAAACAAAAAATGAGAAAAATCAAAAATGAAAACTGAAAACAATAAATGTGAAACAATAAAAAATAGAAAAGAAAAATAACGAAAATTAAACTGGAAATGAAAATTAATTAAAATCGAAAAAACTGCAAAATTGAAAATGGAAAAATCTAAAAATGGAAATTCAAAAATCAAAAATTAGAAAAAAAACTGAAAATCAATCGAGATTGAAAAATAAATTATTAACAATACGAATGAATATAAAATGAAAAAACGAAAAATTGAAAATTGAAAATCGGAAAGAATTAAAGACGAAAACTGAATAAAATCGAAAAATTCAAAAATTAAAAATGAAAAAGTTGGAAACTGAAAAATTGGAAAACTGAAAGAAAATAGAAAATCCAAAACAACCTGAAAAATCAAAAATGAAAAATACAAAATTTAAACTGGAAAATTGAGAAATCGAAAAACTGAAAAATCAAAAAATTAAAATTGAAAGGAAAAAACAAAAAATGGAAAAATTCAAAAATTGAACACTGAAAAATTGATGATTCGAAAATTTGTGAAATCAAGAATTGAAAAATGGAAAATTGATAATAACAAACTTGAAAATGAAGAAATAAAAAATGAAAATAAAAACGGATAAATCGAGCAATGAAAATCGAAATTGAAAAAACGAAAACTGAAAAAATCGAAAATTGAAAACTAAAATATGAAAAATCGATAAATTGAAAAATCTAAAAACTGCAAAATTGTAAAATTGAAGGATCTAAAAATCAAGAAATTCAAAAATCAAAAATTAAAAATCAAACAACTGAAAAATAAAAACAACGAGGAATCAGAATACAATTCGAAAAATTGAAAAAAGAAAAAAAAAGATAATAATAATAATTGATTTATTAACGGATTCACCATTACACAACATGTACGTAGTTACATTTTTAGTGCTATACGCACTGAGCGTTTAAATACAAAACTAGACACATTAAAAAGGCTAATGTCACGGCGGTATTTATTTGCTAAGTTCGACAGTCTAGGAACGACAGAGTTTGATGAATAATTTGTGCGATGAAATGGCACATCAAATAGAATCGGGTTTCTGACGTTCCGAGCTGGAACATGAAAATTAAACAAAGAACAAAGATTGGTACAATTACACATATTATTTAAAATCTTGAACATAAAATAGAGGTCGAAATAAGTTCTACGAGATTCTAAAAGAGCCAAACCAAAGAATTGTAGGAGATTGACGTAGTTGTTTGATTTAAAGTCAACATTAAATTTAAAACATAAAAATTTTATAAAACGACTCTGTATCTTCTCAAGTCTTTGGATCTTAACTAAATGATAAGGAGACCAAATTACTGTGCAATATTCTAACACGGAGCGCACAAGAGAGCAATACAAAATTATAAAGGTCCTAAGATTATAAAAGATAGTGCCCTGTCGAATAAGAAAACCGAGCAATTTATTTGCTTTATTGGCAATATTGTCAATATGGATATTGAAGTCCAATTTGGAGGAAAACGTTACGCCTAAGTCATTTACTGAAAGGGTAGTTTCTAGTTTCCGATCTTTTATAAAATATGTTGGAGGATCTAATAATTTTTTCGACGAAAATCTAATGGCTTTACATTTCTCAATATTTAATTCCAATTTATTAGAATCACACCATTCTACAAATTTCCCAAGGTCCTCTTGAAGTAATATAACATCAGTTGAGTTACGAATACGACAAAAAAGTTTCAAGTCATCTGCGAAAAGTAAAAATCTACAATGTTTAAAAGCCGAGTTTACGTCATTAATAAAAACCAAAAATAGTAGCGGACCGATATGTGATCCTTGTGGCACTCCAGAAGTTACTTCAATAAAACATGATCTATTATTGGATATTTTTACTCTTTGCAAGCGACCTGTCAGATACGAGTTTATCCAAGATAATATGGGGTTACGTATACCTAAGTTATTTAATTTATTGACTAATAGCTGAATATTGACCCTATCAAAAGCTTTTTTTATATCTGTATAAATACAGTCAACTGCGTAACCATTTTCAACATTTTTGAACAAGTAATCCGTAAAGATTGTGAGGTTAGTATTAGTGGATTTACCAGCCATGAAACCATGTTGTTCCTTTATTATTGTACCTTTAATACAAGAGTATAACCTATCGGTAACGATAGAATCAAATAATTTAGATAAGGCAGGCAATATACTAATACCTCTATAATTGTTCACTTGACTTTTACTTCCGCTTTTGTGAATTGGTACTACATCGGAGATTTTCCAGGCTTCAGGAAAAATACCTAAATGTAACGACTTATTGAAGATAATTTTTAGGGGAAAAGATAGCGAGGACGCGCACATCTTCACAAATGCGGGAGGAATGCCATCGGAACCAGGACTCCAATTTAGGTCAAGATTTGATATACCTTTGGTAATCTCCTCAACAGATATCTCTAGTTCATTAATTTGTGCATCAATGGATGGACAGGCTTTTGTATTACCAGATGGGAAATTTATTAGGTTGTCAGAATGACTGTATACAGATTTAAAATATTCAGCAAAAAGATTACAAATGTCAGAAAGGTTGTCAGCCTTTTTATCAGCATGAAATAAAACTTTGGGCAAACTACTACTTTTGCCTCTCTTAGTGTTTACAAAGGACCAGAACGATTTTACATCATTCTGAATATTTTGCTCCACGTTGTCGATGTGGGACCTTTTGCATTTAGTTATGGCTCCCTTACACTCCCGTCTTAGATTACAAAAATTTAAATAGTCATTTATGCACCCAGTTTGTTTGTATTTCTTATGAGCTAATTTTTTATCTTTAATAAGGAGTTTTGTTTTCTGGTCAAACCACGAAGGATAAGTATTGAAATAAGGCCTATATTTAGGTATAAACAACTCAACTGCAGTAGACATTATATCGTAGAAAGCATTAAGACACACATCAATGCACTGAAAGTCACAAAGAAATACCCAATTTATACTATTAAAAAAAGAGTTAATATCACCATAGTCAGCTTTACGAAAATTTAGCGAATCAGTTGGACTATTACAGCAATTAGGTGAGGACTCTAAGTTCAAAATACTAATCCCTAATGCAGGATGATATACATCACAGGGTAACAAAGGATCGGTAGTATTCACAGTTACTGTATCGAAATTGCAAAAAACTAAGTCTAAAATAGATCCGATAGAATTTGGACATGAATTAAATTGGTTAAAACCACATAACATGTAATGGTCACTAACCATTTGTTCACGAAGGTCATTGCTGCAAACAGGAGATAGGCCAACACAGTCCTCGTTCGGTACCCATGAAATGTTTGGCAGATTGAAATCCCCTATTACACAAATACGCGTATCAGCATATTCTTGAGAGATGGATTCAAGGAATGAACAATGTTCATTATATACTTCCGGCGATGAGTTAGGGGGCAGATATATTGCACAGAGGATTAGATTTTCATCATTACAACTAATATTCACCCAGAGTTCTTCGCGCCTTCCGGTATCAATATCCAGTTGGACTGAGTCAAAATTTTTGAGGACTGCAATGAGTACCCCACCTCCACGAGATTTGGAGCTTGTCGCCGAGCATCTGTCACATCTGTAAACCGTGTAACGTTTGTCAATAAATTCCGCATTGAAGATACCATCCATCAACCAGGTTTCGGTCAACACAATAACTGGATAGTCCTCGTTTAGGATACTTTCGTGTAATTTGTCTAGCTTCGTACGAAGACCTCTTATATTTTGATAAAAAATAGGCAGGGGACTTACGATACGGTGGGTGCTTCGTTTTTTGAGTTTTTTGAAGACGATAGGTTACCCGCTGAGTACGAGGGTTTGGTAAAATATTTTCTCACAGCTACTCCTTTAGGCCAAAATTTAGGATCAAGGAGGTTTTTAAAGTACACCGAATCCAGCGTAATTTTATAAGAACTATAATTCTCAGGATGGCGAGATTGTAGTTTGGTCAATTTTATTTTCGGTGATATATTTTCCTTTATGATTGCTTGGGATGTCATGGTATTTTCAATATATTTCAAAACATCATCTTCTGTTTTTATTGGATTCACACGAGTTAAGTGAATGGATGAGTGCCTTATTATTCTAGAGATAGCAAAGCTATCCCCTTCTTCATTAGTACTATCTGCATGCGATCCGTTTCCAATGATGAGAAGACTGCGTTTTTTAGGGGGAGTCTTAACGGATTCACTTTTGTTTACATTTCCGTTCTGAACGGTGTTGTCAGTAGTTTTTCCTCCTTTGGGAACCGGCTTAATATCGATATTTTGAGGTTGTATGTTATCAAATTCGTCTCTTTTTGTTATGATTTCTTCTTGAGATGAGACTGACGTTTCTTTAATTGGTTGTTTTAACAGTGCGATGTGGTCATTAAGTAATTTTACTTGATCTCGCAATTCGGCGATTACATGGTCTTTCTGCTTAAGGATATATGTAAAGATGGATAAATCTACCTTCTTTTCAGGGCCACTTAATTGTTCCACGGCGTCAAAAAATGCTGCGTCGTCGTCGACTATTGGAATTCTTTCACAACAGATTAACTTTGCACTATCCAAAAGTTTTATATTGTTAATCAATTTAGCACAACTTTGGTGATATGCACTGTCACAATTCACACATTTTACCGCTGTTACGACCTTATTTTTGCACTTTCTGCAGAACAAACTCGTCGCAGATATACTCTCACCGCCCGCCATTTTGTATTGATAATGAAAAATCGGAAAATTGAATAAACCACTGAAAAATTGACGACTCGAAATTCTATAAAAACTGGAAAAAAAGTCGGCAAATCCAAACATTGAAAAATCAAAATATTGAAAAATTCAAAATTTTAAAATCCAAAAGTTTAGCAATTGAAAAACGGAAAAATTGAATAAATTAAGCTTGAAAACTCAAAAAATTAGAAATCGAAAGACTGAAGAAACCAAAAATTGGAATATTAAAAAAAGAAAAATTTACTCCAAACGATAAAAAATAAAAACATTTAAAAATACAAATTTTAAACAGAAAATCTGAGTAATTGAAAAACTGAAAAATTGAAAAAATTGAGATAGAGAACTCGAAAAATTTGAAATCGAAACTGAAGAAGGCAAAAGTTGAAAAATTGAAAAATTAAAAATCGAGAAATCAAAATATCGTCAAAGTGAAAAAAACAAAAAAGTAAAATTTCTGCTAGTTGAAAAATTGCAAATCGAAAAACTGAAAAATCGAAAAATTGAAAAATTGAAAAATTGGTAAAATCGAAGCAATGAAAATCAAAATGTTGAAAAACATAAAACTGAAAAAGCGAGAAACTGAAACTAGAAAATGGAAAATCGAGAAATTGAAAAATCAAAAAAAACGCAAAATTGTAAAATTGAAGAATCTAATAATCGGGAAATTCAAAACTCGAAAATTAAGAATCGAACAACTGAAAAATACAAAAACGAAAAATTGAAAAATGAAAAAATTAACTAAACAATAGATGGCCATAAATGGGAATATAAAAAATTGAAAAAACGAAACAATTGAGAAACTGAGTAATCGGAAAATTGAATTAAAGATCGAATTATTTGATGATTCCAAATTTTATAAAATCGAAAAATTGCAAAAATTTAAAAAGTGAAACTTTTGGAAACTGAAAAATCTAGAAAATGAAAATTGAAAAATTGAGAAAGAAAAACAGTAAAATCCAGAACGTGAAAAATCAAAATATTGGAAAATACAAAATTTTAAAGCTCAAAAATTGAGCAACTGAAAAACTGAAAAAACGAAAAAATTAAAATTGAAAGCGAAAAACTGAAGAAATTAAAATTTGAACAACTGATAAAAATTGCAAAATCGAAAAATTGAACAACTAAAAATAGAAAAATCCAAACTGAAACATTGATGTTTAACTTACCAAAATTTATAAAATCGAGAAACTGAAAAATTTTAAAATGAAAAATTGAAAAACGAGAAGTTGAGAAAACAAAAAATGGAAAAATTCAAAAATTAAGGACCTGAAAAATTGATGATTAGAAAAATTGTGAAATCGAAGAATTGAAAATTTTGAAAACTGAGAAATTAGAAAGTTGAAAAATCAAGAAACTGAAGAAGTTGAAAAATTGAAAAGTGGTGAAATCGAAGGAATGAAAATCAAAATACCGAAAAAAGAAAACTAAAAAAGCGAGAAATTGAAACTGGAAAATGGAAAATCGATAAATTGAAAAATCAAAAAACAGCAAAATTGTAAAATTGAAAAATCTAAAAATCGGGAAATTCAAAAATCAAAAATTAAAAATCGAACAACTGAAAAATAAAAAAACGAAAAATCAGAATACAAATCGAAAAATTGAAAAATGAAAAAAAAAGATAATGAAAAATCGGAAAAATGAATAAACAACTGAAAAATTGACGCCTCGAAATTCTATAAAAACTGGAAAAAAAGTCGGCAAACCCAAACATTGAGAAATCAAAGCATTGAAAAATTCAAAATTTTAAAACCCAAAAGTTGAGCAATTGAAAAACGGAGAAATTGAATAAATTAAACTTGAAAACTCAAAAAATTAGAAATCGAAAGACTGAAGAAACCAAAAATTGAAATATTCAAAAAGAAAAATTTAATATGAAGAAAAATTTGAAATCCAAACTGAAGAAAGCAAAAGTTGAAAAATTGAAAAATTAAAAATCGAGAAATCGAAATATCGTCAAAGTGGACAAAAAACAAAAAAATAAAATTTCTACAAGCTGAAAAATTGCAAATCGAAAAACTGAAAAATCTGAAAATTGACAAATTGAAAATCGGGAAGTTGAGAAAACAAAAAAATGGAAAAATTCAAAAACTGAAGAACTGAAAAATTGATGATTCGAAAATCTGGAAAATCGAAAAATTGAAAAATTTGAAAACTGAAAAATTAGAAAGTTGAAAATTGAAAAATAAACAGTGGTAAAATCGAAGCAATGAAAATCAAAATATTGAAAAAGCGAGAAACTGAAACTAGAAAATGGAAAATCAAGAAATTGAAAAATCAAAAAACCGCAAAATTGTAAAATTGAAGAATCTAAAAATCGGGAAATTCAAAAATCAAAAATTAAAAATGGAATAACTGAAAAATACAAAATTGAAAAATTGCAAAAAAGGAAACATTAATTAAACAATAGATGGCCATAAATGGGAATATAAAACATTGAAAAAACGAAACAATTGAGAAATTGAGTAATCGGAAAATTGAATTAAAGATCGAAAAATCAAAAATCGATTGAATGAAATATCTAAAAAGCAGAATCAATTCTTATAATTTGTGGCGAGGGAGATTCTATATATTTTCAAAACAATTTTTAAATAGGGTATGCATACAACATTTTCTTTTCGTGTGGTGATTTTCAGTGAAAGTTACAGTATTTTACATCTATGTGGCAACTCACAATGGAGTTTTCCTGGAAGAATTGGATGCCTGCGCGTACACCAAAAATAATTAGGGCAAAGTTTTTCCTAAACTAGAAAAAATTAAATCCAGAAACTCAGTGTGGACAATCTGGAAAATCGATGTCGTCATATCAAACAATATTTTTCCGAATCTATTTATGACTTACGTAAAAATAAAAACAACATTTTACTAAATATATTTTTTTAACCAAATTGTGCAATCGTTCCGTCTTAGAATCCTCCCCCAGAAGGTAATTCATCTCCGAGTGGCATCTAAATTTAGAGCACCGTTCTCCGGTAAGGAAAAACGAGGTGGCGGGTTACGATAAAAATAAAATAAAAAGTACACCACTATTCGCACTTTCGCTTTTATGCCTAACGTAACCACCAACCTAGCCATAAAAAACAAAAGACGAAACAGCAACACGTTACTCCCGCACTTCCCGCCGAATCCGCACAATTTGTGTAATTTTATTCAAACCCCTTTTAATTAAACCGAATTTATTAGATTTTCTTTCCATCGCAAGAACAATTATTTTTCCAAATTCGCTTTCGAGTTGAATCTAGTTATTAAAAAGCTCCATAATTAAATTGGCGCTTATTAAAACTCGCCTCGCCCAAAAAAATCCACCGCACACAAAAACGACCGCTTTTCGGAGTGGACAGCGACGTCGCATAGTTGCGATTTTCATCATTTCTCGATTAATTCCAGGGATTTATTGTGCGAACTTCCGGACAAAATTAGCGTTTTTGTCGCTTAATGACACCGTTCTGCATGGCTGTGCTTATGCGTATGAGTCGTGCTGGATAAATTATTCGAGTGGCCTTGAAATTTTGAGTAATAATTTATTATAAGAAAGTTACTTGCAGTGAAACCTGTTCTCGGTTGATCTTTGTTTGTTTAGGTCAGTTTTCAGCTGCATTAAGAAAGGCTTCGGAGTTATTACGGATTGTTGAGTGGAAGCACACTGCTAATGACTACTTGAAGACCGGCTTAAATGTCAATTGCTTTCGACGATGTCTTATTGTGGGTAACGAGTTCGAATGGCTGTTTAAGTGACATTAAGTAGAAACTAAAGTTCGGTTTTATAACCAGGAAGAGGATGAAGTGCATTATATGCAAATGATTTTTTAATAATCGTAGGAATTATACCAGTAGTTAACATTTTTAATGTTTATTATAATTAAAATTGGAACATTAAACATAGTAACCTTAAAACTTGTCAAAAGTTTTTCAGGTTTTCGGTTTTCCGAGTTTTCAATTTTTCAAAATTTTTAAAATTTAAAATTTTTGTATTTTAAATTTTTTGACTTTTCCGATCTTTCTATTCTTAGGTGGTTGATTACTGTAACAATTTACCTTTTTAGATGTGTTTTAAGTTTCTTGTTGTCGAAATAAGTCTACACATAATAAGAAAAAAAGGCAAAATGTAGCCCCGCCCACCCGCCCTATCGCAATTGTGACAATTTTTTTTTTCGTCGTGAACCAACTTAACTGCAAAATACTTCTTTTTTAACAAGAAATTAAAAATGAGTATCGTGTTTTTCAAAGAATACCATGTATATTAAGAAAAAACAAAGCCGAAGATTAAGCGCCACCCATATCTGCTCTGATCTAAATAGTAATGGACATTCGTTGGTTTAATATTTCCATTTTTCAATTTTTCAGTTTTGAATTTTTCGAGTTTTCATTTCCTCAATTTTTTGAGTTTCATTTTCCTAGTTTTTTAACTTTTCAATTTTTGAAAATCTAATTTCTTGTGTTTTATTTTTCGACATTTCAGGTTCTGGTTTTTTCATTTTTCAGTTCGTTTCTTCAGTGTTCCGATTTTCACTTTTTGAGTTTTCAGTTTCAAATTTTGCAGCTTTTCGATTATTCAACTTCTGAACTTTTCCATTATTAGAAATGTTGATTTTTGTGTTTTAAATTTTTAGATATTCAGTTTATTGATGTTTGATTTTTCGATTTTTCAATTTTTTTTAGTTGTTAACTTTTAATTTCTTCAGTTTTTCGCTTTCAATTTTAATTTTTTCGATTTTTCAGTTTTTCACGGTCTGGATTTTACTGTTTTTCTCTCTCAATTTTTCAATTTTCACTTTCTAGATTTTTCAGTTTCCAAAATTTTAGATTTTTTTATTTTTCCATTTTTCAATTCTTCGATTTTGTATTTTTCAGTTGTCCGATTTTAATTTTTGATTTTTGTATTTCCCGATTTTTAGATTCTTCAATTTTACAATTTTTCGGTTTTTTGATTTTTCAATTTCTCGATTTTCCATTTTATAGTTTCAGTTTCTCGCTTTTTCAGTATTTTGATTTTCATTGCTTCGATTTTACCACTGTTCATTTTTCAATTTTTCAACTTCTTCAGTTTCTTAATTTTTCAACTTTCTAGTTCTCAGTTTTCAAATTTTTCAATTCTTCAATTTCACAAATTTTCGAATCATCAATTTTTCAGTTTTTCCATTTTAAAAATTTTCGAAACATCAATGTTTCTGTTTGGATTTTTCTACTTTTAAGTTGTTCAATTTTTCGATTTTTCAAATTTTTTCAGTTGTTCAATTTTTAATTTCTTCAGTTTTTCGCTTTCAATTTTTCCAGCTTTCAATTTTAATTTTTTCGATTTTTCCGTTTTTAAGTTGCTCAATTTTTGAGTTTTAAAATTTTGTATTTCTCAATATTTTGATTTTTCACGGTCTGGATTTCACTGTTTTTCTTTCTCAATTTTTCAATTTTCAGTTTCTAGATTTATCAGTTTCCAAAATTTTAAATTTTTAAAATTTTTGCAATTTTTCCATTTTATCATTTAATCAATTAATCGATCTTTAATTCAATTTTCCGATTATTTAAATGCTCGATTGTTTCGTTTTTTCAATTTTATATATTCCCATTTACAGATACATATTTCCATCTATTGTTTAATTAATGTTTTCATTTTTCAATTTTTCGATTTTCCAATTTCCAGTTTCAATTTATCGCTTTTTCAGTTTTCTCTTTTTCAGTATTTTGATTTTCATTGCTTCGATTTCACCGCTTTTCAAATTTTCAATTTTTTCAGTTTCTTGATTTTTCAAATTTCTAATTTCACAGTTTTCAAATTTTTCAATTTTTTGATTTTACAGATTTTCGAATCATTAATTTTTCAGTTGTTCAATTTTTAATTTTTCCATTTTTTGTTTTTTTCGCTTTCAATTTTAATTTTTTCGATGTTTCAGTTTTTCAGTTGCTTTGTATTTTGATGTAATGATTTTGTATTTTTCAGTTGTTCGATTTTTAATTTTTGATTTTTGAATTTCCCGATTTTTAGATTCTTCAATTTTACAATTTTGCGGTTTTTTGATTATTCAATTTCTCGATTTTCCATTTTGTAGTTTCAGTTTCTCGCTTTTTCTGTTTTTCACTATTTTGATTTTCATTGCTTCGATTTTACCACTGTTCATTTTTCAATTTCTCAACATTTTCAGTTTCTTGATTTTTCAACTTTCTAATTTCTCAGTTTTCCAATTTTTCAATTTTTCAATTTTACAGATTTTCGAATCATCAATTTTTCAGTTCTTCAATTTTTGAATTTTTCCATTTTTTGTTTTCTCAATTTCCCGATTTTCAATTTGTCAATTTTTGGATTTTTCAGTTTTCCTATTTGCAATTTTTGAACTTGCAGAAGTTTCACTTTCTTGTTTTTTTCACTTTGACGATATTTTGATTTCTCGATTTTTAATTTTTCAATTTTTCAATTTCTGTTTTATTCAGTATTTCGATTTCAAATTTTTCGAGTTCTCTTTTCAATATTTCGGTTTTCATTTTCTAGATTTTTCTACTTTCAGTTTCTCGATTTTTAAATTTTCAATTTTTTGACTTTTTCGATCTTTTTATTCTTAGGTAGTTGTTTACTGTAACAATTTTCCATTTTAGATATGTTTTAAGATTCTTGTTATCGAAATAAGTCTACACATAATAAGAAAAAAAAGGCAAACTGTTTTTCAGTTTTTAATTAGTAGTCAAATTTTTGGTTTAAAATTTCGTAATTTTCAATGTTTTGATTTCTTACGGTTTGGAGTTAAAATTTGTATCCTTATTTTTTCAATTTCTTCGGTTTTTCGACCTACAACACGCAAGAGCTAACCTTCGTTTGTAAATTGATTTATATCAGTATGCAACCAACACTACACATGCATAATCGGAAAAGTATCAGAAAACATAAGTAAGAACCATTTATAATTATAGATTAAATATTTATGCAACTATATATTTACAACTTAAAACTGCGTAACACGGTGTTTTAGAATTAACAATAAATTCGTGAGATATTCAGGTTTTTATTTAAATTGCTGTTTTTCTCTAATGTTATCGATTGGTTTTCTTGGAATAAGCGAGCTGAACATTAATTATCGTCAAGCTATTTATAAATTTCTAAAAATCACAGTGTAACAATGATTACTTAACAAACTTTTTTGGAGTTTTGACGCTCATTTCCGACGAGAGATTTTTAACAAAATCGATTCCTTCGTTGTCTCAGAAGGTCGAAATATCGTTGAATAAATGTTTGTCTAAAAATACGCTCCAAGATGTGAATCCTTGAGCTTTAGTAACAGGTTCTTATTTTTTCGAGTTGTTAAAAAATTTATTTTAGCAGATTTTATTTTCGTGTTTTTTTAATTCTGTTTTCGAAATTCACTGACGGAATTGTTCGATTTTGAGACATAAAGATGTAATTTTGGACTAAATTCAGTTAACCAGAAATGAAACCTCGTAAAGATGTAAGCACGTAATTAAAAAGCAGTAAAATCAACTCACTAAAACCAGAACTTTCCAATCTGCAAAAATTAATTGAGTTTTATATTTATCATTGGACAAGATAATTACGGTTCGAATATTCGAATAACCAGTAAAATCCATTAAATTTACCTTGTTATCCTTGCCTCTTGTACTTTGAAATGGTTGTGTACAATACCCGCTTTCAAATTATTGAAATTTTTGGCTTTATTCGTTCGTATTTTCAAAAATCTAAAATGAAAAAGTGATGATTCTTATATTTTTATAATCGAAAAATTGCAAATCGAAAAACTGAAAAATACAAAAATTGAAAAAATAAAAAATCAGGACGTTAAGAAAACAAAAAATAAAAAAATTCAAAATTGGAGAACTGAAAAACTTATGATTCGAAAATTTGTAAAATCGATAAAGAATTGAAAAATTTAAAAACTGAGAAATTAGAAAGTTGAAAAATTAAGAAACTAAGAAATGAAAAATTCGAAAATTGAAAAATGAATAATGGTGAAATCGAAGCAGTAAAAATTAAAATATTGATAAATAGAAAACTGAAAAATTGAGAAACTGAAACTGGAAAATTGAAAATCGAGAAAGTGAAAAATCTAAAAAGCACAAAATTGTAAAATTGAAAAATATAAACAACGGGAAATTCAAAATTCAAAAATTAAAAAATGTAACAACTGAAAAATTAAAAAACTAAAAATTAGAATATTGATCGAAAATTTGAAAAATGGAACAATTAATAAAACAAAAGATGATGTATCTCTAAATGGAAATATGAAAAATTGGAAAAACGAAACAATCGAGCAATGGAATAATCGAAAAATTGAAACATTGCAAAAATTTAAACAATGAAAATTCTGGAAACTGAAAAATCTAGAAAGTGAAAATTGAAAAATTGAGAAGAAAAAATAAAAAATCCAGACCGTGAAAAATCAAAATATTAAGAATACAAAATTTTAAATCTTAAAAATTGAGCAACTGAAAAACTGAAAAATTGATGATTCGAAAATTTTTATAATCGAAAAATTGCAAATTGAAAAACTGAAAAATCTAAAAACTGAAGAATTGAAAATTCGGGAAGTTGGGACAACTAAAAAGAGAAAAATCAAAAATTGAAGATTTGAAAAATTGATGATTCGAAAAATTGTATATCGAAAAATTGAAAAATTGAAAAATTGAAAAATTGAAAAATTGAAAAATTGAAAAATGAATAATGGTGAAATCGAAGCAGTGAAAATTAAAATATTGAAAAACAGGAAACTGAAAAAGGGAGGAATTGAAACTGGAAAAGGGAATAGGGACAAATTGAAACATCTAAAAAGCGCAAAATTTTAAATTTGAAAAATTGAAAAATCGGGAAATTCAAAAATCAAAAATTAAAAATCGAACAACTGAAAAAAATACAAAAAATCAGAATACAAATCGAAAAATTGAAAAATGGAAAAATTAATAAAACAAACGATGGAAATATGTATCTATAAATGGGACTGTAAAAAATTGAAAAAACGAAACAATTGAGTAATTTAATTATAGATCGATTAATTGATAAACAGTAAAATCCCGACCGCGAAAAATCAAAATATTGAAAAATACAAAATTTTAAATCTCAAAAATTGAGCAACCAAAAAATTGAAAACCTGAAAAAATTAAATTTTAAAACTGGAAAAACTGAAAGCGAAAAACTGAAGAAACTAAAAATTAAACGATTCAAAAATTAAAAGTCGAAAAACTGAAAAATTGAAAAATTGATAAAAACCAAAAATTAAAACTTCTACAAATTGAAAATCCACAAGTCGAGGTATTTAATAAAAGAAAAAATTGAAAAATCGAAAAATCAAACATCAACAAACTGAAATATCTAAAACATCAAAAAACAAAAAAATAACATTACCAAAAATTAAATAATTCGAAGGTTGAAAAATCGAAAAGCTCCAAAATTTAAAAATAAAACGTTAAAAAATGAAAATCGGAACACTGAAGAAACGACAAACTGAAAAATGAAAAGACTAGAAATTGAAATGTTGAAAAATAAAACAAACAAGAAATTAGATTTCCAAAAATTGAAAAATTCAGAAATTAAAAAACTAGAAAAATGAAACTCAAAAAATTGTAAATCGGGACATTAAAGAAATGAAAAATCTAAAAATTAATAATCCAGAAATTGAAAAATCGGAAAACGAAGACATGTAGTAGTGGAAAGATCAGAAAAAAAAATTTTAAATTGAAAACTCGAAAAATTCAAAACTAAAAAATTGAACGAACCGAAAACTGAACAACGAAAATATTAAATATCGCAAAAAGCAAAATGACAAATTTGAAAAATCGGATAAATAAAGAATTAAATTAAAATGCAAATCGGAAGACTGAAGAAACGAAAAAACGAAAAATTAAAAATCGAGAAACAAAAAAATCGAAAAACTAAAATAAGTACATAAGAATAAAAAGATCGGAAAAGTGAAAAAAAATAAGGTGAAAATTCGAAAATTTGGAAATCTAATATATTGAAAATACAAAAAATTTAAATTTAAAAAAATTGGAAAATTAAAAAATCAAAAAACAGAAAACCTGAAAAATTTGAAATAGAGCACTCAAAAATTGCAAATCGGGACATTTAAAAACGAGAAAAAAAACAACAAATTCCAAATCGAGAAACTGAAAAACCAAAAAATTGAAGAATTGAAGAATTGAAACATTAAAAAACCGAAAAATCCATAAAGCGAAAAATCAAAAATTCGAAGAGATGAAGAGTCGAAAAATTGATGAACTGAAAATCGATAAAACGATAAATCGATAAATTAATCAACCGATAAATCGATGAATCGATGAATGGATAAATAGATCAATAGATGAATGGATAAATCGACAAATTGATAAATTGCAAAAATGAAGAATTGAAAAATTTAAATTCAAAAATCGATAAAGCGAAAAATCAAAAAGTGGAAGAGTTGAAGAGTCGAAAAGATGTTGAATTGAAAATCGATAAATCGGTCAATTGATAAATCGATAAAACCATACATCCAAAAATCGATAAAACCATAAATCGAATAATGGAAAAATGAAAAAAATCGAAGAATCGAAATTCGATAAACCGATGAATTGATGAATTGATTGATCTATAAATGATGAATCGCTTAATCGATAAATCGATGAATGTTGAAAAATGGCAAATAGATTAATCGATAAATTAATAAACTGGTAAATCGATAAATCGATGAATCGATGGATGGATAAATCGATAAATCGATAAACTGGAGAAATGAAAAATCAAAAAGTTGATAAACTGAAAATCGATAAAACGATAAATTAATCAACCGATAAATTGATAAACCGATGAATCGATGAATCGATGAACGGATAAATCGATAAATTGCAAAAATGAAACATTGAAAAATTTACATTCAAAAATCGATAAAGCAAAAAATCAAAAAGTCGAAGAGTCGAAAAGTTGATAAAATGAAGATCTATAAATCGATAAAATTATAAATCGACAAGCTGAAAAATCGAAAAATAGAAAAATCGAAGGATCAAAAAATCCAAGAATCGAAAAATCGATAAATCGTTAAACCGATAAATCGATGAAATGATGAATAGATTAATTGATGAATCGACGAATGTTGATAAATTGAAAATCGATTAGCGATTAGAACGATAAATCGATAAACCGATAAACTAATAAACATCAGTTTTTTTTTCAAAACCGATAAATCGATGAATCGATGAATGGATAAATCGATAAATCGATAAATTGCACAAATAAAAAACTTAAAAATCGACAAACGAAAAATCAAAAAGTCGAAGGGTTGAAGAGTTGAAGAACTGATAAATTGAAAATCGATAAATCGGTCAATTGATAAAAGATAAAATTATAAATCGATAAATTGAAAACTCGGAAAATAAAAAAATCGAAGCATCAAAAAATCTAAGAACATTAGTTTTTTATCGAAATTGATAAATCGAAGAATCCCCGAATGGATACATTTATAAATCGATAAATTGCAAAAGCAAAAATTGAAAAATAAAAAAATTTAAAAATCGACAAACGAAGAGTTGAAAAATTGATAAATTGAAAATCGATAAATCGGTCAATTGATAAATCGATAAAATTATAAAATCGATAAATTGAAAAATCGGAAAATAAAAAATCGAAGGATCAAAAAATCTAAGAACATTAATTTTTTATCGAAATAGATAAATCGATGAATCCCGAATGGATAAATTGATAAATCGATAAATTGCAAAAGCAAAAAATTGAAAAATAAAAGAATTTAAAAATCGACAAACGAAGAGTTGAAAAATGGATAAATTGAAAATCGATAAATCGGTCAATTGATAAATCGATAAAATTATAAATCGATAAATTGAAAAATCGGAAAATAGAAAAATCGAAGGATCAAATAATCCAAGAATCGAAAAATCGAAAAATCGAAAAATCGAAAAATCGAAAAATCGATAAATCGTTAAACCGATGAATTGATGAATCAACGAATGTTGATAAATTGAAAATCGATTATCCGATAAAACGATAAATCAATCAATCGATAAATTAATAAACATCAGTTTTTTATCAAAACCGATAAATCGATGAATCCATGAAAGGATAAATTCATAAATCGATAAATTTGCAAAAGTAAAAAATTGAAAAATCGACAAACGAAAAATGAAAAAGTCGAAGATTTGAAGAGTTGAAGAATTGATAAATAGAAAATCGATAAATCGGTCAATTGATAAATCGATAAAATTATAAATCGATAAATTAAAAAATCGGAAAATAAAAAATCGAAGGATAAAAAAATCCAAGAATCAAAAGATCGAAAATCAAAAAATCGATAAATCGTTAAACCGATAAACCGATGAATTGATGAATTGATAAATTGAAAATCGATTATCCGATAAAACGATAAATCGATTAATCGATAAATTAATAAACATCAGTTTTTTATCAAAATTGATAAATCGATGAATTCATGAATGGATAAATTCATAAATCGATAAATTGCAGAAGTAAAAAAATTGAAAAATAAGAAATTTAAGTATCGACAAACGAAAAATGAAAAAGTCGAAGAGTTGAAGAGTCGAAGAATTGATAAATTGAAAATCAATAAATAGGTTGATAAATCGATAAAATTAGAGATCGATAAAATAAAAAATCGGAAAATAGAAAAATCGACGGATCAAAAAATCTAAGAATCAAAAAATCGAAAATCGAAAAATCGATAAACCGTTAAACCGATAAACCGATAAATCGATGAATTGATGAATTGATTAAATGATGAATCGACGAATGTTGATAAATTGAAAATCGATATAGCGATAAAACGATAAATCCATAAACCGACAAACTGATAAACATCAATTTTTTTTTCAAAACCGATAAATCGATGAATCGATGAATGGATAAATCGATAAATCGATAAATTGCAGAAGTAAAAAATTGAAAAATAAGAAATTTAAGTATCGATAAACGAAAAATGAAAAAGTCGAAGAGTTGAAGAGTCGAAGAATTGATAAATTGAAAATCAATAAATAGGTTGATAAATCGATAAAATTATAAATCGACAAATTGAAAAATCGAAAAATAGAAAAATCGAAGGATCAAAAAATCCAAGAATCGAAAAATTGAAAATCGAAAAATCGATAAATCGTTTAAAGCGATAGACCGATAAATTGATGAATTGATTAATTGATGAATCGACGAATGTTGATAAATTGAAAAACGATTAGCCATAAAACGATAAATCGATAAACCGACAAACTGATAAACATCAAATTTTTTTTCAAAACCGATAAATCGATGAATCGATGAATGGATAAATCGGTAAATTGCAAAACTAAAAAAATTGAAAAATAAAAAATTTAAAAATCTACAAACGAAAAATCAGGAAGTCGAAGAGTTGAAGAGTCGAAGAATTGATAAATTGAAAATCAATAAATCGGTCAATTGATAAATCAATAGAATCGAGGGATCAAAAAATCCAAAAATCGAAAAATCGAAAATCGAAAAATTGATAAATCGTCGAACGATAAACCGATGAATTGAATCGATTAATTGATGAATCGACGATTGCAGATAAATTGCAGAAATGAAAAATTAAAAATTTCAAAATCAATAAAACGAAAAATCAAGAAGTCGAAGAGTTGAAGAATTGGTAATAGTCGAAAAATAGAAAAATCGAAAAATCGATAAACCGATAAATTTAAAAATTGAAAAATTATAAATTGATAAACTGGATGATGAAAAATCAAAAATTTAAATATCAACAAACTTAAAAATAGAAAAATCAAAATATCTACAAAAACAAAAAAAAAATGGGAACTTCAAAAATCGAAAAATTTGTAATATTGAAAACTTACACAAATCTGGAAATGGTATACCGAAAAATTGAAAAGTCAAAAATTTATAAAATTGAAAAGTTGAAAAATCGAGAAAATGAAAAATTAAAAAATGAAAAAGCAAAAAAAAACAAAATTATTATAAATTATAAAATCGAACCAGTGGAAAATCAAAACATTGAAAAATACAAAAATTGAGAAATTGAAAAATTGCAAATCGTGAACTGGGAAAAAAGAAAAATTTTAAATTCAAAACTCAAAAAATAGAAAAGTCGTAAAATGGCCAAAATAGAAAATTACAATTAAAATACAGTGTAGTCAGTGAGACACCAAAGAGGCTAAGTTTAATAACATGTTGCCCAACCAATTTTAAGTGTCACATGCTTGTCGCTTTGGCATAACAGAGCATGGCACATACTCTATATTGCTATATTAAAATTAATTAAAATTTTTCTGTAAAACGTACATTTGTTCATAATTCCGTGTCTGTACGTCCAAGTAAAGTCACACACCACCCAGAAATTTTTTGTGCGTCTACACAGTCGCTAATTCCATCTAACATTTAAACCCAGCCTTCTCCAGAATAATTACACATTCCTCGCCGTTTTGCTTTTGTCATTTACGGTGCAACGACGCCTTAATTCCCTCGTTCTTGTCACTACAATCCAGCGATTGAATTTTAAATTAACATAGTTCATGCTAATGCGTGGGTAGCGGCTTGTCGCGATTTCCCAAGAGGCCCGAACTGCATTTTCTATGCAGCCCGTTATTAAAAATTGACGGCGAAATTTAAAACATTTTTCTTTAGCTATAATATCATTAATCAACGTTAAGAATAAATTGAGCTCCAGGCTTGAACCCTGAGATACTCGGTGACATTTTCGAGGAAATTGCGGCGCTTTAAGTGTGCATTCTTTTGGTAACTTTCACCTATTAAGTATGTGTGAGTGCAGTGTAGCGCTTGTAGTTTCCTGGTCTGTCTTTTTTAAAATAGTAGATATCTGATTTCAGTAGTTAGTAGGCTGTTGATATTAGAATGAAATGAGTATTTTTAGGCACCTTTACCCTAGCGGCGCTTTAATCTCTTGTTCTTGCCAGTCTAGCGTAATCACTGAATTTTAATTAAGATGCTTCGTTATAGCTACATTATAAATTGTTTAGATTTAGAAGATTAAAAACATAGAAGATCACACCAAAACTACATCAACAAGTTAGTAACTACAAATTGTTAAAAATGTTATAGTTTGAACGAAGAGATAAACCATGCACTCTATTAATAAATCACACACACACGAATTGATAAAAATATAACCTTTAAAGAAAACATTTCCCACTTAGCGCGACAGCCAGACATTCAAATTATTTAATAAACGAGCGAAATTATGAGGAAATAAATTAATGATTGCTCACCAAGGACAATAAAACCAGTGTTATCGCCGGGATCCCATTCACTGCCATTATCACCGATCACAACAGGACCTCACCAGTCAGCAATTACCACCCCAGGACATCATCGGAAGATTCAACATGAGATTGAGGGAACGTTGAGCGTCTGACCGACCACAACGTTACCGCTGTACTACAAACACAACAACATTGAAATTTGTTGTACATCGACAAGGACACCGAGCTGAGAATGAGACAGCTGTTCACATCGCTGCACTTTTCCGTCAGTTGAATTTCCTCGTTAGGCGGAATCCTGGAAAAGCGGGAAAAATCTACCCGGACTGGAGTCGCTGGAGGTTTTCCAACGAGGCGATGAGAGCGGAAGTGAAGCATGGTACTTTCCCGGGCGGAAATGGTGAAAGTAGGGGGAGGTGGGGCATGGCAGAGGATTGGAACAGGTTTAGATGGTGCTAGAAAAAATAACGTAAAATTAAAATTTATCTACCGATTTCTGAAGAAGTTGATACAATAAATGATTCAAAAATTAAAGGTATCGGTGACGCTACTGATCTAAAAATTTACGGAATAAAGAATATGACGACCCAGAAATGAAAAAATATTTATAAACAAAAAAATAATGTAAACTAGTTAGTCAACTCATTAATAATAATAATGATGATGATGATTCTCATTTATGCCTCTAGTGAATCCTAGATTTATTTTTGTTAGTAATAATAAGTTCAAAAATTAAAGTGAAAATTCGAAAGATTGAAAAATCAAGAAATTCAAAAAACGAAAAATTAAAAATCGAGAAAGAATAAACCCAAAAAATGAAAAATTGGGAAATTGAAAAATCGAAACATTTAAAAATCCAGTTGGAAAATCGAAAATTTTAAAACCGAGAAAATAAAACCCGAAAATTAAAAATTGAGAAACTGAATAATCGAGAAATTGAAAAATTGAAAAGTTGAAAAATGGAAAATTTGTAAAAATAGAAAAATTTAAATATTCAAAAATTTAAACATTTCAAATCGAAAAATTGAAAAAAGAGAAAAATTGCAATCGAAAAACCGAATACATACATGAAATCAAAAAAAAATAAACAATTTAAGAATTGAAAACTTATTGCAAATCGAAAAACGAGTAAATGTAAAGTAGAAAAATAAAAAAAAATGGAAAAAACTAAAAATAAGAAATTTAAAATTGAGCATTCGAGAAATTACGACTCGAGACACTGAAAAAGCAAAAAACTAAAAATCTAGAAAATGAAAAAACGAAGAAAACTGAGAAATTGCAAAAACGAAAAATTAACATATTCAAAAATTGAAAATCCCAGAAATTGAAGAAACCAAAACTTGAATTTTTTTGAAGTATGGAAAACCTGAGTAATAAAAAATTTCGAAAACAGAAAAATCAAATATTGAAAAACGAAAAACTTTAGAAACTGAAAAAAAGAACCGAAAATTGGAAAAATTGGACAAACAAAAAAATTAAATATGTAGAATTTGAAGAAATGAAGAATTGAAAAATCGAAAAAATTCAAAACCATCAAGTTGAGAAAGAAATCGAAAAATTTTAAACCGAGAAACCGAAAACACGGAAATTAAAAATTGAAAAACTTGAAAATCGAAAAATTGAAAAGTGGAAATTAAAAATCGAAAAATTGAAACAGAAAATTTACAAAATCGAAAAAGGAGAAGTGAAAAATCTAAAATAAGAAACTCTGTAATTGAAAAATTGAAAAACCTAAAACTGAAAAATCTAAAAATTAAAAATCGAGTCACTGAAAAATCGGGAAACACAAAAATAGAACAAGTGGAAAAACGAAAAACTGTAAAATGGAAAATTTAAAAATCGAAAAAGCGAGAAAATGAAAAATAAAAATACCAGAAAATTCGGAAAAATGTGGGATTTGAAGCTCAAACAATTGTAAAATTTAAAAATAGCAAACGAAAAATTGGAAAAGCGAAAAATTAAAAATAAGAAACTCTATAATTGACCGAAAAAACGAAACATTAAATAATCGAAAAATTGCACTCGAAAAATTTAAAAAGTGAAAACTTAATTAAACACTCGGAAAATTGCAGATGGAAAAACAAGAAAATGAAAAGTAGAAGAATAGAAAAATTTGGAAAACGAAAAATTATAATGTGTTTAGAAATTAAAGAAATGAAAAACCAAAAAATGAAAATCTAAAAACCGAAGAAATAAAAAATTGCAAACAAATACCAAGAAACATTGGATAATTCAAAGTTTACAACTAAAATAAAAAAAATTATAATTTCAAAGTTGAAAGTTAGAAAAATTGCAAACGAAAAAGCGAAAAATCGAGAAATTGGAAAAACCGAAAAATTAAAATATTCAGAAATCAAAAAATCCAAAAATTGGATTTTTTTTAATATTTAAAATCTGTATAACCAAAAATTTTGAAAATAGAAAAACTAAAAAACAAAAAGATCCAACAATTGATAAAACGGGGAAAACTGAAAAATTTTTTTTTTTATTCAAAAGTTGAAAACCCCAGAAATTGAAGAAACCAAAACCTTTTTTTTATATGGAAATCCTGAATAATGAAAAATTTTTAAAAAAGAAAAATCAAAAATTGAAAAACGAAAAACTTTAAGATTCAAAATTGATAAACTGAAAATTCGAAAAATTGAAAATCAAGTTCGGAATAAATCCGAAAATTAAAAAAACAGAAAATTGAAAAACCGAAAGATTCAAAATTGAAGAACCGAAAATTGGAAAAATTGGAGAAACAAAAAATTATAATATCTAGAAATTGAAGAAATGAAAAATTGAAAAATTGAAAAATTCAAAATCGTAAAGTTAAAAATCGAAAAATTGAAAAATGGAAAAATTGAAAAACTCAAAACAGTGAAACTGAAAAATTGAAATTGAAAAATCGAAAAATTGAAAAAAGAACTTTTAAAAAGTCGAAAAATATTTGAAATCGAGAAATTCGAAAAGCGAAAGATTGCTGTCAAAGAAATGTAAAAATTAAATTAAAACATCGGAAATTTGCTATTTGAAAAACGAGAAAAGTAGAAATATTGGGAAAATGAAAATTCTAAAGCCCCAAAATTGTAAATATTCAAAAATTGTTAAAAACCTAAAAACTGACGAAACCAAAAATTGATTTTTTTTTGAAATATCGAATACCTGAATAATAAAAATTTTGAAAAAGAAAATTCAAAAATTGAAAAACGAAAAACTCCAAAAATTGGAAAACGTGGGTAATTGAAAAATTTTAAAGTTTCAAAATTGATAGACAGAAAATTCGAAAAATTGGAAAAACGAAAAATTAAAAGTCAAGTTCCGAATAAATTCAAAAACTGAAGAAACGGAAAATTGAAAAATCGAAAGCTACAAAATTGAAGAACCAAAAATTCGAGAAACTGAAGAAATAAAAACTTTAAATATCTACAAATTCAAGACATGAAAAATTGAAAAATCGAAACATTCAAAACCCGAAAGTTGAAAAATCGAAACATTTTAAAGCGACAAACTGAAAACCTGAAAATTAAAAATTAAGAAACCAAAAAAATCGAAGAAATTGAGAAATCGAAAAGTTGAGAATTTCAAAATTTGAAAAATTTAAAATGGTAATTGAAAAAGAAAAAATTTAAATAATCAAAAAATCGAAAAATTCAAAAGGAGAAACATCTGAAAACTGAAACATTCAATATCGAACATTTGAAAAATTGCTAATCGAAAAATTGGAAAATCGAAAAGTTGAAAATGAGAAACTAATTGAAAAATTTAAGAAATGAAAAATTAAAAAATTTAAAATCAAACACTACGAAAAATAGTAAAAACAAAAAATAGAATATGAAACTAGTAATTAAAAAAACGAAAAAGCAGAAAATCATAAATTGCAAAAGTCTAAAATATTACAAAAATTAAAAATTTTAAATTTGAAGAGTCGAAAAATTTAAATTCGGAAAAAAAATTGGGAGAGCAAAAATCGGAAAAACGAAAAATTAAAATATTCAAAAATAAAGAAAAATTCAAACATGAAAAATCGAATAACCAGAAATTTGACAAATCAACATATTCGAAGGACGAAAAATCAAACATCGAGAAAGGAAAATATCCAAAAAGTGAATTGAAAAAACGAAAAATTAAATTATCTAGAAACCGAAGAAATGAAAAATTGAAAAATCGAAACATGCAAAAACCTAAATGTGAAAAATCCAAAAATTTAAAACCCAGAAACTGACAACCCGAAAAATTAAAAATTAAGAAACCGAAAAATAGAGAAATTGAAAAATCGAAATATTGAAAAATGGAAAAATTGAAAAAATTAAAACAGAGTAACTGAAAAATTAAAAATCGAGGAAATGAAAAACTGAAAACTTTAAAATTAAAAGACGAGAAAATGAAAAATAGAAAAGTAGAATAATAGAAAAATTGGAAAAACGAAAAATTAGAATATATAGGGGTTGAAAAATCGAAAGATTTTAAAATCGAAAAATGAATGAAGCCAAAAATTTAATACTCGAAAATTAAATCAAGGAACAGAAAACTCGAAATTATAGAATCGAAAAATTTAAGAAAAAATTCTAATTGTGTATTTAAAAATTAAAAACTTAAAAACTGGGAAACCGAGGAACTGAAAAATCTAACACTAATATTTTGAAAAATTGAATAAACAAAAATTATAAAATTGAAAGAAACGTTGAAAAATAAGGCAAAATAAGGAAAAAACAAAAACTGTGAATGCAAATGAAAACAATCGTGAAAATGAAAAATAAAAATCAACTTTAAATGCCACATCAGGGTTGAGGCAAATTTAATGAAATTTTTGCGACTCCAGAGATAGAAATTTATATCGACGTATAACAGGGCCAATGCGTACGCATTCTACATACTTTTTTCTTAATGGTAATAAATGTGGAGGTTTTGGGTCGCCTTACACTAAGATTAAGAGCCCCCAAAGGAAATGAGGTGCTTTATCGGAAGTTAGTCTGAATCCACTTTCCTCTAGTCGTTAGAAACCTTATGGTTGTGATTCTCGTGGAAATTTAAATGCGAAAAATAAAATACAAGAACTGTTGTATATAACGAAAAGACGGATTGGTGGATTACGTGGAAAGAAAATGTTTAATGTGTTTAGTTGCTCTTTGAGGGGTCACGCAACCGAGGTGATCTAAGCGAATTCCCTGCAGCAATTTAGGATAAGGAGCAGCTATTATACCTATGAACCTTGATATAAATTTCAGTTAATTATTGTAAATTACGTTTTTCCCAGCGTGGATGGGTGCTTCAATGACATTATTTTTCAACGTTTCCACGTCTAAACGAACGCTCTCCTACAAAATAAAACATAAATAAAAAGTTAGAGGGATTAATCTCAGATCAGATGTACTTAGGTATGAATATTATTTCTGAATGAAAACGCGCGAGTCGGGTGAATGTGGAAAATCCGCAACTACGAGTTAGAACGGTTTACTTAAGCGCATTAAGCAACAATTACACTCTAAAAATGGTGTAATGAATAAATTCATGATGCAGTGGGTGTGTTGGGGGAAGCACCAGCCGCTTTTGGCGACTAAATGGGTGTCCCGCATTATTGCTCCTAACAACTTCTAGTTTTATGTAATGTGGTAAATAACCTCTAGATCTTATTTGCAGATTGGAGATTTTGCCTCTTTCCTTTGACGCACATCTTCTCCATAAAAAATGTGTCCGATTTTTAAGACAATGCAGCGGATTGACGTTAGTCGAAATTTTCTCATCGTTATCAAAAATTGTTATCAAGGGAATTGTGGACAGACGAAAACCTTGGAAAGGAGAATCTTAAGCAGCGCTTAGCTAATAAGAGCCGCAATTTTAGGATGAATTTCTAATTCGTGATGTTAGATCGAGCTGATTGGGGGTATAATTAATTTAATGATCAATTTTTTTCGGGCCGACAAAGAAATAACTGAATATTTTTGCAGGCATTTACGTAGGTTCGCTGCCGTATTACGTACGTATACATGAATATCAAATTTGAAGGAAAGAATTTCTAGTTTTGACGAAAAAGTTTGAGGATTAGTAATAACACAAAATCACATTTTTTATTTCAGTTTTAGGATTTTTCATTTTTTATATTTGCAATTTTTCGAGCGTTTAATTTCAAATTTCTCAATTTTTTTTAACTTTTGAAATTTTCAGGTCCTCGATATTCATCTTTCGATTTGCATTTATTTTAATTTCTGCATATTTTAATTTTTCGTTTTTTCAATTTTTTGTTCTCCCAATTTATCCATTTGCAATTTTTTGAGCTTTAAAATTTAAAATTTTTAATTTTTCCAATGTTCAACTTACGAATTTTTCAATTATTCAATATTTCCCAAATTTAGATTTTTAATTTTTTACTTTTTCGATGTTTATAAATTTTCATTCTTCGATTTTTCAGTTTCTCAATTTTTCATTTTTTTATTTCCTCAATATTTCAAGTTCTTGATTTTTATTTTTCATTTTTCCGATTTTTTTATTTTCATTGTCTAATTTTGTCAATGTTTCTTTTGACTTTACAGTTTTTCGTTTATTCAATTTTAAAAATTTTTCAATTCTTAAATACATACTTACCTATTTCGAATTTTCTTTTCTTAAATTTTTCAATTTTCAATTTCATTTCTTCGATTTTGCAAATCCTAGGTTTCAGATTTTTCAAATTTTCAACTAGTCTCTCATTTTAAATTTTTAGATTTTTGAAATTGTCGAATGTTCAATATTAAATCATTCAATTTGGCGATGACTTTGAATATTTCAGTTTTTCGATATTAAATTTTTAATTTTTTTAGTTTTTCCATTTTTCAATACATCAATTTTTCAATTTCTCTATTTTTCAGTTTGTAAATTTTTTATTTTCGGGTGTTCAGTTTCTCTGTTAAAACTTTTCGATTTTTCAAGGTTTGTGTTTTGAATTTTTCGATTTTTCAATTTTTCTTTTCTTCAATTTTTCGAAATTTCAGTTTTTCGAGTTCTCTTTCGATTTATTAATTTTGCGTAATTTTATTTCCAGACCGTAAATTATTTTTGAATGTTTTCCTTTTTCAATTTTCGATTGTTTTTTTTTCAATTTTTGATTTTACTATTTTAAAATTCTTTTATTGTTCAGATTTTCGATATTACTAAAAAAACAATTTGAGGTTTCTTCAATTTATGGGTTTTTCGATTTCCGAATGTTTCAATTTTTCGGTTCTCCAATTTTTCGATTTTTCGCTTTTTCGATTTCTCGTTTTTTTGATTTTTCGCTTTTTCGATTTGCAATTTTTCGGGTGTTTAATTTTAAAATTTATTTTTTTTTTTAAACTTTTTCAGTTTCTCGATTTTTTATTTTTCGACTCTTCAGTGTCTAGATTTTCAATTTTTTGATTTTCAGGTTCTCAATTAGCAAATTTTCAAGTGCTCATTTTTAAATTTCTAAATTTTTCAGTTTTTCAACTTTGGGCTTTTTTCGAGATCCCAGTTTTTGTTTTTTTTTTATTTTTGATTTTTTAGGCTTTCGATATTTCAAAAAAAAAGTTTATTTTCTTCAATATTTGAGATTTTCCAATTTTTCAATTTTGGGATTTTTTTCGTGCTTCAATTTTTTATATATTTTTCTTTTTTCAAAATTTTTACCCTTCAGATTTCTGATGTTTTAAAAAAAAATTCAGTTTTTGGGTTTTTAGATTTTTCAGTTTTTCCACTTTTGGACTTTTTTCGATTTTGTAATTTTTGATTTTTTTTTTTCAAAAATTTTTATTTATTCAGGTTTTCGATATTTAAAAAAAAAACAGTTTTTGGTTTCTTCAATTTTTGGGTTCTCAGGTTCCTGAAAATTTTAATTGTTGGTTTTTCTAATTTTTCGATTTTTCGCTTTTTCGATGTGCAATTTTTCGAGCGTTGAGTTCTAAAATTTAAAATGTTGAGGTTTAAGTTGAAAACTTTTTCAATTATATGATATTTCTTAAATTTCGGATTCGCAATTTTTCGATTTTTCAGTTTCTTGACTTTTAATTTTCCAATTCTTCAGTGTCTAGAATTAAAATTTTAGTTTTTTCAGGTCCTCGAATAGTAAATTTTCGAATGCTAAATTTATAAATTTCTCAGTTTTTCAGTTTTTCCACTTTTGGACTTTTGCGGTTTTCTAATTTTTGATTTTGGTTATTCCGGTTTTCGCTATTAAAAAAAAATATATTTTTGGTTAATTCAATTATTGGTTTTTATCGTTTTACAATTTTTGATTTTTTTTTTTAGAATTTTTCGTTATTCAGATTTTTGATGTTTCAAAAAAAATTTCAACTGATGGTTTCTTCAATTTTTGGATTTTTAGATTCTGAAAATTTATTTTTTTTTCTAAAACTTTCGAGCGTTTGATTCCAAAATTTTAAATATTTAGGGTTAAGTTGAAAAATTTTTCAAGTATTCCATATTGCTTCAGGTTTTCGGTTTGCAATTTTTTGATTTTTCAGTTTTTCGATTTTTAATTTTTCGATTCTTCAGTGTCTAAATTTTTAATTTTTGTTTTTCAGGTTTTCAGTTATCAAATTTTCGAATGCTCATTTTTAAATTTCTCAATTTTTCAGTTTTTCCAATTTTTCAATTTTTGGGTTTTTTTTGTTTTTCAATTTTTGATTTTTGTTTTTTCACAATTTTGATTATTCAGATGTTCGAAGTTTCAAAAAAATTTCCAATTTTCGGTTTGGGTTTTTCCGTTTCTGAAAATTTAATTTTTTTAATATTTCGAGGGGTGAGTTCTAAAATTTGAAATTTTTGGGTTTAAGTTGAAAAATTTTTCAATTATCGGAGATTTGTTAAATTTCCGGTTTGCAATTTTTCGATTTTTCAGTTTCTCGATCTTTAATTTTCGATTCTTCAGTGTCGAGATTTTTAATTATTGCTTTTTCAAGTTCTCGATTACTAAATTTTCGAATGCTAATTCTTTGATTTCTCAATTTTTCCACTCTTGGACTTTTTTCGATTTTCTAATTTTTGATTTTTCTTTTTTCAAAATTTGTGATTATTCAGGTTTGCGATATTTAAAAAATAAATCAATTTTTCACTTTTTCGATGTGCAATTTTTGAAAATTTTTCAATTATCCGAGATTTCTTGAATTTCCGGTTGCAATTTTTCGATTTTTCAGTTTCTCGATTTTTAATTTTTCATTTCTTTAGTGTCTAGAATTAAAATTTTTGTTTTTTCAGGTTCTCGATTAGCAAATTTTGGAATGCTAATTTGTAAATTTTTCAATTTTTCAGTTTTTCCATTTTTGGACTCTTCGATTTTCTAATTTTTTTTTTTTCAAAAGTGTTGATTATTCAGGTTTTCGCTATTTCAAAAAAAATATTTTTGGTTTCTTCAATTATTGGATTGATAAAATACGATAACGAAAACGAAAAACTGAAAAATCAAAAAATTGCACATCAAAAATCTGAATAATAAAAAATTTTGATGTGCAATTTTTTGATTTTTCAGTTTTTCGTTTTTTAATTTTTCGATTCTTCAGAGTCCAAATTGTTAATTTTTGTTTATCAGGTTTTCAATTAACAAATTTTCGAATGCTCATTTTTAAATTTCTCAATTTTTCAGTTTTTCACCTTTTGTACTTTATTCGATTTTCCACTTTTTGATTTTTTTTTTAATTTTTGATTATTCGGGTTTTCGGTATTTAAAAAAAAATATTTTTGCTTTCTTCAATTTTTGAGTTTTTTCAATTTTTCAATTTTTGGATTTTTTCGTTTTTCAATGTTTGATTTTTGTTTTCTCAAAACTTTTATTATTCAGATTTGCGATATTTAAAAAATAAATCAATTTTTGAGTTTTTCAATCTCTGAAAATTTATTTTTGCTTTTTCTAATTTTTCGATTTTTCACTTTTTCGACGTGCAATGCTTCGAGCGTTGAATTCCAAAATTTAAAATTTTTGGGTTGAAGTTGAAAAATTTTTCAATTGTCAGAGATTTCTTGAATTTTTCGATTTTTCATATTCAGATTTTAAATTTTTGTTTTTTCAGGTTTTCGATTGCTAATTTGTAAATTTCTCAATTTTTCAGTTTTTCACTTTCGTACTTCTTCCGATTTTCTAATTTTTGATTTTTCTTTTTTCAAAATCTTCGATTATTCAGGTTTCCGATATTTAAAAAATAAATCAATTTTTGGTTTCTTCAATTTTTGGGATTTTTAATTTCTGAATATTTTAAATTTTCGTTTTTGCAGTTTTTCGATTTTTCGCTTTTTCAATTTGTAACTTCTCCCAATTCTAAAATTAAAAAAAAAATTAAGTTACAAAATTTTTCAATTACTTGATGTTTTTTTCAAATTTCCGGGTTGCAAAATTTTGATTTTTCAGTTTTTCGATTAGTAAATTTTCGAATGCTCATTTTTAAATTCCTCAATTATTTAGTTTTCCAACTTTTTGACTTATTAAAAGTAGATCTAACATCATTAGAGGCACAAAAAATGCTAAATCATCACCATCGTCATTATTATTGTTAATGAATTGAGTGACTAATTTAAATGACTTTTTTTGTTGTTAAATATTTTAATTCAATTTTGTCTAAATTTATGTAAAATCTTTATTCTTTTCTCTGCATAATTTTTCTATGACTTTCATTACCACAGAAACCACAATATCCTACGTCAACGAGAATATTCTTGACTCAATTAATACATCATTTAAAATTAAATAAGTGGAAACTTTGAAATGGACATTTGGTCTTTGTTGTTTCATTGTATTTCCTTTATTTTATCATTCGTTACTTGTTCAACTAACATGTCTAAAAAAAAAATAAAGGCAGTTTGGTAGCGTTGTGATTAGTGTAACACTGTACAAAATAATACCGCTCCCCACCCAGAAGTCCATCTAAAAATTTAACAACCATGCCAGTCAATAAAGACTTTATAATTACGTAACAGTATTACACTGTATTATTTTTATTCAGATTTAATGAGTAATACACCGAATTTATGAAACATCCGTTTAATTAGCAATTTAAATTTGACACAAGTCGAAAATGATAACCTGCGATAAATAACTGTTGTACTGATGTTTACAATGGTACTGGAGCGTAAAAAATTCGACGCTTATGAACTTCTCGTTCACGGGCGATTAAAAATAATTCTTGCGCAAGATCGAATTAATCATAAATTGTTGCCAGTTCCTTCGTTCCACCTCTCTTAACAATCCAATCTTTGTTTTATAAATTAACTGATTGTTATTTTTGTGGAAAACAATGTGACTTTCTAGTTGTAGAAAACGACTTTTTGTCGCTTAACCTTCGTCTACGATTTTGTAAAAATACAAGGTCGATGCTTGTAGACAATTTTTTTTTGAAGCGACGCTTTATCTGATTTAGATGACGATGAGTGATCGATTGTTACAGATTTTTGTGTGAACACACAAGAAATAAATATTGTAAAACAAGACAAACCAGATTAAAAACTAGTCAGCAATGTGGTGAGTATAATGAATACAGTAAACCACAAATTTGCAAATAAGACTTTGATGTTTGAATATAAATGTTATAAATAAATGTATTCGGAATAGCTGCTTTCAAAAGATCTATCAAACAAAGGGTTTGTTAAATGCAGCAAAAACAAGGAGTGGTTGAACCGAGAGCGAAGACTTTTTGCTACACTTCTTCGAAAAAACCTCCCACAACGTCATTAGAGAGAAAAGTAGAACAACGAGTGATTACGTAAACTCAAATTTAGACGATTTGTCGTATAACAAAATTCGTTTGTATAATTAGAATAAGAAACTTCTTGAATAAGTAGGGTATTGCACAGGTGTCAGTATAGTCTCGATTCCTGTCGGAAATCTTAGGCTATGACAGGCGAGACAAATCGGAATTTTGTATAGGTATTGACCAAGCGGAAAAAAGGTAACGAGGCTATTATTCTCAGCGGTAATCCCAAACACGAGTCTCTATTTTTTGTAGCACGTCTAACTTAACTTTCAGAGACGATTTACACGTTTTTAACTTAAATAACTGAGTGTGTTTTATTAGTGATGAATTTAAAAAGTCCAAAACAGAAAGATAAAGCCCATTTGGAATCGAGGTCGTCGAAAAAATATTTTCACTGTCGTAATTAGCGTCCGTAAAAACTTTTTACAACAAAACAAATCCTTTTGATTGCTGTTTAGCGTTTTGTTAGTAATTGCTGCAATTATGGTGGATACTATAAATAGAAAATTCTGCGGAAATAAATTGACACGATATAATATTATATATACATATATATAAACATACATGTCGGTTTAACTGCGTAATAATTTCCTTTTTCATTAAAAAAAAAAAAATGTGGAGGTGCGTCATCTTGTCGAAATACTCAGAGATATAGTTTTATTTCAGTGTGTAATGTGTAGTTTGTGTTATTTCAAGTTGTAAATAAGTGTCACATTTACAACGTGTAGAGGATGCAACCAACAATATTTAAAAATCTAAAACGGTGTCACATCACCGCGTATTCACAATCGTACGATTATTACGGGTCGAATAATACTTACTCGAAATAAATGAGTCGAAACAATAGCGATGACACTCAATTTTAGTTTTGTTGAATTTTTTGTGTGAAAAGAGAAATTATTATTAATTTTTGTGTGCTTTGGTTTTGATTTATTAAGAGAAATGTTTAAAATTTGTTTATTTTATTTTCTAATTCAAATTTTCTGTTTCAAATTTCCGTGACTTTCAATTTTTGTTTGCTATTTTAAATTTTAGAATTTTTTGAGCTTTAAATCTTCCATTTTTTCCGATTTTCCAGTCTGGATTTGAGTTTGTAGTTTTCAAGTGTTTAATTATTAAATGTTTTAATTTCCCTATCTCTCCACCTTTAGATATTTCAATTTTCCGATTTTTTAGTTTCCTTTTTTTTATTTTTTCAACTTTTGGACTTTTCCAGTTTTCCATTTCTTGAATTTCTAGATATTTTAATGTTTGGTTTTCCACTTTATCATTGATTCAAATTTCCGTGGCTTTAATTTGTCGTTTGCTATTTTCCACTTTTTTTTTGAATTTTCAATCTTTAGTTTTTTCCGAATTTCGATTTTTCAGTTTTCATTTTTTCGAATTTTTAAATTATGGATATTTCAATTTTTCGAATTTTTTTTTTCTAGCTATTTTAACTTTTGTTTTCCCAATTTTTCGATTTTTAATTGTCTGGATTTTTTAATTTCCCGATTTTTCAGTTCTCGATTTTTAATTTTTCGATTTTCCAATTTTCGGTTGGTAGTATTTCAAGCGTTTAACTGTTAAATGTTTTAATTTCCTTATCCTTTCACCTTTGGATGTTTCATTTTCCGATTTTTTTGTTCCTTTTTCTCAATTTTTCAAATTTTCAATTTAGCTATAGGTTTTTAATTTTTTGTTTTTTCAATATCTGGATTAACAATTATTCAAATGCTTATTTTGAATTTTTTCAATTTTTCAAGTTTTGGACTTTTCCAGTTTTTCATTTCTTGAGTATCTAGATATTTTAATGTTTGGTTTTCCACTATATCATTGATTCAAATTTCCGTTGCTTTAATTTGTCGTTTGCTATTTTTCGCTTTTACAATTTTTTGAATTTTCAGTTTTTCGTTTTTTTCCGATTTTTCGGTTTTTCAGTTGCTCGTTTTTAACTTTTGAATGAGTCACTTTTTCGAATTCGTTATTTTGATTTTTCCTTTTCTTAGTTTTTCTATTTTTAATTTTCTGGATTTTTAAATTTTCCATTCTTCAGTTTTCTGTTTTTCAATTTTCGTTTTTTTAATTGTTCTATTTTTGACTTTCCCGATTTTTCAGTTTCTCGATTTTTAATTTTTCGATTCTTTCGTTTATGGGTTTTTAATTTTTTGCTTTTTCAGTATCTCGGTTCGTAATTTTTCAAATGCTCATTTTTAATTTTTTTTTTAATTTTTTCAACTTTACGACTTCATGAAATTTTCGATTTTCCAGTTTTTCATTTCTTGAATTTCTAGATATTTTCCACTTTATCGATGTTTCAAATTTCCATGTCTTTAAATTGTCCTTTGCTATTTTCAATTTTACAAATTTTTGAAAATTCAGTCTTTGGTTTTTTCCGAATTTCGATTTTCAGTTGCTGGTTTTTATTTTTTTCCAATTTTTAATTTCTGGATATTGCAATTTTTCGAATTTTCATTTTCTAGCAATTTTCATTTTTTGTATTCCAAATTTTTCGATTTTTAATTGTCTGGATTTTTTAATTTCCCGATTTTTGAGTTTCTCGATTTTTAATTTTTCGATTTTCCAGTTTTCGGTTGGTAGTTTTTCAAGTGTTTAACTATTAAATGTTTTAATTTCCCTATCTTTCCACCTTTGTATATTTCAATTTTCCGATTTTTTAGTTTCTTTTTTTTTCATTTTTTCAACTTTTGGACTTTTGCAGTTTTTCATTTCTTGAATTTCTAGATATTTTAATGTTTGGTTTTCCAGTTTATCGCTGATTCAAATTTCCTTGCTTTAATTTGTCGTTTGTTATATCAACTTTTAAAATTTTTTGGATTTCCAGTCTTTCGTTTTTTCCGATTTTTCGATTTTTAAGTTGCTCGTTTTTAATTTTTGGATGAGTCAGTTTTTCGAATTTGGTATTTTAATTTCTGTTTTTCCCTGTTTTTTGATTTTTAATTTTCTGGATTTTTAAGTTTTCCATTTTTCAGTTTTTCGTTTTGCAATTTTCGTTTTTTTAATTGTTCTATTTTTGAGTTTCTCGATTTTTAATTTTTCGATTCTTCAGTTTATAGGTTGTTATTTTCCTGCTTTTTCAATATCTCGATTTGTAATTTTTCAAATGCTCATTTTTAATTTTTTTAATTTTTCAAATTTAGGCTTAATGAAATTTTCGATTTTCCAGTTTTTGATGTCTTGAATTTTTAGTTATTTTCCACTTTATCGATGCGTCAAATTTACATGTCTTTAATTTGTCTTTTTCTATTTTTCAATTTTACACTTTTTTGAAAATTCAGTCTTTACTTTTTTCCGAATTTCTATTTTTCAGTTGCTGGTTTTTATTTTTTCCAATTTTTAATTTCTGGGTATTGCAATTTTTCGAATTTTCATTTTCTAGCAAGTTTCATTTTTTGTATTCCCAATTTTTCGATTTTTAATTGTCTGGATTTTTGAATTTCCCGATTTTTGAGTTTCTCGATTTTTAGTTTTTCGATTTTCCAGTTTTCGGTTGGTGGTTTTTCAAGTGTTTAACTATTAAATGTTTTAATTTCCCTATCTTTCCACCTTTGGATATTTAAATTTTCCGATTTTTTAGTTTTTTTTTCAATTTTTCAACTTTTCAATTCCTCGATTTTTAAATTTTCGATTCTTCAGTTTATAGATTTTTAATTTTTTGCTTTTTCAGTATCTCGATTAATAATAATTTTTTAGTTTTTTCATTTTTTTTAAATTTCTAGATATTTTATCGTTTGGTTTTTCCACTGATTCAAATTTCCGTGGCTTTTATTTTCACTTTTACAATTTTTTTGAATTTTCAGTCTTTCGTTCTTTTTAATTTTTGGATTTTTCGGTTGCTCGTTTTTAAATTTGTAATGAATCAATTTTTCGAATTTCCTGGTATATAAATTTTTCTTCTTCTCAGTATCTCGATTCGTAATTTTTCAAATGCTCATTTTTAATTTTGTTCATTTTTTCAAATTTTAGACTTTATAAAATTTTCGATTTTCCATTTTTTCATTTCTTGAGTTTCTAGATATTTTCCACATTATCAGTGTTCCAAATTTCCATG
This sequence comes from Zophobas atratus, assembly GCA_022388445.1. NCBI lineage: Eukaryota > Metazoa > Arthropoda > Insecta > Coleoptera > Tenebrionidae > Zophobas > Zophobas atratus. Next base: position 56,708,514 of record CM039442.1, read on the forward strand.
TTTTTAATTTGTCGTTTGCTATCTTTCAATTTTACAGTTTTTTGAATTTATTTTCAGACTTTCGTTATTTCCGATTTTTAGATTTTTCGAATTTTTAATTTCTGGATATTTCAATTTTTCGAATTTTTTCTTTCTAGTTATTTTCAATTTATGTTTTCCCAGTTTTTCGATTTTCCAATTTTCGGTTGGTACTTTTTCAAGTGGTTAAGTATTACATGTTTCAATTTCCCCATCTTTCCACCTTTGAATATTTCAATTTTCCGATTTTTAATTTCTTTTTTTTTCAATTTTTCAACATCTCAAATTCTTAATTTTTAATTTTTCTGTTCCTCAATTTCTAGGTTTTTAATTTTTTGCTTTTTCAGTATCTCGATTAGTAATTTTTCGAATGTTCATTTTTAATTTTTCTACTTGTTTAGTTTTTCTACTTTTTCAATGTTTCAAATTTGAATATTTTTAATTTGTCGTTTGCTATTTTTCAATTTTACAATTTTTTGAATTTTGAATCTTTCGTTTTTTCCGGTTTTTCGATTTTTCAGTTGCTCGTTTTTAATTTTTTGATTTTTTTAATTTCTGGATATTTCAATGTTCGAATTTTCACATTCTGGGTCTTTACATTTTTCATTTTCTCAGTTTTTCAATTTTTAATTCTCTGGCTTTTTGAATTTCCTGATATTGAATTTTTTGATTTTCCGATTTTTCGATTGGCAGTTTTTCAAATGTACAATTTTTCGATCTTTCCACCTTTGAATATTTCAATTCTGTGGTTTGTTATTTTCTTTTTTAATTTCAAAATATTCTAATCTTTCATTTTTCCAATTTTTCGATGTTTTAAATTTTTATCTCTTGATTTTCCGTTTGCTTTTGCAATTATAATACTTTTTGAATTTTCAATCTTTCGTTTTTTTTCCGATTTTTCAGTTGCTGGTTTTTAATTTTTCGGTTTTTTAATTTCCGAATAAGTATTTTTCTCAGTTTCTCCATTTTTGATTTTTCGATTTTTCACGTTCTCGATTTTTTATTCATCGATTTTCGGTTTCTCGACGTTTTTTCGATTTTTCAATTAGAGTTTCTGATTTTGAATTTTCCGATTTTCCAATTTTTCGACTAACAGTCTTCAAAATGCTCAGTAATAATTAATATTTCAATTTTGAAAATTTCAATTTTCCATTTTTTTTTTCGATATTTAAATGTCTACATTTTGAGTTTCTCCATTTTAAATTTTTCAATGTTTGCATTTTTGAACGTTTCGATTTTTCGATTTCTCGATTTTACAGTTTCTCTATTTTTAATTGTTCAAGTTCCACGCTTTAGAATTTTTCGATATTTCAACTTTTGGATTTTCGAATTTTTCAATTTTTCACATTTTCATTTTCTCAATTCCGTTTCTTTCAATTGTTCAATTTTCCGTTTTTTCAGTTTTCGGATTTATTTATTTCCCGATATTTCAATTTTTCGTTCCCTTAATTTTTGGATTTTTTGCTTTTTGGATTTGCATTTTTTCGAGAATTTAATTTTAAAATTTAAAATTTTCGATTTTCTTCAAATTTCCAACTTGTAAATCTTCGATTTTTCAGTTTTTCGACTTTTCATTTTTCGACTCTTCAGTCTCTAGATTTTTAATTTTTCTTGCTTTCCAGTATCCCGATTCGTAATTTTTACTCATTTTTAAGTTTCTCAATTTTTCAATTTTTCCATATTTTGGAATTTTGAACTTTTTGATTTTTCAATTTTTTCATAATTATTTCTAGAAATTTTAAGTTTTTGTTTTTCCAATTTTTCGATTTTTCCAACTCTCATGTGTTTAATTTCTCTTTTGCTCTTTTTCAATTTTACAATTTTTTGAATTTTTATTCTTTTGGTTTTTCCAATTTTTTTATTTTTGAATATTTCAATTTTTCCAATTTTCTCTTCCTGGATACTTTCATTTCTCGTTTTCTCATTTTTTCGATTTCTAATTTTGTGGATTTTTAATTTTTCGATTTTTCAGGTTCTTCAGTTTCTAGCTATCTCGATTAGTAATTTTTCGAATGTTCATTTTTAAGTTTCTCAATTTTTCAATTTTTGCATTTCTTTAATTTCTAGATATTTTAATTTTTCGTTTTACCAATTTTTCTATGTTCCAAATTTTTAATATCTTTAATTTTTCAATTTTACAATTTTTTAATTTCCAATCCTTCGTTTGTTCCGATTTATCAATTTTTCAGTTTTTAATGTTTCCATTTTCAGTTTCTCTGTTTTAAATTTTTAAATTTTTTCCAATTCAACTTTTCGATTTTTTAGTTTTTCAATCTTTAATTTTGCGAGTTTTCGGTTCCTTGGTTTAAAATTTTTCCATTTTTCAACTTTTCACTTCATTTTCTAGACATTTCAATTTTTCCTCTTTTCTCTATTTTGTGACTTTCGATTTTTGAATTTTCCTTTTTTTCAGATTTTATATTTATTCATTTCTCTATTTTTGATTTTCAGTTTTTCCAATTTTTTTATTTTTGGCTTTTTGAGTTTATCGAATTTTTGTTTTGGATCTTTCGGGTTCCCCATATTTCGTTTTCCAGTTTTTACACTTTGCAAATTTTCGATTTTTGTTTTTAATATCTGAATGTTTTATTATTTTTTGATTTTTCAACTTATTCCATATTTCTTTCTAGATACTTCAATTTCTATTTTTTAGTTTTCTGCTTTTTCAGTGTCTCCATTAGTAATTTTTTGAATGGCCAATTTAAATTTCTCGCTTTTTCAACTTCTCAAGTTCTGGACTTTTAAATTTTTCGATTTTCCAATTTTTCAGCTCTTTAATTTCTAGATATTTTAATTTCGCACATCTTTTTCTCCATTTCGCACTTTGGTCATACACAAACAGTATTTTTCTATCAGAACTGTCAGAATAATGACAATCATTAGGGGTTTGTCTATAGGGTCAATTGCTCAATGATCTCCCAAAAAAAATAAAAAATAAAAACTGAACAATTTTTTTTTGTCAAAATTTCATTTGACAGTTATGTTTTCGCATATATTATACCATGACGATCAAAACTTTCAACAACAGGATTCGTTGGGTCAATTATAAATATTGACCTCGTGAAGAGTATTATACGTAGAAATTTCCCTTGATTGTGAGTGAAAGAAACAGTCAGAGTCAAATGTAGCCCCATAATGAGCAACGTGGTCATTGACCGCGACCCGCCGAAAATCAACTACTTTGTTTTAAATTTAAATTTTTAAAGACAAACAGCTTTAAATAATAATAACTCCTATTCATTTACTAGAATATTCAAACCAGTTTGTCTGGAACCTATCAGAAAACAATTCTTTGTGCATTGTTATTGTCCGTTTTTGTTTATTTATGCCCATAAATCTCTTTACTTCTTGCAAAGGTGAACCAGACGGAAGATTTTGTTGTTTTCGGAACGTGTTTGTCGAATACATTATACAATACATAGTAAAATTCATTTACACCACAATCTACATGATGCACGTAGTTTGGATAAAAGCAGTCGATGCTACATAATGCATGGAAAAGTTTGTTTTGTGAAAACAACTTTACGATCTACACGAACAATATTGTAGTGACCTAGTAAAAATTCATGATTAAATAGAGAACTTCGATAAAACATTTAACACAGAAAGAACTTTTGGATACATTTTCATAAACCGTCTACTAATGGTCGACCAGATTTAACTTGTTGTTCGGTCAAACTCATATCCGAAACCAAATCAGCAAACAATTTAGCATATTGATCTACGTATTCCTGCTTGGAATTACCGCTTTCAATTCCGTGTGTGGTATTAAATTGTTGACTCTGTTATTATCTGCCGAAATTTCATTACTAATTTTTTTTCGTGCATAATAGAAGAAATTATTACACCTCAAGTTTCAATAGGAAGTTTCAGACTGGATTTATTATATACCATAATTATTGTTGACTGATAATATCACCCAATAACCGCAAATTTTCTCAGCTGTGTATTTTAATTCTCGTTGAAACCGCTTGACCAAGTCATGTTTATTTCTAACGATTTTAACACGTTTTCCAGGAAGGTACTCCAGATCAAAGAAATATCTTTATGCCCATTTATAGTGGGATTGTGGTCTATGTTTGTTACCAAACATACGTCATTTCTATTTGGACATGTACATACATCGATGTGTCAACTACACTGAAATAGGGTTTAAACACCTCCAAACCTCAACATTTCCATCTGGTGGTCTCTAAATGTCAATATATTATAAATTAGTCTACTTATCAGTACCACGAACAGTACCATAAATCTTTCTAACCACATTTCCTGTAGGTTCGCCACTGGAATGCTGTTTATTTGCCAACTTGACATTTCAAATATCCACCACGCTTGCTGGTGTCTTCAGGAAGATGGAATATTGTGGTGAAATTGTTTATTTGCGTATTTTCAGTGTCTTTAGAGTACTAATTTCAAGAGTATTTGAGTATTTGTCGAAGTTTTCTGGTTTTGGCTACTTAAGATTTAACTGAAAAAAAAGGGACGCTTGCAAGTATGATGAAATGAAGAAACTTATGTATTTAACGTTGCAGTTTTCTTTTTTCCTTTATTTCTGTATTTCTCCCTTGTTTCCTTTCTTTTTTCCTTCCTTCGTTCCTGCGTTCCTTTCCTCCTTCATCTCTCATTTTGAGTTTTTTCCCCTTTTCCTCTTTTCCTCCTTTCTTTCTATCTTTCTTTTTTTGCACATTTCTTTATTATTAACATAATTAAACACAATAGCCTCTGTCCAGTGATTTACTTTTCCAAAAAACACCATAAACCTCCTAGATTCGTCCAAATTCTATTTCTCATAAAACAACAAGGGTCTTCGTGATTCTGTTAAATTAAAAAAAAAAGTTTACGGGGAGCTCTAAAATTCTTGAAAATTGTTTTAAGAAAACATCAGAGATTCTCGAAATTCAAATTTTATGTAATAACACACTCGGGACCTTCGAGATTTTTTTTAAATTTAAAAAAAAAATGGAAGCTATACATATTCTTTTAAATTCTTAAAAAGTACCACTATGATCCCTAAAATTCTTTCGAATTTTTTTAAAAACAAAAGACTAGAGACTTCCGAGATTTTTTCAAATTCTTCAAAAACCAAACATCATGAACCACCGAGATTCTTTTCAATTCTTAAAAAAAAATACAAAGAACCCCTGACGTTCTTTAAAATCTTTAAAAAAGCCACTAAGTCCTCCGAGATTCTATAAAATTAAAAAACACGTGGGCTATTGAGATTCTTTTAAATTCCTAAGAGAAGCACTGCTGGAATTCCAGAAGTCTTTTAAAATCCTTTAAAACAAAACACCAGGGACCCCCGAGTTTCTTTCAAATTCTTCATAAAAAAAAACGCTTATGGACTACCCAAATTTTTTCTCAATTCTTAAAAAGAAGGATGCAAAGAAACCCCGACATTCAAAACACTTTAAAAATGATACGAGCCTCAAGATTTGGCTATGTCCGGCTATCTTCTAGATTTTTATAAATTCTTAAAAAAGATCTCTGAGAGCCCTAAAGTTTTTTGAAAATAAAACATCCTGAGCCATCGAATTCGTTTTTTATATTTATAGTAATGCAATTTTCTGATTTGAGCTTATCGAGTTTTGAATTTTTAATTTTTCGATTTGCAATTTTTTCATTTGGTTTTTATGATCGTCGTTTTTTAATTATTCGATTTTTTAATGTTTTGATTTTTTAATTTTAATTTTTTCAATTTTTCGCTTCTTCAGTTTTTCGATTTGCGATTTTTCTGCTTCATTTTTCTTGTTTCTCTAATATTTAGGTTTTACAATTTTTCCATTTCAAATTTCAAAGTTTTAAAGTTCTCAATGTTTAATTTTTCAAATTTTAGATTCTCAAATTTTTTATTTCTCCAAATTTTGGATTTGAAATTTTTCGTTTCGATTTTTCAACTTTCAGACTTTTTATTTTTCGTTTCTTCGATTTTTGATTAGCAATTTTTCTAGCTTTCATTTTACATAATTATAATTATTGAATTTTTTTCATTTTTTCAATTCTTCTTGATTTTAAAATTTTTCCATTCTTCAATTATTAGATTTTAAAACTTTTTCATTTATTTGGTTTTTCAATTTTACAAGTTTTGAATTTTCAATTTTAAATTTTTCGATTTGAAATGTTTCGTTTCGGTTTCTATTTTCTTTATTCTTTAAATTATTCGTTTTTTTTTGTTTTTTAAATTTTAGTTTTTTCAATTTTTCATCTCTTAAGTTTTTCAATTTGGTGTTTTTCAATGTTTCATTTTTCTTGTTTCTTCAGTTTTTATTTTTGGAGTTTTCAATTTTTAATTTTTCAGATTCTGCAATTTTTCATTTCTTCAAATTTTCGACTTGGAATTTTACGTTTCGTTTTTTTTTATTTTCTTTATTTTTCAACTTTTCGGTTTTTCAATATTTTTCGGTGGGAAATTTTTCGATTTTTTTTAATTTTAGATTTTTTAATTTTTCGTCTTTTCAATTTTAAATTTTTAGTTACTCGATTTCTCAATTTTTCGTTGCCTCAATTTTTTATTTGCAATTTTTCATTTTAAATGTGTCTAATAATTATGATTTTTTAGAATTTTTTATTTCTCGATTATTGGATTTAAAAACTTTTTCTTTTATTCGATTTTTCAATTTTTTGATCTTTGATTTTTTATCTTTGAATGTCACATTTTTCGACGATTCTTAAAATTTTTCCATTTTACAATTTTTGGGTTTTTCAATTTTTTCGATTCTTTTTTAACAATAAATCAAGATTCCCAAATTTTTCATGTTGCTCAAAAAAAAAAGCATAAGAAACACATCGACCTCAAATCTCAGAACACTTATTGTTCAAATCTTTAAAACAACATGATTCCCATTTGTCAGGACACCGTAATCCTCAGATACTTACATCATAATTCTCAAATTATCAGAACACCATAATCCTCAAATCATCAGAACACCATAAGGCTCGAATCCTCAAAACACCATAATCATACAATACTCAGAAAAGCAGAATCCGCAAATCCTCAGAACACTATGAAGTTGAAATTCTCAAAACTCCATAATCTCAAATCCTCAGAACACCATAATCCTCTCCTCAGAACATCATAATGTTCGAATCCTCTAACACCACATACCACAAATCCTCAGAACTACATAATCCTCAAATCCTTAAAACACAATAAACTCAACTCTCAAATCATTATAATTCTCAATCTGAGAACACCATAACCTAAAATCCTCAGAACACTATAATTCCCAAATCCTCAGAACACTATATTACTCGAATCATCAAAACATCATAATTCTCAAAACGTCAGAACACCATGATCCCAAAATATCAGAACTCCATAATCCTCAAATCCTAAGAATACTATAATATTCAAATCCTCAGAACACCATAATTCTCTAATTCTCAATCAACATAATCTTCAATTCCTCAGAAACCATAATTCTAGAATAATCAGAACACAATAATCCTTTAGTACTCAAAACACAATAATCCTCAGATCCTCAGAACAACAGACTCCTCAAATCCTCAGAAAACATGATCCCCAATTCCTTAGCACATCATGATCCTCAGTTCCTCAGAACATCATAATCTTTATTTCTCCGAAACACATAATCTTCAAATCCTCAAAACACCATATCCTCAGATCTTCCAAACACCATAATCCCAAATTTCAGAACACCATAACACTCATATCCTCAAAATACTATAATCTTCAAATATTCAGAACACCATAATCCTCAAATCCTCAGAACACAATGATCCTCATTTCTTGAGAACACCATAACGCTCAAAACCTAAGAACATCATAAACATCGTATCTTAGAACACCATAGTTCTCAACTCCTCAGAACACCATAATCCTCAGATATTCAGAATATCATGATCCTCATTTCCTCAGAACACCATAGTTCTCAACTCCTCAGAACACCATAATCCTCAGATCTTCAGAACATCATAATCCTCAAATCCTCAAATCACTATAATTCTCCAATCCTCAGAGCACCATAATCCTTAAATCTTCAGAACTTCATAATCCTCAAAAACTCAGATGCTATATTTCTCAAATCTCAGAACACATTATCCTAAATCCTCAGAACACCATAATGCTCGAATCCTTAAAACACCATAATTATCCAATCCTTAAAACACCATAATCCTCAAATTGTCAGAGCATCATATTACTCGAATCTTCAAAACATGGTAATCCTTAAATCCTCAAAGCGCCATATTCCTCAGATCCTGAGAACACCATAACACTTAAATCCCCAGAACACCATAATGCTCGAATCCTTAAAACACCAAAATTATCCAATCCTTAAAACACCATAATTCTCATAAAATCCTCAAAACACCAGAATCCTCAAATCCTCAGAAACAACATATTCCTCAACTCCTCAGAACACCATATTTCTCGAATCCTCAAATCGTCAGAACACCATGATCCCCAAATTCTCAGAACTCCATAATCCACAAATACTAAAAATGCCATAATAGTCAAATCCTCAGAGCACCATAATCCTCAAATCCTCAGAAACCATAATCCTCAGATCTTCAAAACATCATAATCCTCAAATCCTCAGAACACCATAATCTTCATATTTTCAAAACATCATAATCTTCGTATCCTCAGAACACCATAACCCTCAAATTTACAGAACAACAGAATACTCAAATCCACACAACACCATGATCTTTAAATCCTGAAAACAGCATGATTCGCAAATCCTCAGCACATCATGATCCTGAGATCTTCAGAGCACCATAATCCTAAATTCTTAAGAACATCATAATCTTTATTTCCTCCGAACACCATAATCTTCAAATCCTCAAAACACCATAATCCTTAAATCTTCAGAGTACCATAACCTTCAAATAATCGGAACACCATAATCCTCAAATCCTCAGAACACCAATAGGCTCGAAACCTCAAAACACTATAATCATACAATCCTCAGAACACCATGATCCCTAAATCCTAAAAACACCATAATCATAAAAATCCTCAAAACAACATGATCCTCAAATCCTCAGAACACAATAATCCTCAAATCCTCAGAACACCATGATCCTCAGATCCTCAGAACACTTTAAACCTCAAAACCTCAAAACATCATAATCCTCGTATCCTGAGAAAACCATAATTCCCAAATTCTCAGAACATCATAATCCTCGTATCCTGAGAAAACCATAATTCCCAAATTCCCACAACATCATAATCCTCATTTTCTAAGAACACCATAATCCTCAAATCCTTAGACCTCCATACTCCTCAGATCCTCAGTTCCTCAGAACATCCATAATACTCAAATCCTCAGACACCATAATGCTCGAATCCTCAAAATGTAATAATCCTCAAAACTTCATAATTCTCAAATCTCAAACACCATAATCCTTAATCCTCAGAACTCCATAATCCTCAAATATCAGAATCCCATAACCCTCAAATTCACAAAATACCATAATTCTCAATTATTCAGAAACCATAATTCTATAAACCTCCTCAGATCGTCAGAACAAGATAAAGATACCTGAAATGAATCGACGTTCCTTCAAATCTTTAAAACAGACACTAAGAGCCCAAAGTCTTTCAAACACCGGGGCCCCGAAATTCTTTCAATCCTTAAAAAAATTTGTTAACAAAAACTGAAAAGATTCCTTCAATTTCTTCAGAAATAAAACATCAGAAACCTCCAAATTCTTTTAACTACTTTTTTTTTCACATAGACACTCCTTTATTTTTGTTGACCCTTCTAAATTTCTTCTCTTACCGACAATTTTATAATCAAAACTCTATTTGATAGAACTGAACATCAAGAAAATGAAATCGGGCAAGAATATTGTTTTAGAATTGACGAATGGGGCTCAAACGTACCAGAGCTGAGACTGCAAACATTTCAGTAAACCTGACTTTCACTACGCCCAATGAGTCCCTAGACGAATGGCGACCAAAAAGGACTCAGTGATAACTTTGAAGTCAATGAAACAAGGATCGATTTTTACAGGATAATCATTGCATTAAAACGCAGTCCAATTTTTTGGGTAAGGACAGAATAAGGAGGATATAAAACTATATCGGACTCGAACTTATCAACACCTCGTCGTATATACACTAGAAAATTACTAGTCGTCACCAAAATATCGCTAGTACTTCGACCATGAACCCCGTATTAACCAACATAGAACATTTCAAATTAAAGAATTTGTGACATTTCGAAACTCGACCCGTGACACCTGTGTGACGCTCACAAAAAACACGAAAAGTGCCCAAGGGCCTAACGGGCAAGGGCCTCAAATCGCACTTTCCTGGAAAAACCAGATCGCCGCGTCCGGTCACGACTCCGAAATCGAAAGTACTGAAGCAATCGAATCAAACCCGAAGAAGATTTGTTTATTTTGTGTTACTTTCACGGACACAGAACAACAGAATACTCAAATCCTCAGAACACCATGATCCTTAAATCCTGAAAGCAGTATGATCTTCAAATCCTCAGCACATCATGATCCTGAGATCCTCAGAACACCATAATCTTCATAACCTGGAAACATCATAATCTTCATATCCTCAGAATACCTTCAATTCCTCGGAACATCATAATCCTTATTTCCTACGAATACCATAATCTTCAAATCCTCAAAACACCATAATCATACGATCCTCAGAACACCATGATCCTTAAATCCTCAAAACACCATGGTCCTCAAATCCTCAATATCATAATCCTCAAATCCTCAGAACATCATGATTCTCAGATCCTCAGAACATCTTATTCCTCAAAACCCCAGAACATCATTATCCTTGTATTCTCAGAACACCATAATTCCCAAATCCTCAGAATATCATAATTTTCATTTCCTCAGAACACCATAACACCATATCATAATCTTCACATACTCAAACATCATAATCCTCATTTTCTCAGAACACCATAATTCGTACATCGTTAAAACGCCATAAGCCTCAAATCCTAAAAATGCCATGATCCTCAAATCCTCAAATCCTCAGAGCACCATAATCGCTAAATCCTCAAATACCCAGGATAATATTATTATTCTCAAATCTTCAGAACACCATAATTTTTAAATCCTCAAAACGCCATAATCCTCAGATCCTCAGATATTCAGAACACCATATTTCTTATAAACTGAGAAAATCATAATCTTTATATCCTCAGAATACCGTAATCCTCAATTCCTCAGAACATCATAATCCTTATTTCCTTCGAACACCATTATCTTCAAATCCTCAAAACACCATAATCATACAATCCTCAGAACACCATGTTCCTTAAATCCTCAAAACATCATGGTCCTCAAATTCTCAGAATATCATAATCCTCAAATTCTCAGAACATCATGATTCTCAGATCCTCAGAACATCTTATTCCTCAAAACCTTAGAACATCATAATCCTCGTATCCTCAGAACACCATAATTCCCAAATCCTCAGAATATCATAATTTTCATTTCCTCAGAACACCATAGTCCTCAAATCCTCAGATCTTCAGAACATCATAATCCTCAAAACCTCAGAACATCATAATCCTCGTATCCTGAGAACACGATAATTCCCAGATTCTCAGAACATTATAATCCTCATCTTCTCAGATCACCATAATTCGTACATCGTTAAAACGCCATAATCCTCAAATCCTCAAAACACCATAATCCTCAAATACTCAAATCCTCAGAGCACCATAATCGCTAAATCCTCAAATACCCAGATAATATTATTATTCTCAAATCTTCAGAACACCATAATTTTTAAATCCTCAAAACGCCATAATCCTCAGATCCTCAGATATTCAGAACACCATAATTCTCATAAACTGAGAAAATCATAATCTTTATATCCTCAGAATACCGTAATCCTCAATTCCTCAGAACATCATAATCCTTATTTCCTTCGAACACCATAATCTTCAAATCCTCAAAACACCATAATCATAGAATCCTCTGAACACCATGATCCTTAAATCCTCAAAACACCATGGTCCTCAAAATCTCAGAATATCATAATCCTCAAATCCTCAGAACATCATGATTCTCAGATCCTCAGAACATCTCATTCCTCAAAACCTCAGAACATCATAATCCTCGTATCCTCAGAACACCATAATTCCCAAATCCTCAGAATATCATAATTTTCATTTCCTCAGAACACCATAGTCCTCAAATCCTCAGAACACCATAATCCTTAGATCTTCAGAACATCATAATCCTCAAAACCTCAGAACATCATAATCCTCGTCTCCTCAGAACACGATAATTCCCAAATCCTCAGAACATCATAATCCTCATTTTCTCAGAACACCATAATTCGTACATCGTTAAAACGCCATAATCCTCACATCCTCAAAACACCATGATCTTCAAATCCTCAAATCCTCAGAGCACCATAATCGCTAAATCCTCAAATACCCAGGACAATATTGTTATTCTCAAATTTTCAGAACACCATAATTTTTAAATCCTCAAAACGCCATAATCCTCAGATCCTCAGATATTTAGAACACCATAATTCTCATAAACTGAGAAAATCATAATCTTTATATCCTCAGAATACCGTAATCCTCAATTTCTCAGAACATCATAATCCTTATTTCCTTCGAACACCATAATCTTCAAATCCTCAAAACACCAAAATCATGCAATCCTCAGAACACCATGATTCTCAGATTGTCAGAACACCTTATTCCTTAAAACCTCAGAACATCATAATCCTCGTATCCTCAGAACACCATAATTCCCAAATATTCAGAACATCATAATTTTCATTTCCTCAGAACACCATAATACCATATCATAATATTCACATCCTCAAAATAGCATAATCCTCAGATCTTCAGATATTCAGAACACCATAATTCTCATAAACTGAGAAAATCATAATCTTTATATCCTCAGAATACCATAATCCTCAGTTCCTCAGAACATTATAATCCTCATTTCCTTCGAACACCATAATCTTCAAATCCTCAAAACACCAAAATCATGCAATCCTCAGAACACCAGGATCCTCAAATTCTTAGAATGTCATAATTCTCAAATCCTCAGAACACCATGATTCTTAGATCCTCAGAACACCTTATTCCTGAAAACCTCAGAACATCATAATCCTCGTATCCTCAGAACTCCATAATTTCCAAATATTCAGAACATCATAATTTTCATTTCCTCAGAACACCATAACACCACATCATAATCTTCACATCCTCAAAACATTATATTCCTCATTTTCTCAGAACACCATAATTCGTACATCGTTAAAACGCCATAATCCTCAAATCCTCAAAACGACATGATCCTCAAATCCTCAAATCCTCAGAGCACCATAATCGCTAAATCTTCAAATATCCAGGATACTATTATTCTCAAATCTTCAGAACACTATAATTTTTAAATCCTCAAAACGCCATAATCCTCAGATCCTCAGATCCTCAGAGCACCATAATTCTCATAAACTGAGAAAATCATCTTCATATCCTCAAAATACCGTAATCCTCAATTCCTCAGAACATCATAATCCTTATTTCCTTCGAACACCATAATCTTCAAATCCTCAAAACACCAAAATCATGCAATCCTCATAACACCAGGATCCTCAAATCCTTAGAATATCATAATTCTCAAATCCTCAGAACACCATAATTCTTAAATCGTCAAAACGCCATAATTCTCAGATCCTCAGATATTTAGAACACTATAATTCTCAAATCCTCAGAACTTCATAATCCTCAAATCCTCAGAACTTCATAATCCTCAAATCCTCAGAACATGACAAGCCTTAAATTTTCAGAACATCATTATATTCCCATCCTCAAAATATCATAATCCTCAAATCGTCAAACCACCATAATTCTCCAAACACCATAATCCTTAAATCCTCAGAACTCCATGATCCTCAAATACTCAGAATACCATAATCCTCAAATTCACAAATTACCATAATCCTCAAATCCTCAGATCATCATATCCTTAAATCCTCAAAACACAAAAATCCTCAGATCTTCAGAACTAGATAAAAATTCCTGACCTGACCTGACGTTCCTTCAAATCTTAAAAACAGACACTAAGAGCCCCAAAAGTCTTTCAAACACCCGGGGCCCCTGAAATTCTTTCGAATCCTTAAAAAATTTGTTAACAAAAACTGCGGTCTAAAAATTCCTTCAATTTTTTCAGAAATAAAACCATCAAAAGCGTCCAAATTCTTTGAACTACTTTTTTTTCACATATCGACATAGCCACTCCCTTATTTTTGTTTTGAAATTGAAAAATCAAATAATCCAAGCGTCGAAATCTCAATAAAGCGAAAAATCCAAAAATTCACAAATTGAAAAATCAAAAATTTTAAAAATCGAAAAATTGAAAAACTGAAAAATTTAAAACCGAGAAGTCTAAAAATCCAAAGAAGAAGAAATCGTAACATAAAAAAAATCTAAAATTTAAAAATGCAAAAAACTGAAAATTAGATAAATCGAAGAACTGAAAAATTGGAAAATTGAGAAACGAAAAATTAAGATATAGAAAAATTTGAAAATAGAAGCATAAAAAATTTGGAATTAAAAAAATCGAAAAATTGAAAAATTACGAAACTGAAATATAGATAAATTCATAAATCGAATAATAGAAATAGTGAAAAAAAGATATAAAAAAATTGAAAATCTGAAAATCTGAAAATTTAAACTAATGAAAAACATCAAAAAGGCTAGAAATCGAAAAATGGGAAACTCCAAAAATCAAAAATCGATAAATCGGGAAATCGAAAATTTACAAAAGCAAAAAATTTAAAAAGAGAAAACTAGAAAAATTGAAGAATCAAAAATGAAGAGTTCAAAAATGAAAGAATCGTAAATCATAAATACTGGAAAACTGAAAAATTGACGAATCGAAAAATCAGAAATTTTAAAAATAGAAAAATTGAAACATGAAAAAACTAAGAAATCGAAAAATCCAAGAATTGCAAAATTAAAAAATCAAAAACTCAGATTTTGAACGATCCAAAGAACAAGAAATCGAAACATCAGAAAACTGAAAAACCTAAAGTTAAAAAAATTGAAAAATCGAAGAACTGAAAGTTGAAAAATCGATAAAACGAAAAATTAAATATCGAACACTGCAGAAGCGAAAAACTGAAAAATCTAAAAATCGAAGCATTAAAAATCAGAAAATTTTAAATCGAAAAATCTAAAATTATTTAAATAACCGAAAAATTGAAGAGTCCGAAAACTGAAATATCGAAAAACTGAGAAATCTCAAAGTGAAACACCAAAAAATCGAAAAACTGAGAAATCGAGAAATCGAAAAGTCAAAAAATCGAAAATTTTAAAAATCGAAAATTTTAAAAATCGAAAATTTTAAAAATTGAAAATTTAAAAATTCGAAAATTGAAAGATGGAGAAATGAAATAATTGAATAATCGAAAAATCAAAATTGTTAAAAAACGAAAAAAATTTGTTAACAAAAACTGCGGTCTAAAAATTCCTTCAATTTTTTCAGAAATAAAACCATCAAAAGCCTCCAAATTCTTTGAACTACTTTTTTTTCGCATATCGACATAGCCACTCCCTTATTTTTGTTAACCCTTTCAAGGTTCTTCTCTTATGGACCAATTTATAATCAAAACTCAGTTTGATAAAATTGAAATTTTTTTTTTTAGAATTGACGAATTGGGCTCAAACGTATAGCTGAGATTTCAAACATTTTCAGTAAACTTGTATTTCACTACACCCAATGAGTTCCTAAATGAATGGCGACCAAAAAGGACCTAGTGACAACTTAGAAGACAATGAAACAAGGATCGATCTACAGGATAATCACAGCATTAAAACGCAGTCCAATTTTTTGGGGTAAGGACAGAATAAGGAGGATATAGAACAACATCAGACAAAATGTTTTATGTCAGGCTCGAACTTATCAACACCGCGTCGTATATACACTAGAAAATTACTAGTCGTCATAAAATATCGCTAGTACCACGACCATGAACCCCTGTATTAACCAACATACAACATTTCAACTCAAAGAATTTGTGACATTTCGAAACTCGACCCGTGACACCTGTGTGACGCTCACAAAAAACACGAAAAGTGCCCAAGGGCCCAATAACGGGCAAGGGCCTCAAATCGCACTTTCCTGGAAAAACCAGATCGCCGCGTCCGGTCACGACTCCGAAATCGAAAGTACTGAAGCAATCGAATCAAACCCGAAGAAGATTTGTTTATTTTGTGTTACTTTCACGGACACTGCCAGTACGCTTCTAATTGCAGCAGTGATACGTAAGTTTCCACACACAAAACCCATATATACATAGAAACGGAACTCCTCCCCAGCAGTGTGTGTTGTGCACCTACCAAGACCAGAAATGACTCCGCTGGTATGCCGGAACAAAGTGTGATCGAGTTTATGCCCCATGATATTTGCCGACAAACTCTGAATATAAATAGTGTTCTACTTATCACAATCAATCCCGGTTACGTTGATTACCGTGTGCAGTGTTGTGATAACTGATTTCGCACGGATCCGTAATCCAAAATTATATCCCAGTAGCTATGTATCAAATTGTTGTGTTGATGCCTTTTAATGGGAATTCAGTATATCAGGAGGCTTTAAACGCTGCGGCAAGGAGTCTTTCCGAACTAGTGCACGTAACTGTTAATACGTCTTCGGCGACTTATTGTAGAAGACGATGTTGAAAATTTCCTGCCGGCTGTTTATTTCGGTTGTGCTCTCCGCAACGGTGAGTCCCCTATCATTAGCTAAATGCGCTGAAAATCTTCGATTGCTAACAGTTCCAAGAAGTGAGTAAACCTGTTGTTCAAGTTTATGCGGTTGTTATGTTCATGAACACCGCAATTATTACGTTTATAATTACACCGTTTTATCGATTCGCTTGGACGCGCAACAAGTGTCAATTTTCCCCCTAATCCTATCGACTGTTTTAAAAAGGATTATCAAAACAAGTCATGTCGGAACCGCCAAATCGTGTTTGCACAAGGTGATATTCATGAGGAGAAAAGTGAAAATGGTTGAAACAGAGTCGGTTAATGCGTTCTCGATGGATGTCGTCTCCAGGGGTTTTATGAATTTTACGGCCACTTTTAAAATTGGCGTTTTCGAAAGGATGTTAATGTTGTTCGTTTTTGTCAAGCACTCGTGATTTCACTTCTTGTACGCTATCTATACAGTTATGTTGTTAAATAAAAACGCTAATTTAGTACGTGAAAGGTCGTGCAAGTTTGGTCTACAATTTTTTTGAAGAATCGAGTTTTAACACTAAAGCTGGAAAAGTGTGACTCTTGTGGTTGCGTAAGGTGTCGTAAAACCATCGTTAAATGTCACACTCGAATGGAAAAATTAAAATGTAATTGTTTAAACAATTTAGTGCGTTGAGAATACACGGACTGTGTTTAAGCGAAACAAACACTGTTCATCATCATCAAGCGAAACGCTGAAAAATTTCGTTTATTTTTGCAAGAGTTTTGCTTTGTAATGATAGGGTAAGTGTGGAGTAATTGGTGCTTTTAGGTGGGAGGTTCGCTAGTTTTTCTCTGAAACTGTTATACACTTTAAAAGTGGTTAACAACCTCGCAACTATACCGAGTGTTTTATTTTTGAGACATAATAACACAATATTGTTAATTTTTAGCAATGCACAGTTACGATTTTCAAATGTTGATTTTTCAGTTTTTTCAAATAGAACAGTCTGTATTGAGGTATTGAAAAATTGGTCCAAGGTTATTTCGACAGAACTTTCCTGAAATAGAGATTTTTGGAAATTTATAAAGTTTAATTTTTTTTATGTCGAAAATTTTTACAAATTGAAAAATAGAAAAACTTTGAAAATCGAAAAAACCGAGATGCCAAGAAATAGAAAAATTCATATACTAAAAAATTTAATAATCGAGATATCGAAACAGCAAAAGGTTAAATAAAAAAAAACAAAAATTTTAAAAATCGAAAAACTGCAAATTTGAAATTTTAAAAATTGAAAAATTTGAAAAACGTTGAAAAATTGGAAAATCAAAAATCGAACAATCGCCATCGAAAAATCGAAACATGAAAAGATCGAAAACGAAAAATTGAAAAACCGGAAAATCTAAAACTCAAAAGTCGAAAGGACGAAAACTGAAAAATCTAAAATTAAAAAATTTGAATAATTGAAAAACTGGAGAGTCAAAAAACTGAGAAATCGAAAAATCGAAGCATTACAAAATCGGAAAATTTTAACATTTAGAATTTAAATAACCGAAAAATTAAAGTCCCAAAATTGAAATATCGAAAAACTGATAAATTGATAAATCGAAAATTTAAAAAATTGAAAAACTTAAAAATTCAAAAATTGGGAAATCGAGGAGTTGAAATATCAAAGAGTTGAGAAATCGAGAAATCGAAAAATCGAAAGTTTAGAAACGCAAAAAATTAAAAGCTGAAAAACCAAAAAAAAATTTAAGAATCAAAAATTATATAGTCGAAAAATAAAAGAATCGTAAATAATCATAAATACAGGAAACTTGAAAAATTGAAATATAATAAATTCCTGAAATCGAAAATTTGAAAAATCCAGTGATTCAAGATTCGAATAATCAAACATTTTAAAAATCGAAAAATTGAAAAATTTAAATATCGAGAAATCGAAATATGAAAAGATCCAGAAATCGAAAAATTAAAAACCTCGAACTGAAACATCGAAAAATCGAAGAACTGAAAAGTTGAAAAGTCGATGAAAAAAAAAATTAAAATGTCGAAAAATTGAAGAAACGCAAAATCTAAAACTCAAAAGTCGAAGGAACGAATGATCGAAACATCAGAAAACTGAAAAATCTAAAATTCAAAAATTTTAAAAATTAAAAAACTGATGAATCATAAAAAATAGAAAAATCGAGAAATCGAAGCACTAAAAATTGGAAAATTTTAAAACTGAAAATCGAAACATCGAGAATTTAAACTATCGAATAATCGAAAAATCAAAAGTTTAAAAACGAAAAATTGAAAAAACAAAAAATCTAAAACTCAAAAGTCGAAAGAACGAGTAATCGAAACATCAGAAAACTGAAAAATCTAAAATTAAAAAAAATGAATACTTGACAAGCTGGAGAATCAAAAAATTGAGAAATCGAAAAATCGAAGCATTAAAAAATCGAAAATTTTAAAATTTAGAATTTAAATAATTTAAATAACCGAAAAAATTAAAGTCCCAAAATTGAAATATCGAAAAACTGATAAATCGATAAATCGAAAAATTGAAAATCGAAGAAAAATTGAAAAACTGAAAAATTAAAAATGAAAAGTTAAAAAATGAAAATTTAAAAATCGAAACATTACAGAATTGAAAAACTTAAAAATTCAAAAATTGGGAAATCGAGGAGTTGAAATATCGAACAGTTGAGAAATCGAGAAATGGGAAAATCAAAAAATCGAAAGAGATTAAACAAAGAAATCATAGCCACAAATTGAAAAATTTCAAAATCGAAAAATTCAAACATCGAGAAAATATTAAAAGATCCAGAAATCGAAAAATTTAAAATCTCGAAATGAAACATCGAAAAATTGAAGAACTGAAAAGTTCAAAAGTCGATGAAACAAAAAATTAAAATGTAGAAAAATTAAAAAACTGAAGAATCGAGAAATCAAATCACTAAAAAATCGGAAAATTTTAAAATTTAAAATCGAAACATTTTGAATTTAAATAACCGAAAAATTGAAGTCCCAAAAGTGAAATATCGAAAAACTTATAAATCGATAAATTGAAAATCGAAGAAAAATTGAAAAATCTCAAACTGGAATATCGAAAAAATTAAAAATCGGGAAATCGAAAAGTCAAAAAATCTAAAAATTAAAGAATTGAAAAAGTTAAAAATCCAAAAATTGGAAAATCGAAGAGTTGAAACATGGAAGAGTTGAGAAATATTTGGGAAAATCAAAAAATCGAAAAATATAGAAACTGAAAAATGTACAATTTTAAAAATTGAAAAATCTAAAACCGAGAAGTCGAAAAATCCAAAAAGTAAAAAATCGAGAAATCCAAAAGTCAAAAAACCAAAAATTCAAAAAATCGAAAAAACAAGAAATCGAAACATCAAAAAATTGAAAAATCTAAAATTTTAAACTTTGAAATTTACAAAACAATAAATTGAAAAAGTGAAATGTCGCAGAAACGAAAAAAAAAATTGGGAAATCGAAGCATTAAAGAATCGAAAAATTGAAAAATCACTGAAATATCGCAAAATTCATAAATTGAAAAATAGAAACAATGAAAAATCCCAAAATTGAAACATCAAAAAATTGAAAAACTGAAAAATTCAGAAATCCGGAAGTCAAAATATTGAAGAATCAAAAACTGTATAGTCGAAAAATTAAAGAATCGTAAATAATCATAAATACTGGAAACTTGAAAAATTGAAATATAAAAAAATCCTGAAACCGAAAATTTGAAAAATTCAGTGATTGAAGATTCGAATAATCAAACATTTTAAAAATCGAAAAATCGAAAAATTGAAAAATTGAAAAATTTAACCATCGAGAAATCGAAATATGAAAAGATCCAGAAATCGAAAAATTAAAAACCTGGAACCGAAACATCGAACAATCGAAGAACTGAAAAGTTGAAAAGTCGATGAAACAAAAAATTAAAATGTCGAAAAATTGAAGAATCGAAAAATCTAAAACTCAAAAGTCGAAGGAACGAGTGATCGAAACATCAGAAAACTGAAAAATCTAAAACTCAAAAATTTTAAAAATTAAACTGATGAATCAAAAAACTGAAAAATCGAGAAATCGAAGCACTAAAAATCGGAAAATTTTAAAACTGAAAATCGAAACATCGAGAATTTAAACTATCGAATAATCGAAAAATCAAAAGTTTAAAAACGAAAAATTGAAAAAACCAAAAAATCTAAAACTCAAAAGTCGAAAGAATGAGAAATCGAAACATCAGAAAACTAAAAAATCTAAAATTAGAAAAATTGAATAATTGAAAAACCGGAGAATACAAAAATTGAGACATCGAAAAATCGAAGCATTAAAAAATCGGAAAATTTTAAGATTTAGATTTTAAATAACCGAAAAATTAAAGTCCCAAAACTGAAATATCGAAAAACTGATAAATCGATAAAAGCGAAAAATTGAAAATCGAAGAAAAAATTGAAAAACTGAAAAATTGAGAAATCGACAAGTTAAAAAATTGAAATTTCAAAAAATCGAAACATTAAGGAATTGAAAAACTTAAAAATTCAAAAATTGGGAAATCGAGGGGTTGAATTATCGAAGAGTTGAGAAATCGAGAAATGGGAAAATAAAAAAATCGAAAGAGATTAAACAAAAAAATCGTAGCGACAAATTGAAAATTTGCAGAATCTAAAAATCGAGAGTTTAGAAACGCAAAAACTTAAAAAGTTGAAAAATCAAAAAAAAAACGAAAAATCAAAAATTGTATAGTCAAAAAATCAAAGAATCGTAAATAATAATCATAGGTAAATATTGGAAACTTGAAAAATTGAAATATAAAAAAATTGTGAAATCGAAACTTTTAAAAGTCCAGTGATTGAAGATTCGAAAAATTGAAACTCGGAAAACCGAGAAATCGAAAAACTGAAAAACCGAAAAATTCAAGCATCGAGAAATCGAAATATGAAAAGATCCAGAAATCGAAAATATAAAAACCTCGAACCGAAACATCGAAAAATCGAAGAACTGAAAAGTTGAAAAGTCGATGAAACAAAAAATTAAAATGTCGAAAAATTGAAGAATCGAAAAATCTAAAACTCAAAAGTCGAAGGAACGAGTGATCGAAACATCAGAAAACTGAAAAATCTAAAATTTAAAAATTTTAAAAATTAAAAAACTGATGAATCAAAAAACTCAAAAATCGAGAAATCGAAGCACTAAAAATCGGAAAATTTTAAAACTGAAAAGCGAAACATCGAGAATTTAAACTATCGAATAATCGTAAAATCAAAAGTTAAAAAACGAAAAAAATTGAAAAACCAAAAATCTAAAACTCAAAAGTCGAAAGAACGAGTAATCGAAACATCAGAAAACTGAAAAATCTAAAATTAAAAAAATTGAATAATTGAAAAACTGGAGAATCAAAAAATTGAGAAATCGAAAAATCGAAGCATTAAAAAATCGGAAAATTTTAAAATTTAGATTTTAAATAACCGAAAAATTAAAGTCCCAAAATTGAAATATTGAAAAACTGATAAATCGATATATCGAAAAATTGAAAATCGAAGAAAAATTGAAAAACTGAAAAATTGAGAAATCGAAAAGATAAAACATTGAAAATTGAAAAAATCGAAACATTAAAGAAGTGAAAAACCTAAAAATTCAAAAATTGGGAAATCGAGGAGTTGAAATATCAAAGAGTTGAAAAATCGAGAAATCGAAAAATCAGAAGCTTAGAAACGCAAAAAATTAAAAAGTTGAAAAAGCAAAAAAAAAATTGAAGAATCAAAAATTGTGTAGTCGAAAAATTAAAGAATCGTAAATTATCATAAATACTGGAAACTTGAAAAATTGAAATACAAAAAAATCGTGAAATAGAATATTTGAAAAATCCAGTGATTGCAGATTCGAATAATCAAACATTTTAAAAATCGAAAAATTGAAAACTCGGAAAACCGAGAAATCGAAAACCGAAAAATCCGAGAATTCCGAGAACCGAAAAATTGAAAAACTTATACATCGAGAAATGAAAATATGCAAAGATCAAAAAATTAAAAATCTCGAACTGGAACATCGAAAAATCGAATACTAAAAAATTGAAAAGTCGATGAAACAAAATAGTAAAAATTTTAAACATTAAAAAATTGGAGAATCAAAAAACTGAAAAATCGAGATAGAAAAATAGAATTATGAAACGATCGAAGAAGAAAAATTGAAAAATGCAGAAATAAAACAATCGAATAATCGAAAAATCAAAAGTTTAAAAAACGAAAAATTGAAAAACTAAAAAATCTAAAACTCAAAAGTCGAAAGAACAAGTAATAAAAACATCAGAAAATTGAAAAATCTAAAATAAAAAAATCTGAATAATTGAAAAACTGAGAAATTGAAAAATCGAAGCATTAAAAAATCGGAAAATTTTAAAATTTAGAATTTAAATAACCAAAAAATTAAAGTCCCAAAATTGAAATATCGAAAAATTAAAAATCGAAGAAAAATTGAAAAACTGAAAAATTGAGAAGTCGAAAAGTTAAAAAATTAAAAATTTAAAAAATCGAAACGTTAAAGAATTGAAAAACTTAAAAATTAAAAAATTGGGAAATCAAGGAGTTGAAATATCGAAGAGTTGAGAAATAGAAAAATGGTGAAAATCAAAAAATCGAAAGCAGATTAAACAAAGAAATCGTAGCGACAAATTGAAAAATTGCAACATCGAAAAATCGAAAGTTTAGAAACGCAAAAAATTAAAGAGTTGAAAAATCAAAAAAAAAATAAGAATCATTGTATAGTCGAAAAATCAAAGAATCGTAAATTATTATAAATACTGGAATCTTGAAAAATTGAAATACAAAAAAATCGTGAAATCGAAAATTTGAAAAATCCGGTGATTGAAGATTCGAATAATCAAACATTTTAAAAATCGAAAAATTGAAAACTCGGAAAACCGAGAAATCAAAAAACCGAAAAATCCTAAAACCGAAAAATTGAAAAACTTAAACATCGAGAAATCAAAATATGCAAAGATAAAAAAATTAAAAATCTCGAACTGGAACATCAAAAAATCGAATACTGAAAAATTGAAAAGTAGATGAAACAAAATATTAAAAATTTTAAACATTAAAAAACTGAAGAATCAAAAAAACTGAAAAATCGAGATAGAAAAATAGAATTATGAAACGATCGAATACGAAAAATTGAAAAATGTAGAAATAAAACAATCGAATAATCGAAAAATCAAAAGTTTAAAAAAACGAAAAATTGAAAAACTCAAATTCGAAAGAACAAGTAATCAAAACATCAGAAAACTGAAAAATCTAAAATTAAAAAATCTGAATAATTGACAAACTGAGAAATTGAAAAATCGAAGCATTAAAAAATTGGAAAATTTTAAAATTTAGAATTTAAATAACCAAAAAATTAAAGACCCAAAATTGAAATATCGAAAAATTAAAAATCGAAGAAAAATTGAAAAACTGAAAAATTGAGAAATCGAAAAGTTAAAAAATTGAAAATTTAAAAAATCGAAGCGTTAAAGAATAAAAAAACTTAAAAATTCAAAAATTGGGAAATCAAGGAGTTGAAATATCGAAGAGTTGAGAAATCGAGAAATGGGAAAATCAAAAAATCGAAAAAATTGAAAAATTTAAACATCGAGAACTCAAAATATGCAAAGATCCAGAAATCAAAAAATTAAAAATCTCCAACTGAAACATGGAAAAATCGAAGACTGAAAAATTGAAAAGTCGATGAAACAAAAAATTAAAATTTCGAAAAATTGAAGAATCGAAAAATCTAAAACTCAAAAGTCGAAGGAACGAGTGATCGAAACATCAAAAAACTGAAAAACCTAAAATTTAAAAATTTAAAAAATTAAAAAACTGATGAATCAAAAAACTGAAAAATCGAGAAATCGAAGCACTAAAAATCGGAAAATTTTAAAACTGAAAATCGAAACATGGAGAATTTAAACTATCTAATAATCGAAAAATCAAAAGTTAAAAACGAAAAATTGAAAAACCAAAAATCTAAAACTCAAGAGTCGAAAGAACGAGTAATCGAAACATCAGAAAACTGAAAAATCTAAAATTAAAAAAATTGAATAATTGCAAAATTGGAGAATCAAAAAATTGAAAAATCGAAAAATCGAAGCATTAAAAAATCGGAAAATTTTAAAATTTAGAATTTAAATAACCGAAAAATTAAAGTCCCAAAATTGCAATATCGAAAAACTGATAAATCGATAAATCGAAAAATTTAAAATCGAAGAAAAATTGAAAAACTGAAAAACTGAGAAATCGAAAACTTAAAAAATCGAAAATTTAAAAAATCGAAACATTAAAGAATTGAAAAATTTAAAAATTCAAAAATTGGGAAATCGAGGAGTTGAAATATCGAAGAGTTGAGAAATCGAGAAATGGGAAAATAAAAAAATCGAAAGAGATTAAACAAAGAAATCATAGCGACAATTTGAAAAATTTCAAAATCGAAAAATTCAAACATCGAGAAATCGAAATATGAAAAGATCCAGAAATCGAAAAATTGAAGAACTGGAAAGTTCAAAAGTCGATGAAACAAAAAATTAAAATGTAGAAAAATTAAAAAACTGAAGAATCAAAAAACTGAAAAATCGAGAAATCGAATCACTAAAAAATCGGAAAATTTTAATATTTAGAATCGAAACATTTTGAATTTAAATACCCGAAAAATTGAAGTCCCAAAACTAAAATATCGAAAAACTTATAAATCGTTAAATTGAAAATCGAAGAAAAATTG
This sequence comes from Zophobas atratus, assembly GCA_022388445.1. NCBI lineage: Eukaryota > Metazoa > Arthropoda > Insecta > Coleoptera > Tenebrionidae > Zophobas > Zophobas atratus. The sequence goes on from CM039442.1 coordinate 56,733,948, forward strand.
GAAAATCTCAAACTGGAACATCGAAAAAATGAAAAATCGATAAATCGAAAAGAAAATCTGAAAATCTTTAAGACTAAAAAACGTCGAAAAGTCTACAAATTGCGGAATGGAAAAATCTAAAAATTAAAAATCGATTAATCGAAAAATGGAAAAGTCTAAAATCTAAAAACGCAAAAAATTAAAAAGTTGAAAAATATAAAAATTGAAGAATCAAAAATTGAAAAGTAAACAAATTAAAGAATCGTAAATCATAAATACTGGAAAATTGAAAAATTGAAATATAAAAAAATCGAGAAATCGAAAATTCAAAAACGGGAAATCGAAAAATCGAATAATTGAAAAATTCTAACATCGAAAAATCGAAACATGAAAAAATTGAGAAATCGAAAAATTGAAAAAGCAGATAATCGAAACGTCGAAATCTCAATAAATCGAGAAATCCAAGAACGGGAAAAACGAAAAACTGAAGAGTCAAAAAATTTAAAAACCGAAAAATCAAGTTTTAAGAAACGAAAAATAGAAAACCCGAAAAATCTATAACTCTAATGTGGAAAAACCGAATGAACGAGAAATCGGAACATCAGAAAACTAAAAAATCTGAAATTTAAAAAATCGAAAAATTTAAAATTCAAATAACGAAGAATTGGAAAGTCCCAAAACTGAAATATCGAAAAACTCATAAATCGATAAAATGAAAAATCTCAAACTGAAACATCGAAAATTCTAAAAACTGAAAAATGGAGAAATCGAAAAGTCAAAAAATCGAACATTAAAAAAATGTAAAAATTAAATAATTGTAAAACCTAAAAATCCAGAAACGGGAAAATCAAAAAATTGAAAAGAGAGAAATCGAATCGAAAATTTGAAAAATGAAAAAATCTAAAAACTGAAAAATCGAAAATTTTATAAACGGAAAAATTGAAAAACTGAAAAATCTAAAATCAAAACGTCAAAAAATCCAAAAATGTAAAATTTAAAAATTAGAAAAATTGAAAATTAAAAAAATTGAAGAACTCAAAAATTGGAAAGTCGAGGAAACAAAAAATTAAAATATCGAAAAATTGAAGAATTGGAAAATCGAAGTATCAAAAAATCTGACATTAACAAAATCTAAAAATTGAAAAATCAGAAAACTGAAATATGGAAAAATTCATAAATCGAAAAATAGAAACATTCAAAAATCTTAAAATTGAAACATCAAAAAATTGAAAAATCGAGAAAACGAAAGGCGAAATATCGAATAATCAAAAATCTAAAAAACTAAACGCGAAAAGTCGAGAAATCCATAAATGGAAAAATCTAAAAATCAAAAATAGATAATTGGAAAATCAAAAACTCAAAAATTGAAACATTAAAAATTTTAAATAACGAAAAATTGAAAAACCGAAAAATCTAAAACTCGGAAGTCGAAACATCGAAAGAACGAGAAATCGAAACATCAAAAAACTGAAAAATAGAAAAGTCCCAAAACTGAACTATTGAAAATTTTGAAAATCGAAAAATTGAAAAACTGAAAAATGTGAAACCGAGAAGTCGGAAAATCGAAAGATGGAAAAGTCGAAATATCAAAAAATAAAATAATTAAAACTTAAAATTTCAAAAAATTGAAAAATATAAAAATTTCGGAGGATTGAAAAATCAAAAAGTGAAAATTTACAAAATTGAACAATCAAAAATTCGAGAAATCGACAAGTCGAGAAAGAGAAACATTGAAAAGTGGAGCAATCGAGCAATGGGAAAATCAAAAGTTGAAACAACAAAACATCGAAAAATCTAGAATTTAAAAAGTCAAAAAATTAAAATTTCGAAAAATTGAAAATTCTAAAATATAAAACATTCCAAACATTGAAATGTTGAAATACATACTGAGAAATCGAAAAGTCGAACATTTTTCAAAATTAAAAAACTGCAATATTTCAATGGGCGATTCAGCAAATATGGTAGGAGTCATCGAAAAAATGAAGCCGAAATTATAGTTTTTGCAAACTATATTAATTAAGCAAGAAAGACAACCCTAATCGGATTACAACGTACCGAAAATTATGATACTACCTCTTTTAGCCGGTCGCTGGGCGATTTACCTAGAAAATTCGAGAAACGACACTCAGGACAGGACCCATAATTACGTTTTCTACATTTCTATTTGGCTAAATACCTCACTACAAAGTTGTAAATAAATGTTTTATTCTTTTATACTCGTACATTATAATGTGATTACAATTATAATTAACGCTAAAATTATCAAACCAGTTTAAATGTTTTTATCATTAGTTCACTAAAACTTGGTGAATACGGACCTGGCGAAGCCCCGAATGCAACACAATAGCAACGGAGATTTTATTTATGGTAGGGTCTTGGAACCTTCCGCCTTTCTTAAGACATAATTGCGGTTTTCACTGTTGCTTAATTTTTATGATCTTCCCTGTCCAGTGGTAGTCTGAATAACTATACTTTCTGGATGTCGATATCTGTAACAGAATCTCTTTAGTAATTATATTTTTCTCAACATCTTTAATTATTTGTCTATATCCTTCGTGCTTCATTTATGTAAATGTGGGGAAAAGTGGATGCGAGGAGAATATAAACTGAGATGTTGAAAACGTTGAAATTTTTTAGCTACCTTCCCCTAGTAACACTTTTTTCCCTCAATAAAAAACTGTTACAAAATTAGCTAGACGCTGGCTTCCATCAAAAATTCACACAAAATAGACCGATTTTACGGTTATCCATTTTACGATTTGTGACACATCCTGTGATTTTGTTCGCCGTCATAAAAACGAATAATTCCAGACAGAACTGATTTTGTAATTTAGATGCAGTTTTTACTATTTTTATTGGTTTGCTTGCTATTTGAAAATATATACAAATGCAATTGGAAATCCAGTCCAATTTTTCTGGTATAACGGAAGTGACAGGAATATGAATATAAATCTAAAACTAATTGGAAATAGAACTGACAACTAGACATTTATTTTTGAGTGCTTTAAAATCAAACGGCGTATTATTGAGTCCACTGAAAAAGAGGAATCCGGGTTTATGCCTATGATATAAGCCACCTGTGACACTATTTAATATATCATTCCCGAAGGAAAAGAAATAATATCCTAGATACGTTGACCCGCCGTCATAAATTTTTCGTCGGATACATTCATCAAAATTCAAACGAAATTTATCGCTTCAAGAAAACAGTGCGAATTTCCGGCAAAAAAGCAATTCGTGCTTCTAATTAAAATAATACTTTTACCGTCAACACTAAAACAAAATTTACGACGTAAAACTTAAAGTAGTCGCGCTTTTATTCATTTATTATTAAAAATACGAATTCATACCCATATGAATTTAAGCTCATGAATAATGAAATCACTTTTTCAGGTATTCTCTGTGCTCGTGAAAGCTCGACCCCAGTTGACGGTTCCCATACAAGCTTTTAACAAAGTCGGCAGCGTTTTGAACGACTCTGCAGCCACTTTCATCAAGAAGTTAACCACTTCCAATGCATCCAGAGACGACGGGAACAACAAAACCAGGACGAGGATCCTCTTTCGAGGTAAAATTCGGTTCGTGTTTTTCGTACAAAGCAAAGAAGAGATTGTTTTTAGGGGACTTGCTTAGCGACTTCAGCGACCAAGACATCATCTTCCCCGACGCGTACCAAGTGATTTTTGAGAACGTCCCCCGGATTAACACCGCCCCCAAGTGCGCTAAGGGTAAAACCTACTGCGAGGACTTCGATCCTTATCCGTACAACCAAGTCAAAGACATGCTGCAGCGGAAACACATCCGGAATGACCTCTTCGGGAAGGACGAGCCTCCGGAGGATCGTTATAGCATCACGAACAGGAACGGCGACTTCGAGTCGTTCGTGTGTACGAGTGTCCAGAAGACGGTGTTCCCGCGGGTTGGCAAAAACAAGAACAACAAGTGGAAGTTTATAATCAACCAGGAGGAGAGCGATGGGTATGTCCAGGGGATAAGGATCGAAGTGTGCAGAAAGTAAAAATTAGCGAGTGGAGAATGCGTGTTTGCTGATGATGGGTTTTTTTGTAGAGAGGGGTCGGCGTGCGATTTAATCGGAGAGAGAGCAAATGGGTATATAACGAGCTGTAAGCAGAAATACATGTTGAGGAGGATGATGTCTTTGTCGGAGAATGGCGATCCGATGCCGGATACTTTTCAGTTACCGTCAGCTTGTTGCTGTTCGTATAGGAAGGATTTGAGTTTTTTGTCGAGGTTTGGGATCGAGGATATTTCGGCGAGGAGTAAGGCGAAGACGAGGCCGTGATTTGGCACCAGATGATGTGTGTGGGTGTTGTGATATTGTAGCTTTTTCATGGTACGAATTATTTTACAAAATTTATTCTGTACATAAATATACAATATTTTTTTATTATACGTTTGTGTAACGATGTTGGTTTTTTTGAGTTAGGCAACCAAGTATACACCAGCGGCTTCGTTGTGTGTTCTTTCGGGTGAAATCTTATTGAATTTTTTTTTTATACAAAAGAGCATGAAAAATGTCTAAACATAGCGCGTTTGTGTTTTCCTGTTAACATTAAAAATTTTCGGTTTGAAAATCAATTTTTTTAAAATCCAAAAAATTCGAATATTTTATTGAGCTATTATGGAAAAGTGGAAGAAGCTGTCGACGAAATGAGCTTCGAAATTTGTCGAAAGTTGTCCGAGATTTCTATATTTTGTTATCTTATCTAATACTTGCCCCACCACACCTTTATCTTCTGAGAAGGTATATCATCTACCAAAATCAGTCTTTTCTTATCAAATACTAGACCCGCCCACCCGCCCTCTATTTTCTTAGAGGCTATTTGATTTGCCAAATCAGTCGTATCTTATCTAATACTAGCCCCACCCACCCTTTATCTTCTGAGAAGGTATATCATCTGCCAAAATCAGTCTTATCTTATCTAATACTAGCCCCACCCACCCACCCTCTATCTTCTTAGAAGGTATGTCATCTGCCAAAATCAGTCTTTTCTTATCAAATACTAGACCCGCCCACCCCCCCTCTATTTTCTTAGAGGCTATTTGATTTGCCAAATCAGTCTTATCTTATCTAATACTAGCCCCATCCACCCTTTATTTTCTGAGAAGGTATGTCATCTGCCAAAATCAGTCTTATCTTATCTAATACTAGCCCCACCCACCTACCCTCTATCTTCTTAGAGGGTATCTCATTTGCCAGAATCAGTTTTTTCTTATCAAATACTAGTTAATTATTTTACAAAATTTATTCTGTACATAAGTATACAATTTTTTTTTATTATACGTTTGTGTAACGATGTGGGTTTTTTGAGTTAGGCAACCAAGTATACACCAGTGGCTTTGTTGTGTGTTCTTTCGGGTGAAATCTTATTGAAAAATTTTTAAACAAAAATGTAATGGTAATTGTTAATTGTTGTCTCATAATGGTATAACGAGAAGTCAAGTGAGTCTCATTTAGAACAAGTTAAGCTTTTAAAATTAAGTATGTACTTATAAGTCAAATGTATTGTTTTGTTTTTCTGTAGGAATCGTTTACCTGGCCTGTTGGGATTATTATACCTGAGGGAGTTTAACACAGAATTTGTTAGGAAACCATGATATACAGAGTGTTTCTTTTATTTGATACAACCCGTGTAGTCAAAATTGTCAAAAAACCCAAAAAATTGCCATAATTCAGTGAACGATTATGAAAGAATGGGGGAAGCTATTGAAGAAACGAGGCCCAAAGTAATTTCCGGAGTTCAAAATCCCTATCAAAATGTTTTTAGATAAATTTCGAAAATTATCGAAATTTAGCAGAGTTTTTATATTTTTAATTTGAAATATTTTGTTCACTGAGAAAAATTTCTCGGTTTGAAAATCTTTTTTTTAACCCAGAAAGTTGAAATATTTTAGTGAGCGATTCAGGAACAATGCAGGAAGGTTACAGAAGGACCGAGGTAGAAAGTAATTTCTGGTCTTTGATATTCGTAAGAAAATGTCTCTAGTGAAATTTTGAAAGTTGTGTAAAATTGGCCGAAATTTTTTTAGTTTCATTTTGAAACATTTGTTTTTGAAAAATTTGACAAAAAAAAATCAAACAAATTCTGGGTTATCGATTTCATCGTGCTGATTCTGAAAACATCGTGCGTTTCTGCTCTCCGGATAAGATTAAACATTTCCCGCTTGATTACCAATTTTTTTAATCCAAAAAATTGAAAAATTTGACTAAAAAAACCAAAAAACTTCTGAATTATAGATTTTGTCGTGGTGATTCCAAAAGCATAACCGGGTAAGATTTGAAATTTTCGATTTGAAATTTTTTTTTAATCGAAAAAATTGCAATATTTTTTAGTAAGCGATTTTGGAACAACAGAGAGAACTATTAAAACAATCCCGAAAGTAACTTGTAAGAAAATGTTTTTGGTTAAGTTTCGAAAATTGACCGAAATTTTTATATATTTTTTTTTTGAAAAATTTGACAGAAGAAACTCAAAAAAAATCTGGCTTTAAGATATCATCGTGCTGACTCCAAAAACGTTTTATATTCTCTTGGTAAGATTAAAAATTTTCGATTTGAAAATCAATTTTTTTTAAATATAAAAATTGCAATACTTTATTAAGCGATTCTGGAATAATGGAGGGAGTTATCGAAAAAAAAATAGGGCCAAATGTAACTTCTGGAGTTCGAAGTCCGTAAGAAAATGTTTCTAGTTAAATTTTGAAACTTGCCGAAAATTGGCCGAAATTTGTATGTTTATATTGAAACATTTTGTTTTTGAAAAATTTGCAAAAAACCCAAAAAAAGTTCTAAAAGGATAAGATTAAAAATTTTCAGTTAGATAATCATCTTTTTTTATTCCAAAAAGTTGAAATATTTTAGTGAGCGATTTTGAAACAATTGGGGTAGGTTATCGAAAAAATGAGGCCGAAAGTATGTCTTCAGTTAAATTTCGAAAACTGTGGAAAATTGGCCGAAACTTTTATATTGTTATTACACATTTTATTTATGAAAAATTTCCAGAAAACAACAAAAATTCGTCGTGCTGATCCCAAAAACGTAGTGTTAAGCTTCTTATTGAAACATTTTGTTTTTTAAAAATTTGCTAAAAAAAACAAATCCAAAAACCTATTTATGGAAATGATAAAAAAAATTTGATTTAAAAATCAATTTTTTTGAAGTCCAAAAAATTGCAATATTCTAGTCAGCGACTCTGGAACAATGGAGGGACCTATCGAAGAAATTAGGGCGAAAGTAGCTTCAGGAGTTAGAAATCCTTAAGAAAATCTCTGCAGTTAAATTTTGAAAATTGTCTAAAATTGTTCGAAATTTCTATATTTTTATACTGAAAGATTTTGTTTTTGAAAAATTTTCCGAAGAAAACCCAAAAAATTCTGACACAGATTTCGTCGTGCTGATTTCAAAACCATAGGGCGTTTATGCCCTCCGGTTAAGATTAAAAGTTTTCGATTTTGAAATCAATTTTTTTTAATCCAAAAATTGGCAATATTTTCAAAATGTTTTCCGAAAATTCGCCAAAATTTTTATATTTTGATATCGAAACATTTTGATTTTGAAAAATTTTCCATATGGTGTGTTTATGCTCTCTGGGTACGATTACAAATTTTCGGTTTGAAAATCATTTTTTGAAAACCGAAAAAATTAATATTTTAGTGAGCAATCCTAAAAGAATGGGGGGATCTAGCGAAGAAATGAGGCCGAAAGTAACTTCTGAAGTTCGAAATCCGTAGGAAAATGTCTTTCGTTAACTTTTGAAAATTGTCGAATTTATTATACAGGGTGTCAATTTTACTTGACAGTAGTTTTTTTATTCTTAAAAATAAATGTATGGTTCTTTGAGCAAATTGGTATTATGTTAAAAGATCTATGTGATGGTAGCCACACATTTTTATTATCACTTCCGGTAGAACCGGAAATGACATCAACTGAATTTTTTTTAATAGCACATTTGTTAAATTTTTTCATAAATGGAAATATTGATTTTTTTCCTACAAAAAATCAAAGGCAACCAATATTCTAAAGTTAATAATAAAAAAGCAATTTAGTAAAATATCTCAAAAATTTTCCATTTAATCTAGTTGCTTGTAAAATTCAGTCTGAAAATCTTTTTTTTTATCCAAAAAATTTCAATAATTTAGTGAACGATTCTGGAAGAATGGGGGGAGCTATTGAATAAATAAAGCCAAAAATAACTTCTGGAATTCAAAATCCGTATAAAATGTCTGTGGTTAAATTTCGAAAATTGTCAAAAATTTGCCGAGTTTTTATATTTTTTAATTTGAAGTATTTTGTTCACTGAAAAATTTCCCAAAAAAATTCTGGCATATAGATTTCGTCGTGCTGATTCCAAAAACACAGATGAAAGTAAAAATTTTAGGTCTGAAAATTAATTTTTTGAAAATCCAAAAAAATTAATGTTTTCGTGGGCAATTCTGACAGAATAGAGGGATCCAGCGAAGAAATGAGGTCGAAAGTAACTTCTGGAGTCCGAAATCCGTAAGAAAAAGTCAAAATTTTTATATTTGTACATTGACACATTTTGTTTGTGAAAAATTTGACTAAAAAAAACAAACAATTTCTGAATTATAGATTTCGTTGTGCTGATTTTAAAAATATCGCGCGTTTCTGCTCCGGATAAGATTAAAAATTTTCGTTTTGATAATATATTTTTTTTTTAATCCAAAGTGAGCGATTTTGAAACAATGGGGAAGGGTTATCGAAAAAATTAGGCCGAAAGTAATGTCTCCAGTTAAATTTCGAAAAACTGTGGAAAATTGGCCAAATTTTTTTATTTTTATACTAACACATTTGATTTATGAAAAATTTCCCAAAAAACAACAAAAATTGAAAATTGGCCGATTTTTTGTATTTTTGTATTGAAACATTTTGTTTTTAAAAATTTAGATTTGCCAAAAAAGAACAACAGAAATTCTGACATGTAGGTGTGCTGACTCCAAAAACTTGCGTTATGTTCTCTGGGTAGGATTAAAAATTTTAGATTTGAAAATCACGTTTTTGTCAAGTCTAAAAATTTACGATATTCTAGTGAGCGATTCTGAAACAATGGAGATAGCTGTCGAAGAAATGAGACCTCTAAATCCGTAAGAAAATGTCTTTGATTAAATTTCTAAAATTATGGAAATTTGACCTAAATTTTTGTATTGAAATATTTTGTTTTTAAAAAATTGACAAAAAGACCCGAAGAAATTCTGAATTGTGGATTTCTTCGTGCTGATTCTAAAAACATCGTCTGTTTCTGACCTTCGAATGAAAATAAAAGTTCTCCGTTTGATCAACCACTTTTTTTTATCCAAAATATTAAAAAGTTCACTGAGCGATTCTAAAACAATGGAGTAAGGTAATCGAAAAAATGAGACCGAAAGTAACTTATAGGGTTAGAAATTCGTAAGAAAATGTCTTTAGTTAAGTTTCGAAATTTGTCGAAAATTGTCCGAGATCTCTATATTTTTTTTATTGAAACTTTTTTTGAAAAATTTTGACAAAAAAATCTAGATTATATTCTTCGGGTAAGATTAAAAATTTTTGGTTTGAAAATCTTTTTTTTAACCCAGAAAGTTGAAATATTTTAGTGAGCGATTCAGGAACAATGCAGGAAAGTTACAGAAGGACCGAGGAAGAAAGTAACTTCTGGTCTTTGATATCCCTAAGAAAATGTCTCTAGTGAAATTTTGAAAGTTGTCTAAAATTGGCCGAAATTTTTTTAGTTTCATATTGAAACATTTGTTTTTGAAAAATTTGACAAAAAAAAAACAAACAAATTCTGGGTTATGGATTTCATCGTGCTGATTCTAAAAACATCGTGCGTTTCTGGTCTCCGGATAAGATTAAACATTTCCCGCTGGATTACCATTTTTTTTAATACAAAAAATTGAAAAATTTTACTAAAAAAAAACAAAAAAGTTCTGAATTATAGATTTTGTCGTGGTGATTCCAAAAGCGTAACCGGGTAAGATTTAAAATTTTCGATTTGAAAATTTTTTTTAATCCAAAAAATTGCAATATTTTTTAGTTATCGAGTTTGGAACAACAGAGGAAGCTATCAAAACAATGCCGAAAGTAACTTGTAAGAAAATGTTTTTGGTTAAGTTTCGAAAATTTACCGAAATTTTTTTATTTTCATTTTTTTGAAAAATTTGAAAGAAGAAACAAAAAAATCTGGCTTTAAGATATCATCGTGCTGACTCCAAAAACGTTTTATATTCTCTGGGCAAGATTAAAAATTTTCAATTTAAAAACCAAAATTTTTAAAATACAAAAATTGCAATATTTTATTAGGCGATTCTGGAATAATAGAGGGAGTTATCGAAAAAAATTAGGCCAAATGTAACTTCCGGAGTTCGAAATCCGTAAGACAATATTTCTAGTTAAATTCTGAAACTTGCCGAAAATTGGCCGAAATTTGTATGTTTATATTGAAACATTTTGTTTTTGAAAAATTTGCCAAAAACCCAAAAAAAGTTCTAAAAGGATAAGATTAAAAATTTTCAGTTAGATAATCATCTTTTTTTATTCCAAAAAGTTGAAATATTTTAGTGAGCGATTTTGAAACAATTGGGGTAGGTTATCGAAAAAATGAGGCCGAAAGTATGCCTTCAGTTAAATTTCGAAAACTGTGGAAAATTGGCCGAAACTTTTATATTGTTATTACACATTTTATTTATGAAAAATTTCCCAAAAAACAACAAAAATTCGTCGTGTTGATCCCAAAAACGTAGTGTTAAGCTTCTTATTGAAACATTTTGTTTTTTAAAAATTTGCTAAAAAAAAACAATTCCAAAAACCTATTTATGGAAATGATAAAAAAAATTCGATTTAAAAATCAATTTTTTTGAAGTCCAAAAAATTGCAATATTCTAGTCAGCGAATCTGGAACAATGGAGGGACCTATCGAAGAAATTAGGGCGAAAGTAGCTTCAGGAGTTAGAAATCCTTAAGAAAATCTCTGCAGTTAAATTTTAAAATTTGTCTAAAATTGTTCGAATTTTCTATATTTTTATACTGAAAGATTTTATTTTTGAAAAATTTTTCGAAGAAAACCCAAAAAATTCTGACACAGATTTCGTCGTGCTGATTTCAAAACCATAGGGCGTTTATGCCCTCCGGTTAAGGTTAAAATTTTTCGGTTTTGAAATCAGTTTTTTTTTATCCAAAAAATGGCAATATTTCCAAAATGTTTTTCGAAAATTGGTCGAAATTTTTATATTTGATATCGAAACATTTTGTTTCTGAAAAATTTTCCATATTGTGTGTTTATGCTCTCTGAATACGATTACAAATTAAGGTTTGAAAATCAATTTTTTGAAAATCGAAAAAATTAATATTTTAGTGAACAATCTTAAAAGAATGGAGGGATCTAGCGAAGAAATGAGGCCGAAAGTAACTTCTGAAGTTCGAAATCCGTAGGAAAATGTCTTTCGTTAACTTTTGAAAATTGTCGAATTTATTATACAGGGTGTCAATTTTACTTCACAGTGGTTTTTTTATTCTTAAAAATAAATGTATGGTTTTTTGAGCAAATTGGTATTATATTAAAAGATCTATGTGATGGTAGCCACACATTTTTATTATCACTTTCGGTAGAACCGGAAATGACATCAACTGATTTTTTTAATAGCACATTTGGTAAATTTTTTCATAAATGGAAATATTGATTTTTTTCCTACAAAAAATCAAAGGCAACCAATATTCTAAAGTTAATAATAAAAAAGCAATTTAGTAAAATATCTCAAAAATTTTCCATTTAATCTAGTTGCTTGTAAAATTCAGTCTGAAAATTTTTTTTGTATCCTAAAAATTTCAATAATTTATTGAACGATTCTGGAAGAATGGGGGAAGCTATTGAAGAAATGAAGCCAAAAGCAACTTCAAAATCCGTATAAAAATGTCTTATTTTCAAAATCCAAAAAAATTAATGTTTTCGTGGGCAATTCTGAAAGAATATAGGGAGCTAGCGAAGAAATGAGGTCGAAAGTAACTTCTGGAGTTCGAAATCCGTAAGAAAAAGTCAAAATTTTTATTTTTGTATATTGACACATTTTGTTTGTGAAAAATTTGACTAAAAAAAACAAAAAATTTCTGAATTATAGATTTTGTCGTGGTGATTCTAAAAACGTAACCGGGTAAGATTTAAAATTCTCGATTTGAAAATTGCAATATTTTATTGAAAGCGATCCTGGAACAACAGAGGCTATTAAAAAAATGCCGAAAGTAACTTGTAGAGCTAGAAATTTGTAAGAAAATACCTTCAGTTAAGTTTCAAAAATTGACCGAAATTTTTATATTTTTATACTGAAACTTTGTTTTTGAAAAATTTAACAGAAGAAACCCAAAAAAAGTTCTGGATTATAGATTTCGTTGTGCTGATTTTAAAAATATCGCGCGTTTTATTTTTATACTAACATATTTTATTTATGAAAAATTTCCCAAAAAACAACAAAAATTGAAAATTGGCCGATTTTTTTGTATTTTTGTATTGAAACATTTTGTTTTTTAAAATTTAAATTTGCCAAAAAAGAACAACAGAAATTCCGACATGTAGATATGCTGATTCCAAAAACTTGTTTATGTTCTCTGGGTAGGATTAAAAATTTTCGATTTGAAAATTAGTTTTTGTCAAGTCTAAAAATTTACGATATTCTAGTGAGCGATTCTGAAACAATGGAGATAGCTGTCGAAGAAATGAGACCTCTAAATCCGTGAGAAAATGTCTTGGTTTAAATTTCTAAAATTATGGAAAATTGACCTAAATTTTTGTAGTTTTTAAAAAATTGTCAAAAAGACCCAAAGAAATTCTGGATTATGGATTTCTTCGTGCTGATTCTAAAAACATCGTCTGTTTCTGACCTTCGAATAAAAATAAAAGTTCTCCGTTTGATAAACAACTTTTTTTTATCCAAAATATTGAAAAGTTCACTGAGCGATTCTAAAACAATGGAGTAAGCTTATCGAAAAAAATGAGCTTCGAAATTTGTTGAAAATTGTCCGAGATTTATATATTTTGTTATTGAACCCTTTTTTTATGTAAAATTTTGACAAAAAAATCTAGAATATATTCTTCGGGTAAGATTAAAAATTTTCGGATTGAAAATCAATTTTGTTTTAATCCAAAAAATGGCAATATATTATTTAAATGAGCGATTCTGGAAATTATAAAAGCGCTATGGAAGAAATGAGGCCAAAACTAACTTTTTCAGTTCGAAATCCGTGAGAAAATATTTTTACTGAAGTTTCGACAATTAGCCGAAATTTTTATATTTATTTTTATATTGAAACATTTTATTTTTGAAAAATTTGACAGAAAAACCCAAAAAAATTCTGGATTATAGATCTTGTAATGCCAATTTAAAAAAAAACAAAAACATAGCGCGAATAAAAATTGCAAAGTGTTTAATCACACCAAAGATTCATTAAAAATGTTCAGTCTGAATATCATTTTTTTTTATCCAAAAATTGAATAATTTAGTGAACGATTCTGGAAGAAGAGGGGGAGTTATTCAAGAAATAAAGCCGGAAGTAACTTCTGGAGTTCGAAATCCGTAAAAAATGTCTTTAGTTAAATTTAGAAATTATTGAAATTTGGGCAAAATTTTTATATTTGTACTCGTATATTGAAGCGTTTTTTTTTTTATGAAAAATTTGCCAACAAAAAAAAAAACAAAAAATCGCCGGCATTAGATTTTGTCGTGCTGATTCCAAAAAACACAGCGCGTTTGTGTTTTCCAGTTGACATTAAAAATTTTCGGTTTGAAAATCAATTTTTTTTAAATCTAAAAATTCGAATATTTTATTGAGCTATTCTGGAAAAGTGGAAGAAGCTGTCGACGAAATGAGACCGAAACTAACTTCTGGAGGTCGAAATCCGACGAAAATGTCTTTAGTTAAATTCCGAAAATTGTAGGAAATTGGCCGAAATTTTTATATTTTTATACTGAAACATTTTTTCTTGAAAAAGTTGCCAAAAAAAACCAAAAAAATTCTGGATTATAGATTTCTTCGTACTGATTCTGAAAACATCGTCTGTTTCTGGTTTTCGAATAAAAATAAAAGTTCTCCGTTTGATAAACACTTTTTTTTTTATTCAAAAGATTGAAAAGTTCAGTTAGCGATTCTAAAACAATGGAGCAAAGTTATCGAAAAAATGGGCTTCGATACTTGTCGAAAATTGTCCGAGATTTATATATTTTGTTATTGAATTTTTTTTTTTTATGTAAAATTTTGACAAAAAAATCTAGAATATATTCTTCGGGTGAGATTAAAAATTTTCGGTTTGAAAATCAATTTTGTTTTAATCCAGAAAATGGCAATATATTATTTAAATGAGCGATTCTGGAAATATATAAAGCGCTATGGAAGAAATGAGGCCAAAACTAACTTTTTCAGTTCGAAATCCGTGAGAAAATATTTTCACTGAAGTTTCGACAACTGGCCGAAATTTTTATATTTATTTTTATATTGAAACATTTTATTTTTGAAAAATTTGACAGAAAAACCCCAAAAAGTTCTGGATTATAGATCTTGTAATGCCAATTTCAAAAAAACAAAAAAATAGCGCGTCTATGTTCTTCGGGTAAGAATAAAAATTGCAAAGTGTTTAATCATACCAAAGATTCATTAAAAATGTTCAGTCTGAATATCATTTTTTTTTTTATCCAAAAATTGAATAATTTAGTGAACGATTCTGGAAGAAGAGGGGGAGTTATTCAAGAAATAAAGCCGGAAGTAACTTCTGGAGTTCGAAATCCGTAAAAAATGTCTTTAGTTAAATTTAGAAATTATTGAAATTTGGGCAAAATTTTGTTTCTGAAAAATTAGCCAACAAAAAAAAAAAATTGTTGGCATATTGATTTTGTCGTGCTGATTCCAAAAAACATAGCGCGTTTGTGTTTTCAAGTTAACATTAAAAATTTTCGGTTTGAAAATCAATTTTTTTAAAATCCAAAAAATTCGAATATTTTATTGAGCTATTCTGGAAAAGTGGAAGAAGCTGTCGACGAAATGAGACCGAAACTAACTCCTGGAGGTCGAAATCCGACGAAAATGTCTTTGGTTAAATTCCGAAAATTCTAGGAAATTGGCCGAAGTTTTTATATTTTTATACTGGAACATTTTGTTTTTGAAAAAGAGATCTTTGAAAAATTATACAGTTTTATTATTTTTTTGGCGAAAATTTTTAAATATCATAAAATTGAAAACCGAGAAGTTGAAAAAAGAAAAATCACGCTATCGAAACAACAAAATTTTAAAATTTCCAAACAAAGTAACAAATTGAAAACTTAAAAAAACTTGAAAAATCGGAAAATTTTGAAAGTCGAAGAACTGAGATGTCAAGAAATCGAAAAATTGATATACTAAAAAATTTAATAATGGGGATATCGAAACGGCAAAAAGTTAAATAAAAAGAAAACAAAAAACTGTAAATTTGAAATTTTAAAAATTGGAAAATCTGAAAAACATTGAAAAATTGGAAAATCAAAAAATCGAACACCGGACCGAAAAATCGAAAGCGAAAAATTGAAAAAGCGAAAAATCGAAGCATTAAAATAACGCAAAATTTTAAAATTTAAAACCGAAAAATTTAGAATTTAAATAACTGTCAAAAATTTGAAATTTTAAAAAATCGAAAAATTAAAGAACTGAAGAACTTAAAAATCCAAAAATTGGGAAATCGAGTTGAAACATCCAAGAGTTGAGAAATCGGAAAATGAGAAAATCTACAAACTAAAAAATCGAAAATTTTAAAAATCGAAAAACTGAAACATTCAAACATCGAGACATCAAAAAATTGAAAAAGCGGGAATTAAACAATCAAATAATCGAAACGTCGAAATCTTAATACATCAAGATATAAAAAAACTGAAAAATTGAACAATTAAACATTTTAAAAATCGAAGAATTGGAAAACCGAAAAATCGAAAACCGAGAAGTCGAAAAATCGAAAGAACGAAAAATCGAAACATCAAAAAAAAGAAAAATCTCAATTTTTTTAAATTCGAAAAATTAATAATTAGAAAAATCGAAAAAACAGAAAAATTAAGAAATGGAAAAATTGAAAGTTTAGAAACGCAAAAAATTAATAAGGTGAAAAATAAAAAAAATTGAAGAATCAAAAATTGAATAGTCGAGAAATTAATGAATCGTAATCAATAATACTGGAAAATTGAAAAACTAAAGTATAAAAAAATCGAGAAATCGAAAATTTGAAAAATTGGAAAATCGAGAATCCGAAAAATCAGAGAACCGAGAAAATCGAAAAATTGAAAAGTTCAAACATCGAAAAATCGAAATATGAAAAAATCCAGAAATCGAAAAATTTAAAAATCCCAAACTGAAACATCGAAAAATCGAGGATCTGAAAAACTGAAAAGTCCAGGAAACAAAAAATTAAAATATCGAAAAATTGAAGAATCGAAAACTCTAAAACTCAACAGTTGAAAGAACGAAACATCGGAAAACTGAAAAATCTAAAATTTAAAAATTTAAAAAATTAAAAACTCAAGAATCAAAAAACTAGAAAGTCGAAAAATCGAAGTATGTGTTAAAAAATTGGAAAATTTTAAAATTTAAATGGAAAAATTTAGCATAACTGAAAAATTGAAATATCGAAAAATCGAAATATGAAAAGATACAGAAATCGAAAAATTTAAAAATCTCGAACTGAAACATCGAAAAATCGAAGAACTAAACTGAAAAGTTGAGGAAACGATAAATTAAAATATCGAAAAAGTGAAAAATTGGAAAATCGAAACATCAAAATATTGGAAATTAAATCAATCGAAAAATTGAAAAATCACAAAACTAAAAAAAAATTGAAAGATCGAAAAGGCGAAACATCAAAAAATTAATAATAATAATAATAATAATAATAATCATTTTATTTCCAGAGAGACAAATACATTTGTATGGAAATCGTCAGTATAAAAAATAAAACAAAAGAGAATACATTACGAAGACATACA
The DNA here is from genome assembly GCA_022388445.1 of Zophobas atratus. Lineage (NCBI taxonomy): Eukaryota > Metazoa > Arthropoda > Insecta > Coleoptera > Tenebrionidae > Zophobas > Zophobas atratus. The sequence goes on from CM039442.1 coordinate 56,750,925, forward strand.
TCAAACTAAGAATTCATTCACTGTATACAAACACTTCTTAACTAAATAATATTTTAGCTTATTTTTAAAGAGCCGCAAATTTGTAGTAGCTGTAATTTCCATAGGTAACCTATTATACATTTCTAAACCTGATACAAACAAACAATTTTTACAAATGGTTTTTTTCTTGAATGGAACATGAAACAGATTTTTTTGTCTTGTATTTTTGTCATGGATTTCATAATTTTTGATGAATTTATCCCGACTTTTATGTACATATGTGCAACACTCATAAACATACAATGATGGTAAAGTTAGAATTCTTAATTCAGTAAAGTATACCTTACATGATTGTCTCTGTGATACCCCTACCATAACTCTCACAATTCTTTTTTGCAACAGAAAAACCTTTTGTAATGATGATGATGAGCCCCAGATACAAATCCCGTACCTGAGCTGAGACTCTACTTGAGCATAATAAATCATTAGCAAATGCCCTATATCGAATACACTTCGGATATTACGGATTAAAAAACATGTCTTAGATAATTTATTTGTTAATTTTTCACATTGCGTGTACCAGCACATGTTATCATCTATAGCTAGACCTAAAAAATTAACATTGTCATCTCTCGATATGTTGTTATTATTCAGCGATAAGGTTATATTATCTAGGTCAAACTGTATATTTTTTAGGTGAAACCGGAGATATTTGGTTTTATTTTGGTTCAAATATAAAGAATTTGCCCTAAACCAGTTTAACATCGTGTGTGTAGTTTCATTACAGATACGCTGCATTTTTGTTGGGTCTTTGTCTGAGATGAGTAATGTTGTATCATCCGCGTATAAGGTGAGATGAGTATCAGGACCAACATTCTTAAATAAATCATTGATATATAGGACAAACAAAATTGGCCCGAGAACAGACCCTTGAGGTACTCCCATTGTGGTAGTTAACGTGTCTGAATTTACATTATATACAGAGTTCTTTTCAACATTTAAATACTTTATCGAGACGTACTGAGAGCGCTCATCCAGAAATGACTGTAGCCATTCCTGAGCCACTCCACGGATACCATAATGTCCTATCTTTTCCATTAATTTTCCATGATTAATGCAGTCGAAAGCTTTGCTCAAATCACAAAAAAGAGCAATAGGATGCTCGTCATTATTTATTCGATTTAAAAGAGTTTCATAAAAGTGACTTACTGCATCAAGCGTGGATAAATTTGGTCTGAAACCATACTGATTTTTATCTAGAATGTCATTTATATCTATATAAGTTTGCAATCTGGATAGAAAACAGTACTCAAAAATTTTTGAAAAGCTAGAATTAAGTGTTATTGGTCTGTAGTTATTAGCATCATAGGTTTCACCTTTTTTGTGGATTGGAAGAACTTTACTCAGCTTTAGTTTTTGTGGAAAGCACCCGGTTTCAAAGGATAGGTTAATTAAAAATGTTAATTCATCCGCCACGTATGCAATAACTCGCTTTATCAGATATGTCGGTACATCATCAGAGCCTGAGGATTTTTTGCATTTGAGTTTATTGATTAAGAGAGTTATTAATTCATCTGTTGTAAATGGCATCAAGAACATGCTATTATGATACTGTTGTTGAAAGTGTAAGTCTGTGGCATTTGCAATTTGGTTCACCACCTTCTTAGGTGCATCTCGGAAAAATGTGTTAAATATATTAGCAACCTGATATGGGTCATCCACAGATTCACCTTTAGATCTCAAATTAATATTTGTATGATTGGTGGTTTTGTTAGACATTTGCTTAAACACATCCCAGGCACGTTTCAAGACATTGAGAAACTGAAATCGAAAATTCAAAAAATCGACTAATTGAAGAATCGAGTAATTAAAAATTTTAAAAACCGAAAAATTGAAAAATCGAAAAACCGAAAAATTGAAAAATTCAAACACCGAAAAATCGAAACATGAAAAGATTGACAAATTTGAAAAAGCGGGAAACTGAATAATCAAATAATCGAAACCCCGAAATCTCAATAAATCGAGAAATCCAAGAATTGAAAAATTGAAAAATAAAAAACTGAAAAATCAAAAACTCAGAATTCGAAAGATCCAAGGAACAAGAAATCGGAACATCAGAAAACTCAAAAATCTAAAATTTGAAAATAAAAAAATTGAAAAAGAGAAAATCGAAGAACTGAAAGTTGAAAAGTCGATAAAACGAAAAATTAAAAAATCGAACACTGAAGAAGCGAGAAACTGAAAAAAACGATGCGTCGGAAAATTTAAAATTGCAAAACCGAAAAATCTAAAATTATTTAAATAACTGAAAAATTGAAGAGTCCCAAAACTGAAATATCAAAAAACTGATAAATCGAAAAATTGCAAAATCGATGAAAATTTGAAAAATCTCAAACTGAAACATCGAAAAATCGAAAAAGTGAAAAACCGAGAAATCAAAAGGTCAAAAAATCGAAAATTTCAAAATTGAAAATTTAAAGATCCGAAAAATTAAAAAATTGAAAAAGTTAAAACCTAAACATTGGGAAATCGGGGAGTTGAAACATCAAAATCTAAAATTCACAAAATTGAAAAATGGAAATTTCAGAAAATTGAATTGAGACATTCCCAACATTGAAATGTCGAAAAAGTGAGAAATTTAAAACTCGGAAAATCAAAAAATTTTGAAAATCGAAAAACAGATACCAAGGAATTGCAAAATTGAGATGTTTAAAAATTTAAAAATCGTAAAATCGAAAAAACAAAAAAGTTAAATCGAAGGAAACAAAAATTTAAAAAATCGAAAAACTGAAAATTTGAAGAATCAAAAAATCGAAATTAAAAAAAATCGAAAAATAGGGAAATCAAAAAACCCAACAACCGACATTGAAAAATCGAAATATAAAAATTTGAAAAATCGAGAAATTAAACAATCGAACAATGGAAATCTCAATGAATCGAGAAACCAAAAAATTGAAAAATGAAAAACTGATAAATCAAAAAATAGTTAAAAACTGAAAAATCTAAAAAATTCTGGATTATAGATTTCTTCGTACTGATTCTGAAAACATCGTCTGTTTCTGGTCTTCGAATAAAAATAAAAGTTCTCCGTTTGATAAACAATTTTTTTTATCCAAAAGATTGAAAAGTTCAGTTAGCGATTCTAAAACAATGGAGTAAGGTTATCGAAAAAATGGGCTTCGAAATTTGTCGCAAATTGTCCGAGATTTATATATTTTGTTATTGAACCTTTTTTTTTATGTAAAATTTTGACAAAAAAATCTAGAATATATTCTTCGGGTAAGATTAAAAATTTTCGGTTTGAAAATCAATTTTGTTTTAATCCAAAAAATGGCAATATATTATTTAAATGAGCGATTCTGGAAATATATAAAGCGCTATGGAAGAAATGAGGCCAAAACTAACTTTTGGAGTTCGAAATCCGTGAGAAAATGTGTTTACTGAAGTTTAGACAATTGGCCGAAATTTTTAAATTTATTTTTTATATTGAAACATTTTATTTTTGGAAAATTTGACAGAAAAACTCAAAGAAAATCAGGATGATAGATTTTGTAATGCTGATTTCAAAAAAAAAAAAAATATCGCGTCTATGCTCTTCGGGTAAGAATAAAAATTGCAAAGTGTTTCATCACACCAAAGATTCATTAAAAATGTTCAGTCTGAATATCATTTTTTTGTATCCAAAAATTGAATAATTTAGTGAACGATTCTGGAAGAAAAGGGGCAGTTATTCAAGAAATAAAGCCGGAAGTAACTTCTGGAGTTCGAAATCCGTAAAAAATGTATTTAGTTAAATTTAGAAATTATTGAAATTTGGGCAAAATTTTTATATTTGTACTCGTATATTGAAGCGTTTTTTTTATGAAAAGTTTGCCAACAAAAAAAAAAACAAAAAATTGCTGGCATTAGATTTTGTCGTGCTGATTCCAAAAACACGGCGCGTTTGTGTTTTCCAGTTGACATTAAAAATTTTCGGTTTGAAAATCAATTTTTTTAAAATCCAAAAAATTCGAATATTTTATTGAGCTAAACTGGAAAAGTGGAAGAAGCTGTCGACGAAATGAGACCGAAACTAACTCCTGGAGGTCGAAATCTGACGAAAATGTCTTTTGTTAAATTCCGAAAATTGTAGGAAATTGGCCGAAATTTTTATATTTTTATACTGGAGCATTTTGTTTTTGAAAAAGTTGCCAAAAAAAAACAAAAAAATTCTGAATTATAGATTTCTTCGTGTTGATTCTAAAAACATCGTCTGGTTCTGCTCTTCGAATAAAAATAAACGTTCTGCGTTTGATAAACAATTTTTTTATCCAAAAGATTGAAAAGTTCAGTGAGCGATTCTAAAACAATGGAGTAAGGTTATCGAAAAAATGGGCTTCGAAATTTGTCGAAAATTGTCCGAGATTTATATATTTTGTTATTGAACCTTTTTTTTATGTAAAATTTTGACAAAAAAATCTAAAATATATTCTTCCGGTAAGATTAAAAGTTTTCGGTTTGAAAATCAATTTTGTTTTAATCCAAAAAATGGCAATATATTATTTAAATGAGCGATTCTGGAAATATATAAAGCGCTATGGAAGAAATGAGGCCAAAACTAACTTTTTCAGTTCGAAATCTGTGAGAAAATATTTTTACTGAAGTTTCGACAATTGGCCGAAATTTTTATATTTATTTTTATATTGAAACATTTTATTTTCGAAAAATTTGACAGAAAAACCCAAAAAAATTCTGGATTATAGATCTTGTAATGCCAATTTCAAAAAAACAAAAAAATAGCGCGTCTATGTTCTTCGGGTAAGAATAAAAATTGCAAAGTGTTTAATCACACCAAAGATTCATTAAAAATGTTCAGCCTGAATATAATTTTTTTTATCCAAAAATTGAATAATTTAGTGAACGGTTCTGGAAGAAGAGGGGGAGTTATTCAAGAAATAAAGCCGGAAGTAACTTCTGGAGTTCAAAATCCGTAAAAAATGTCTTTAGTTAAATTTAGAAATTATTGAAATTTGGGCAAAATTTTTAGATTTGTACTCGTATATTGAAGCGTTTTTTTTCTGAAAAATTTGCCAACAAAAAAACAAAAATTGCTGGCATTAGATTTTGTCGTGCTGATTCCAAAAAACACAGCGCGTTTGTGTTTTCCAGTTGACATTAAAAATTTTCGGTTTGAAAATCAATTTTTTTAAAATCCAAAAAATTCGAATATTTTATTGAGCTATTCTGGAAAAGTGGAAGAAGCTGTTGACGAAATGAGACCGAAACAAACTTCTGGAGGTCGAAATCCGACGAAAATGTCTTTTGTTAAATTCCGAAAATTGTAGGAAATTGGCCGAAATTTTTATATTTTATGCTGACATATTTTGTTCTTGAAAAAGTTACCAAAAAAACCAAAAACATTCTGTATTATAGATTTCTTCGTGCTGATTCTAGAAACATCGTCTGTTTCTGCTCTTCGAATAAAAATGAAAGTTCTCCGTTTGATAAACAATTTTTTTTACTAAAAAATTGAAACGTTCAGTGAGCGATTCTAAAACAATGGAGTAAGGTTATCGAAAAAATGAGCTTCGAAATTTGTCGAAAATTGTCGGAGATTTCTATATTTTGTTTTTGGAACTTTCTTTTTTTGAAAAATTTTGAGAAAAAAAATCTACATTATATTCTTCGGGGAAGATTAAAAATTTTCGGTTTAAAAATCATTTTTTTTAATCTAAAAAATGGCAATATATTATTTTAATTAACGATTCTGGAAAAATATGAGGAGCTATGGAAGAAATGAAGCCAAAACTAAGTTTTGCAGTTCGAAATTCGTAAGAAAATGTGTTTACTGAAGTTTCGATAATTAGCAGGAATTTTTATATTTATTTTTATATTGAAACATTTTATTTTTGAAAAATTTGACAGAAAAACCCAAAAAAATTCTGGATTATAGATTTTGTAATGCTGATATAAAAGAAAATAAGGCGTCTATGTTTTTCGGGTAAGATTAAAAATTGCAAAGTGTTTAATCACACCGAAGATTCATTAAAAATGTTCAGTCTGTATATCAATTTTTTTTTATCCAAAAAATTGCGATAATTTAGTGAACGATTCTGGAAGAATGGGGGAACTATTGAAGAAATGAAGCCGAAAGTAACTTCTGGAGTTCGAAATCCGTAAAAAATGTCGTTAGTTAAATTTAGAAATTATTAAAATTTAGCCAAAATTTTTATATTTATACTCGTATATTGAAGCGATTTGTTTCTGAAAAATTTGCTAACAAAAAAAAAACAAAAATTGCTGGCATATTGATTTTGTCCTGCTGATTCCAAAAAACACAGCGCGTTTGTGTTTTCCAGTTGACATTAATAAAAATTTTCGGTTTGAAAATCAATGTTTTTTAAATCTAAAAAATTCCAATATTTTATTGAGCTATTTTGGAAAAGTGGAAGAAGCTGTCGACGAAATGAGACCGAAACTAACTTCTGGAGGTCGAAATCCGACGAAAATGACTTTGGTTAAATTCCGAAAATTGTAGGAAATTGGCCGAAATTTTTATATTTTTATACTGGAGCATTTTGTTTTTGAACAAGTTGCCAAAAAAAAAAAACAAAAAAATTCTGAATTATAGATTTCTTCGTGTTGATTCTAAAAACATCGTCTGGTTCTGCTCTTCGAATAAAAATAAAGGTTCTCCGTTTGATAAACAATTTTTTTTATCCAAATTATTAAAAAGTAACTTCTAGGGTTAGAAATTCGTAAGAAAATGTCTTTAGTTAAATTTCGCAATTTGTCGAAAATTGTCCGAGATCTCTATATTTTTTTTATTGAAACTTTTTTTGAAAAATTTTTACAAAAAAATCCAGATTATATCCTTCAGGTAAGATTAAAAAATTTCGGTTTGAAAATCTTTTTTTTTAACCCAGAAATTTGAAATATTTTAGTGAGCGATTCAGGAACAATGCAGGAAGGTTTCAGAAGGACCGAGGAAAAAAGTAAATTCTGGTCTTTGATATCCGTAAGAAAATGTCTAGTGAAATTTTGAAAGTTGTCTAAAATTGGCCGAAATTTTTTTAGTTTCATATTGAAACACTTGTTTTTGAAAAATTTGATAAAAAAAAAACAAACAAATTCTGGGTTATGGATTTCATCGTGCTGATTCTAAAAACATCGTGCGTTTCTGCTCTCCGGATAAGATTAAACATTTCCCGTTTGAGTATCAATTTTTTTAATCCAAAAAATTGAAAAATTTGACTAAAAAAACCAAAATAATTCTGAATTATAGATTTTGTCGTGGTGATCCCAAAAGCATAACTGGGTAAGATTTAAAATTTTCGATTTGAAATTTTTTGTTTAATCCAAAAAATTGTAATATTTTTAGTAAGCGATTTTGGAACAACAGAGGGAGCTACAAAACAATGCCGAAAGTGACTTGTAAGAAAATGTTTTTGGTTAAGTTTCGAAAATTGACCGAAATTTTTATATTTTTATTTTTTTGAAAAATTTGACACAAGAAACTCTAAAAAAATCTGGCTTTAAGATATCATCGTGCTGACTCCAAAAACGTTTTATATTCTCTGGGTAAGATTAAAAATTTTCGATTTGAAAATAAATTTTTTTAAAATACAAAAATTGCAATATTTAATTAAGCGATTCTGGAATAATGAAGGGAGTCATCGAAAAAAATGAGGCCAAATGTAACTTCTGGAGTTCGAAATCCGTAAGAAAATGTTTCTAGTTAAGTTTTGAAACTTGCCGAAAATTGGCCGAAATTTTTATGTTTATATAGAAACATATTATTTTTGAAAAATTTGCCAAAAACACTAAAAAAGTTCTAAAAGGATAAGATTAAAAATTTTCAGTTTGATCATCAATGGAGGAAGCTATCGAAAAAATCAGTTCATCCAACTTAAAGAAAAAATATCAAAGCCTACTTTACTATATAAACATCGTGAATTGATAATATTGTACCATTTAATACATAATATAATATACAAAATAAATAAAAAATAACACTAAGTAAAATTCATGTCCATTACATGCCCGTACGCGCAAATACACGCCGTAGGAAACCAGAACACATCCCACACCGGCTTTCCCTCCCCGTCGGCCACCAATAGCAACGCGTCACTGTATTTTTGCACACACTTAGTCCTAACCCCTCTCGGAAATTCTTGCAAGTGAGTACAAGAAGTCTCACCAACGCATTCCTCCGTTGTAATTTCTTGTTTATATTTGTCGAAATTATAAACAAACTTGCATTCGTTCTTCGAATTGCAGGCAACTTTGGGGTGGTACCTCGTGGTTCGAGACACGCAAATGAGGTTTTCTTTGTCGGGATGAAATCTTTCGGCGAGATGGTCTTGGTCTGAGTAATGAAAGTACTCTTTCTCGTAGGTACTGTTTCGAAGGTGTGGGTAAAACAGGTGTTCCGGGTACATTGTTACGTCTTCGCAGAATGTTCGGTTGTTGGTGCAGTGAGGAACGTAAGTTGCTAGAGTGTCGGAATCGTCAGGGAAAATTATGTCGTGGGTGGTACCTGAAACGGAATGAAGTTTACTTATTTTAAAAACTGAAGGTAATTTTTTTAGAAACACCTACCTTTTTGTAGTGGAATTGCCTCAGAAAAACTTGCAAGAAAGCAAAAACAGAAAATAATATTGAAAGACATGCTTGCGTCGTCGTGTTTAAAACTGAAGTGAGTAGTTTGGTTGTCGAAACTACCTGATTCGAGTCCACCCCACCCCCCATGGAACCGTAAGTTGGAGAGAATAAGACATAGTAAGAGTGAAAGAAAAATATACCACTACACAGTTTCCTCGTTATTTTCAAAAGTGATTTCAAAAGTGATTCTCGGAAAGTAAAAACGAGTTTCCGCTGTAAAAACATTTGTTGTAACTACATTATTTATTACTGGCTGACTGATGTCTTACTTATTGAATTTGTTCTCGTGTGGAACTTCCAGTGTCCGAATTTTGCTGAAACATGCAAATTTAAAAGGATTTGGGGATAAACGAATCTCATTAAAAACTTTTTCGAGCAATAGTTTGACGGAGACTTCTCACATTCCCTGAATATAGAATTATTTCTAATCAGATCGCGAACTTTTATGTGTCCTTTTACAAACTGGGAAACGTAATTTACATTTTTTTTTACTTTACGAGCAATAACTAAATACTGTGGTGTCACTGTGGTGGTTAAATTTACGAAAATTAATGTTCTGCTAAAATATTGAAAAATTGATTTGATTTTTAAATCGAATTTTTTTTATCTTTTCCATAAACAAGTTTTTGGAATTGTTTTTTTGGCGAATTTTTAAAAAACAAAATGTTTCAATAAGAAACTTAACACTACGTTTTTGGGACCAGCACGACGAATTGTTGTTGTTTTTTGGGAAATTTTTCATAAATAAAATGTATAACAATATAAAAGTTCCGGCCAATTTTCCACAGTTTTCGAAATTTAACTGAAGACATACTTTCGGCCTCATTTTTTCGATAACCTTCCCCCATTGTTGCAAAATCGCTCACTAAAATATTTCAACTTTTTGGAATAAAAAAAAATGATTATCAAACTGAAAATTTTTAATCTTATCCTTTTAGAACTTTGTTTGGGTTTTTGGCAAATTTTTCAAAAACAAAATGTTTCAATATAAACATAAAAATTTCGGCCAATTTTCGGCAAGTTTCAAAATTTAACTAGAAACATTTTCTTACGGATTTCGAACTCCAGAAGTTACATTTGGCCTCATTTTTTCGATAACTCCCTCCATTATTCCAGAATCGCTAACTAAAATATTGCAATTTTTGTATTTTAAAAAAATTGATTTTCAAATTGAAAATTTTTAATCTTACCCAGAGAATATAAAACGTTTTTGGGGTTAGCAAGATGATATCTTAAAGCCAGATTTTTTTGAGTTTCTTGTATCAAATTTTTCAAAAAAATAAAAATATAAAAATTTCGGTCAGTTTTCGAAACTTAACCAAAAACATTGTCTTCCAAGTTAATTTCGGCATTGTTTTGATAGCTCCCTCTGTTGTTCCAAAATCGCTTGCTAAAAAATATTGCAATTTTTTGGATTAAAAAAAATTTTCAAAACGAAAATTTTAAATCTCACCCGGTTACGCTTTTGGAATCACCACGACAAAATCTATAATTCGGAATTTTTTTGGTTTTTTTAGTCAAATTTTTCAATTTTTGGATTAAAAAAATTGGTAATCAAGCTGGAAATATTTAATGTTATCCGGAGAGCAGAAACGCACGATGTTTTTAGAATCAGCACGATGAAATCCATAACCCAGAATTTGTTTGTTTTTTTTTGTCAAATTTTTCAAAAACAAATGATTCAATATGAAACTAAATAAATTTCGGCCAATTTTAGACAACTTTCAAAATTTCACTAGAGATATTTTCCTACGGATATCAAAGACCAGAAGTTACTTTCTACCTCGGTCCTTCTCTAACCTTCCTGCATTGTTCCTGAATCGCTCACTAAAATATTTCAACTTTCTAAGTTAAAAAAAACAGATTTTCAAACAGAAAATTTTTAATCTTACCCGAAGAATATAATCTAGACTTTTTTGTCAAAATTTTTCAAAAAAAAAGTTTCAATAAAAAAAATATAGAGATCTAGGACAATTTTCGATAAATTTCGAAACTTAACTAAAGACATTTTCTTACGAATTTCTAACCCTAGAAGTTACTTCGGTCTCATTTTTTCGATAACCTTACTCCATTGTTTTAGAATCGCTCAGTGAACTTTTTAATATTTTGGATAAAAAAAGTTGTTTATCAACCGGAGAACTTTTATTTTTATTCGAAGGTCAGAAACAGACGACGTTTTTAGAATCAGTACGAAGAGATCTATAATCCAGAACTTCTTTGGGTCTTTTTGTCAATTTTTTAAAAACAAAATATTTCAATACAAAAATTTTGGTAAATTTTCCATAATTTTAGAAATTTAATCAAAGATATTTTCTTAGGGATTTAGAGGTCTCATTTCTTCGACAGCTATCTCCATTGTTTCAGAATCGCTCACTAGAATATCGTAAATTTTTAGACTTGACAAAAACTGATTTTCAAATCGAAAATTTTTAATCCTACCCAGAGAACATAAACAAGTTTTTGGAATCAGGACATCTACATGTCAGAATTTCTGTTGTTCTTTTTTGGCAAATTTAAATTTTTAAAAAACAAAATGTTTCAATACAAAAAAATCGGCCAATTTTCACATTTTTTAAAACTTAACACTACGTTTTTGGGATCAGCACGAAGCATTTTTTGTTGTTTTTTGGGAAATTCTTCATAAATAAAATGTGTTAGTATAACAACATAAAAGTTTCGGCCAATTTTCCACAGTTTTCGAAATTTAACTGAAGACATAATTTCGGCCTCATTTTTTCGATAACCTTCCCCCATTGTTTCAAAATCTCTCACTAAAATATTTCAACTTTTTGGAATAAAAAAAAATGATCATAAAACTGAAAATTTTTAATCTTATCCTTTTAGAACTTTTTTGAGTTTTTGGCAAATTTTTCAAAAACAAAATGTTTCAATATAAACATAAAAATTTCGGCCAATTTTCGGCAAGTTTCAAAATTTAACTAGAAACATTTTCTTACGGATTTCAAACTCCAGAAGTTACATTTGGCCTCATTTTTTCGATAACTCCCTCCATTATTTTAGAATCGCTTAATAAAATATTGCAATTTTTGTATTTTAAAAAAATTGTTTTTCAAATCGAAAATTTTTAATCTTACCCAGAGAACATAAAACGTTTTTGGAGTCAGCACGATGATATCTTAAAACCAGATTTTTTTTGAGTTACTTCTATCAAATTTCTCAAAACAATAAAAATATAAAAATTTCGGTCAATTTTCGAAGCTTAACCAAAAACATTTTCTTACAAGTTACTTTCGGCATTGTTTTCATAGCTCCTTCTGTTGTTCCAAAATCGCTTACTAAAAAATATTGCAATTTTCTGGATCAAAAAAAATTTTCAAATCGAAAATTTTAAATCTTACCCGGTTATGCTTTTGGAATCACCACGACAAAATCTATAATTCAGAATTTTTTTGTTTTTTTTAGTCAAATTTTTCAATTTTTTGGATTAAAAAAATTGGTAATCAAGCCGGAAATGTTTAATCTTATCCGGAGAGCAGAAACACACGATGTTTTTAGAATCAGCACTATGAAATCCATAACCCAGAATTTGTTTGGTTTTTTTTGTCAAATTTTTCAAAAACGAATGATTCAATATGAAACTAAATAAATTTCGGCCAATTTTAGACAACTTTCAAAATTTCACTAGAGACATTTTCCTACGGATATCAAAGACCAGAAGTAACTTTCTACCTCGGTCCTTCTCTAACCTTCCTGCATTGTTCCTGAATCGCTCACTAAAATATTTCAACTTTCTAAGTTAAAAAAACAGATTTTCAAACAGAAAATGTTTAATCTTACCCGAAGAATATAATCTAGACTTTTTTGTCAAAATTTTTCAAAAAAAAAGTTTCAATAAAAAAAATATAGAGATGTCAGACAATTTTCGATAAATTTCGAAACTTAACTAAAGACATTTTCTTACGAATTTCTAACCCTAGAAGTTACTTTCGGTCTCATTTTTTTGATAACCTTACTCCATTGTTTTAGAATCGCTCAGTGAACTTTTTAAAATTTTGGATAAAAAAAGTTGTTTATCAACCGGAGAACTTTTATTTTTATTCGAAGGTCAGAAACATACGACGTTTTTAGAATCAGTACGAAGAGATCTATAATCCAGAACTTCTTTGGGTCTTTTTGTCAATTTTTTAAAAACAAAATATTTCAATACAAAAATTTTGGTAAATTTTCCATAATTTTAGAAATTTAATCAAAGACATTTTCTTAGGGATTTAGAGGTCTCATTTCTTCGACAGCTATCTCCATTGTTTCAGAATCGCTCAGTAGAATATCGTAAATTTTTAGACTTGACAAAAACTGATTTTCAAATCGAAAATTTTTAATCCTACCCAGAGAACATTAATAAGATTTTGGAATCAGCACATATACATGTCAGAATTTCTGTTGTTCTTTTTTAGGAAATTTAAATTTTTAGAAAACAAAATGTTTCAATACTAAAATACAAAAAAATCGGCCAATTTTCAATTTTTGTTGTTTTTTGGGAAGTTTTTCAAAAATAAAATGTGTTAGTATAAAAATAAAAAAATTCGGCCAATTTTCCACAGTTTTCGAAATTTAACCAAAGACATTTTCATACGGATTTTGAATTCCAGAAGTTATTTTTGGCTTCATTTTTTCAATAGCTCCCCCCATTCTTCCAGAATTGTTCACTAAATCATTGCAATTTTTTGGATTAAAAAAAAGATTTTCAGACTGATAATTTTTGATCTGCGATGGGACTAAACACTTTACACTTTTTCAAGCTACTAGATTAAATGGAAAATTTTTGAGAAATTTTACTAAATTACTTTTTTATTATTGACTTTTTGATTTTGAGAATTTTAAAACTTACCCGGTTACGTTTTTAGAATCACCACCACAAAATCTATAATTCAGAAATGTTTTGGTTCTTTTAGTCAAATTCTTCACATACAAAATGTGTCAATATACAAATATAAAAATTTTGACTTTTTCTTACGGATTTCGGACTCCAGAAGTTACTTTCGACCTCATTTCTCCGCTAGCTCCCTCTATTCTTTCAGAATTGCCGACGAAAACACTAATTTTTTTGGATTTTCAAAAAATTAATTTTCAGACTAAAAATTTTTACTTTCATCTGTGTTTTTGGACTCCGCACGACGAAATCTATATGCCAGAATTTTTTGGGAAATTTTTAAGTAAACAAAATGTTTCAAATTAAAAAATATACAAAATTCGGCTAATTTTCGACAATTTTCGAAATTTAACCGAAGTCATTTTTATACGGACTTTGAAGTTATTTTTGGCTTGATTTATACAATAGCTTCCCCAATTTTTCCAGAATCGTTCACTACATTATTGAAATTTTTTGGATAAAAAAAAGATTTTCAGACTGAATTTTATAAGCAACTAGATTAAACGGAAAATTTTTGAGATATGTTACTAAATTGTTTTTTTATTATTGACTTTAGAATATTGGTTGCCTTTTATTTTTTGTAGTAAAAAAATCAATCTTTCCATTTATGAAAAAAATTACCAAATGTGCTATTAAAAAAAATTAAGTCGATGTCATTTCCGGTTCTACCGGAAGTGATAATAAAACTGTGTGGCTACCATCACATAGAACTTTTAATATAATACCAATTTGCTCAAAGAACCATACGTTTATTTTTAAGAATAAAAAAACTACTGTCAAGTAAAATTGACACCCTGTATAATAAATTCGACAATTTTCAAAAGTTAACTAAAGACATTTTCCTACGGATTTCGAACTTCAGAAGTTACTTTCGGCCTCATTTCTTCGCTAGACCCCTCTATTCTTTTAGGATTGCTCACTAAAATATAAATTTTTTCGGTTTTTAAAAAATTGATTTTCAAACCGAAAATTTGTATCGTATCCAGAGAGCATAAACACACTATATGGAAAATTTTTCAAAAACAAAATGTTTCGATATCAAAATATACAAATTTCGGCAAATTTTCGAAAAACATTTTGGAAATATTGCCATTTTTGGATTAAAAAAAGTTGATTTCAAAACCGAAAAATTTTAATCTTAACCAGAGAGCATAAACGCCTTATGGTTTTGAAATCAGCACGACGAAATCTGTGTCAGAATTTTTTGGGTTTTTTCGGAAAATTTTTCAAAAACAAAATCTTTCAATATAAAAATATAGAAATTTCGAACAATTTTAGACAATTTTCAAAATTTAACTGCAGAGATTTTCTTAAGGATTTCTAACTCCTGAAGCTACTTTCGCCCTAATTTCTTCGATAGGTCCCTCCATTGTTCCAGAGTCGCTGACTAGAATATTGCAAGTTTTTGGACTTCAAAAAAATTGATTTTTGAATTGAAATTTTTTTATCTTTTCCATAAACAAGTTTTTGGAATTGTTTTTTTTGGCAAATTTTTAAAAAAACAAAATGTTCCAATAAGAAACTTAACACTACGTTTTGGGATCCGCACGACGAATTTTTGTTGTTTTTGGGAAATTTTTCATAAATAAAATGTGTTAGTATAAAAATACAAAAATTAGGCCAATTTTCTAGTTTTCGAAATTTAACTGGAGACATTACATTGGCCTCATTTTTTCGATAACCTTCCCCCATTCTTTCAAATTCGCTCACTGAAATATTTCAACTTTTTGGAATAAAAAAAATGATTATCAAAAAATTTTTAATCTTATCCTTTTAGAAACTTTTTTTGGGTTTTTGGAAAATTTTTCAAAACAAAATATTTCAATTTAAACATAAAAATTTCGGCCAATTTTCGGCAAGTTTCAAAATTTAACTAGAAACATTTTCTTACGGATTTCGAACTCCAGAAGTTGGCCTACTTTTTTTCGATAACTCCCTCCTTTATTCCAGAATCGCTTAATAAAATATTGCAATTTTTGTATTTTAAAAAAATTGATATTCAAATCGAAAATTTTTAATCTTACCCAGAGAATATAAAACGTCTTTGGAGTCAGCACGATGATATCTTAAAGCCAGATTTTTTTTTAGTTTCTTCTATCAAATTTTTCAAAAAAATAAAAATATAAAAATTTCGGTCAATTTTCGAAACTTAACCAAAAACATTTTCTTACAAGCTACTTTTGGCATTGTTTTGATAGCCCCCTCTGTTGTTCCAAAATCGCTTACTAAATAATATTGCAATTTCCTGGATCAAAAAAAATTTTCAAATCGAAAATTTTAAATCTTACCCGGTTATGCTTTTGGAATCACCACGACAAAATCTATAATTCAGAATTTGTTTGTTTTTTTTTGTCAAATTTTTCAAAAACAAATGTTTCAATATGAAACTAAAAAAATTTCGGCCAATTTTAAACCACTTACAAAATTTCACTAGAGACATTTTCTTACGGATATCAAAGACCAGAAGTTACTTTCTTCCTCGGTCCTTCTGTAACCTTCCTGCATTGTTCCTGAATCGCTCACTAAAATGTTTCAACTTTCTGAGTTAAAAAAAAAAGATTTTCAAACCGAAAATTTTTAATCTCACCCGAAGAATATAAGCTAGATTTTTTTGTAAAAATTTTTCAAAAAAAAGTTTCAATAAAAAAAAATTGAAATCTCGGACAATTTTCGACAAATTTCGAAACTTAACTAAAGACATTTTCTTGCGACTTTCTAACCCTAGAAGTTACTTTTGGTCTCATTTTTTCGATAACCTTACTCCATTGTTTTAGAATCGCTCAGTGAACTTTTTAATATTTTGGATAAAAAAAGTTGTTTATCAAACGGAGAACTTTTATTTTTATTCGAAGGTCAGAAACAGACGATGTTTTTAGAATCAGCACGAAGAAATCCATAATCCAGAATTTCTTTGGGACTTTTTGTCAATTTTTTTAAAAACAAAATATTTCAATACAAAAATTTGGTCAATTTTCCATAATTTTAGAAATTTAATCGAAGACATTTTCTTATGGATTTAGAGGTCTCATTTCTTCGACAGCTATCTCCATTGTTTCAGAATCGCTCACTAGAATATCGCAAATTTTTAGACTTGACAAAGACTGATTTTCAAATCGAAAATTTTTAATCCTACGCAGAGAACATAAACAAGTTTTTGGAATCAGCACATCTACATGTCAGAATTTCTGTTGTTCTTTTTTGGCAAATTTAAATTTTTAAAAAACAAAATGTTTCAATACAAAAATACAAACAAAGTCGGCCAATTTTCAATTTTTGTTGTTTTTTGGGAAAGTTTTCATAAATAAAATGTTTTAGTATAAAAATAAAAAAATTCGGCATATTATCCACAGTTTTCGAAATTTAACTGGAGACATTACTTTCGGCCTCATTTTTTCGATAACCTTTCCCCATTGTTTCAAAATCGCTCACTTTGGATTAAAAAAAAATGATTATCAAACCAAAAATTTTTAATCTTATCCGTGAGCAGAAACGCACGATATTTTTAGAATCAGCACAACGAAATCTATA
Organism: Zophobas atratus; assembly: GCA_022388445.1. Taxonomy (NCBI): domain Eukaryota; kingdom Metazoa; phylum Arthropoda; class Insecta; order Coleoptera; family Tenebrionidae; genus Zophobas; species Zophobas atratus. The sequence continues at coordinate 56,767,966 of CM039442.1, forward strand.
ATCCAGAACTTTTTTTGGGTTTCTTCTGTCAAATTTTTCAAAAACAAAGTTTCAGTATTCGGCATTTTTTTAATACCTCTCTCTGTTGTTCCAGGATCGCTTCCAAAAGAATATTGCAATTTTTTGGATTAGAAAAGATTTTCAAATCGAAAATTTTAAATCTTACCCGGTTACGTTTTTAAAATCACCACGACAAAATCTGTAAATCAGAAATTTTTTGTTTTTTTTAGTCAAATTTTTCACAAACAAAACGCATCAATATACAAATATAAAAATTTTGACTTTTTCTTACGGATTTCGAAATTCAGGAGTTACTTTCGACCTCATTTCTTGGCTGGCTCCCTCTATTCTTTCAGAATTGCCCACGAAAACATTAATTTTTTTGGATTTTCAAAAAATTAATTTTCAGACCTAACATTTTTTTTCATCTGTGTTTTTGGAATCAGCACGACGAAATCTATATGCCAGAATTTTTGTGGGAAGTTTTTCAGTGAACAAAATGTTTCAAATTAAAAAATATAAAAAACTCGGCTAATTTTCGACAATTTTCGAAATTTAACCGAAGACATTTTTATACGGACTTTGAAGTTGTTTTTGGCTTCATTTCTACAATAGCTTCCCCCATTTTTCCAGAATCGTTCACTAAATTATTGAAATTTTTTGGATAAAAAAAAGATTTTCAGACTGAATTTTACAAGCAACTAGATTAAATGGAAAATTTTTGAGATATTTTACTAAATTGCTTTTTTATTATTGATTTTAGAATATTGGTTGCCTTTGATTTCTTGTAGTAAAAAAATCAAACTTTCCATTTATGAAAAAATTTGTGTGGCACCATCACATAGATCTTTTAATATGTATAATACCAATTTGCTCAAAGAACCATAAGTTTATTTTTAAGAATAAAAAAAACTACTATCAAGTAAAATTGACAGCCTGTATAATAAATTCGACAATTTTCAAAAGTCAACTGAGACATTTTCCTACGGATTTCGAACTTCAGAAGTTACTTTCGGCCTCATTTCTTCGCTAGATCCCTCTATTCTTTTAGCATTGCTAACTAAAATATTAATTTTTTCGGTTTTCAAAAAATTGATTTCCAAACCGAAAATTTGTAATCGTACCCAGAGAGCATAAACACACGATATGGAAAATTTTTCAAAAACAAAATGTTTCGATATCAAAATATAAAAATTTCGGCAAATTTTCGAAAAACATTTTTGAAATATTGTCATTTTTTGGAATAAAAAAAATTGATTTCAAAACCGAAAAATTTTAATCTTAACCGGAAGCCATAAACGCCCTATGGTTTTGAAATCAGCACGACGAAATCTGTGTCAGAATTTGTTGGGTTTTTTTCTGAATATTTTTCAAAAACAAAATCTTCCAGAATAAAAATATAGAAATTTTGAACAATTTTAGACAATTTTCAAAATTTAACTGCAGAGATTTTCTTGAGGATTTCTTACTCCTGAAGCTACTTTCGCCCTAATTTCTTCGATAGGTCCCTCCATTGTTCCAGAGTCGCTGACTAGAATATTGCAATTTTTTGGACTTCAAAAAATTTGTTTTTCAAATCGAAATTTTTTTATCTTTTCCATAAACAAATTTTTGGAATTGTTTTTTTGGCAAATTTTTAAAAAACAAAATGTTTCAATAAGAAATTTAACACTACGTTTTTGGGATCAGCACGACGAATTGTTGTTGTTTTTTGGGAAATTCTTCATAGACATACTTTCGGCCCCATTTTTTCGATAACCTTCCCCCATTGTTGCAAAATCGCTCACTAAAATTTTCAACTTTTTGGAATAAAAAAAAAATTATTATCAAACTGAAAATTTTTAATCTTATCCTTTTAGAACTTTTTTTGGGTTTTTGACAAATTTTTCAAAAACAAAATGTTTCAATATAAACATGAAAATTTCGGCCAATTTTCGGCAACTTTCAAAATTTAACTAGAAACATTTTCTTACGGGTTTCGAACTCCAGAAGTTACATTTGGCCTAATTTTTTTCGATAACTCCCTCCATTATTCCAGAATCGCTTAATAAAATATTGCAATTTTTGTATTTTAAAAAAATTGATTTTCAAATCGAAAATGTTTAATCTTACCCAGAGAATATAAAACGTTTTTGGAGTCAGCACGATGATATCTTAAAGCCAGATTTTTTTTGAATTTCTTCTGTAAAATTTTTCAAAAAAATAAAAATATAAAAATTTCGGTCAATTTTCGAAACTTAACCAAAACATTTTCTTACAAGTTACTTTCGGCATTGTATTGATAGCTCCCTCTGTTGTTCCAAAATCGCTTACTAAAAAATATTGCAATTTTTTAGACTAAAAAAATTTTCAAATCGAAAATTTTAAATCTTACCCGGTTATGCTTTTGGAATCACCACGACAAAATCTATAATTCAGAATTTTTTTGATTTTTTTAGTCAAATTTTTAAATTTTTTGGATTAAAAAAATTGGTAATCAAGTGGGAAATGTTTAATCTTATCCGGAGAGCAGAAACGCACGATGTTTTTAGAATCAGCACGATGAAATCCATAACCCAGAATTTGTTTGTTTTTTTCGTCAAATTTTTCAAAAACAATTGTTTCAATATGAAACTAAAAAGATTTCGGACAATTTTAGACAACTTTCAAAATTTCACTAGAGACATTTTCTAACGGATTTCAAAGACCAGAAATTACTTTCTTCCTCGGTCCTTCTCTAACCTTCCTGCATTGTTCCTGAATAGCTCACTAAAATATTTCAACGTTCTGGGTTAAAAAAAAGATTTTCAAACCGAAAATTTTTAATCTTACCTGAAGAATATAATCTAGATTTTTTTGTCATAATTTTTCAAAAAAAAAGTTTCAATAAAAAAAATATAGAGATCTCGGACAATTTCGACAAATTTCGAAACTTAACTAAAGACATTTTCTTACGAATTTCTAACCCTAGAAGTTACTTTCGGTCTCATTTTTTCGATAACCTTACTCCATTGTTTTAGAATCGCTCAGTGAACTTTTTAATATGTTGGATAAAAAAAAGTTGATTATCAAACGGAGAACTTTTATTTTGATTCGAAGGTCAGAAACAGACGATGTTTTTAGAATCAGCACGAAGAGATCTATAATCCAGAATTTCTTTGGGTCTTTTTGTCAATTTTTTAAAAACAAAATATTTCAATACAAAAATTTTGGTCAATTTTTTATAATTTTAGAAATTTAATCGAAGACATTTTGTTACGGATTTAGAGGTCTCATTTCTTCGACAGCATCTCCATTGTTCCAGAATCGCTCACTAGAAAATCGTAAATTTTTAGACTTGACAAAAACTGATTTCCAAATCGAAAATTTGTAATCGTACCCAGAGAGCATAAACACACTTACTTTGCAGTTTTTTGGAAAACTTTTAGGCTCATTAGACAGCTCAGTTTTGTTCTACACATATTTCAAAACCACCCTGTATAGTAAGATCACGTCATATTGCTGATATTACGAAAATAATAATTTTATTTACTCAAATTCAACACCTAATATTTACGGAACTCATGAAAATTCTTAAATCCGACCGGCGAAATTTGTTAATTGTGTTTGATTTATAGCAGACGTTGTTTTTTCCTTCAGCTTTATTAATCAGTTTACATTTTATGTACATTGTACATTTTTAAGCCTAAGCTTTGTAACGAAGTTTCACAAATTTCCGTTAATAGGTATTAAATTTTTTTTTTTTTTTTAAAGAAAAATTAAAACATCTAAGATTACGGTCTGGTATTTGTGGCGCCGACCGTCCATAAACCCTTTTAAATCGACTCTCGAGTGTCCCAACCCACAACATTATACCTCCATCATTACAAGAATAGAACCCAGGTAAGTGTCGTTACAAACTTAATCCTCACTAATCCGCCAAATACCTGTTTCTCCTCCAAGTCACCAGACAACTTCCAGCGGTGTCCGTGGTGCGTGTTAGTCGTTTCTGTGAAATTATGTGTAGGTTTTTTATGTACCCGATGTTTCTTGTCAAGGTAGATACGAACGACTTAACGACTGAAAAAATTACGCCACGCTGTATAAATAAAGTGTTTTCGTTTTAGCTCAGTATTTATGGACTATTTGTAGCGGCGCATCCCTCTCCCAATTTACTCGGAAAGGGTAAGTTTGATCTGTTTATCAACGGTAAATTAATTACGGAGCTTTGGTTATTTACTACGCAGCGAGATACTGTAATACCGTAAATGTGGCGCAATTATTTATTTGGTTAAATATTTGATGCTGACTGACTAAAACACGAACAATATTTTCAGGAAACCCCGGACCCAGGCGAAACCTAATATTTCCGGATTCGGCCGAAAACGACGCTTTTGAGTTGTATCCGGAAGCGTCTCCGTGGTGTCCCAATCGCACTTTCTGCGAACACGTGACGAATTATCCGGCGGATTTGTTCCACGAGATTCTAGAAAGCACGAACTACGGCGAAAAGTATTCGCTTTATTTTCGGAAAATCGAGGACGACGGGTTCCAGGCCCGGATTGACGACAAAGATGAGAACTTTTTGTGCCCTTCGACGAAAATGGTGGTGTATCCGCAAGCGGCCTACAATGTAAAACACCCGCTGAAGTTTATCTACAACATGGACAGTTACAAACAAGGGGTGATTATAGAAGTTTGTGTGTAAGTTAGTGCAAAATGAGGGTTGGAATGTTCATAATTGACTAAATTACCGTTTTAGAAAAAAATCCAGGTGTAGACTTTACGAAAACGTCAGAAATTTTAAAACTAAGTGCACTCAGAAGTTTGTCCAGAAGTTGCTACTGACAGCAGACGAAAATGGGAAACCTTACGTCGATCGGTATATTTTCCCAGTGGCGTGCGTTTGCTCCTATAAAACTTTGACCAGTTATTCGAGGTTTTCCGACTTGTATAGGTGAAGCTCCGTTGGACGGAGGAAATGGTGTAAATCGCTGATAGTCGAAAAAGGGTAAGGAATTACGAAACAATATAAGTTAAATCGAAATAAAAAAGAATCTAGATTTTCAGACTTCAAAACTTAACAACAAAAAATGTTATGTATATATTTCTGGATTCAGCTGGAAACTGAATCAAATTCACGAAAATAGAAGACGTTTTCTCGTTATTTGTGGAACAAAATGTGGACAAAAAAACTGATGGTTGTGGCAGACTATAATACTTGAAGGGTAAGTGCATTAAAAAACAAAACAAAAGTAAAATCGGGCTCGTGCGGGATTCGAACCCACGTCCTCCGAGTATGTCATTGTTCAGTTCGGTGCTCTAACCAACTGAGCTAACGAGCCAGTGCTTTTGGGTGTCTTCAGAGCTCGTAATCAATAGTGCAAAGACATCGTTTTCCGTCCTATCAAACACATGTTGCATTTTCAAAATATTACTTATTCTGTCCGGATTTTTATTAGACATGTAATCTTCGAAACTACTAGACCGATCGTTGTCCAATTTTGTGTAGGTGTACTCAACCAAAAAAATGTAAATTTGTTTTTATTTACTAAAATAAGATACTTGTGGTGTATGAATCCGTATTGAATTTTCACTCTAGACACCTAGATTTTTATAAAAAAAAATTTTTCGTTTTTTCAGTTTTCAGATTTCTCCAAATTTTTCAATTTTTCATTTCTATCTGCAATTTTTTTATTTTGAAATTTTTCGATATTGCAACTTTTTATTCAGTTTCAATTATTAATTTTTCGATTTTTCAAATTGTCGTTTCCTTAGTCTTTCAAGTTCTTGTTTTTTATTTTTTCTTCTCGATTTTATCACAATTTTTCGTTTTCTCATTTCCCTTATTTTTTGTTTCTTTCTATTTTATAATTTTTTGTTTATTCAATTTTTCAAATTTTCGTTTCTTGAATTTTTCAAGTTTGATTTTCACTTTTTACATTTTGCAATTGCTCGACTTCCAAATTTTTAAATTTTTCGATTTACAGTTTTTCAATTTTTAATTTTATCCTTTTCCGATTTTTCGTTTCCACAATTTTTCAAGTTACCGATGTTATTGTTCATTTTCCCGAGTTAATATTCGTTTTTCTTTATTTTACAGTTTTTCGTTTATTCAATTTTTCAAATTTTCAGGCTTTGAGTTGTCATTTCGTCGATTTCCTAATTTTGAAATTTATCAATTTGCAGTTTTTGGATTTCCAGTCATTAAATTTTCCGATTCCTTTAATTGTAAATTTTTGGACTTCATAATACAAAATTTGAAATTTGAAATTTGAAACTTCAAACTTGAAACTTGTGAATTTGTGAATTCGTAAATTCGTGAACCTGAAATCTGAAATCGCAAATCTGAAATTTGAAATTTAGAACTTGAAACTAGTGAATTCGTGAATTCGTAAATCTGTAATCTGAAATTTGAAATCTGAAATTTGAAATCTGAAATTTGAAAATCTGAAATTTGAAATCTGAAATTTGAAATCTGAAATTTGAAATTTGAAATTTGAAATCTGAAATCTGAAATCTGGAATTTGAAATCTGAAATTTGAAATCTGAAATTTGAAATCTGAAATTTGAAATCTGAAATTTGAAATTTGAAACTTGAAGCTTGAAACTTGTGAATTCGTGAATTTGTAAATCTGAAATTTGAAATGTGAAGCTTGAAGCTTGGAGCTTGAAACTTGAAACTTGTGAATTCGTGAATTCGTGAATCTGAAATTTGAAACTTGAAATTTGTGAATTCGTGAATCTGAAATTTGAAACTTGTGAATTCGTGAATTCGTAAATCTGAAATCTGAAATCCGAAATCTGAAATTTGAAATTTGAAGCTTGAAGCTTAAAGCTTAAAACTGAAAGCTTGAAACTTGAGACTTTAAATTTTAAACTTGAAACTTGAAGTTTTTGGGTTTGTGAATTTTTGAATTTGTGAAATTGTGAATTTATGAATCTGAAATCTGAAATCTGAAATCTGAAATCTGAAATTTGAAATTTGAAATTTGAAATTGAAATTTCATTTTCTCGATTTTATACCACAATTTTTCGTTTTTTCACTTCCGTTATTTTTTGTTGTTTCTTTAGATTTGACAGTTTTTCGTTTATACAATTTTTCAAATTTTCAGGCTTTGAGTTGTCAATTCGTCGATTTCCTAATTTTGAAATTTATCAATTTGCAGTTTTTGGATTTCCAGTCATTCAATTTTCCGATTTCTTTAATTGTAAATATTTCAAGGTCATAATACATATTGAAATTTGAAATTTGGAACTTGAAACTTGAAACGTGTGAATTTGTAAATTCGTGAATCTGAAGTCTAAAATCTGAAATCGGAAATCTGAAATTTGAAATTTGGAACTAGTGAATTCGTGAATTCGTAAATCTGATATCCGAAATCTGAAATTTAAAATCTGAAATTTAAAATCTGAAATTTGAAGTTTGAAATTTGAAATTTGAAACTTGAAACTTGTGAATTCGTGAAATCGTAAATCTGAAATCTGAAATTTGAAGCTTGAAGCTTGGAGCTTGAAACTTGAAACTTGTGAATTCGTGAATTCGTAAATTAGAAATTTGAAACTTGAACCTTGTGAATTCTGTGAATTTGTGAATCTGAAATTTGAAACTTGAAACTTGTGAATTCGTGAATTCGTAAATCTGAAATCTGAAATTTGAAAATTGAAGCTTGAAGCTTAAAGCTTGAAACTTGAAACTTGAAATTTGAAGTTTTTGGGTATGTGAATTTGTGAATTTATGAATCTGAAATATGAAATTTGAAATCTGAAATTTGAAATTTGAAATTTGAAATTGAAATTTCATTTTCTCGATTTTATACAATTTTTCGTTTTTTCACGTCCTTGATTTTTTGTTGTTTCTTTAGATTGTACAGTTTTTCGTTTATTCAATTTTTCAAATTTTCAGGCTTTGAGTTGTCAATTCGTCGATTTCCTAATTTTGAAATTTATCAATTTGCAGTTTTTGGATTTCCAGTCATTCAATTTTCCGATTTTTTTAATTGTAAATATTTCGACTTCATAAGACATATTGAAATTTGAAATTTGGAACTTGAAACTTGAAACGTGTGAATTTGTAAATTCGTGAATCTGAAGTCTAAAATCTGAAATCGGAAATCTGAAATTTGAAATTTGGAACTAGTGAATTCGTGAATTCGTAAATCTGATATCCGAAATCTGAAATTTAAAATCTGAAATTTAAAATCTGAAATTTGAAGTTTGAAATTTGAAATTTGAAACTTGAAACTTGTGAATTCGTGAAATCGTAAATCTGAAATCTGAAATTTGAAGCTTGAAGCTTGGAGCTTGAAACTTGAAACTTGTGAATTCGTGAATTCGTAAATTAGAAATTTGAAACTTGAACCTTGTGAATTCGTGAATTTGTGAATCTGAAATTTGAAACTTGAAACTTGTGAATTCGTGAATTCGTAAATCTGAAATCTGAAATTTGAAAATTGAAGCTTGAAGCTTAAAGCTTGAAACTTGAAACTTGAAATTTGAAGTTTTTGGGTATGTGAATTTGTGAATTTATGAATCTGAAATATGAAATTTGAAATCTGAAATTTGAAATTTGAAATTTGAAATTGAAATTTCATTTTCTCGATTTTATACAATTTTTCGTTTTTTCACGTCCTTGATTTTTTGTTGTTTCTTTAGATTGTACAGTTTTTCGTTTATTCAATTTTTCAAATTTTCAGGCTTTGAGTTGTCAATTCGTCGATTTCCTAATTTTGAAATTTATCAATTTGCAGTTTTTGGATTTCCAGTCATTCAATTTTCCGATTTTTTTAATTGTAAATATTTCGACTTCATAAGACATATTGAAATTTGAAATTTGAAACTTGAAACGTGTGAATTCGTAAATTCGTGAATCTGAAATCTAAAATCTGAAATCGGAAATCTGAAATTTGAAATTTGGAACTAGTGAATTCGTGAATTCGTAAATCTGATATCCGAAATCTGAAATTTTAAATCTGAAATTTTAAATCTGAAATTTAAAATCTGAAATTTGAAGTTTGAAATTGGAAACTTGAAACTTGTGAATTCGTGAAATCGTAAATCTGAAATCTGAAATTTGAAGCTTGAAGCTTGGAGCTTGAAACTTGAAACTTGTGTATTCGTGAATTCGTGAATCTGAAATTTGAAACTTGAAACTTTTGAAATCGTGAATTCGTAAATCTGAAATCTGAAATTTGAAAATTGAAGCTTGAAGCTTAAAGCTTGAAACTTGAAACTTGTAACTTGAAGTTTATGAATGTGAAATATGAAATCTGAAAGCTGAAATCTGACATTTGAAATTTGAAATTTGAAATTTGAAATTGAAATTTAATTTTCTCGATTTTATACCACAATTTTTCGTTTTTTCACTTCCTTTATTTTTTGTTGTTTATTTAGATTTTACAGTTTTTAGTTTCTACAATTTTTTCAAATTTTCAAACTTTGAGTTTCAATTCGTCGATTTCCTAATTTAGAAATTTATCAATTTGCAGTTTTTGGATTTCCAGTCATTCAATTTTCCGATTTCTTTAATTGTAAATATTTCGACTTCATAATACATATTGAAATTTGAAATTTGAAACTTAAAACTTGAAACTTGTGAATTCGTGAATTCGTAAATTCGTGAATCTGAAATCTAAAATCTGAGGGCAGAAATCTGAAATTTGAAATTTGGAACTTGAAGCTAGTGAATTCGTGAATTCGTAAATCTGAAATCTGAAGTTTGAAATTTGAAATTTGAAACTTGAGGCTTGAAACTTGTAAATTCTTGATTTCATAAATCTGAAATCTAAAATTTGAAATTTGAAGCTTGAATCTGAAATTTGAAACTTGAAACTTGTGAATTCGTGAATTCGTGAATCTGAAATTTTAAACTTGAAACTTGTGAATTCGTGAATTCGTGAATCTGAAATTTTAAACTTGAAACTTGTGAATTCGTGAATTCGTAAATCTGAAATGTGAAATCTGAAATCTGAAGCTTGAAACTTGAAATTTAAAACTTGTGAATTCATGAATTCGTGAATTTGAACTTGAACTTTAAATTTGAAACTTGAAAACTTGAAATTTTTGGGTTTGTGAATTTTTCAATTTGTGAATTTATGAATCTGAAATATGAAATCTGAAAGCTGAAATCTATAATTTGAAATTTGAAAATTTCGTCAACAATTGGTCCTAATTCGAATAGATTTTAATTTCAGAGACCGATTCTAGAAAAACGGTTGTAGTTATCGAAGAAATGATGGCGAAAGTGACTTTCGTTTTTTTTTGGATTTATCACTTTTTCGATTTTTAAGTTTCTCTTCGATTTTTCAAATTTTTGTGTCTTCGGTTTTTTAAGTGATTTTCACTTTTTAATTTTTTAAGTGTTCATTTTCACGTCACTTTTTCGTTTTTTCATATTTGGTTTTTCAATTTTACAATTTGGAATTTTTTTGATTCGAAAAATTGAATTAAAAGTCGAAGAATTGAATGAACGATAACTTGAAACACTGAAAAGTTGAAAAATTTCACACCGAAAAAATTAAAATTACAAAATCGTTCTGATTTTGAAAAATTAATAAATTGAAAAATTGCATGTTTTTTGTTATTTTCAATTTTATAATTTTCCGTTTGTTCAATTTTTCAAATTTTTGGTCTTTGATTTTTCAGTTCCTGGATTTTCCAATTCTTAAATTTTTCAATTTTGTAATTTTTGGATTTTGGATTTCCAAAAGCTGAAATATTTAAAAATGAAAACTCGAAGAGTTGCATGTCGTAAAATTGAAGAATGAAAAAAAAAATTTGAAAAAACTTAAACTGAGAAATAAAAAATTATAAAATCGAAATACGGGAAATTGTAAATCGGAGAACTCAAGAAATGAAGGATTTGAAGAATCGAAAAATCGAAAAATTGTAAAAGTGAAATATTTTAAAAATTATATTTATTACATATTTAAAATCAAAACTAGAAAAATTGCAAATCAAAAACTGAAGACACGAGAAATGCAAAAATCGAGAAATTGAAAAATCTAAAATTGAAAAGCTGAAAAATGTAAAAAATAAAAACTCGAAGAGTTGAATATTGTAAAATTGAAAAAACAAAAAAAGCAAAAATTGATAAATTGAAATTGAGAAACCGAAAAATTTTAAAATCATGAAATTGAAAAAGTTAAGTATTTTAAAAATCATAATTATTACATATTCAAAATTAAAACTAGAAAAACTGCAAATCATAAATTGAGGCAAGGAAAAATTGAAAAATCATGAAACTGAAAAAATGAAAAATAAAAAAATCTAAAAGTTGAAAAATCGGTAAATTGGAAACCGACATATTAAAGAAATGAAAACTTGAAGAAAAAAAAATTATAAAATCGCAACACTGAAAAATCGAAAAATTGTAAAAATAAAGAAAATAACAAACCGAAACTAAAAAATTTGAAGAAATGAAAAACTAATGAATCGGAAAATTATAAATTGAAAACTCAAGAACATTCAAATCGAAAAATTTCAAACTCAAAAAATGAAAAATTCAAAATACCGTAATTTCGTTCCTATTCAAGGTGTAAGGTTGACAGCAGATTTACCTTCAGCGAGAAGGACCGCCAGATATATAAATAATATATAAAAATATACAGGGTGTCTCATTATGTAAACTAAAGTTAAAAAAGTCTGCATATATCAACAACTACGTTCTTTACTGTGAATTCTCGTCTTCTTTCAATATTTTTTTTTAATCAATGTATTCAATTAAGATCTTTTTGAAATAGACAGTAAACACTGATATATTAATTTTTCTAAGTCGAATATTCCTCTTAATGTCGATTTTTCCGTCATTTCAGGGCATCATCGAAACGGCTTTTTCCCCAAGTCCGGAGTATCAAACAAAATATAAACATAAAACTGTGGGAAGGATACAAGTGATGCAGGACTCGGAAGGCCGTATTATGTAGATGTCACAAATTTGCATCTGTTTGATGTATGGCCGGCTATAAATAGAAGAAACATTTTTCCACATTATATTCATACTTAAACCTTGGACTGAAACGGAATGGAAAAGTGGCATTGTTGATGCAGAGAAATTTTAAAGCTTTGTAGACACATCACAAAGAACAAAATAAAAAACAGGAACACGAAAAGTGCGTTTTTTTTCCGCATGTAGGTACATAAAAGTTTCTCTTTAGAGACGAACAAAAACTCTAAATAAACAGTCACCTCGATTGGAGTCATTAACTCCGCGAAATATTAGTTTATATCTTGAAGGTAGTCGGTAAATAAACTATTACGGGTTTTCGGTTTACACTAGAAAGTGAACTTGAAATTAGTATTACAAAGTACACAAAATAGTGCATCTATGTTAATAGTCGTCTATAAAGTAGGAAATTTATTCTAAAATGTCTAAAATGTTGTTTAGGGAAAGAGTCAACTTTGTTTCAAAAAGCAGTTAAATATAACATCCGATTAAATTTATAACAATCTTTGGTCTATTAATAAGTGAAACATGAATGATTTAGACTTAGTTTTCGGTGAGATGCGTGCTACGTTGGTGCGTGATTGTGAGTAAGTGTGTGTTTTGCTCAGGTAACGCCAGGATTAATCGAGTTGGACTTTTTGAAGTGGTAAGTACTATTAAACAACGAATAAATAAATAAATAAATAAATAATCACAGTATTTGTTTTTCTAAAAAAATAACAATACTCACAATCAAGTTGTTCCTGGTCTAACAAAAAACTTGTCACTAACACTTCGCAAAAATTCTTCCATGTTGACCCAACTAGTTTATAATAATAATAATAAAATACACATATTTCTGATTTATTACCTACCGTGTTATTTTTAAAGAAATATTATGTTAAAAGTCAAAGCACGCTAAATAAACCATAAATTCTTAGTGCAAAGCTGTTTTTAACATTAATTTACAATCGGATTGATTTTGTGCGATAAATCCTCCGAGCTTGTGCTAGTACAAATATTGTCACCAATTTAATCAATGTAAATTACAAAAGAAATACCACCAAACAACAACAGCCAGTTTAATTCTATTTGTTCAATGATTTCGTGGATTAAACCACACAATACCAGCTTATCTCCTAATAAAGATAACACAATTCGCGTGAAGATCGCTATCAATCCGCCAGATGATGATAATCCGGTTTAATTTCGCTTGGTTCGATTTTTCAATCAAAACTTTATAATGATGAGACACAAATCTTACCACTTGTCGTTAAAAGTGCATTCTTTTTTTGATGGATTGACAGCTGATAACGTTCGAGAACGCAGCCATTGATTTTTGCATTTTATTGATTTACGTAATGCGGTTTTTTCCAAAGAATTCAAAAATAAATAAGAGCTTTCGAATTTCGTTCTGAATAGGTGCGGACAGTTTAAAAGTTGCGAACTCGTGATCGACTGATTAAAATAAGTCGGGGCTAAATTTGGACAGCGACCCCATAAAAGTTGTAAATCGCGTGCTGAACGGATCCGGAAGGGTTTTTTAATCAGTGGTTGGGACGAGTCAGAGAAAACCGAAAACCGAAGCTGGTTAATTAAAAGCGCTGAAATGCAGTTGGCAAATACGTGGAAATTAATAATAAAATATTGGGGACGAATGAGCTGGTGATAAAGATTTAGTGAAATAAATTTCTGCACAGGTTATCGTCTTGTTTTTCGTTCTCTGCGATTTACGATTCAGTAGGAAGGTGTCGAAGCGAGTGATTAATGAGATTTTTCAGCTTTTCGATTTCTTGATTTTTTTATTTTTCCATTTCTCAATTGTACGATTTTTAAATATTTCGATTTTTTATTTTTCAAATTTTGATGTTTCTAAAATTTTCAGTTTTCCGATTTCAGTACTATTTTTTTATGTTTCTATTTCTCGTCTTCCCAAATTTTCGATTTTTTTCAATTCTTCAGTTATATTTTTCAGGATTTTTGATTTTTCAGTTTCTCAATTTTTACTTTTTCCCTTTTTCAATTTTTCAAGTTACCGATTTTATGTTTCATTTTTTCGATTTTTTAATTATCATATTCTCGATTTCACAATTTTTGGTTTTTTTATTTCCTTAATTTTTTTGCTGTTTCTTTCGATTTGCAATTTTTTATTTATTCACTTTTCCAAATTTTCGGGCTTTGATTTTTCAATTTCATGATTTTCTAATTTTAAAATTTTTCAATTTGCAATTTTGGATTTAAAGTCTTCCGATTTTTCAATTTCTTTGATTTTCAATATTTTGATTTTACAATACATATTTCTTTTTTTTTATTTTTAACTTTTTCGAATTTTCAGTTTCTCAATTTTTAATCTTTCGATTTTTCAAATTTTCGTTTCTTCAAATTTCCAAGTTTGATTTTCATTTTTGACATTTTTTAAATTTTCATTATATGCTTTTTCGTTTTTCTATTTTTCAAGTCCTCGATTTTTATTTTACATTTTCTAGAATTTTTTAATTTTCATTTTCTCGATTTAATATCACAAATTTTTATTTTTTCAATTCCTTTATTTTTTGTTGTTTCTTTCGATTTTTCAAATTTTCGTTTCTTCAAATTTTCAAGTTTGATTTTCACTTTTGACATTTTTAAAATTTTCATTATATGCTTTTTCGTTTTCCTATTTTTGATTTTTCAATTTTAGAGTTTCTTGACTTCTTAATTTTGCTATTTTTCGATGTTACAATTTCTCATTTTTCGATTTTTCACATTCTCAGGCTTTAATTTTTCTCTTTTTCAATTTTTTGTTTCCTCAATTTTTCAAGTCCTCGATTTTTATTTTACATTTTCTAGAATTTTTTAATTTTCATTTTCTCGATTTTATATCACAAATTTTCATTTTTTCAATTCCTTTATTTTTTGTTGTTTCTTTCGATTTTTCAATTTTTCGTTTCTTCAATTTTTCGAATTTTCAGTTTCTCAATTTTGGGTTTCCGCAAATATTTCGTTTCCGCAATTTTTCAAGTTCCTGATTTTATGTTTCATTTTTTTAATTTTTTATTTTCATCTTCTTGATTTCACAATTTTTGTTTTTTATTCCCTTTATTTTTTTGTTTTCTTTAGATTTGCAATTTTTTATTTGTTCAATTTTCCAGATTTTCGGGCTTCAATTTTTCAATTCCATGATTTTCCTGTTTTAAAATTTTTCAATTTGCAGCTTTTGGATTTGAAGTCTTCCGATTCTTCAATTTCTTTGATTTTCAATATTTTGAGTTTACAATACATATTTCTTTTTTTTATTTTTAATTTTTCGAATTTTAAGTTCCTCAATTTTTAATCTTTCGATTTTTCAAATTTTCGTTTCTTCAAATTTTCAAGTTTGATTTTCACTTTTGACATTTTTAAAATTTTCATTATATGCTTTTTCGTTTTCCTATTTTTGATTTTTCAATTTTAGAGTTTCTTGACTTCTTAATTTTGCTATTTTTCGATGTTACAATTTCTCATTTTTCGATTTTTCACATTCTCTGGCTTTAATTTTCTCTTTTTCAATTTTTTGTTTTCTCAATTTTTCAAGTCGTCAATTTTTATTTTAGATTTTATAGAATTTTTAATTTTCATTTTCTCGATTTAATATCACAAATTTTCACTTTTTCATTTCCTTTACTTTTTGTTTTTTCTTTTGATTTTTCAAATTTTCGAATTTTCAGTTTCTCAATTTTTAATCTTTCGATTTTTCAAATTTTCGTTTCTTCAAATTTTCAAGTTTGATTTTACTTTTGACATTTTTTAAATTTTCATTATATGCTTTTTCGTTTTTCTATTTTTGATTTTTCAATTTTAGAGTTTCTTGACTTCTAAATTTTGCAATTTTTCGATGTTACAGTTTCTCATTTTCGATTTTTCACATTCTCAGGCTTTAATTTTCTCTTTTTCAATTTTTTGTTTCCTCAATTTTTCAAGTCGTCAATTTTTATTTTAGATTTTATAGAATTTTTAATTTTCATTTTCTCGATTTTATATCACAAATTTTCATTTTTTTATTTACTTTATTTTTTGTTGTTTCTTTCGATTTTTCAATTTTTCGAATTTTCAGTTTCTCAATTTTTAATCTTTCGATTTTTCAAATTTTCGTTTTTTCAAATTTTCAAGTTTGATTTTCACTTTTGACATTTTTTAAATTTTCATTATATGCTTTTTCGTTTCTCTATTCTTGATTTTTCAATTTTAGGGTTTCTTGACTTCTAAATTTTGCAATTTTTGGATGTTACAGTTTCTCATTTATCGATTTTTCACATGGTCAGGCTTTAATTTTTTCTCTTTTTCAATTTTTTGTTTCCTCAATTTTTCAAGTCCTCGAAGAAAATGTACTCAGTTAGGTTTCGAAAATGTCAAAATTTCGGCGAAATTTGAAGAAGGGGGGCCCATTGGAAAATTTTCACTTTTAAAAAAGTCGTCTACAAATTCTGAAAAAATTCAGGGACGTAGATCTCGACGTGCTGATTCCAAAAATATAGCCTGTTGATGGTCGCGGAGCGACATTTTCGAAAAAATCGGTACGAAATGCCTAATTTATCGAATTATCAAAAATTTCGATTTTTCAACCGTCGATTCTGGAAAAACGGTTGCAGCTATCAAAAAATCGAGGCCGGAAGTGAGTTCTAGAGCTCGAAATCTACAAGAAAATGTACTCAGTTAGGTTTCGAAAATGAACAAAATTTGGCTGAAATTTGAAGAAGGGGGACCATTGGAAAATTTTCACTTTTGAAAAAGTCGTCTACAAATTCTGAAAAAATTCAGGGACGTAGATCTCGACGTGCTGATTCCAAAAATATAGCCTGTTGATGGTCGCGGAGCGACATTTACGAAAAAATCGTACGAAATGCCTAAATATAGCAATTTCAAAAATTTCGAAATTTCAACCGTCGATTCTGGAAAAACGGTTGCAGCTATCAAAAAATCGAGGCCGGAAGTGAGTTCTAGAGCTCGAAATCTACAAGAAAATGTACTCAGTTAGGTTTCGAAAATGACAAAATTTCGGCGAAATATGAAGAAGGGGGACCATTGGAAAATTTTCAGTTTAAAAAATTCGTTTAAAAATTCTGAAAAAATTCAGGACGTAGATCTCGCGTGCTGATTCCAAAAATATAGCCTGTTGATGGTCGCGGAGCGACATTTACGAAAAAATCGGTACGAAATGCCTAATTTATAGCAAATTTCAAAATTTCATATTCAACCGTCGAATCTGAAAAATGGTTGCATCTATCAAAACATCGAGGCCGAAGTGAGTTCTAGAGCTCGAAATCTATTAGAAAATGTGGTCAGTTAGGTTTCGAAAATGTCAAAATTTCGGCAAAATTTGAAGAAGGGGGACCATTGGAAAATTTTCACTTTTAAAAAATTCGTTTAAAAATTCTGAAAAAATTCAGGACGTAGATCTCGACGGCTATTCCAAAATATAGCTGTTGATGGTCGCGGAGTGAATTTTTGAAAAATCGTACGAAATGGCAATTTATCGAATTTTCAAAAATTTCGATATTTCAACCGTCGATTCTGGAAAAACGGTTGCGCTATCAAAAATCGAGGCCGGAAGTGAGTTCTAGAGCTTGAAATCTACAAGAAAATGAACTCAGTTAGGTTCGAAAATGTCAAAATTCGGCGAAATTTGAAGAAGGGGGACCATGGAAAATTTTCACTTTGAAAAAGTCGTCTAAAAATTCTGAAAAAATCAGGGACGTAGAGCTCGTCGTGCTGATTCCAAAAATATAGCCTGTTGATGGTCGCGAGCGACATTTCGAAAAAATCGGTACGAAATGCCTAATTATAGCAATTTCAACAATTCGATTTTCAACCGTCGATTCTGGAAAAACGGTTGCAGCTATCAAAAAATCGAGCCGAAGTGAGTTCTAGGCTCGAAATCTACAAGAAAATGTACTCAGTTAGTTTCGAAAATGACAAAATTTCGGCGAAATTGAAGAAGGGGGACCATTGGAAAATTTTCACTTTTAAAAATCGTTTAAAAATTCTGAAAAAATTCAGGGACGTAGCTCTCGACGTGCTGATTCCAAAAATATAGCCTGTTGATGGTCGCGGAGCGACATTTACGAAAAAATCGGTACGAAATGCCAATTTATAGCAATTTCAAAAATTTCCATACTTCAACCGTCGATTCTGAAAAACTTCAGCATCAAAAAATCGAGGCCGGAAGTGAGTTCTAGAGCTCGAAATCTAATAGAAAATGTACTCAGTTAGGTTTCGAAAATGCAAAATTTCGGCGAAATTGAAGAAGGGGGGACCATTGGAAAATTTTCACTTTTAAAAAATTCGTTAAAAATTCTGAAAAAATTCAGGACGTAGATCTCGTCGTGCTGATTCCAAAAATATAGCCTGTTGATGGTCGCGAGCGACATTTACGAAAAAATCGGTACGAAATGCCTAATTTATAGCAAATTTCAAAATTTCGATATTTCAACCGTCGATTCTGGAAAAATGGTTGCACTATCAAAACATCGAGGCCGGAAGTGAGTTCTAGAGCTCGAAATCTATAGAAAATGTGTCAGTTAGGTTTCGAAAATGTCAAAATTTCGGCAAAATTTGAAGAAGGGGGACCATTGGAAAATTTTCACTTTAAAAAATTCGTTTAAAATTCTGAAAAAATTCAGGACGTAGATCTCGACGTGCTGATTCAAAAAATAGCTTGTTGATGGTCGCGGAGTGAATTTTGAAAAAATCGGTACGAAATGACAATTTATCGAATTTCAAAAATTTCGATATTTCAACCGTCGATTCTGGAAAAACGTTGCGCTATCAAAGAATCGAGGCCGGAAGTGAGTTCTAGAGCTTGAAATCTACAAGAAAATGAACTCAGTTAGGTTTCGAAAATGTCAAAATTTCGGCGAAATTTGAAGAAGGGGGGACCACTGGAAAATTTTCACTTTTGAAAAAGTCGTCTAAAATTCTGAAAAAATTCAGGACGTAGAGCTCGTCGTGCTGATTCCAAAAATATAGCCTGTTGATGGTCGCGGAGCGACATTTACGAAAAATCGGTACGAAATGCCTAATTTATAGCAATTTCAAAATTTCGATATTCAACCGTCGATTCTGGAAAAACGGTTGCAGCTATCAAAAAATCGAGGCCGGAAGTGATTCTAGAGCTCGAAATCTACAAGAAAATGTACTCATTAGGTTCGAAAATGACAAAATTCGGCGAAATATGAAGAAGGGGGGACCATTGGAAAATTTTCACTTTTAAAAAATTAGTTTAAAAATTATGAAAAAATTCAGGACGTAGATCTCGACGTGCTGATTCCAAAAATATAGCCTGTTGATGGTCGCGGAGCGACATTTACGAAAAATCGGTACGAAATGCCCAATTTATAGCAATTCAAAAATTTCCATACTTCAACCGTCGATTCTGGAAAAACGGTTGCAGCTATCAAAAAATCGAGGCCGGAAGTGAGTTCTAGAGCTCGAAATCAATTAGAAAATGTGGTCAGTTAGGTTTCGAAAATGTCAAATTTCGGCGAAATTTGAAGAAGGGGGACCATTGGAAAATTTTCACTTTTGAAAAAGTCGCCTAAAAATTCTGAAAAAATTCAGTGACGTAGATCTCGACGCGCTGATTCCAAAAATATAGCCTGTTGATGGTCGCGGAGCGACATTTACGAAAAATCGGTACGAAATGCCTAATTTATAGCAATTTCAAATATTTCGATATTCAACCGTCGATTCTGGAAAAACGGTTGCAGCTATCAAAAAATCGAAGCCGGAAGTGAGTTCTAGAGCTCGAAATCTACAAGAAAATGTATTCAGTTAGGTTTCGAAAATGACAAAATTTCGGCGAAATATGAAGAAGGGGGACCATTGGAAAATTTTCACTTTTAAAAAATCGTTTAAAAATTCTGAAAAAATTCAGGGACGTAGATCTCGACGTGCTGATTCCAAAAATATAGCCTGTTGATGGTCGCGGAGCGACATTTACGAAAAAATCGGTACGAAATGCCCAATTTATAGCAATTTCAAAAATTTCCAATACTTCAACCGTCGATTCTGGAAAAACGGTTGCAGCTATCAAAAAATCGAGGCCGGAAGTGAGTTCTAGAGCTCGAAATCAATAGAAAATGTGGTCAGTTAGGTTTCGAAAATGTCAAAATTTCGGCGAAATTTGAAGAAGGGGAAAATTTTCACTTTTGAAAAAGTCGTCTAAAAATTCTGAAAAAATTCAGGGACGTAGAGCTCGTCGTGCTGATTCCAAAAATATAGCCTGTGATGGTCGCGGAGCGACATTTTCGAAAAAATCGGTACGAAATGCCAATTTATAGAAATTTCAAAATTTCGAAATTTCAATCAGCGATTCTGGAAAAACGATTGCAGCTATCAAAGAATCGAGGCCGGAAGTGAGTTCTAGAGCTTGAAATCTACAAGTAAATGTACTCAGTTAGGTTTCGAAAATGTCAAAATTTCGGCGAAATTTGAAGAAGGGGGGACCATTGGAAAATTTTCACTTTTGAAAAAAGTCGTCTAAAAATTCTGAAAAAAATTCAGGGACGTGGATCTCGACGCGCTAATTCCAAAAATATAGCCTGTTGATGGTCGCGGAGCGACATTTACGAAAAAAATCGGTACGAAATGCCTAATTTATAGCAATTTCAAAAATTTCGATATTTCAACCGTCGATTCTGGAAAAACGGTTGCAGCTATCAAAGAATCGACGCCGGAAGTGAGTTCTAGAGCTCGAAATCTACAAGAAAATGTACTCAGTTAGGTTTCGAAAATGACAAAATTTCGGCGAAATATGAAGAAGGGGGGACCATTGGAAAATTTTCACTTTTAAAAAATTCGTTTAAAAATTCTGAAAAAATTCAGGGACGTAGATCTCGACGTGCTGATTCCAAAAATATAGCCTGTTGATGGTCGCGGAGCGACATTTACGAAAAAATCGGTACGAAATGCCCAATTTATAGCAATTTCAAAAATTTCCATACTTCAACCGTCGATTCTGGAAAAACGGTTGCAGCTATCAAAAAATCGAGGCCGGAAGTGAGTTCTAGAGCTCGAAATCAATTAGAAAATGTGGTCAGTTAGGTTTCGAAAATGTCAAAATTTCGGCGAAATTTGAAGAAGGGGAAAATTTTCACTTTTGAAAAAGTCGTCTAAAAATTCTGAAAAAATTCAGGGACGTAGAGCTCGTCGTGCTGATTCCAAAAATATAGCCTGTTGATGGTCGCGGAGCGACATTTTCGAAAAAATCGGTACGAAATGCCTAATTTATAGAAATTTCAAAAATTTCGAAATTTCAATCAGCGATTCTGGAAAAACGATTGCAGCTATCAAAGAATCGAGGCCGGAAGTGAGTTCTAGAGCTTGAAATCTACAAGTAAATGTACTCAGTTAGGTTTCGAAAATGTCAAAATTTCGGCGAAATTTGAAGAAGGGGGGACCATTGGAAAAT
The DNA here is from genome assembly GCA_022388445.1 of Zophobas atratus. Classification (NCBI taxonomy): domain Eukaryota; kingdom Metazoa; phylum Arthropoda; class Insecta; order Coleoptera; family Tenebrionidae; genus Zophobas; species Zophobas atratus. The sequence goes on from CM039442.1 coordinate 56,789,274, forward strand.
TTTCACTTTTAAAAAAGTCGTCTACAAATTCTGAAAAAATTCAGGGACGTAGATCTCGACATGCTGATTCCAAAAATATAGCCTGTTTATGGTCGCGGAGCGACATTTACGCAAAATCCGTACGAAATACCTAATTCATAGCAATTTCAAAAATTTCGACATTTCAACCGTCGATTCTGGAAAAACGGTTGCAGCTATCAAAGAATCGACGCCGGAAGTGAGTTCTAGAGCTCGAAATCTACAAGAAAATGTACTCAGTTAGGTTTCGAAAATGACAAAATTTCGGTGAAATATGAAGAAGGGTGGACCATTGGAAAATTTTCACTTTTAAAAAATTCGTTTAAAAATTCTGAAAAAATTCAGGGACGTAGATCTCGTCGTGCTGATTCCAAAAATAAACCTGTTGATGGTCGCGGAGCGACATTTACGAAAAAATCGGTACGAAATGCCTAATTTATAGCAAATTTCAAAAATTTCGATATTTCAACCGTCGATTCTGGAAAAATGGTTGCATCTATCAAAACATCGAGGCCGGAAGTGAGTTCTAGAGCTTGAAATCTACAAGAAAATGAACTCAGTTAGGTTTCGAAAATGTCAAAATTTCGGCGAAATTTGAAGAAGGGGGACCATTGGAAAATTTTCACTTTTGAAAAAGTCGTCTAAAATTCTGAAAAAATTCAGGGACGTAGATCTCGACGTGCTGATTCCAAAAATATAGCCTGTTGATGGTCGCGGAGCGACATTTACGAAAAAATCGGTACGAAATGCCCAATTTATAGCAATTTCAAAAATTTCCATACTTCAACCGTCGATTCTGGAAAAACGGTTGCAGCTATCAAAAAATCGAGGCCGGAAGTGAGTTCTAGAGCTCGAAATCAATTAGAAAATGTTCAGTTAGGTTTCGAAAATGTCAAAATTTCGGCGAAATTTGAAGAAGGGGGGACCATTGGAAAATTTTCACTTTTGAAAAAGTCGTCTAAAAATTCTGAAAAAATTCAGGGACGTAGATCCCGACGTGCTGATTCCAAAAATATAGCTTGTTGATGGTCGCGGAGCGACATTTCGAAACAATCGGTACGAAATTCCTAATTTATAGAAATTTCAAAAATTTCGAAATTTCAAGCGTCGATTCTGGAAAAACGGTTTCAGCTATCAAAGAATCGAGGCCGGAACTGAGTTCTAGAGCTCGAAATCTACAAAAAATGTACTCAGTTAGGTTTCGAAAATGTCAAAATTTCGGCGAAATTTGAAGAATTGAAGACCATTGGAAAATTTTCACTTTAAAAAAGTCGTTAAAAATTCTGAAAAAATTCAGGGACGTAGATCTCGTCGTGCTGATTCCAAAAATATGGCCTGTTGATGGTCGCGGAGCGACATTTCGAAAAAATCGGTACGAAATGCCTAATTTATCGAATTTTCAAAAATTTCGATTTTTCAACCGTCGATTCTGGAAAACGGTTGCAGCTATCAAAAAATCGAGGCCATAAGTGAGTTCTAGAGCTTGAAATCTACAAGAAAATGTACTCAGTTAGGTTTCGAAATGTCAAAATTTGGCCGAAATTTGAAGAAGGGGGGAAAATTTTCACTTTTGAAAAAGTCGTCTTCAAATTCTGAAAAAATTCAAGGACGTAGATCTCGACGTGCTGATTCCAAAAATATAGCCTGTTTATGGTCGCGGAGCGACATTTTCGAAAAAATCGGTACGAAATGCCTAATTTATAGAAATTTCAAAAATTTCGATATTTCAACCGTCGATTCTGGAAAAACGGTTTGCAGCTATCAAAGAATCGAGGCCGGAAGTGAGTTCTAGAGCTTGAAATCTACAAGAAAATGTACTCAGTTAGCTTTCGAAAATGTCAAAATTTCGGCGAAATTTGAAGAAGGGGACCATTGGAAAATTTTCACTTTTGAAAAAGTCGTCTAAAAATTCTGAAAAAATTCAGGGACGTGGATCTCGACGCGCTAATTCCAAAAATATAGCCTGTTGATGGTCGCGGAGCGACATTTACGAAAAAATCGGTACGAAATGCCTAATTTATAGCAATTTCAAAAATTTCGATATTTCAACCGTCGATTCTGGAAAAACGGTTGCAGCTATCAAAAATCGAGCCGGAAGTGAGTTCTAGAGCTTGAAATCTACAAGAAAATGTACTCAGTTAGGTTTCGAAAATGACAAAATTTCGGCGAAATATGAAGAAGGGGGACCATTGGAAAATTTTCACTTTTAAAAAATTCGTTTAAAATTCTGAAAAAATTCAGGGACGTAGATCTCGACGTGCTGATTCCAAAAATATAGCCTGTTGATGGTCGCGGAGCGACATTTTCGAAAAAATCGGTACGAAATGCCCAATTTATAGAAATTTCAAAAATTTCCATACTTCAACCGTCGATTCTGGAAAAACGGTTGCAGCTATCAAAGAATCGAGGCCGGAAGTGAGTTCTAGAGCTTGAAATCTAGAAGAAAATGTACTCAGTTAGCTTTCGAAAATGTCAAAATTTCGGCGAAATTTGAAGAAGGGGGACCATTGGAAAATTTTCACCTTTGAAAAAGTCGTCTAAAAATTCTGAAAAAATTCAGGGACGTGGATCTCGACGCGCTAATTCCAAAAATATAGCCTGTTGATGGTCGCGGAGCGACATTTTCGAAAAAATCGGTACGAAATGCCTAATTTATAGAAATTTCAAAAGTTTCGAAATTTCAATCAGCGATTCTGGAAAAACGATTGCAGCCATCAAAGAATCGAGGCCGGATGTTAGTTCTAGAGCTTGAAATCTACAGGAAAATGTACTCAGTTAGGTTTCGAAAATGTCAAAATTTGGCCGAAATTTGAAGAAGGGGGGACCATTGGAAAATTTTCACTTTTGAAAAAGTCGTCTACAAATTCTGAAAAAATTCAGGGACGTAGATCTCGACGTGCTGATTCCAAAAATATAGCTTGTTGATGGTCGTGGAGGGAGATTTTCGAAAAAATCGGTACGAAATGCCTAATTTATAGTAATTTCAAAAATTTCGAAATTTCAACCGTCGATTCTGGAAAAACGGTTGCAGCTATCAAAAAATCGAGGCCGGAAGTGAGTTCTAGAGCTCGAAATCTACAAGAAAATGTACTCAGTTAGGTTTCGAAAATGACAAAATTTCGGCGAAATTTGAAGAAGGGGGGACCATTGGAAAATTTTCACTTTTAAAAAAGTCGTTTAAAAATTCTGAAAAAATTCAGGGACGTAGATCTCGTCGTGCTGATTCCAAAAATATTGCCTGTTGATGGTCGCGGAGCGACATTTTCGAAAAAATCGGTACGAAATGCCTAATTTATCGAATTTTCAAAAATTTCGATTTTTCAACCGTCCATTCTGGAAAAACGGTTGCAGCTATCAAAGAATCGACGCCGGAAGTGAGTTCTAGAGCTCGAAATCTACAAGAAAATGTACTCAGTTAGGTTTCGAAAATGTCAAAATTTGGCCGAAATTTGAAGAAGGGGGGACCATTGGAAAATTTTCACTTTTGAAAAAGTCGTCTACAAATTCTGAAAAAATTCAGGGACGTAGATCTCGACGTGCTGATTCCAAAAATATAGCCTGTTGATGGTCGCGGAGCGACATTTTCGAAAAAATCGGTACGAAATGCCTAATCCCATTTTCCAATTTTTTCATTTCTCAATTTTTTGAATATTCCTTTCAGTTTTGAGATTTTTTAATATTTCGATTAATCGACTTTTCGGTTTTTGGACTTCTGGATTTCTTTTTGATTTCTCGATTTTTTACTTTTTGAATTTAGAAATTTAGATTTTTCAAATTTTCGGGAACTTTATACTTCGATTTCTCAACAATTTACCAATTTCTCAATTTTTTACTTTTCTTCTCGGTTTTCTACTCCTCAATTTCTCAATCCTCTGATTTTTCTATTTCTCGAGATCTCAGTTTTTGGAATTTGAAATTTGAATTTTTCGATGTTTCGATTTTTTGATTTCTCGATTTTTTTATTTTCCAGTTCTTTAATATTTCTATTTTCCAATTTTTCCCGTTTCTCGAATTCGCAACGTTTCGATTTTTCAGTTCTTCAGTTTTTCGATTTTTGGATTTTTCGGTTGTCTAATTTTTTAGGTTCTCAATTTTTGGATATTTGTTTCAGTTTTTGGATTTTTTAAACTTTAGATTTTTCAATTTTCGACTGTTTTATATTTTCATTTCTGAATTTTTTGAGTTTTCAGTTTTTGTATATTTTAATTTTTGATTTTTCATTTTTCCAATTATTTAAATTTTGGAGTTTCGATTTCTCGATTTTTCGATTTTTCAGTTCTCCAATGTTTTTTAATTTTTCAAATTCTGACGTTTCTGAATTTTCAGTTTTCCGATTTCTCAATTAATCTATTTTTTCATTTTCCCATTTTCCTTGCCAAAGTTTCGATTTCAGGCTCCAGATTTTTCAATTTTTAATTTCCCAACTTTTCTTCAGTTTTTCAATTTTTCGATATTTCCATTTTGGGATTTTTTAGTAATTCAACTTTTCGACTTTTTACTTTTTGGATTTTCAATTTTCCGACTGTTTTATACTTCAATTTCTCAATCTTTCAACTTTTCGATATTTTAAGTTTTCAATTTTTTAAATTTTGGGTTCTCGAGAATTTTTCAATTTAATGGTTACTTTCTTAAAAGACACATTAGAAAAACACGAACAAAAACAGAGTAAGATACAGTAATAAAATACAGGGTGTGAGTGAGTGAGATAGGTATGTTTAAAAATTTGGCTATTGAAATTCCATTTATCATCGGATTATGGCAGTCTAAAATTTCAATTTTTATTAAGCAAACTGAAATACTGTTAAAATTCTGATTTGCTGAAGTGACTAAATCACTTCGTGAGTTGTTCGTATAACGAAACCGCTTAGTCTTGATTTGACGTTTGAAATATTTATAAGAATTTATAACTTCCCTTGTTTCTCTCCATTCTTCTACACAGGATCTACAGCCCGCCACAAAAAATAAAGTTTCCAATCTCTGCCCACATATTTTAACACGTTTTACCTCTGACTTGTTTGCTCATCGAACACTTTATAGAGTTCTCGTTTAATGTAAAAGCACTTTGTTTGAACGTGAAATCTTGGAGGCGGAAATCGCCACCATTTATTTCGTTTTTGCCACACATGAGGCTGCGGAAGAACTTCGTGTTTATTTATTTTCTGACAAATTGCCTCAAATTACGTCTTATTATGTTTCCACACAATTAACCATTCGTTATGATGATTCACTAGATTGGACACAAAAAGTCAAATAAAACCAGTTCGGTAACTTACATATTTCCACTAAGATAATACAGGGCCGGCTAAAATTAGGCACAAATCGTAATTTCATTTGTTATGAATACGAGATTCTTTCAAATTACGTCAAAAACAAAATCTTTCAAACCACTTGAAAAACAAACCAAAAGGGAATTTTATACCAAATTTTTAGTTCTATCTACAAAAAAGATCTCTGGGTAATTTTCGCGAAGTACTTGTAAATTGAGATTTTTGAAAAATTGTCAAAAAATTCTGGAAAATATTTCGACGACCAGATTTGAAAAATACAACGTACTAATTTACTTAATGGGAATTTTCGAAAAGGCCGGTTTGAAAATGAAATCTTTTTAATATCTCGAAAATTGTCATTTTTCATTTTAACAACTTTGGAGAATTGTTGGAATTTTTGAAGAATTGACACCGAAAATAAGTTTTACAAGTGGAAATCTACAAGAAAATGTCTTAAAAAAATATTTTAAAAAATCATATTGTCAAGTTATTGAAATTTTTGAAAAATTGACAAAATCGTCCAAAAATTCTGGAAAATACATTCCTATAACTTGATTCAGAAGACATAATCTGTTGACTAAGATTTCCGAAAATCTGTACTAGAAAAATTGTGGGAATTTTCTATAAAATCAAGCCGAAAATATCTTCCACAAGCCGAGGTCTACAAAAAATGTCTTTGGGTAATTTTCTAAAATGCTAAAAAAATTGACTTATTTTAAAAATTGCGAAAAAGTTGTCAAAAAATTCTGAAAAATAAATTTCGAGGTCCTGATTCGAAATAATGTGTTGATGGTCCACGGTCAAGATTTCAGAAATATTCGGTTTAAAACTGAAATATTTTCAATATTTGGAACATTGTCATTTTTCATTTTATCGATTTTTGAAAAATTGTTTAAATTTTCAAAGAATTGAAGCCGAAAAAAACTTCCACAAATGCAAATCTACAAGACAATGCCTTTAGGGAATTTTCACTGTGTGCCGAAAAATAGTTAAAAAATTCATATTGTCAAATTGACATTTTTGAAAAACTGACTAAAGGTTGTCAAAAAATTCTAGAAAATAAATTGACTAAAAATCGTCAAAAAATTGTGGGAAATACATCTCGAAGGGGTGATTCCAAAAACATAGTGTTGGTGATCCTGGACCTAGATTTTAGAAAAATTTCGTATCAATATCTCGAAAATTGTCATTTGCCATTTTATCAAAAATCGGGAAATTGTGGGAATTTTCCATGAAAACAAGCCCAAAATAACTTCTGCAAGTCGAAATCTACAAGAAAAGATTTCTGGGTAATTTTAGTAAAGTACTTGTAAAACAGTAAAAAAAAATTCATATTGAAAAATTGAGATTTTTGAAAAATTGTCAAAAAATTCTTGAAAATATTTCGACAACCAGATTTGAAAAGTACAAAGTACTAATTTATTTAATGGGACAATTTCGGCTCGGCCAAAATTTTCGAAAAGGTCGGTTTGAAAATGAAATCTTTTTAATAAGTAGCTCGAAAATTGTCAATTTTATTTTAACTACTTTGGTAAAATTGTTGGAATTTTTGAAGAATTGACGCCGAAAATAAGTTTTACAAGTGGAAATCTACAAGAAAATGTCTTAAAAAAATATTTAAAAAAATCATATTGTCAAGTTATTGAAATTTTTGAAAAATTGACAAAAATGGTCCAAAAAATATGGAAAATACATTTCTATAACTTGATTCAGAAGACATAACCTGTTGACTAAGATTTCCGAAAAACTGTGCTGGAAAAATTGTGGGAATTTTCTATTCGAGGTCCTGATTCGAAAAAACAACGTGCTGATGGTCCACGATCAGGAATATTCGGTTTACAACTGAAATTTTTTCAATATCTGGAACATTGTTAATTTTTTATTTTATCGATTTTTGAAAAATTGTTGGAATTTTCAAAGAATTGAGGCCGAAAATAACTTCCACAAATGCAATCTACAAGACAATGCCTTTAGGGAATTTTCGAGGTGTGCCGAAAAATAGTTAAAAAATTCATATTGTTAAATTGACATTTTTGAAAAACTGACTAAAAATTGTCAAAAAATTCTGGGAAATACATCTCGATGGGCTGATTCCAAAAACATAGTGTGTTGGTGATCCTCGATCTAGATTTTAGAAAAATTCCGTATCAAAATGTTTTTTTTATTGTATCTCGAAAATTGTCAATTTTCATTTTACCTAATCAGGAAAAAATTTTTGGAATTTCATAAGAAATGAATCAAAAATGACTTCTACAACTCAAAATCTACAAGAAAATATCTTTGGGTAATTTTCGAGGAGTGCTCGAAAAACAGTCAAAAAATTCATATCGTCCAATTGAGATTTTTCAAATTTTCCAAAAATGATAAAAAAATTGTAGAAAATATATTTCGACGAGGTTTCGAAAAATGTAACGTGTTGGCGGTTCTCGATCAAGATTTTCGAAAAATGAGGTTTGAAAATGATTTTTTTTTAAATCTCGAAAATTGTCAGTTTTCATTTTATTGATTCTTGAAAATCTGTTGAAATTTTCAAAGAAATGAAGTCACTCAAAAAATTGATTTGAAAAATTGCCTAAAAATGATAAAAACATTTTGAAAAATACATTTCGAAAATCTAATTGCAGACATAAAGTGTTGAAGGTCTCGGAGAAAGATTTTTTAAAAAATCGGCTTAAAAATGAAATTAATTTAATTCATATGTCGAAAATTGCCAATTTTTATTTTAACTACTTCCGAAAAATTGATGGAATTTTCCATGAAATCAAGCCGAAAATAATTTCCACAAGTCGAAATGCACAAGAAAATGTTTTTGGGTAATTTTGGCAAAGTGCTCGAAAAATTCCTATTGAAAAATTGACATTTTTGAAAAATTGCCTAAAAATTGTCAAAATATTTAGAAAACTTATCGACGACCCGGCCCGGCCAAAATCTCCAAAAAGTTCGGTTTGAAAATGAAATCTTTTTAATATCTCGAAAATTGTCATTTTTCATTTTAACAATTTGGGAAAAATTGTTGGAATTTTTGAAGAACTGAGGTCGAATAAGTTCTACAAGTGGAAATCTACAAGAAAATGCCTTAGAGAAAGATGTGGTTGAAAAATACTTAAAAAATTCATCTTGTCCAATTATTGAGATTTTTGAAAATTGTAATTTTTCATTTTATCGATTTTTGAACAATAGTTGGGATTTTCAAAGAATTTAAAAATTGACAAAACATTATCAAAAAATTCCGGGAAATAGATTTTGATGAGCTGATTCGAAAAACATAACGTCTTGGCGGTCCACAACCTAAACTTTAAAAAAATTCGGTTTCAAAATGTTTTTTTGAATCTCAAAAATGGTCATTTTTCATTTTACTGGTTCTTGAAAAAAGTTTTGGAATTTTAGAAAAAATTAAGTGAGGAAGTAATCTACAGTTCCAAATCTACAAGAAAATGTCTGACTAATTTTTGAAGAGTGCTCGAAAAAGTCAAAAAGGAATTCAGGGAACAAATTTTGATAAGCTGATTCCAAAAACAACGTGTTGATAGTTCTGAATTAAAATTTGGCCAAAAATAGATTTGAAAATACATTTTTTTAATTGCATATTTCGAAAATTGACATTTTTCGTTTTATTGATACTGGAAAAAATATTAGAAGTTTCAAAAAAATGAAACCAAAAGTAACTTTCCCGGGTCGAAATTTACAAGAAAATATCTGGGTAATTTTTTAAAAATGCCCTAAAAACAGTAAAAAAATTCATATTGCAAAATTGAGATTTTTGAAAAATTGTCTAAAAATTGTCAAAAAATTCAGGAAAATATTTCGACGACCCGATTTGAAAACTACAACGTGGCAATTTATTTAATGGGACAATTTTGGGCCAACCAATGTTTGGAATTTTAGAAAAAATTAAATGAAGAAGTAATATACAGCTCGGAATCGACAAGAAAAAATCTTTGGCTAATTTTATAACAGTACTCGAAAAAGTCAAAAAAATCACATTGAAAAATTTAATTTTTTTCTAAAAATCATCAAAAAATTCAGGGAACAAATTTCGACAAGCTGATACCAGAAACATGACGTGTTGATAGTTCTGGATTAAGATTTTGGGAACAATCGATTTAAAAATAATTTTTTTTATTTGCATATCTTCAAAATTGACATTTTTGGTTTTATTGATCTTGGAAAAAATTGTTGGAATTTTCAAAGTAATGAGCCAAAAGTAACTTTCACGGGTCGAAATTTCAGAAGAAAATGTCTGCGTAATTTTCGATTAGTGCTTGAAAAAGTAAAAAATTTCATACTGAAAAATTCAGTTTTTTGAAAATGTTTTTAAAATTCGTCAAAAAATTCTGGGAAATACATTTTGATGAGCTGATTCAAAAAACATAACGTCTTGGCGGTTTGCAACCTAGATTTTGGAAAAATTCGGTTTCAGAATGTTTTTTTGAATTTAAAAAATGGTCAGTTTTCATTTTACTGGTTCTTGAAAAAAGTTTTGGAATTTTAGAATCTACAGTTCGAAATCAATTAGAAAATGTCTGACTAATTTTCGAAGAGCCCCAAAAAAAGTCACAAAGTCAAAAAAATTACATTGAAAAATTTAATTTTTTCTTAAAAATCATCAAAAAATTCAGGAAATAAATTTCGACAAGCTAATTCCAGAAACATAACGTGTTGATAGTTCTGAATTAAATTTTTGGCAAAAAGAGATTTGAACATACTTTTTTTAATTGCATATCTTGAAAATTGACATTTTTCGTTTTATTGACACTGGAAAAAATATTGGAAGTTTCAAAAAAATGAAAAATAACTTCCCCAGGTCGAAATTTACAAAAAAATGTCTTTTGATAATTTTGAAAAATTCCCTAAAACAATAAAAAAATTCATATTGCAAAATTGAGATTTTTGAAAAATTGTCTTAAAAATTGTCAAAAAATTCAGGAAAATATTTCGACGACCCGATTTGAAAACTACAACGTGGGACAATTTTGGGCCGGCCAAAATTTCCGAGAAGTTCGGTTGAAAAATGAAATCTTTTTAATATCTCGAAAATTGTCATTTTTCATTTTAACAATTTTTGAAAAATTGACAAAAATCGTCAAAAATTCTGGAGAAAAATGTCTGTAACTTGATTCAAAAAATACCGAAAAAATCTTCCACAAGCCGAAATTTACAAGAAAATGTCTTTGGGTAATTTTTGAAAAGTGCTCAAAAAAGAGTAAAAAATTCACATTAAAGAATTGATATTTTTTGAAAATTGCGAAAATATTGTCAAAAAATCCTGGGAAATACATTTTGATAAGATGATTCGCAAAACATCGATCCCCGACTTAGATTTTCGAAAAATTCAGTTTTAGAATGTTTTTTTAACATCTCGAAAATGGTCAGTTTTCATTTAATATCAAATGATATCAAATCCCCAAAATTACACAGGGAAAAGGAAACGCGAGAGCACAATCAAAATACGTCTTTATTCCTCAAGAAGAAAGAACAGACTGCCCCCTTCACTGCTTCCCTTGCATCTTATCTAATGTTTATATTAACCGACGATAATCAACCCTCAGACGGCTGGAATTTCGGCTGGCGCGACATCATATCGGAGCACCAGCGAGGTCCCATTGCTAACACATTTTACTGCTTCTGGAAAAAATGTTTGGAATTTTAGAAAAAATTAAGTGAAGAAGTAATCTACAGCTCGAAATCTACAAGAAAAAAATCTTTGACTAATTTTATAAAAGTCCTTGAAAAAGTAAAAAAAAATCACTTTAAAAAATTTTATTTTTTTTTCTAATAGTCATCAAAAAATTCAGGAAACAAATTTCAACAAGCGGATACCAGAAACATAACGTGTTGATAGTTCTGGATTAAGATTTTGGCAAACATCAATTTAAAAATCATTTTTTTAATTTTCATATCTTGAAAATTGACATTTTTGGTTTTATTGTTCTTGGAAAAAATTGTTGAAATTTTCAAAGTAATGGGCCAAAAGTAACTTTCATGGGTCGAAATTTCACAAGAAAATGTCTACGTAATTTTCGATTAGTGCTTGAAAAAAGTAAAAAATTTCATCCTGAAAATTCAGTTTTTTGAAAATGTTTTGAAATTCGTCAAAAAATTCAGGGAAATACATTTTGATGAGCTGATTCGAAAAACATAATGTCTTGGCGTCTACAACCTAGACTTTCGAAAAATTCGGTTTTAAAATGTTTTTTTGAATCCAAAAATGGTCACTTTTCATTTTACTGGTTCTTGAAAAAAGTTTTGGAATTTTCGAAAAAATTAAGTGAAGAAGTAATCTACAGTTCGAAATCAATTGGGAAATGTCTTTGACTAATTTTCGAAGAGCCCCAAAAAAAGTCACAAAGTCAACAAAATTACATTGAAAAATTTAATTTTTTCTTAAAAATCATCAAAAAATTCAGGGAACAAATTTCGACAAGCTAATTCCAGAAACATAACGTGTTGATAGTTCTGAATTAAAATTTTGGCAAAAAGAGATTTGAAAATACTTTTGTTTAATTGCATATCTTGAAAATTGATATTTTTCGTTTTATTGATACTGGAAAAAAAAATGTAATTTTCAAAAAAATGAAACCAATAGCAACTTCCCTAGGTCGAAATTTACAAGAAAATGTGTTTGAAACGGTAAAAAAAATCATATTGCAAAATTGAGATTTTTGAAAAATTATCTAAAAATTGTCAAAAAATTCAGGAAAATATTTCGACGACCCGATTTGAAAACTACAACGTGGGACAATTTTGGGCCGGCCAAAATTTCCGAGAAGTTCGGTTGAAAAATGAAATCTTTTTAACATCTCGAAAATTGTCATTTTTCATTTTAACAATTCTTGAAAAATTGACAAAAATCGTCAAAAAATTCTGGGAAAAATTTCTATAACTTGATTCAAAAAAGCCGAAAAAATCTTCCACAAGCCGAAATTTACAAGAAAATGTCTGGGTAATTTTTGAAAGGTGCTCAAAAAAGAGTAAAAATTCACATTGAAGAATTGATATTATTTGAAAATTGCGAAAATATTGTCAAAAAATCCTGGAAAATACATTTTGATAAGATGATTCGAAAAACATAACGTGTTGGCGGTTCCCAACCTAGATTTTCGAAAAATTCAGTTTCAAAATGTTTTTTAATATCTCAAAAGAGAGCCCCAAAAAAAATCGCCAGCTCAAAAAAACTACATTGAAAAATTTAATTTTTTCTTAAAAATCATCAAAAAATTCAGGAAATATGTTTGGACAAGCTAATTCCAGAAACATAACGTGTTGATAGTTCTGAATTAAATTTTTGGCAAAAAGAGATTTGAAAATGCTTTTGTTTAGTTGCATATCTTGAAAATTGATATTTTTCATATTATTGATACCGAAAAAAAAAAATAAAATTTTCAAAAAAATGAAACCAAAAGCAACTTCCCTAGGTCGAAATTTAGAAGAAAATGTGTTTAGGTAATTTTTGAAAAATGATCTAAAAACAGTAAAAAAATGTATATTAAAAAATTGAGATTTTTGAAAAATTGCCTAAAAATTGTCAAAAAATTCAGGAAAATATTTCGACGACCCGATTTGCAAAATACAACGTGCCAATTTATCGGGCAATTCTGGCTCAGATAAATTTTCGGAAAAGTTTGGTTTGACAATCTTTTTAATATCTCGAAAATTGTCATTTTTCATTTTAACAACTTTGGAAAAATTGTTGGAGTTTTAGCATAATTGAGGTCGAATAAGTTCTACAAGTGGAAATCTACAAGAAACTGCCTTAGAGAATTTTCTAGGTGTGCTCGAAAAACTGAACTTGATTAAAAAAAACCGGAAATATCTTCCACAAGCCGAAATTTACAAGAAAATGCCTTTCGGTAATTTTTAAAAATGCTGGAAAAACAGTAAAAAATTCACATTGAAGAATTGGTTGGTATTTTTTAAAAATTGCGAAAATATTCTCAAAAAATTATAGAAAATACATTTTGATAAATTGATTCGAAAAACATCGGTCCCCGACATTTTTCGTATTATTGATCTTGGAAAAATTGTTGGAATTTTCAAAGTAATGAGCCAAAATTAACTTCCACTGGTCGAAATTTTACAAGAAAATGTCTTTGGGTAATCTTCGCAGAGTGCTCGAAAAAAGTAAAAAATTTCATAGTGAAAAATTCAGATTTTTGAAAATGTTTTTAAAATCCGTCAAATACATTTCGACGAACTGATTTCAGAAATAACGTATGAATGGTCCTGGACTAAGATTTTCTTTCTTTGATCTAATCTGACGTTGACCTGACCTGACTTGACTTGCTTACTTTCTCCTAAAAAAATATTTAGAAAATTTTCAGGTCCTCTAAACTTCTTAATTTATTTAAAAAATCGATGAACAATAACTATTGATCCTGAAATACCAAAATCATCACTACAATTTTGACAAAAAATGCCTCACTCGAGTTTTTCAGTTTTAACCCCCTATCTACTAAACTGCGTCAAAGCAGCCTCCCTAATTAAAATACCACCGCTCCAAATTCGCGCATTCCTCCAATCTAAAGCTACATTCACTACAACTCATCCAACCCACAAAACACATACATCTCCCTTTACATAACTTTATGAATATGGAACACTTATTCCACCATAAAAGACAGTTTCGTGAAATTAATAGAACGCAGTAAACCGAATAGCGCATCTAATTTAAACGTTCTTGTAATTGTGGCAAACTTAGACGTCATTGTTACCCCGTAATTTCCGACCGCCTGTATGTAAAATCAATGTTCCTGCAGAGCTAAACGCCGCTGTAACAATAAAGACGGGATTTAATTGTTTTTAAATGGACCCATAATCACAGAGAAAAGTAAGCTTTCAGCTGTCGTAATGGGGATTAGGACCGGTGACGTCATTAGAGGGTTCAAGAGCGACTGCTTACGCAGAACAAAGAAGTAATAGTTTCAGGCGGCACTCTCAAAATAAAGTCTAGTTAGCTTTGAGGTCTCTTTGTTTTCATGTAAGAAGATAACAGGAAGCTGAGCTCGTAACGAATACTCACTCTCAAATGCTAAAAAGTTTAGTTACAGCGTTTCGTCGGGGTTTTCATTGTTACTTAAAACGAAGTAGTGTTTTTACCCCTGGCCCGGTCCTGCCCAGGCACTTTTTTTAATATATGGAATCCGATTGATGCCTCGCAAACGTTTACATAACGCATTCTAATTTCATTTGATTTTTAAATATTTACCGAGAATTTCAAAATTGTATTTCGCGAGTAGTGAGAGCTAAGTTGTCCAGATGTGTGTTATAAACTTGAAGTCGACTCCTCTGCAATATATTCATTTTACGGGATTGGTATTAACTTTCATTGTTTGGAATGCTGTATGGTGTTTAATAACAAATAAATTAAATCGAAGCTATTTACTCAAAACCGATTAGTGTAAATATTTGGGTATTCGTAACGTTTATGGGGACTATAAATGAGTGTAAATGCGCATTTGCACCTATTTGCTTTAATCACAGTCGTAAGAAAATAAACCGCAGAGTTGATTCATGTGATATTCATGGGAAGCAACTACGGACAGGTTTGTGTGGATTCGATTAAATGTGGCTTTTTTATTCGAATTGGCGAAAAATTCGAGGTAAATATCTTGGAACAACAAAGCTGTTCAGATTTTTTGTTTATATTTGGAAGATTACTAAAACTGAATAAATTGAACCCCTGGAAAAAAATTCTTTAAAAATCTACTATCGGGGTGACAATTAATTGTTGCTAGGTTTCTTATCGTTTGCTTATCAGATTACAACTGGTTGATTTTCAAAATTTCAAAATACTCATGCTAGGAACCTGAGATTTTTTTTTACAAGAAAAGTTTTCTGAATTATCACAATCAATCAGTTTTGACAGTACTAAAAATGTTATCACATTAACAAGGCACTTCAAGTTCTTTTGTTGATAACTCGTTATCCAGAAACGTTTCTGTTATCAAATTAAATCTCCTAGTTTTGAAAATTAAAATTGATTACGTTGTGTTTCTGCTTCCAAGAAAAACATTCAATTAAACCCAGACCAAGTCCTGGAAAAAATAAACTCTGTCTGATCTAATTTAATAACAACTATAATTTAATGAGTTTCAAATATACAGAGTGTTTCAGAAAGTTATACGAATATATAACACCCTATATATTGTTATAGATCTAGATTTTTAACAATAACTTTCAACATATTTATAATTTTTATATAAATAGAGTTTAAATTTGTTTGTACAAAGTGACCAAACATGTAAATTTTTTTTTTCATATCAAGTTTGAAAGTGAGTTTTTTTATATCTCGAAAATTGTGTTTTCCTTTTTTTCAATCCCCGAGAAATTTTGGGAATTTTCAATGAAATCAAACCGAAAATAACTTCCACAAGTCGAAATCTACAAGAAAATATCTTTAGGTAATTTTCGAAAAATTCTTAAAAAACAGTAAAAAAATCACATCGAAAAATTGACATTTTTTAAAAAATAGGAAAAAATTGTCAACAAATTCTAAACAATACATTTCGACGTCCTGATTCGAAGAAACAACGTGCTGATGGTCCACGGTCAAGATTTCAGAAAAGTCGATTTGAAAATGAAATTTTTTCAGTATCTGGAAAATTTTCATTTTTCATTTTATCGCTTTTTGAAAAATCGTTGGAACTGGAGCCAAAATCACTTCTACAAGTGTGAATCTACAAGAAAATGCCTTAGGGAATTTTCAAGGTGTACTCGAAAAATGGTTCAAAATTCACATGTGTTGTCAAATTGAGATTCTTGAAAAATTGACAAAAAATCGTCAAAAAATTCTGGAAAGAAGTTTAGACGAACTGATTCTAAAAAACATAGCAGGTTGATGGTCTCAGATCAAGATTTTCAAAGAATTCAGTTTTAAAATGAAATTTGTTTAATATCTAGAAAATTGTTATTTTCCATTTTTAATCGCAGAAAAATTGTGGGATTTTTCCATGAAATCAAGCCGAAAACAACTTCTAATAGTCGACATCTACAAGAAAATATCTTTGGATAATTTTCGGAAAGTGCTCGAAAAACAGTCAAAAAATCCAAATTGAGATTTAAAAAAAAATGCCTAAAAACCGTAAAAAATATTTCGATGACTCCTTTTGAAAAATACAAAGTGTTGAGGATTTCCGAAAAATTGCTTAAAGATCGTCAAAAAAATTCTGAAAAATATTTCGAGAACCCGGTTTGAAAACTACAACGTCTTGATCATGCTCGACCAAGATTTGCAAAAAATTCCGTTTGAAAATGAAGTTTTTTCAAAATTCGGAAATTGTCATTTTTCATTTGAACAATTTTGAAAAAATTGTTTGAATTTTCAAAGAATTGACTCCGAAAATAACTTCTATAAGTGGAAATCTACAAGAAAAAGTCTTTAGGAAATTTTAAAGGTGTGCTCGAAAATTAGTTAAAAAATTCAAATTGTCAAGTTGAGATTTTGAAAAATGACAAAAAATCGTCAGAAAATTCTGGAAAACATATTTCTAGGGCTTGATTCAAAAAAACATGATAACGAGTTGGCGGTCCCTGACTAAGATTTACGAAAAATTCGCTTTGAAAATAAATAAATCAATAACTCGAAAATTGTCATGTTCCATTTTTTCAATATCGAAAAAATTGTGAGAATTTCGGATCAAATTAAGCAGAAAATATCTTCTACAATCCGAAATCTGCAAGAAAATGTCTATTGGCAATTTTCAAAGTGTGCTCAAAAAATAGTTGAAAAATTCGAATTGTCAAATTGAGATTTTTGAAAAATTGTCTAAAAATTGTCCAAAATTTCAGGCAATACGTTTCGATGTCCAGATTTGAAAAAAAAAACAAGGTGTTGATAGTCTCCGGTCAAGATTCCGGAAAAATTCGGTTTTTTTATTATCTGGAAAATTGTCATTTTTCATTTAATCGATTTTTCTAGAATTGCGGGAATTTTCAAAGAATTGAGGCTAAAAATAACTTCTATGAGCGTAGATCTACAAGAAAATGCTTATAGAGAAATTTCAAGGTGTAGTCGAAAAATAGTCAAAAAATTCATATTATTACATTCAGATTTTTGAAAAAATGTACTAAAATTGGTCAAAAAATTCTGGAAAATACATCTGGATAAGCTAATTCGACAAACATATTTTTTAATATTTCGAAAATTGTCAGTTTTCATTTTACCTAATCTTGAAAATATTGTTGGAATTTTATAAACAATGAATCAAAAATAATTTTTACAAGTCAAGTCTTTAAGAAAATGTCAATATGATTAGGTAATTTTCGAAGACTGCTCGAAAAACAGTCAAAAAATTCATATCGTCAAGTTGAGATTTTTCAAATGTCCCAAAGATCGTCAAACAATTTTGGAAAATATATTTCGACGAGCTGATTCTAAAAATATAACTAGTACTTGCCTAGATTTTCGAAAAATGCATTTTGAAGATGTTTTTTTTAACATCTCAAAAATGATCAGTTTTAATTTGATTGAACCTTGAAAAAAGTGTTGGAATTTTAGAAAAATCAAGTTAAAAAATCTAAAAGAAAATGTCTGAATAATTTTCGGAAGAATGCTCGAAAAACAGTCAAAAAACTCATTTTAACGAAGTGAGATCTTTGAAAAATTGTCTAAAAACTATCAGAAAAATCTGGAAATAAGTAGGTGCATTTCGATGATAAGGTGTTGATGATTTTGCATTTAGATTTTCGAAAATATGTCATTATCAATTTGTCGATCCTGGAATTTTCAAAGAAATGAATTCAATCAAAAAATTCTTATTAAAAAATTGAGATTTTTGAAAAATTGCCTAAACATAGTAAAAAATTTGAGAAATATTTTGATGATTCCTTTTGAAAAATACAAAGTGTTAAGGATTTTCGGCCAAAATTTCCGAAAAATTCGATTTGAAAATGAAACTTTTTCAGTTTCTGGAAAATTGTGTTGGAATTTTCAAAGAATTGAGGCCGAATTTCTACAATTGGAAATCTGAGAGAAAATGCCTTCAGATTATTTTCAAAATATGTTCGAAAAACAGTAAGTTGAAAAATTCGGTTTCAAAATGTTTTCTGTTATAATATCTCGAAAATTATAAGTTTGTAAGTTTTCTTTTTATCTAATCTTGAAAAATTTGTTGGAAGTTTAGAAAAAATCAAGTCAAAAATGTCTTCTACAAGTCGAAATCTACAAGAAATGCCTTTAGATAATTTTCGAAACGTGCTCGTCAAAAAACATTTCGTCAAATTGATACTCTTTAAAAATTTCTAAAAAATCGTCAAAAACTTTTTATCAAGATTTTCGAAAAATTCGATGGGAAAATGACTGTTTTAAAATATCGGCAGTTTTCACTTTATTGATTCTTCGAAAAAAATTGTTGGAAATTTAGAAGAAATGAAGTCAAAAATTAATCTACGAAAAATACAATCTGAATAAAAAATAATCTAAAAGAAAACATCTATAAATAATTTTCGATGAGTGCTCGAAAGCAGTCAAAAAACTCATACCGAGTAAGTGGGATTTTTGAAAAACTTCTAAATGTCATCGGATAATTTTGAAAACTGACATTTTTGGAAAATTGTCTAAAAATGGTGAAAAAATTTTGGGAAATATATTTCTGAGAGCTGATTCCAGACACAGAGTGTTGACAACCCCAGGCTAAAATTTTTGAAAAAATCGGTTTCAAAATGAAATTTATAAATTCATATCTCGAAAACTGCCATTTTTCATTTTATCTGTTCCGGAAAAATTGTTAATTTCTGAAGAAATGAAACCAAAAGTAAATTATACCGGTACGAATTTAAAACAAAATGTCTTTCATGCAATTTTCGAAGATACGCAAAAAATAATCAAAATTCATACTAAAAAATTGAGATTTTTAAAAAATTGACCAAAAACGTCAAAAAATTCTGGAAAATACATTTCTATGACTTGATTCTAAAGACATAATAACGAGTTGGCGGCCTCTGACTAAGATTTACGAAAAATTCGGTATGAAAATGAATTTTTTTAACATCTCGAAAATTTTTTTGTTCCATTTTATCAATCCCGAAAAAATTGTGTGAATTTTCGACGAAATCAGCGCGAAAACAATTTCTACAAGTTGAAATCTGCAAAAAATTATCTTTGGGTAATTCTCGAAAAGTGTTCGAGAAACAGTCAAAAATTGAGAATTTCGAAAAATTGCTTAAAGATGGTCAAAAAAATTCTGAAAATATTTCGACAACTCGGTTTGAAAACTACAACGTCTTGATCATGCTCGACCAAGATTTGTAAAAAATTCTGTTTGAAAATTAAGTTTTTTCAAAATCCGGAAATTGTCATTTTTAATTTGAACAATTTTGAAAAAATAACTTCTATAGGTAGAAATCTATAAGAAAATGTCTTTAGGAAATTTTCAAGGTGTGCTCGAAAAATAGTTAAAAAATTCTAACTGTTAAGTTGAGATTTTTGAAAATTGAGAAAAAATCGTCAGAAAATTCTGGGAAATACACTTCTAGTGCTTCATTCAAAAAGCATGATAACGAGTTGGCGGTCCCCGGCTAAGATTTACGAAAAATTCGATTTGAAATTAAAATTTTTTCAATAACTCGAAAATTGTCATGTTCCATTTTTTCAATCCCGAAAAAATTGTGGGAATTTTGGATCGAATTAAGCAGAAAATATCTACTACAATCCGAAATCTGCAAGAAAATGTCTACTGGTAATTTTCAAAGTGTGCTCAAAAAATAGTTGAAAAATTCAAATTATCAAATTGAGATTTTTGAAAAATTGTCTAAAAATTGTCCAAAATTCCGGGCTATACGTTTCGATGTACTTACAGATTTGAAAAAAATAACAAGGTGTTGATAGTCTCCGGTCAAGATTCCGGAAACATTCGTGTTTTTTTTAATATCTGGAAAATTGTCATTTTTCATTTCTTCGATTTTTGTAAAATTGTTGGAATTTTCAAAGAATTGAGGCTAAAAATAACTTCTATGAGCGTAGATCTACAAGAAAATGCCTATAGGGAATTTTCAACGTGTGGTCGAAAAATAGTCAAAAAATTCATATTATTAAATTCAGATTTTTGAAAAATGTACTGAAATTGGTCAAAAAACTCTGGAAAATACATCTGGATAAGCCGATTCGAAAAACATAACGTCTTGATAATACCCGGCCTAGATTTTCGAAAAGTTCCTTATCAAAACAAACTTTTTAATATCTCAAAAATTGTCAGTTTTCATCTTACCTAATCTTGAAAATATTGTCGAAATTTCATAAGCAATGAATCAAAAATAACTTTTACAAGTCGAGTCTTTAAGAAAATGTCAATGTCGTTGGTAAGTTTTCGAAGACTGCTCGAAAAACAGTCAAAAAATTCATATCGTCAAGTTGATATTTTTCAAATTTCCCAAAGATCGTCAAAAAATGTTGGAAAATATATTTCGATGACCTGATTTCAGATGCTAAGTTGTTGATGGATGATCCCGGACTGAGGTTTTCAAAAAAATCGGTTTGAAAATGAAATTTGTTAAATTCATATCTCGAAATTTGTCATTTTTCATTTTATCTATTCCGGAAAAATTGTTGGAATTTATTTATTCGTTTTCCCAAAAAAAAATGTATATTACCACTAACTACGCCAAAAACGCAGATCATTTGAAAAATCTTTTTTCTTAACTTCACACTGTTCCCTTTGAACTTTATACTTTATTTAAAGTTTAATCAAAAGTGTACATACATAAGTTAAACAAAGTTTAACCTGTTTTCAACTTTTAGTCCCTCACAGCGACAATATTCTAAAAAACAAATTACGGTTTCTCTATTTGATTGCATTTCATTTGCTCTTTTCAAGTGTCGTGTTTATTCCATTGACGAAAAGAATTTATTTAGGGTGCTGGAGCTTTAGGTGCTTGATGAAAGTCGGGCTTTTTTAGGCCATATATCTTTTCAGACGTCTCGTTTAACCCAGACAGTGGCAAGCGTCGCGTCTCTAGACACCAAGTAATCGGCCAAAATCTCCCATTGTGCAAGTGGTAACATTCAGCTGATTCTTGGGGTGTTCCATTGTAGATAAAGACATCTTTTTTAATCGTGTGTCTACAGCTCGAAAAATAGCATTATTTGTGTCACCGAATCGAGCGAGCTTTTTAAAGATTTCGCAGTAATAAATATATATATCTAAGTAATCATGTAAGAATAATATTTTTTATATTCACATAATTTACGTTCAGAGCTGGGAATTGTGTCCGTAAAATGATATTTTATTTTCTTATTTAAAAGTATTATTTTCTCATACTGTGAACAAATATATCAAGGTATTTACAAGTACGAAATGTCAACAAACATGAGATTGGTAAAATAAGCAGGCAAGGTGTATTTGTTTGAAATGTTCATTGTTTTAAGCTTGTAATCCCCGTTCGGGTAAATGTTTGTAATATAGGATGTGATTTAATTTAGGGTTTGTACAATGTTTACTTGAAGCTTTTAAAGATTAGAGAAAAAGTATGACGATATTTCAAGAGATATTTTTTGTACATTTCCGGCTTTGTTTTTACGAAATTTAGAATTGAAAAAAAAATGAATACTGAATTTTTCTAAAATAGTAGCCAAAGAATATTAACACGCTATGTTTTTCGTTGTCCTAGAATTTTTTGAGAATTTTTGGGTAACTTTTCGAAAAGATCAGAGATTTTTTTGACTTCATTTTTTAAAAATTTAACAATTTTTCTAGGATAATAAAATGAAAATGACATTAAAAAAATCATTTTTAAACCGATTTTTTCGACAACACCTTATATTTCATCGAAATGTATTTTCAGATTTTTCTGATAAATTTTAGAGAATTTTTTAAAAATCCCACTTACTCAAAATGAGTTTTTTTATTGTTTTCAAACATTCTTACAAAAATATATTCAAAGATATTTTCTTTCAAATTTTTTAACTTCATTGTTTCTAAAATTCCAACACTTTTTTCAAAAATCAATCAAATGACAACTGACGATTTTCGAGATATTAAAAAAAACATCTTCTAACAGCATTTTTCGAAACTCTTAGTCGAGGACCACCAACACGTTATAATGTTGAAATCAACTAATCGAAATATATTTTCCAAAATTGTTTGACGATTTTTGGGAAATTTGAAAAATCTCAACTTGAGTTTTTTGACTGTTTTTCGAGACTTTGACTTTCAGGAGTTATTTTTGATTCGTTTCTTTTGAAATTCCAACAATGTTTTCAAGATTAGATAAAATGAAAACTGACAATTTTTGAGACATTAAAAAAAAATTTTTGATAGGGAATTTTTCGAAAATCTAGGTCGAGGATTACCAACAATCAACTTATCTCATTCTAAAAACATGGAATGAAAATGGAATTAATATTTGTAATTAATTCCATTTTCATTCCATGTTTTTAGAATATCTCCAAAATTGTCATTTTTCATTTTAACAATTAAATATTAATTTGGAAAAATTGATGGAATTTTTGAAAAATTGGAGTGGAATAAGTTCTACAAGTGGAAATCTACAAAAAAATGCCTTAGATAATTTTCAAGGTGTGTTCATAGTTAAAAATTTCGTCTTGTCAAATTATTGAGATTTTTGAAAAATTGACAAAAATCGTCCAAAAATTCTGGAAAATATATTTCTACAACTTGATTCAAAATAGCCGAAAATATCTTCCCCAAGCCGGAATTTACAAGAAAATGTCCTTGGGTAATTTTTGAAAAATGCTCGAAAAAGTCAAAAAGTCAAAAAAATCACATTTAAAAATTTAAATTTTTTCTAAAAATTATCAAAAAATTCAGAGAACAAATTTCGTCAATCTGAATTAAAATTTTGGCAAAAATAGATTTGAAAATACATTTTTTTAATTGCATATTTGAAAATTGACTTTTTTCGTTTTATTGATACTGGAAAAAAAATTTGGAATTTGCAAAAAAATGAAACCAAAAGTAAATTTCCTATGTCGAAATTTACAAGAAAATGTGTTTGGGTAGTTTTTGAAAAATGGTCGAAAAACAGTAAAAAAATTAATTCTGAAAAATTGAGAGTTTTGAAAAATTGCCTAAAAATTGTCAAAAAATTCAGGAAAATATTTGGACGACCCGATTTGCAAAATAAAACGTGCCAATTTATTTAATGGCACGTTGTAGTTTCGGCAAAGTTCGGTTTGAAAATCTTTTTAAAATCTCAAAAATTGTCATTTTTCATTTTAACAATTTTGGAAAAATTGTTGGAGTTTCTGAATAATTGAGGTACAAGTGGAAATCTACAAGAAACTGCCTCAGAGAATTTTCTAGGTGTGCTCGAATAATAGTTAAAAAATTCCTATTGTCAGATTATTGAGATTTTTGAAAAATTGACAAAAATCGTCTAAAAATTCCGGAAAATACATTTCTATAACTTGATTCAAAAAAGCGGAAATTTACAAGAAAATGTCTTTGGGTAATTTTTGAAAAATGCTCGAAAAACATTAAAAAGTCACATTGAAGAACTGATATTTTTTAAAAATTGCGGAAATATTGTCAAAAAATAATGGAAAATACATTTTGATAAGTCGACTTAAAATGGTCAGTTTTCATTTTCTACTTCAAAATAAAAAAAATCACATTGAAAAATTTAATTTTCTAAAAATCGTCAAAAAATTCGGGGAACAAATTTCGACAAGCTGATTCCGGAAACATTGTAGATAGTTCTGGATTAAGAGTAGAGATTAAGAGATTTCGACCCCCAGAAGCAATTTTCGGCTTCATTTCATTAAAAATTCCTACTATTTTTTCTTCAAAAATTAGAACTTTCAGAATTAACAACTGAAATTTTCGAAAATATTGGCCAAAGAATACCAATAGGCCATGTTTTTCGAATGTTCAATTTTTCGATGCACAAATTTTTCACAAATTTTAGATTTTTGTTTAATTTGAATTTAAAAGCGACTATTTCGAAAAAAAAATTTTTCAATTTTTCTTTTTTCTTTTTCCTATTCGAACAACTCTGAAAATGACTTCAAGAGAATCTTTTTGATAATTTCGACGTCTAGAAATTCATCAAAGGTTCCATTTGTAGATTTTTGAGCAATTTTACCAAAAACAATTCTTCAATTTTCGATAAATTTGAAGATTTTGAAAAAAAGTTGAATCTAAAAGCGGATTTCTCGAAAATATTGGGTTCTACATTATAATTTTTTTTTTTTGTAGATTTTTGGGCAACTTTTTAAAAATGTAATCTTTCATTTTTTGACCTATATGTATATTTTAGAGCAGTTTTGAAAACGACCCAAACATATATTTTTGTAGATCTTGACCTTTGGCTTGATTTCTCAAAAATTCCAACCATTTTTTTTTTTTAATTTCAAATACCAAAAATTACGATTTTTGTAAAAATTAGAAATTAAACTTGAATTTTTCGAAAATATTGGACAGAGACCATCAAAATATGGTGTTTTGGGATCGAGACCTATACCATAGAATTTTTTGTGAATTTTTGGGAAAGTTACGCTTTTTTTATCGTCAATATAAAACAATAACAAAAAAACGGTCATGTTTTTGGGATTCTTGGCAACTTTTCAAAAACTAGATTGCTCAATTTCTGACCTCTTTCACGAACAACCTGAAAGCTTTTTTCTAAATTTCGCCTTTCTGAAGTCATTTTCGGATTTAATTCATCAAAAATTCCTTTAATTTTTGGGTAACTTTTCGAAAAGTTCAATTCTTCGAGATCCCAATTTTGAATTTCAAATGATGATAATTTCGGAAATGTTGGATAGGGACCATCAAAACGTGATATGTTTGGATTCTGTTCGTCCAAAAAAGATTCATTGTTAATTTTTGGGCAACTTTTCCAAAACCAAAATTTTTCAGTAAAATGAATGTAACATGAAACTTATGACCTCTTTTCGAGTACCTTTGAAATTGACCGAAAAAGGTTTTTTTGTAGATTTCTTCCCCCAAAAATTATTTTCGGCTACATTTCATCAAAAATTCCTATTTTAAATTTTTTCCCTGATTTTTTATCTCTCTTCGAAGACATTTAAAAATTACTTAAAGAGAATTTTTTGTACATTTTCGACTCCATTTCTTCGAAACTTCTACCATTTTTTATAAGTCGCCAATATAAAAAATGACAAAGATTAAATTAAAATCAACATAATGTGCATTTTATTTGCAGATTTTTCGGCAATTTTTCCAAAAAGTTAGTTCTTCAATGTTTGACAAATTTGAAGATTAAAAAAAATTTGAATCTGAAAGTGGATTTTTCGAAAACAACACACTACATCTTCAATTCATCTCATCCAGATCTATATTATAGATTTCTTGTAGATTTTTGGACAACTTTTCCAAAACTTTAATCTTTCAATTTTTGACCTATTTATTTTAGAGCAATTTTGAAAATGACCTGAAGATAATTTTTTGTAGATCTGGACTTCGGGAAGTTATTGTTGGCTTGATTTTCTCAAAAATGACAAATTGTAGGATTTCTTAAAAAACTGAAATTTAGAAAAGAATTGTTCAAAAATATTAGGAGTATTTTTGACTTTTTGAGCAAGTTTGAAAATGACCTGAACAGAATTTTTATCGAGTTCGGGCTCCATTAGATATTATCAACTTGATTTCATCAAAAATTCGTACCATTTTTTTTAATAACCCATTATATAAGTTTAGGATGTTTAGATTTAAAAAAAAAATGTGTGTTTTATAAAATAGAATGTTTAAACCAATTTTCGAAAATATTGATTTTTTATTCGTTCACGAAATCTATATGAATTTTTGGAGATTTCCACAAACTATTTTCGACTTGATTTCATCTTTGAAAAAATTCAAAAAATACGATTTATTTCTTCTAGAAGGTAATTTTTTTTCTCATAAACTCGAGTGACTTCTTTGACCGCTAATCAAACCCCCAAAAGCTTTGTTGCTATTTTTGGATTGCTAATATAAAAAATGATCAGTTTTTACAATAAAAAAAAAAAATGAATTTGAACCGATTCTTCAAAAAATCTAAAAATTTAATGTATGATTTTCGAAATTAGTGTAACAAATGTAGGAAAAGTCGAAAACCATTTTCGAGATTTAAAAAAAAAACATCTTCAAACCGCATTTTTCCAAAATCTTGGTCGAGGATCACCAACACGTTATAATGTTGAAATCAACTAATCGAAATATATTTTCCAAAATTGTTTGACGATTTTTGGGAAATTTGAAAAATCTCAACTTGAATATTTTGACTGTTTTACGACTTTGACTTTCAGAAGTTATTTTTTATTCATTTCTTCTGAAATTCCAACAATGTTTTCAAGATTAGATAAAATGAAAACTGACAATTTTTGAGACAATAAAAAAAATTTTTTTGATGGGGAATTTTTAGAAAATGTAGGTCAGGGATTACCAACAATCAACTTATCTGATTCCAAAAACATAATGTGTTGGCAATCCTCAACCTGGAATGAAAATTAAATTAATTACAAATTAGTATCTCGAAAATTGTCATTTTTCATTTTAACAATTTTGGAAAAATTGATGGAATTTTTGAAGAATTGGGGTCGAATAAGTTCTACAAGTGGAAATCTACAAAAAAATGCCTTTGATAATTTTCAAGGTGTGATCATAGTTAAAAATTTCGTCGTCATGTCAAATTATTGAGATTTTTGAAAAATTGACAAAAATCGTCCAAAAATTCTGGAAAATATATTTCTACAACTTGATTCAAAATAGCCGAAAATATCTTCCCCAAGCCGGAATTTACAAGAAAATGTCCTTGGGTAATTTTTGAAAAATGCTCGAAAAAGTCAAAAAGTCAAAAAAAATCACATTTAAAAATTTAAATTTTTTCTAAAAATTATCAAAAAATTCAGAGAACTCGTCAATCTGAATTAAAATTTTGGCAAAAATAGATTTGAAAATACATTTTTTTAATTGCACATTTGAAAATTGACTTTTTTCGTTTTATTGATACTGGAAAAAAAATTTGGAATTTGCAAAAAAATGAAACCAAAAGTAAATTTCCTATGTCGAAATTTACAAGAAAATGTGTTTGGGTAGTTTTTGAAAAATGGTCGAAAAACATAAAAAAAATTAATTCCGAAAAATTGAGGTTTTTAAAAATTGCCGAAAAATTGTCAAAAAATTCAGGAAAATATTTGGATGACCCGATTTGCAAAATAAAACGTGCCAATTTATTTAATGGCACGTTGTAGTTTCGGTAAAGTTCGGTTTGAAAATCTTTTTAAAATCTCAAAAATTGTCATTTTTCATTTTAACAATTTTGGAAAAATTGTTGGAGTTTCTGAATAATTGAGGTACAAGTGGAAATCTACAAGAAACTGCCTCAGAGAATTTTCTAGGTGTGCTCGAATAATAGTTAAAAAATTCATATTGTCAGATTATTGAGATTTTTGAAAAATTGTCAAAAATCGTCTAAAAATTCCGGAAAATACATTTCTATAGCTTGATTCAAAAAAGCCGAAATTTACAAGAAAATGTCTTTGGGTAATTTTTGAAAAATGCTCGGAAAACATTAAAAAGTCACATTGAAGAACTGATATTTTTTAAAAATTGCCAAATTTATTGTCAAAAAATAATGGAAAATACATTTTGATAAGTCGACTTAAAATGGTCAGTTTTCATTTTACTACTTCAAAATCAAAAAAATCACGTTGAAAAATTTAATTTTCTAAAAATCGTCAAAAAATTCGGGGAACAAATTTCGACAAGCTGATTCCGGAAACATTGTTGATAGTTCTGGATTAAGAGTAGAGATTAAGAGTAGGATTATGATTAAGAGAGACTCTAAAGAGGATTATACACAGATTTCGACCCCCAGAAGCAATTTTCGGCTTCATTTCATTAAAAATTCCTACAATTTTTTCTTCAAATATTAGAACTTTTAGAATTAACAACTGAAATTTTCGAAAATATTGGCCAAAGAATACCAATAGGCCATGTTTTTCGAATGTTCAATGTTTCGATGCACAAATTTTTCACAAATTCTAGATTTTTGTTTAATTTGAATTTAAAAGCGACTATTTCGAAAAAAAAAATTTTTCAATTTTTCTTTTTCCTTTTTTCTTTTCGAACAACTCTGAAACTGACTTCAAGAGAATCTTTTTGATAATTTCGACGTCTAGAAGTTCATCAAAGATTCTATTTGTAGATTTTTGAGCAATTTTACCAAAAACTTAATTCTTCAATTTTCGACAAATTTGAAGATTTTGAAAAAAAAGTTGAATCTAAAAGCGGATTTCTTGAAAATATTGGGTTCTACATTATAGATTTTTTTTGTAGATTTTTGGGTAACTTTTTAAAAAATGTAATCTTTCATTTTTTGACCTATATGTATATTTTAGAGCGGTTTTGAAAATGACCTAAAAATATATTTTTGTAGATCTTGACCTTTGGCTTGATTTCTCAAAAATTCCAACCTTTTTTTTTTAATTTCAAATATCAAAAATTACGATTCTTGTAAAAATTAGAACTTAAACTTGAATTTTTCGAAAATATTGGATACAGACCATCAAAATATGGTGTTTTGGAATAGAGATCTATACCATAGAATTTTTTGTGAATTTTTGGGAAAGTTACCGTTTTTTTTTTATCGCCAATATAAAACAATAACAAAAAAACTGCCATGTTTTTGGAATTCTTGGCAACTTTTCAAAAACTAGATTGCTCAATTTCTGACCTCTTTCACGAACAACCCGAAAGACTTTTTCTAAATTTCGCCTTTCTGAAGTTATTTTCGGCTTTAATTCATCAAAAATTCCTTTAATTTTTGGGTAACTTTTCGAAAATTCATCGGGATCCCAATTTTAAATTTCAAATGATGATAATTTCGGAAATGTTGAATAGGGACCATGAAAACGTGATATTTTTGGATTCTGTTCGTCCAAAAGAGATTCATTGTGAATTTTTGGGCAACTTTTCCAAAACCAAAATTTTTCAGTAAAATGAATGTAACATGAAACTTATGACCTCTTTTCGACTACCTTTGAAATTGACCGAAAAAGGTTTTTTTTGTAGATTTCGTCTCCCAAAAATTATTTTCGGCTTCATTTCATCAAAAATTCCTTTTTTTTATTTTTGATCTATCTTCGAGGACCTTTAAAAATTACTTAAATAGAAGTTTTTGTACATTTTCGACTTCATTTCTTCGAAACTTCTACCATTTTTTAAAAGTCGCCAATATAATTAAAATAATATCAACATAATATGCATTTTATTTGCAGATTTTTCGGCAATTTTTCCAATAACTTAGTTCTTCAATTTTTGACAAATTTGAAGATTAAAAAAAATTGAATCTGAAAGTGGATTTTTCGAAAACAACACGCTACATTTTCAATTCATCTCATCGAGATCTATATTATAGATTTTTTGTAGATTTTTGGACAACTTTTAAAAAACTTTAATCTTTTTTAACAACCCATTATATAAGTTTAGGATATTTAAATTAAATGTTTTTTTTTGTGTTTTTATAAAATAGAATTTTTGAACCAATTATCGAAAATATTGATTTTTTTATTTGTTCACGAAATCTATATGAATTTTTGGAGATTTCCACATCCACAAACTATTTTCGACTTGATTTGTTTATTAAAAAATTCAACAAATACGATTTATTTCTTCTAGAAGGTAATTTTTTTTCTCATAAACTCGAGTGACTTCTTTGATCGCTAATCAAACCCCCAAAAGCTTTGTTCCTATTTTTTAATTGCTAATATAAAAAATGATCAGTTTTATAATTAAAAAAAAATGAATTTGAACCGATTCTTAAAAAAATCTAAAAATTTAATGTATGATTTTTGAAATTAGTGTAACAAATATAGGAAAAGTCGAAAACCATCCTAAACCGAATTACTGATTTAGTTGTTATTGTTGCTATTATTTTGACACAAATATTACCAACTCACAATTAAAAAAAGAACTAAAAACACCCCCTAACGACGAAACTCCGACCCCGAAAGGATGCAATCTCTCTGTTAATTTAGTTTCCGAAAAAATTGTATTTGTTTTCGGCTTAATTTTAATCAATCATTTCATGGCAATGACAGAATTAAGTGGTTCTGCACCACGTACAAATTAATCTGTCATAATAACAAACAGTTGGCTTTCTTTACATAAAAATCATATAAATGATAAGCGACCAAGATAAATGATGCTGAAGTTTAATTTAATTAAAAATTGCTGGGACCTGTAATTAAAAAAATCGTCACGTGAATTCCATATTAAATTGTAATCGCGGTGTCGCATGATTTAAGCTTAATTACACACGATACAGGTAAAAGTTATAACATAATTCCAAGCTAAAACACCTGAACTGGCTATTAATAAGCGAAAAATGCTAAAGTTATTCTGTATTAAAATTTACCTTCATTAATAAATATCCATTAATTATTTGCTTGATCAGACGCTCGGTAACGTTTAAAAACGACAAGCCCTTATTAATTTCCGACAACTTTTGCAAAAATAAATGTTCACATAACTTTCCTGATTGATTATAGCTTTAATGTCTAAGCTCGCCTGTATCCTGGAGTAATCCTTTTCTTCAAGGAGCTAAACTTTAACAATGCAGCAGTACACAAAAGCAAATTTTCTCGCCGCAGGCCACAATCTATTAAATGATAGAAAAGTACATTAGCCTTATGTTCCTATGAGTTTGTTTTTTCTCGTCTTAAAGTTTATTTTCACACAATAAAACGTTTCATGATTATTATTATGGGGAAGCAGTGACGTGAGCTTTTTTTATAGAGTTGAGAAAGTTCCCGTACCTACATGAGCCTCGGTTTTATTGTCGCCGGGCTAAATTTAAACCCGGAGGAGGCGTTAATTCGTGTCCCATTATTATTATAAGAGCGAATTTGATCCATTATTTTATAGAGAGGGAAATAAATTGTCTTACCGCACTGTGCGTCATTGCCGCACTGCGGCAAGTTGCGTACTCCCATAGGCGTGCCCTGTGTATATTTCATTTAGCGATTTTTGTTTTCCGGTAACCAAAACACTCGGTATATATTCCTCATTATGAGTACTAGCTCTCGTGAAAATCATCTCGGACACAGCGTTAAAACCAAAGTTCTAATAAGACAAAATGAAACCCCTAGAACTACCACTATTAACATTAGGCAAATATCTCTAAAATTAAAGCCTCCCTGGTGTATTTAATGAATTTCAGTCTAGCTTGTATAAATACGACTGCAGTTTGGTAAGTACACACACCTCACGTGTTTAACTTTTCCTACGAAATTCCGCTTGAGCAGAAATAAAAAAAAACTGAAAATTATTTGCGTCTCACTTGAACCTGAATTAATTCACCTATATAGGTACTACAATACATTATATTAAATGTGTTGTATTAAAAATTTCATGATTCTCCCTCACAACCCTTCAGAATCGACTTACTCCAATAAAGCGCCGTATTTTCCCACTACTGAATAAAACAACAACCGAATTCACCTGACGTTTACTCAGGCATGCCGCGTTGTCGAAATAAGGGGATAATTTCCCGGAAAATTAAAGCTCGCTACTGTGTTAGCCATAAACGAATAAAATTCTTGAACCGGGGCGACACATTGCTACCTTGAGCAAGCCAATCTTCAGATTTATAAACGGTATTTGGGAGGCGAGCTTTGATGTTGACTGCTTTGACAACAACCTAAACTTCAAAGTAGGCGAATTTGCACGCATGTTTCAATGCTGAGTCGCTTTAGCGTATTCCTGACATTATTCAATAACGCGGAACGACGCTAATGAGCATGTACGAGTGCTCCTTTCGGAATAAATTAAGGGTGGAAGTGTGACTGTTGCGGGGGATAAACCCGAAGCAATGAATAACGGAGTTTTTTTACTCTTGTGGTTTTTCGATGTTTCGTGACGCCTAGAGTACGAAGAAATAGGTCTCCCGTTTCGTTCTGTCTGTCTGCCGTCTCTGTGGATTTTTATTCCACAGATAACCTTCGAAACTACTGGAAAAAAGTTGAAAAATCAGAAAATCAAAAATTTTACAAATCGAAAATTATTGGATAACCGAAAAATCAAAATTCGAGGAGTCGAAAAATCGAAAAACTGAGAACAGGATAATTAAAAAATCGGAAAACTTAAAACAAACGCGTATTTTAACTTACGATGGATCTCATAAAAAATGAAATTCGCGTAATCAAACCCTATAATTTTCGAAAAAATATTTATTTATTTGCCTTCGACCAATTTTTCGCTTTTCCGTTTTCTTCAATTTTATAGTTATTTGATACCACAATTTTTTGGGTTTTCCATTTTCCGAAGTTTTGGTTTCATAACTTTTCGTGTCTGCAACTTTAATTTTCTCAACTTTTCAATTTCCCAACTTTCCAATTTTTCAGTTTTTCGTTTCCTCAATTTTTCAAGTTCTTGATTTTTATTTTCCATTTTCCAGATTTTTGTAATTTGCATGTTCTCGAAAAATTGAAACATTGAAATTTCGATAAATCAAAAAACTGAGAATCAAAATATTTAAAAATGTGAAAAATTTTAAAATCGAGATGTCAAAAATTTTAATATCGAAAAATATTGAAAAACCCAAAAATCACAATTTGAAGAGTCGAAAAATCTAAAGATCAAGGAATCGTAACACCAAAAATCGGTAAACAGAAAAATCGAAAATCCAAAATTTAAAAATCACAAAAATTGATGACATTGAATAATTAAAAAATTGTGAAATCTAGAAATTGAAAAATTCCAAAACCGTAACATCAAAACATGGAGAAATCGAAAACTTGAGAAGTCGAAAAATCAAAAAATTGAGAAATCAACAAAAATTAAAAGTCAAAAATTGAAAAATTTGAAGTAAAAAAAACGATAAATCGGGAAATTGAACAATCACAAAATCGAAACATGGAAATCTGGATATATCGAGAAATCGAAAAATTTAAAAATCGAAATAGGTACCAAAAATTTTAAAATTCGAAAAATTGAAAAATCGAAAGAAAATTCGAAAAGTTGAAAAATCAAAAGAACGATCAAACAATCGAAATCTAGAAATTGAAAAATCGAGAAGTGGAAAAGACCGAGAAATCGGGATATTGAAATTCCAAAATCTAAAAAAATTGACTAATTGAAAAATTCCAAAACTGAATGGCGAAAAATTGGTAAATCAAGACATCGAAAAATCGAAAAATTGAGAAATCGAAATAGGCCAAATTGGAAAAATCGAAAAGTTAAAAATTAAAAAATTGAAATCTTGATTTAAAATAATCGATCAATCGAAAAATTGAAACATCGAAATTTCAATAAATCGAGAAATTGAGAAATCAAAAAAAGATTAAAATGGAAAAACTAAGAAATAGAAAAACTAAGAAATAGAAAAATTCGAAAATTGAAAAACTGACAATAAGCGCTTATTTTAAATTATGATGGTTCCCATAAAAACATAAAATTCCCAAAATCAAACCTTATAATTTTCCAAAAAATTAATATTTATTTACCTTCGACCAGTTTTTCGTTATTCGTTTTTCTTCCATTTTACAATTATTTGGTACTACAATTTTTCCTTTTTTGATTTTCCTTAATTTTTCAATTGTTCAATTTCTCGACTTTCCAGTTTTTCAATTTCTCAATTTTTAGTTTTGCGATTTTTCAATTTTTAGTTTCACCAATTTTTCAATTTCTTGATTTTTATTTTCCATTTTCCCGATATGATATGATTTTTGATTTCTCAGTTTCTCGATATGAAAATTTAAAAATCGGGAAAATGGAAAATAAAAGTCAAGAACTTGAGAAATTGAGGAAATGAAAAATTGAAAAACTGAAAATTGAGAAATCGAAAAATAAAATA
This sequence comes from Zophobas atratus, assembly GCA_022388445.1. Taxonomy (NCBI): domain Eukaryota; kingdom Metazoa; phylum Arthropoda; class Insecta; order Coleoptera; family Tenebrionidae; genus Zophobas; species Zophobas atratus. The sequence goes on from CM039442.1 coordinate 56,823,311, forward strand.
AAATTAATAACTGAAAAATTGAGAAATCTAAAAATTTAAAAGCCAAAATATCAAAAATTTTAAAAATCGAAAAATTGAAAAACCATAAGATCGAAATCCGAGAACTCGAAAAATCAAAAGAACGATCAAACGAAACATCAAAAAATCTAGAAATTTTGAAAAATCGAAAAGTAGAAAAGACCGAGAAATCGATAAATTAAAATTCCAAAATTTAAAAAACTGCAAAAATTGAAAAATCGGAAAATTGATTAATTGAAAAACTGAAATATAGAGAAACTGAAAAATTTGGAAACTGATTGACGAAAAATTGGGAATTCAAGTAATCGTAAAACCGAATAATCGAAAAATAAAAAACTGACACATTGAGAAATCGAAATATCGAAAGATCGAGAAATCGAAAACTCGGGAAATCCAAAAATCGAAAAATTGAGGAATCGAAAAGTTAAAATTTCAGAAACTGATAAAACGTACAATTAAAACAATCGAAAAATTGAAAAGCCGAGAGACAGAACAATCGAAACGTCGAAATTTCGATAAATCGAGAAATTGAGAAATAAAAAAAAATTTTAATCGAAAAATTAAAAAATTGAAAAATCGGAAATTAAAAAATCGAAAAATTCAAAAGACCGAAAAATCAGGCGAAAAATCAGGCGAAAAATTGGGAAGTCCAGGAATCCAAACATTCATTTCTTCAATTTTTCGATTTTTCAATTTCCGAATTTTTAATTTTTTGATTAATTTCATTTTTTCGTTTTTGCAATTTTTCAAGTTCTTGATTTTTATTTTCCATTTTCCCGATTCTTTAATTTTCATGTTCTTAAATTGAAACATTGAAATATCGATAAATCGTAAAACTAAGAAATCAAAAAATTTAAAATCGAAATATTGGAAAATCGGAAAATGACAAATTATAAAAATCCAAAAATATTGGATAACCGAAAAATCAAAATTCCAAGAGTCGGAAAATCCAAAGATTGAGCAATCGTAACAACAAAAATCGAAAATGCAAAATTTAAAAATCGCAAAAATTGATAAGTTGATTTTTGATTGAATAATCAAAAAATTGTAAAATCGAGAAATTGAAAAATCCCAAATCTGAAACGACGAAAAATTAGAAAATCGAAATATCGATCTCGATTTTGTATCATAATTTTTTATTTTTTCATTTTTTTTTTAATTTTTTAATTTTTCCATTTTCCAAAGTTTCGTTTTTATAAACTTTTTTTTTTTTCAATTTTCCGATATCTCCACTTCCCAATTTTTCATTTCTTTAATTTTTGGATTTTTTAATTTCTCAATTTTTAGTTTTTCGATTTTTCAATTTTTCCATTCATCAATTTTTCAAGTTCTTGATTTTTATTTTCCATTTTCCCGATGAAATGCTGATAAATCGAAAAACTGAGAAATCAAAAAAATTTTAAAATCGAAATATTGAAAATCCGAAAATTCAAAATTCGAAGAGTAGAAAAATCGAAAGATTGGACAATCGTAACACCAGAAATCGAAAAATCGGAAAATCTAGAATCCAAAATCCAAAAGTAGGAAGTCGGAAAAACCGAGATATCGAAAAATTCAAACATTGAAAAATTGAAAAATTGAAACATCTAGAAATGGATTTTTAAAATTTCCGACTTTCCGATTTTTCAATTTTTCGAGTTGAAATTTTTTTGATTTCTCAGTTTTTCGATATATGGATATTTCAACGTTTCAATTTTTCGAGGACATGAAAATTTAAAAATCGGGAAAATGGAAATTAAAAGTCAAGAACTTGAAAAATTGAGGAAATGAAAAATTGAAAAACTAAAAATTGAAAAATAGAAAAGTCGAGAAGTTAAAAATTAAAACATTGATAAAACTTGAAGTTGAAAAAATTGATAAATTGAAAAATCGAAAAACCGAGAAATGGAAAAACTCAAAATCGACGCGATATTTTAACTTACGATGGATCTCATAAAGACATGAAATTCGCATAATCAAACCCTATAATTTTCGGAAAAATATTTATTTATTTCCCTTCGATAAATTTTTCGTTATTCCTTTTTCTTCGATTTTACACAATTTTTCGGTTTTTAATTTTCTTTATTTTTTTTGAATTTTTCCATTTTCCAAAGTTTTCGGTTCATAACTTTTCGTTTTTGCAACTTTAATTTTTCCTGTTTTTCAATTTGCCGACTTTTCAATTCTTCAGGTTTTCGTGTCTTCAGTTTTTCATTTTCTCAATATTTAGTTTTTCGATTTTTCAATTTTTCGTTTCCTCAATTTTTCAAGTTCTTGACTTTTTTTTTCCATTTTCCCGGTTTTTCTAATTTGCATGTTCTCGAAAAATTGAACCATTGAAATTTCGATAAATCAAAAAACTGAGAATCAAAATATTTAAAAAAGCGAAAAATTGAAAAATCGAGAATTGAAAAATTTTGAAAATCGATAAATATTGAAAAACCGAAACATCAAAATTTGAAGTGTCGAAAATTCTAAAGACTAAAGAATCGTAAACACAAAAATCGAAAAACAGAAAAATCGAAAATCCAAAATTTAAAAATCGCAAAAATTGATAAGATATTGAATAATCAAAAAAATTGTGAAATCGAGAAATTGAAAAATCCCAAAACTGAAACATCAAAAGATAGAGAAATCGAAAACATGAAAAGTCGAAAAATAAAGAAATTGAGAAATCAAAAACTTCAACAATTGAAATGGAAATTTTAATAAATCGAGAAATTGAGAAATCAAAAAATTTTTACAATCGGAAAACTAAGAATAGAAAAATCCAAAAATCGAAAAATTTAAAACAAGGGCGCATTTTAAATTATGATGGTTCCCATAAAAACATAAAATTCCCAAAATCAAAATTTTCCAAAAAATTATTATTTATTTACTTTTGACCAGTTTTTCGTTATTCCTTTTTCTTCCATTTTACAATTATTTGGTACTACAATTTTTCCCTTTTTGATTTTCCTTAATTTTTCAATTTTTCCATTTTCCAAAGGTTCAATTTTGTTACTTTTCATTTTTGCAGCTTTAATTTTTTCAATTGTTCAATTCTCGACTTTCCAATTTTTCAAAATCTCAATTTTTAGTTTTTAGATTTTTAATTTTTCGTTTCTTCAATTTGTCAAGTTCTTGATTTTTATTTTCACTTTCCCGATGAAATATCGATAAATCGAAGAACTGAGAAATCAAAAAATTTTTAAAATCGAAAAATTGAAAAATCGGAAAATCAAAAATGTTTGAAACAGAAAAATATTGAAAACCTGAAAAATTAAAATTCGAAGAGTAGAAAAATTGAAAAACTGAAACATCTAGAAATGGATTTTTTAATTTCTGATTTTCCGATTTTTCAAATTTTTCGAGTTTTAATTTTGATTTCTCAGTTTTTCGATATATGGGTATTTCAATGCTTCAATTTTTCGAGGACATGAAAATTTAAAAATCGGGAAAATGGAAATTAAAAGTCAAGAACTTGAAAAATTGAGGAAATGAAAAATTCAAAAACCAAAACTTGAAAATTCGAAAAGTCGAGAAGTTGGAAAATCAAAAAATTGAGAAATCGAAAAATTGGAAAGTTAAAAGTTGAAAAAATTAAAATAAAAAAAAAATGATAAATCCGGAAATTGAAAAATCACAAAATCAAAACATCGAAATCCCGATATATCGAGAAATCGAAAAATTTTAAAATTGAAACACCAAAAATTTTAAAATTCGAAAAATTGATAAATCGGAAGATCGAAATCCGAAAAGTTGAAAAATTAAAAGAACGATCAATCGAAACATCGAAAAATCTAGAAATTGAAAAATCGAAAACTGGGAAACTGAAATTCCAACATTTAAAAAACTGCAAAAATTGAAAAATCGGAAAATTGACTAATTGAAAAACTGAAAAATCGAAAAATTGAAAAATTCCACAACGGAATGGCGAAAAATTGGGAAATCAAGAAATCGAAATATCAAATGATCGAGGGAACGAAAATTGAACAAGTGAAACATCGAAATTTCAATAAATCGAGAAATTGAGAAATAGAAAAATTCAAAAATCGAAAAACTTAAAACAAGCGCGTATTTTAAATTATGATGGTTCCCATAAAAACATAAAATTCCCAAAATCCAACTTTATAACTTTCCAAAAAATTATTACGTATTTACCTTGGATGAGTTTTTCGTTATTCCTTTTTTTTCCATTTTACAATTATTTGATACTACAATTTTTCCTTTTTTGATTTTCCTTACTTTTTCAGTTTTTCCATTTCCCAACGGTTCAATTTCATTACTTTTCATTTCTGCAACTTTAATTTTTTCAATTGTTCAATTTCTTGAGGTTCCAATTTTTCAATTTCTCAATTTTTAGTTTTTCGATTTTTCAATTTTTCATTTCACCAATTTTTCAAGTTCTTGATTTTTATTTTCCATTTTCTCGATGAAATGTCGCTAAATCGAAAAACTGAGAAATCAAAAAATTTTTAAAATCGAAAATTTGAAAACCCGAAAAACAAAATTCGAAGAGTAAAAAATTCGTAACACCAAAAATCGGAAAATCTAAAATCCAAAAGTGGGAAAGTTGGAAAAACCGAGATATCGAAAAATTCAAACATTGAAAAATTGAAAAACTGAAACATCTAGAAATGGATTTTGAAAATTTCTAATTTTCCAATTTTTCAATTTTTCGAATTTTAAAATTTTTTGATTTCTCAGTTTTTTGATTTATCGATATTTCAGTGTTTCAATTTTTCGAGGAAAGTAAAAATCAAGAACTTGAAAAATTAACGAAATGAAACATTGAAACACTAAAAAGTCGGGAAGTCGGAAAATCAAAAAATTGAGAAATCGAAAAATTGAAAAGTTAAAAATTGAAAAAATTAAAATAAAAAAGAACGATAAATCGAGAAATTGGACATCGAAACATGGAATATGAAATTGAGAATTCAGAAAATTAAAAAAAAATAGATAATTGAAAAATGGAGAAGAAATTTAAAAACCGAAATATCAAATATTTTAAAAATCGAAAACTTGAAAAATTGAAAGGACGAAATCCGAGAACTCAAAAAATCAAAAGAATGATCAAACGAAACATCAAAAATCTAGAAATTGAAAAATCGAAAAGTAGAAAAGACCGAGAAATCGATAAATTGAAATTGCAAAATTTAAAAAACTGCAAAAATTGAAAAATCGAAAAATTGATTAATTGAAAAACTGAAATATAGAGAAACTGGAGAAAATTTGGAAACTGGAAAAATTGGAAAATCAAGTAATCACAAAATCGAATAATCGAAAAATAAAAAACTGACACATTGAGAAATCGAAATATCGAAAGATCGAGGAATTGAGAAATCGAAATAGAAATGGAAAAATCGAAGAGTTAAAATTTAAAAAACTGATAAAACTTAAAATTAAAATAATTGAAACATTTTTTTCAATTATTTTAATCGAAACGTCGAAATTTCGATAAATCGAGAAATAAAAAAAAAATTATTGAAAAATAAAAAACTGAAAAATCGAAATCCGAGAAGTCCAAAAATCAAAAGAACGATCAATTTAAACATCAAAAAATCTAGAAACTCAAAAATCGAAAAGTGAAAAGGACCGAAAAATTGGGAAATTAAGAAATCCAAAAATCGAATCATCGAAAAATAAAAAAAAAAGACTTAAACATTGAGACAAAGAAATCAAAAGAGTCAGGAATCGAAAACTCGAGAAGTCGCAAAATCGAAAAAATGAGAAATCGACATAGGCTAAAATGGAAAAAATCGGAAAATTAAAAATTAAAACGTTGATAAAACTGAAATTAAAAAAAAATGAAAAATCAAAAAATTTTAAAAATAGAAAAACTTGAAACAAACGAGTATTTTAACACAATTTATCACAATTTTTCGTTTTTTCATTTTCTTTAATTTTTTAATTTTTAGATTTTGCAAGATTTCGCTTTCATAATTGTTCGCTTTTTCATAATGGTGCTCATAAAAACATAAAATTCGTGAAGTCAAACCTTATAATTTTCCGAAAAATATTTATGTATTTACCTTCAATCAACTTTTCGTTTTTTCATTTCTTCAATTTTTCGATTTTTCAATTTTTAAATTTTTAGTTTTTTGATTTTTCATTTTTTCGTTTTTGTAAGTTTTCAAGTTCTTGAATATTATTTTCCATTTTCTCGATTTTTAAATTTTAATGTTCTCGAAAACTTGAAACTTTGAAATATCGATAAATCGTAAAACTGTGAAATCAAAAAAATTTTAAAATCGAAAAATTGGAAAATCGGAAAATGAAAAATTTTAGTAATCGAAAAATATTGGAAAACCGAAAAATCAAAATTCGAGGAGTCGAAGAATCCAAAGATTGATCAATCGTAACACCAAAAATCGAAAATGCTAAATTTAAAAATCCCAGAAATTGATAATTCGGAATATTGAATAATCAAAATTTGTAAAATCGAGAAAATGAAAAATTCCAAAACTGAAACGACGAAAAATTGGAAAATCGAAATATTGTTCTGATTTTATATCACAATTTTTCGTTTTTTCATTTTCTTTAGTTTTTTAATTTTATCCATTTTCCAAAGTTTCGTTTTCATAAGTGTTCGCCTTTGCAACTTTAATTTTTTTCAATTTTTCGATTTCTCCACTTCCCAATTTTTCATTTCTTCTTTTTTTCGATTTTTTAATTTGTCAATTTTTAGTTTTAATTGCTCAAAAAATTGAAACATTGAAATATCAATGATTCGTAAAACTGAGAAATAAAAAAAAAATGAAAATCGAAAAACTGAAAAATCGGAAGATTGAGCAATCGTAATACCAAAAATCGACAAATCGAAATTCCAGAATTCAAAAATTGCAAAAAATTGAATATTGAATAATCAAAAATTTGTAAAATTAAGAAATTGGAAAATTCCAAAACTGAAGCGAGGAAAAATTGGAAAATAGAAATATTGTCCTCCAATTTATATCACAATTTTTGATTTTTTTATTTTCTTTATTTTTTCAATGTTTGTCGATTATATAATTTTATTTACTTCTTCAATTTTTTTTTCTTTTCTATGTTTTTATAGCTTTTTGATTTTGCAGTTTTTCAATTTTTAATTTTTGAATTTTCAAAATATTGCCTTTCATACCGGACCATAATGGTAGTGGTCTTAGACACTCAGATTTTAAAAATGTTACAATGTTACATAAGAAATAATGTCCACGTTCGCTGAGTTAAAACGCCACCAAGTCAATTATCGTTAAAACCGAGTCAAACGGATTTAATTCAAACCTAACCAAGAATAAGAAAATTAATTCTAGCAAAGATCGTCACGAATAGCAGGAAAATTAAAAGTTGCTCTATAAAATCCAAGACTAAAGCGCGAATTTCGAGCATAAAAATTTAGATTCCGTAAAGAAACAGGGGATAAACACCACAACTATCAAACTGAAAAAATATGCGTGAGTAATTGCGGGGAAGCAATAAATCGTGAAGCTACAAGCCGTGGAAATTGGAAAACGCCTGTAAATAAAACAAGCCGAAATGGGATACCTAAAATTAATAAAATTTTGCATTTGACATCAAGTGTAAATAACTGTAAGTGCGCAACTTGAAGACTTAATATAGCATCGTTTAACCTCATTTATTCGCACGACGAAATTATGCATTTTCATAAAAAGAAAAAATCTAAAAGCCACGCTCGTCAGCGTTAAATTAAATTTTTAAATACACTCCTAGACTTTCCGCCACCTCCACACCAACAACAACAAAAATCGAACTCTCTAAACAAGTCTCGTTTTCTTGACTCATTACCGCACTACATACTTTATAGATCGGAAAACTCGATTTGCTATCACGGCAGAACCTAACGTGATAATCTACATCTCGTCGACGTGCATCAAATTTAATTTTCCACTTCATGTTTTTAAGTCAACTCGGGCTAGACACTCCAATGAAGAATGATCCATGCACACGATTTAAAGCTAGTTATACAAGTACGAAAAATAATTTTTACAGTAAGTACGTAGACAAGGGTCGACTGCGCCATTTTCGCGTCTGGCTTTTTTCGTGCTCATTTGGCGAAGTGCTTCGTATTAAATTTCGCAATTTAATTCGACACAACCACATTCTTTTGTGGTTTGTTGAATACATTTTCTTAAATGAAAGTGTTTTTTAGTGTTATTATAGCTTAATACAGTTTTAAAGCTAGGAGTCATCACGTTAATGGAACTTAGTAAGTAAGTAAGTAAGTAAGTAAGTAAGTAAGTAAGTAAGTAAGTAAGTAAGTAAGTAAGTAAGTAAAGTAAGTAAGTAAGTAAGTAAGTAAGTAAGTAAGTAAGTAAGTAAGTAAGTAAGTAAGTAAGTAATAAGTAAGTAAGTAAGTAAGTAAGTAAGTAAGTAAGTAAGTAGTAAGTAAGTAAGTAAGTAAGTAAGTAAGTAAGTAAGTAAGTAAGTAAGTAAGTAAGTAAGTAAGTAAGTAAGTAAGTAAGTAAGTAAGTAAGTAAGTAAGTAAGTAAGTAAGTAAGTAAGTAAGTAAGTAAGTAAGTAAGTAAGTAAGTAAGTAAGTAAGTAAGTAAGTAAGTAAGTAAGTAAGTAAGTAAGTAAGTAAGTAAGTAAGTAAGTAAGTAAGTAAGTAAGTAAGTAAGTAAGTAAGTAAGTAAGTAAGTAAGTAAGTAAGTAAGTAAGTAAGTAAGTAAGTAAGTAAGTAAGTAAGTAAGTAAGTAAGTAAGTAAGTAAGTAAGTAAGTAAGTAAGTAAGTAAGTAAGTAAGTAAGTAAGTAAGTAAGTAGAAGTAAGTAAGTAAGTAAGTAAGTAAGTAAGTAAGTAAGTAAGTAAGTAAGTAAGTAAGTAAGTAAGTAAGTAAGTAAGTATAAGTAAGTAAGTAAGTAAGTAGTAAGTATTTATTAATGACCGTTAGGGTACATAAGTCAAGTCAGATGAAATTACAATATAAAGAGTTTAAAATTATACAATTTATTACAAGATAATTCAAATCGAATGGTAAAAACTACACAGGACATCGCTACAATTTAAAAATTCATCGAGAGAGTAAAATGCGTTTTTTAATAAAAAATTTCTTATAGTACGGCTAAATTGCGAAAAAGGTAAGTTAGCAATACGTTTCGGTAATTTATTGAATAATTTGGGCCCATAATAATTGATGGCATTTCTACTTCTACCTACACGATAGAATTCGGTGTAAATGCTATGGGTAGATCTCGTGATTAATGACATATTTGTGAGATTATTATAAGTGGTGAGATTAGACTTCACATATAATAAAGCATATAAAATATAAAGACAGGGCACGGTGAGAATACTTTTTTCTTTAAAATAATTTTTAACACAAGCTCTGTAAGATAGACCTCCAATAATTCGAACTACTCGGCGCTGCAATTTAAAAACGGTTTTTAAATGACTGCTGTGGCCCCAGGTTATAATGGCATAGCTAAAAATACTTTGAAATAAAGAGTAGTATAGCATCATAAGGATCTGCTCACTAACCTCATATTGCAAATTCCTAATAAGAAAAGTTGACTTGGACAATTTTTTACAGATATCAATGACGTGATTATCCCAGCATAATTTCGGATCCAGTGTCACACCAAGAAATTTGACACACCTCGGATTGTCAATCTCAGAAATGTAACGAAGGGAAAACACCATTTTTTGAGTTTTCAGTACATTAAGCGTTAATCTGTTTGAAGTAAACCATTCACTAGCAGCATTAATATCTTGTTCCCTCCTGTCCAAGAGAGAAGGGATGTCTGAGTCCACACTATAGCAAGTAGTGTCATCCGCAAAAAGTATGATTTTATTGTCTAGATGTTTAGCCAAGTCGTTAATGTATAACAAAAAGAGCAACGGACCTAAAATCGAGCCTTGTGGCACTCCTATGTTAACTATTGTCATTTCGGAGTATACATTATTAAACAGAACAACCTGCTGGCGATTGTGGAGAAAACTAAAAATAAGCTGTAAGGCTCCATTTGACAATCCGTACAACTCAAGCTTGTTTATTAGAATGTTGTGATTAATACTATCGAAAGCTTTTGACAGATCACAAAATGTGCATCCTAAGAATTGTTTTGTTTCGAAACAGGTAATGACCTCATCAACAAGCCTATTAATAGCCATGGTTGTACTTTTGCCATGTTGGAAACCAAATTGGCGTTGGTTCAATATGTTTTGTTTAGTAACGTATTCCTCAAGTTGTTTAAGCATAATCTTTTCTAAAATTTTCCCAAAAATAGGCGTTATAGAGATTGGTCTATATTTATCAACATCATCTACGTTGCCCTTTTTGTGGATAGGGATTACTTTGGTCACCTTGAGACAGGATGGGAAAAGATTTTCATTAATACACCGATTGATCAATCTTGTGAGTGGAACTAGAATGAGATTCTTAATATTCCTAACAATGGTGATACTTATGTTGTAGTAGTCCTTACTTTTCTTTTTTTTGATGGAATCAATTGTATCTCTTACTTCATTAAATGTTATCTCTCTGAAATTGAAAACAGAGTTCACCGGAGTCAAATTTTTGTGCATTAGCTGAATTGGATCCGTATTTGATAATTTTAAATTATTCTCCAAATTATGTGGGATATCACCAAAAAATGTAGAGAAGTCCTCCGCAGTCAGTTTTTCTGAATAATTATTGCTACTAGCTAATCGTTTGCTATTGATTAATTTCCAGCTGTCCTTTGCTACATTAGTAGAATTTTTAATTAGGTTGTCATTAAAGGTTTTTTTTCTTTTCTTAACTTCGGTTCTAAACAATTCTCTATATTTTTGAAAATAGGTCACAAAAGTTGGGTCATTAGGATTTTGATTGTGTAATTCGTGTAGCAGGTCTACATTTTGTTTCATTTTATGTAATTTCTCATCATACCAGTAAATATCATCCTTTTTAACATTTTTTATTCTTTTTACTTTTATAGGAAAGGCCATGTTTACTTTATCAGAAATTAATTTGGTGAATAAGTTAAATTTGGTATTTGTACCAAGTCCAGCATCATTGATAAAATCAAAATTGCAATCACTAATAATATTAAAAAAATTAAAGAATCCTACTTCCGTAAAAGGTTGATATGATACAACTTTCGAGCAGTCTTTTGACTTATGACGATTATGTGGAATTTCTACAGTAGCAGCACGATGGTCAGATAAATGAGTCTCCATGACCTGGTGCCTACAATCATGTGCGATATTTGTAAGTATATTATCAATACACGAATTTGCTCGCGTGTTCTCAAAGATTAGAGGTCTCAAATTATAAGATTTTAAAAAGTTAAGGAACTCTAGAGTCTGTTTGGTTTTGCGGTCAAAATGTATGTTAAAGTCTCCATTAATAATAACATCTGAATCGATTATATTGATAAAATTAAATAAATTAGTCAAATTAGAGTATAAAACTTCCAGATTGCCTTTTGGTGCTCTGTATACAGTTATTATGATTAGTTTGGGTTTATTAACTTTAATGGCTGCAAGCTCAATGTCAATTACATTACAAAACTTTGAAACATCAATAACTTGGTATTTAATTTTATCGTTTACTAGTATCACAACACCGCCATAACCATTATCTTTCCTGTATAGGCAGAGGCTATCTTAAAACTACCCAATTTTAATAAATCCAACTCATAGTTTGTTAACCAATGTTCTGTAAAACATAAAACATCATAAGATTCTTCAATGTTATGTAAAACTACCTCTACTTCATCAACTTTGTTCCTAATCGATTGTACATTTAAATGGAAAATTGAAAAATAGCTATCACTAACTTATCGCTGGATGGTGAAAAAAAGTTTGGGAATCTCTGGATAGCTAATCTGTTGGGAAAAAACAATGTAATAAATCTTCCGCACCGATTATCAGCCAAATTCGCCGTACCCATGTGCATGACCATATTCTGTCAACGTTATATTAGAGATTGCGGAATTAAATATCTAATAGCCATAAAACATTTTGTTATCATCGTAATAGCAACATTTTACGTCTTCCCGTCTTAGTGCAGTCGAGTTTAATCTAAGTCCAAGATTACTCCGACATCATTTTATAGGCGATAATTTCAGTTGTGTTCAGAAAACGTTTGTAACAAACGTGACTTGAAACAGTTCTCGAATACGGTTATGTCGGCAGTTATGTTTAACTGCTCCGAAATATAGTGGCTGTTTAAAAATTATGTAAGAAAAACGCTTCTCGAGCTTTCGTACCCACACTTTATACCTCGAGGCAATAAAACGTTGCGATTTTAAAATCGAGCAGCTCGCTTAAAATCAGGAACTGACGAATCACGTGACGCTTAAAATATTCAAGGACAGATCTTGCTCGCTCAGTTCCCCCAATATATTGGCAATTATCTCCTTTCGTTTAGCATCCAAAATCAATTACACGGTTCGTAAGCTAATATCCACGTTATTTTTTATTTAGCCCTTTTATGGGTTGATTAAACCATGTCGTCGATTAAATTCACTGGAGTTATTTTAGGAAGTCTAGGTACAGAAAGGGATCGCGCTTTCAAGGACGTTATTTTTGTGGAACGACTTACACCTGCACAGATAAAATAATTAATGAATAGAGCGATTTCCTTATTGACTCAATCAACAACACTTTATCTACTTTATCTGAACTTCTACGAACACAATATTGTCGTTATTAGTGTTGTGCGCTACGTATCAAAATTTATGTTTGGATGACGTTATCACGAATTTTTCTAATAAAATTCTAGTATGAATACGGACGTAGACACAAAAAAAACAATAAAAGAAACTTTAATTAAAAAAAAGTTGGGAGTCTAAGTGGCATTAAACTTTAAATTGGTTTTTGGTTAACATTTTTAGTTTTTTTGGGCAAATCTGGTTTTATTACGATGGGGCGTAAAGTTCGCAGAGAACCGAAAACATAACGCAGGACCGTAACCATAAAAGGAGTACTTGCAACGCGCCAACGGCAAATGAACACCCAAATTATAGACACAGTGTATTTTTATTGGTGTACAGTATCGATCACGATTTTTTTGTTTAAATTATAACAAAGGGTTTTTCCATGAAGTCACTGCAACCCCTTACTTTATTTATTTCAAGAACTGCTGATGTTGAGTTAGAAAATCGTGGAACAATGTTTGGATATGTCTGAGATAAATTAATAATAATAATAAATTTTATTCCAACAGACGTTACTTTCTTCCGATTCTCTCAATCCTTCACATCCTTCCAGCATATGCTCTATTGTTTTCACCTCTCTCCAACATATCCTACACTTCTGTCAATTTCATTCATCCAAAAATTATTCCCTTTCTCTTCATTTCCATACCTCATTATACATATAATTTATGTTATACATATTTAAATGGACCCTGCAGTGTGAAAATGCATATAATTTAGCTAAACAAGTAATTAGTTCTGATTTAGTATTGGCATATTTTAACCAGAATTTGCCTATTGCATTAAACTGTGATACATCTAATCGTGTTATTTCATGTTTCCATCAGTAATGTTTTTCCAAATGAGGATAGAAAACCAATTGTGTTTATTTCTAGGATTCTGACTAAAGCGGAACAGAATTATTCAATTACTGTAGATCACGCAAGTCCATTTCAGAATTTTTTTTTCAATAGTTGATTGGTGCTTACACCAAATGGCCTGAAATATTTGAGGTAAAATTTGTGAATTCTTCAGAAAAGTTTCATAAATTACGACAAGTATTTGCAATATCTGGGATTCAAAAATAACATTAAGCAAGTTTTTAGTCCACTTTATCATTCACAACCAGTGATTGGGCAGAAAATAGCATTAAATCATTTAAAATTGTATTAAAAAGGCTTTGTCTGATAGTAAAAATAGAAATATTCCGTGTTCTACTTTTTATTTAATAGATATTTATTTGCATATTAAACGACTCCCCATTTTACAACAGGTGAAGCTCCGGCGAAGTTAATGGTTAATAGAGAATTAAATGAAAAATTTATTTTAATGCCCAATTATCTGGAAAATTCTGTAGAAAAACAAGTTCAGTATTTTAGGAGGCACAGAAACATATCATTTTTAGAAGGAAGTAATCTTTTTCTGGGAATTGTTGAAAAATTTTACACTCAAAGAAATGATCTTATTCGCACTGCGTGCTCGTGACCTCAACATCTTTTCCTGAATTAACGTATGTTTAATTCACTGGCTGTATAATATTTATTACAAGTATCAGGTTAATAATTAATTATCCAAACATCATAAATAATCTTAAATGTAATAATTGCTGTTTTAAATTCAGCCGCCGTATTAATAACCAAGGAAATTTTCACTTTTATATTCATTGAAATTCAAAATTTAGCTTTTTCATCAACATCTTAACTGAACTAGCACTTCTTGCAAATCTTAAGAAAATAATTAAAATTAATGGCTCGTCTAGTAAAGATTTGCAATTATTTACATTTTTTATTGGCAAATTAGATACTTTTCTAAATTTTTGGCAGAAAATTTTTCTTCTTGTCTGTTAGGACATTTTTATACCTAGAGAAGTATCTTTCAATATCACACGATGTTAAAGGAGAATATTTAAAATTAATACTCTCTTTTTACAGAGTCTTATAAGCAAGCGGTAGGCCCACCCACCCACGCCATCTTCATTCCAATGACTACTCTTAATATTGTTTAGCCTTATCTTAGCAAATACTAGCCCCGCCCACCCACCCTTAATTTTCTTAGGTTGTATGTGATTTGCCAAAATCAGTCTCATCTTAGCAAGTACTGGCCCCACCCTCCCGCTATGTTCTCATTCTAACGATTTTATTTCTCTTCAATATAAGATCCACCTTTCGTTCAGAGCCGATAAAATCAATCACTGAAATGGAGGCGGGGTGGGTGGGTCGGATTAATTATATGTTCTTCTGTAGAATGGGAATAGAAACTAATAGAACCTAGGCTGTAAGCGTAGTTTTTTGTAATACTATTTTTTTACTACTACAATCAAAACTGGTAATTTTAGAGAAGTGTGGGGGACAAAATTTACCATCTTATACATCTTTTTAACTGTTTGTTGTGAAAAGAAGACTGCATATTAAGAAGAAAAAACAGCAAAATGTAAGCCTCACCCACCCGCCCGGTCTCAATTGTAACGATTTTTCCTATTTGTCGTGAGTCACGAGAGGCGGGGTTTAAGTTTATTCTTTTTTCTGTAGATACGTAATCATCTTCTCACAAGATATTTAAAACATATTGAAAATGGTAAATTTTTGTCGTGAAATACTGATTTTCCAATTAAGCTCCACCCCTCGCTCTGAGAACGAATGAAAAATCACATTTGAAGTTGGGGCGACGAGTGGATTATTATTTTTTTTTATGACATATATAATTTTATTTCAATAATATGACACTTAAAAACATGTTCCATATGGTAGATTCTTGTAGAAAAATAAACATTTTGCAATTAAATTCCGCCCCTCAGCTCGTAACGAATAAAAAAATTCATCACAATTGGGATGAGGGTGGGTGGGCGGGGTTAATATTTTGCCGTTTTTCTCTAATACACGCAATTTTCTTTTCATGATAAGAAACTAAAAATATGCGTAAAAATTGTAAATTTGTAAAGGAGAGTGTTGGATAAAATTTACCATTTTATACATGTTTTCAATTTTTTGTTGTGAAAAGAAGATTATGCATATTTTGAAGAAAAAAAAGCAAAACGTAAGCCCCACCCACCCACCCGGTCTCAATTGTAACGATTTTTCCTTATTTGTTGTGAGTCAGGAGGGCGGGGCTTAAGTTTATTTTTTTTCTGTAGATACGTAATCTTCTTTTCACAAGGTAATTAAAACATATTGAAAATGGTAATTTTTGTCGGACCATACTGATGTTATAATTAAGCTCCGCCCCTCGCTCTGACAATGAATAAAGAATTCATCACAATTGAGATGGGGGTGGGTGGGCGGGGTTAGTATTTTGCTTTGTTTCCCTAATATACGTAGTTTCCTTTTCATGATACGAAACTGAAAATATGCGTAAAAATTGTAAATTTGTAGAGAAGAGTGTGGGATAAAATTTACCATTTTATACATGTTATCAATTGTTTGTTGTGAAAAGAAGACTGCATATTAAGAAGAAAAAAAAGCAAAACGTAAGCCCCACCTACCCACCCAGTCGCTATTGTAACGATTTTTCCTTATTTGTCGTGAGTCAGGAAGGGCGGAGCCTAAGTTTATTCTGTTTTCTTTAAAGACCTTATCTTCTTCTCACAAGATATTTGAAACATATTGAAAATGGTAATTTTTCTCGGGAACTACTGATTTTACAATTAAGCTCCGCCCCTCGCTCTGACAACGAATGAAAAATTCATCACATTTTTTGTTGTGAAAAGAAGACAATGCATATTAAGAAGAAAAAAAATGCAAAACGTAAGCCCCGCCCACCCACCCGATCTCAATTGTGACGATTTTTCCTTATTTGTCGTTATTCAGGAAGGGCGGAGCCTAAGTTTACTTTGTTTCTGTAGATACGTAATCTTTTTTTCACAAAAAATTTAAAACATATTGAAAATGGTAAATTTTTGTCGGGAAATACTGATTTTACAATTAAGCTCCACCCCTCGCTCTGAGAACGAATGAAAAATTCATCACATTTGAGGTTGGGGCGGGCGGGTGGGCTTATTTTTTGACTTTTTTTTTCTTGACATATATAATTTTCTTTCCACAACATGACACTTAAAAACATATTTCACATGGTAGAGAAAAAAGCATTTTGCAATTAAGCTCCGTCCCTCGACTAACGATGAATAAAAAAAGTCATCACAATAGAGATGAGGGTGGGTGGGCGGGGTTTGTATTTTTTTTCCTAATATATGTACGTAGTTTCCTTTTCATGATAAGAAACTGAAAATATGCTTGAGAATGGTATATTAGTAAAGAAGAGTGTGGCATAAAATTTACCATTTTATACATGTTTTCAATTTTTTGTTGTGAAAAGAAGACTGCATATTAAGAAGAAAAAACAGTTAAATGTAATCCCCACCCACCCGCCCGGTCTCAATTGTAACGATTTTTTCTTATTTGTCGTGAGTCAGGAGAGGCGGGCCTTAAATTTTGTTTTTTTCTGTAGATACGTAATCTTCTTTTCACAAGATATTTAAAACATATTGAAAATGGTAATTTTCTCGGGAAATACTTATTTTACAAATAAGCTCCGCCTCTCGCTCTGACAACGAATGAAAAATTCATCACATTTGAGGTTGGGGTGGGCGGGTGGGGCTTATTTTTTTTTCTTGACATATACCTATATATTTCTTTCAGCAACATGACACTTAAAACATGCTTCATATGATAGATCCTTGTAGAGAAATAAGCATTTTGCAATTAAACTCCGCCTCTAGGCTCACGACGAATAAAGAAAGTCATCACAATTGAGATGAGGGTGGGTGGGCGGGGTTTCTATTTTGCTTTTTTTTTAATATATGTACGTAGTTTTCTTTTCATGAGAAGAAACTGAAAATATTCATAAAAATTGTAAATTTGTAGAGAAGAGTGTAGCATAAAATTCACCATTTTTGACATGTTTTCAATTTTTTGTTGTGAAAAGAAGACTGTATATTAAGAAGAATAAAATGCAAAACGTAAGCCCCGCCCACCCACCAGTGGCGGAACTAGCATGAAATTCTAGGGTGGGCCAACGGTTGGGCCCTCAAGATCTTAATTGGGCACGCATTGCAATGTTATATGTATAACCGCATAGAAGTGACTTACCCCTAATGAAGTAATATTCGACGATTGTTGTGAGCAGCATCGAATTCTTTAACAATATCTTCGATGTTTAAAGATTTTGCCACGGAAGATTCGACGTTGGTCACAGCAAGATGAATTAGTCTTTCATTGGTCATAGAATTACGCACACATGTTTTTAAACGTTTTAAAGTGGAAAAAGTACGTTCACATGCAGTACTGGATACTGGAATTGTAGCACTAATAATCGCTAGTTAGTAAGTTTCAATAAATGCAATTTTATAAATTTTTAACATGTCTAAAAGGTCCATTATTGTCGTGATTTTCACGTTTTTTTTCATTTTCATACCTTGTCAACGTTGTTGGCCGTATCATAAGTTCTGATTTCAACAAATCCAAATTACTTTGATAAAAAGTGGCTAAAGGAGTTAAGGCGTCAAAATTTAAAAATAAAGCATTGCTAGGATGCAAAGCTGCAACATCATCTGTGGGCACCGTCTTCATTGGCGGGGACTAAAAAAATATTTTCGAGATTTTTTTACAAAACAAGTTAAAAATTTACACCGCTATTCCTAGAAAAATTGAGGTGGGCACTAGGGTGGGCCGCAAAGTTTTTGGTTGGGCCATGGCCCACCCTGCCCCCCCTCAGTTCCGCCACTGCCACCCACTCGATCTCAATTGTGACGATTTTTCCTTATTTGTCGTGAGTCAGGAGAGACGGGGCTTAAGTTTATTCTATTTTTTGTAGATACGTAACGGCAATTTTTGTCGGGAAATACTGATTTTACAATTAAGCTCCGCCCCTCGCTCTGACAACGAATGAAAAATTCATCACATTTGAGGTTGGGGTGGGCGGGTGAGGCTTATTTTTTTTTCTTGACGTATATAGTTTTCTTTCAGCAACATGACACTTAAAACATGTTTCATTTAATAGATCCTTGTAGAGAAATAAGCATTTTGCAATTAAGCTCCGCCTCTCGGCTCACGATGAATAAGAAAAGTCATCACAATTGAGATGAGGGTGGGTGGGCGGCGTTTGTATTTTTTTCCCTAATATATGTACGTAGTTTCCTTTTCATGATAACAAACTGAAAATACGCTTAAGAATGATATATTAGTAGAGAAGAGTGTGGCATAAAATTTACCATTTTATGCAAATTTTCAATTTTTTGTTGTGAAAAGAAAACTATGCATATTAAAAAGAAAAAAAAACAATACGTAAGCCCCACCCACCCACCCGGTCTCAATTGTAACGATTGTTCCTTATTTGTCGTGAGTCAGAAGGGGCGGAGCCTAAGTTTACTTTTTTTATTGAGATAGGTAATCTTTTTTTCAAAAGATATTTAAACTAATTGAAAATGGTAATTTTTCGCGGGAAATATTGATTTTATAATTAAGCTCCGCCCCTCGCTCTGACAATGAATAAAAATTTTATCACAATTGAGATGAGGATGGGTGGGCGGGGTTAGTATTTTGATTTTTTTCCCTTATTATACGTAGTTTTCTTTTCGTGATAAAAAACTGAAAATATGCTTAAAAATTGTAAATTTGTAGAGAAGAGTGTTGCATAAAATGTACCATTTTACACATGTTTTCAATTCTTTGTTGTGAAAAGAAGACTGCATAATTATTAAGAAGAAATACCCGATCTCAATTGTGACGAATTTTCCTTATTTGTCGTTAGTCAGGAGGGGTGGAGCTTAAATTTAGTTTTTTTTCCGGAGATACCTAATCTTCTTTTCGCAAGAAATTTACAACATATTGAAAATTGTAAATTTTTATCGAGAAATACTGCTTTTACAATTAAGCTCCGCCCCTCGCTCTGTGAACGAATGAAAAATTCATCACATTTGTGGTTGGGGCGACGAGTGGCTTATTTTTTTTTTTTCAAGACATATATAGTTTTATTTCAACAATATGACATTTAAAAACATGGTTCATATGGTAGATTCTTATAGAGAAATAAGCATTTTGCAATTAAGTTCCGCCCTTCAGATCGTGACGAATAAAAAAATTCATCAGAATTGGGATGAGGGCGGGTGGGCGGGGTTAGTATTTTGCTTTGTTTCCCTAATATACTAGTTTTCTTTTCATGATACGAAACTGAAAATATGCTTAAGAATGGTATATTAGTAGAGAAGAGTGTGGCATAAAATTTACCATTTTATACATGTTTTCAATTGTTTGTTGTGAAAAGAAGGCTGCATATTAAGAAGAAAAAAAAAATGCAAAACGTATGCCCCGCCCACCCACCCGATCTCAATTGTGACGAATTTTCCTTATTTGTCGTTAGTCAGGAGGGGTGGAGCTTAAATTTAGTTTTTTTCCGTAGATACATAATCTTCTTTTCGCCAGAAATTTACAACATATTGAAAATTGTAAATTTTTGTCTGGAAATACTGCTTTTACAATTAAGCTCCGCCCCTCGCTCTGTGAAAGAATGAAAAATTCATCACATTTGAGGTTGGGGCGGGCGGGTGCGTCTTATTTATTGACTTTTTTTTAACATATACAGTTTTCCATTAACAACCTAAAGGCATGTTTCACATCGTAGATTCTTGTAGAGAAATAAGCATTTCCTTATTCGTCGTGAGCCAGAAGGGGCGGAGCTTAATTGCAAAATCCATATTTCCTTACGAAAATTTATCGTTTTAGAAATATTTTAAGTGTTTTGTTCTGGACAGAAAACATTCCAGAGATTTTTTTCCATTATTAAATAGATCAAAAAATTGGTTGAAAGTTGTTTCGACAGAACTTCCCTCGCACGTAAAGCACAATGAATCCTTATGCTTATTTTCATGTTGAAGAACATGGCTTTTTTTGGCATGAAATCTACCTACAACATATTTTATTTATTTATTTTTCAAAAATTGATATATTATTATGCGAATTTAAAAATCCTGTCGTGACCCACACTTTGGTAATCGCTGATCTAACGTTTACAAAAAAATCCCCCACGCGACATCAGTTTTCATGTTTGCAAATGACAGAGCTTTCATGAACAGTCTTACCATAAATTTGCTATTTAACTATATACTTGTATACATCCATTAGCAAATAAATGTCCCTAAAAGCAGCATATTTTTAGAACGAAAATTAGAGCTTTCGCCTCCCGTCTCTGATTTTCCCAATCATACTTTGATGTCTCCGTGACACGTATACAATAACCGGCCATCAACAGAAATAAAAAAAAAACAAGCCAAAGCTCTCCCGTCGCCGCCACATTCGCCATTTCTCGCCTAAAATCAACAATTGTTGATTCATCCCCCGCATTTTTTTCAATTCATTAATACTTCCAGATAGTAGCGCGCACGCGCTTTTCAACCCAACGCCAACTTCCGAAAGCTCCCAAGCTCGTGTATATAGTATCGCGCGGACTTTCGCAGCATCGGCTCCCGAAGCTCGCCTGCAACCACCTGTCGCACGTTTCCCGCTTATTAAAAATTCCAAAGGACTTTCCGTCGATCGGCGAGTGACTGTTCGGACTAACGAGCTTTCGGCTAACAAAGTGCGCTCGAAGTTGAATGGGAATCCGCTGAAGTAAGAACAAAATAATTTCATTCGATGATACTTGTTGAATAAAAGCTTCCGGATCGGGCGTCTGGCGCTTTATTTATGGCCCGCCGCCGCGCCGACAGAATTGGGAAGTCGGACGTGGAAGCGTCCACATGAGCCGCAAAAAATAAGTTGTCACTGGGACGTGAAAAATGGAGGGCGGGAGGTGGGGGTGGGTTGCGGTGGGGTCTAAGTCGATTAAAGTTTTTTATTTTGTTTTCAGGAGTGTCTTGGTTTTAAAATAAATTTTGCGGGACGGACGGCGGCGTAAAAATAGAGAAAAGTGATGGGAAAACACGAGATAAGTGTTGAAAGAGTCGTTATTTTGGAGCCAGAATTTTATATTTGTTGCAGTTGCATTTTTGAGCTGGCAGTGGCGAAGTTTTGAAAAATTAGTGATATTCAAATCGTCATCGGTGGCCATAAATCGATATATTTTTAACCGTTCTTGCGCATTATTCGGACTTTGTTCACGATCGACAAGTTTAATTTTTTGTGGCACGACAAAAGTAACAGTGAAAATACTAAAGAACAAAAATATCTTGGTATAAAACTCCAGTGTTTGGACCACCTCTGCTATAAATTAGCAACAAGTAGAAGTAGCACAAAAGGTATCAAAAATACAAAAAATTAAAATGAAAAATTAATTAATATACCTACTTAATATAATTAAATATCCTAACTAGAACAAAAAATTGGTCGGATATTATTCATGCATTATAATATTATAATTATAATTTTTTGTTGGGTTGTTTGTTTCTGTAATATCTATGAAGTAAAAACCAGTGGTGTGAAGTCTTTTGTTTCTTCAGTTTTTCGATTTGCAATTTTTCGAGTCTTCAAGTTTAAATTTAGTGTGGACCGAATTTTGAATTTCAATGAATCTATTATCATGTTAAGACTTATCTTTAACCTCCCAACGGTTTTGAAATCTGAGACTATTTCGAACTTGGCCCTTATTTGGTTCTGAATTATCTCCACTGATTACGGGAATTATGCCACGTCCTGAGTCTCTTCGACTTGGAGTTTTGCCATCAGAAGTTCTTAATCTTTGTTGAAATCGATTTGGAGCATTTGTGTGTAATACATTTATACGAACTTGTATACGGGCGTAGCATTTTAAATAATTTAGTTAATTGCTTGCTTGTCCTACCCAAAATATTCTATTTAATCCGGTTATTTATCGCTTCGTAGTGACAGATCTCTGAATTACGTGGAATTTTAACAAAATGAAACACAATATTTCAACCTCTGGTGATGATATTTTTAAGTCATCGAATTTAATCCCAAAAGTTGACAAAAATTTTTCGCTGATCCTCTTCTGCCTGATTTTTGAAATAAATCAGGTATCAATCAATCCTTGGACACAAGTCCGAATGTTGAAAAAATTTTTCGTTAATCCCCCTTCTGTGTGCTTATTCTAATCATGAATTATTGTGGTTAAACGCGTCTTAAGGGTGCTTTTGGACACATTTTGAACAATTGATGTAACGTGATTAGTATTATTTTGTACGGTAGTAACACCTGTTTCCCGTTTGTAAAATTTAAGTCACACATATTTAGATAAAACATTTTTGTTTAATTAGCATTATTTTGTTATTTCGGAAATTTGCTTTGCTGTTATTATCGTGTTCAAAATATATTTATAAATACCTTGGATTTTGTTTTTGAGGTAGTTGAAAAAACCTCAAGAACTTAATTTGTTTTGTTTTTGAAGTAATTTGAAAGAATCACTGGGAAACCTTTTTTTTTGTTTTGTTTTGTTTTTGAAATAGGTTGAAACAATCTCGGTTTTTGAAGTAAATTGAAAAAATCTTGGGGATGCCTTGTGTGTTTTTTTTTAAGTAATTTGATAGAATCTCGTGGACCTTTGTCTTCTTTTGAAGTAGTTTGTAAAAATCTTGAGTACACTTGTGTTTTGTTTTTTAAGTAGTTTGAAAGAATCTTGAGGACACTGGTCTGGTTTTTGAAGTAATTTGAAAGAATCTCGGGGAAACCTTGTTTTGTTTTGTTTTGTTTTTGAAGTAGGTTGAAGCAATCTCGGCTTTTGAAGTGGATTGAATCTTAGAGACTCATCTTTTTTTTAAGTAATTTGATTGAGTCTCAGGGGTACCTTGTCTTTTGATTATGAAATATATAGTTTGAAAGAATCTCGGAGAATCTGTCTAGATATTGTTTTAGGTAATTTGAAAGAAACTCGGGGAACTTTTCTGTGTGGTTTTTGAAGTAGTTTGAAGGAATCTCGTGGACCTCCTTTGTCTTGTTTTTGAAGTAGTTTGTAAGATTCTTGAGGACCTTCGTGTTTTCTTTTTTAAGTCGTTTGAAAGAGTCTTGAGGACACTGTGTCTTGTGTTTGAAGTAATTTGAAAGATTCTCGGGGAAACCTTTTTTTGTTTTGTTTTGTTTTTGAAGAAGGTTGAAACAATCTCGGTTTTTGAAGTAAATTGAAAGCATCTTGAGCATTCCTTGTGTGTGTGTTTTTTTAAGTAATTTGATTGTGAAACATATAGTTTGAAAGATTCGGGGAGAATCCACATAGATCTAGTTTTTGGTAATTTGAAAGAAACACGGGAACATTTCTGTCTGATTTATAAGTAGTTTGAAAGAATCTCGTGGACCTCTTTGTCTTGTTTTTGAAGTACTTTGTAGGAATCTTGAGGACCCTTGTGTTTTGTTTTTTAAGTAGTCTGAAAGAGTCTTGAGGGCACTGTCTCTGGTTTTTGAAGCAAATTGAAAGAATCTTGAGGATTCTTTGAGTGTATGTTTTTTTAAGTACTTTGATTTTGAAATACATAGTTTGAAAGATTCGCGGATAATCCACATAGATCTTGTTTTTGGTAATTTAAAAGAAACTCGGGGAACATTTTTGTCTGATTTGTAAGTAGTTTGAAAGAATCTCGTGGACCTCTTTTTCTTGTTTTTGAAGTACTTTGTAGGAATCTTGAGGACCCTTGTGTTTTGTTTTTTAAGTAGTTTGAAAGAATCTTGAGGACACTGTGTCTATTTTTTGAAGTAATTTGAAAGAATCTCGGGGAAACCTTTTTTGTTTGGTTTTGTTTTTGAAGTAGGTTGAAACAATCTCGGGTTTTGAAGTAAATTGAAAGAATCTTGAGGATTCCTTGTGTGTGTGTTTTTTTTTAAGTAATTTGATAGAATCTTGGGGTTTCTTGTCTTTTGATTTTGATATATATAGTCTGAAAGATTCTCGGTGAATCCATGTATATCTTGTTTTTGGTAATTTGAAAGAAACTCGGGGAACTTTTCTGTCTGGTTTTTGAAGAAGTTTGACAGAATCTCGTGGACCTCCTTTGTCTTGTTTTTGAAGTAATTTGTAGAATCTTGAGGACCGTTGTGTTCGTTTTTTAAGTAGTTTGAAAGAGTCCTGAGGACACTGTCTTAGGTTTTTGAAGTAATTTGAAAGAATCTCGGGAAAACATTTTTTTTTTGTTTTGTTTTTGAAGTAGTTTGGAAGAATCTCGGTTTTTGAAGTAAATTGAAATAATATTGAGGATTCCTTGTGTGTGGGTTTTTTTTTTAAGTAATTTGATAGAATCTCAGGGTTTCTTGTCTTTTGATTTTGATATATATAATCTGAAAGATTCTCGGAGAATGCATGTATATCTTGTTTTTGGTAATTTGAAAGAAACTCGGGGAACTTTTCTGTCTGGTTTTTCAAGTAGTTTGAAAGAACCTCTTGGACCTCCTTTGGCTTGTTCTTGAAGTAATTTGTAGGAATCTTGAGGACCGTTGTGTTTCGTTTTTTAAGTAGTTTGAAAGAGTCCTGAGGGCACTGTCTCAGGTTTTTGAAGTAATTTGAAAGAATCTCGGGAAAACATTTTTTTTGTTTTGTTTTGTTTTTGAAGTAAGTTGAAACAATCTCGGTTTTTGAAGTAAATTGAAAAAAATCTTGGTAACCCCTTGTGTGTGTGTTTTTTAAGTAATTTGATAGAATCTCGGAGGTTCCTCGTCTTTTGATTCTGAAATATATAGTTTGAAAGGTTCATGGAGAATTCATGTAGATCCTGTTTTTGGTAATTTGAAAGAAACTCGGCGACTTTTCTGTCTGGTTTTTGAACTAGTTTGAAAGAATCTCGTGGACATTCTTTGTCTTGTTTTTGAAGTAGTTTGTAAGAATCTTGAGGACCTTCGTGTTTTCTTTTTTAAGTCGTTTGAAAGAGTCTTGAGGACACTGTGTCTTGTGTTTGAAGTAATTTGAAAGATTCTTGGGGAAACCTTTTTTTGTTTTGTTTTGTTTTTGAAGTAGGTTGAAACAACCTCGGTTTTTGAAGAAATTGAAAAAATCTTGGGGCTCCTTGTGTGTATGTTGTTTTTTTAAGTAATTTGATAGAATCTAGGAGATTCAAGTAGATCTTGTTTTTTGTAATTTGAAAGAAACTCGTAGGAACTTTTCTGTCTGGTTTTGAAGTAGTTTGAAAGAATCTCGTGAACATTTCTTTGTCTTGTTTTTGAAGTAGTTTGTAAGAATCTTGAGGACCTTGTATTTTCTTTTTTAAGTCGTTTGTAAGAGTCTTGAGGACATGTCTTGTTTTTGAAGTGAGTAATTTGAATGAATTCTGGGAAACACTTTTTTTGTTTTGTTTTGTTTTTGAAGTGTTGAAACAATCTGGTTTTTGAAGAAATTGAAAAAATCTGGGGCTCTTTGTGTGTATGTTTTTTTTAAGTAATTTGATAGATTAGAAATTCAAGTAGAATCTTGTTTTGTATTTGTGCTTTTGTTGTTTTAAGTATTTGAAAGAATCTCGGGACATTTTGTCTTGTTTTTGAAGTAGTTTGTAAGAATCTTGAGGACCTTCGTGTTTTCTTTTTTAAGTCGTTTGAAAGAGTCTTGAAGTCACTGTCTCTGGTTTTTGAAGTAATTTGAAAGAATCTCGGGGAAAGCTTTTTTTTTGTTTGTTTTGTTTTTGAAGTAGGTTGAAACAACCTCGGTTTTGGAAGAAATTGAAAAAATCTTGGGGGCTCCTTGTGTGTATGTGTTTTTTTCAAGTAATTTGATAGAATCTCAGAGAATTCATGTGGATCTTGTTTTGGTAATTTGAAAGAAACTCGGGGAACTTTTCTGTCTGGTTTTTGAAGTTGTTTGAAAGAATCTCGTGGAAATCCTTGTATTGTTTTTGAAGTAGTTTATAAGAATCTTGAGGACCCTGAGGACCCTTGTGTTTTGTTTCTAAGTAGTTTGAAAGAGTCTTGAGGACATTGTGTCTTTGTTTGAAGTAATTTGAAAGAATTTCTGGAAACCTTTTTTTTTGTTTTGGTTTTGTTTTGAAGTAGGTTGAAACAACCTTGGTTTTTGAAGAAATTGAAAAATCTTGGAGGCTCCTTGTGTGTATGTGTTTTTTTAATAATTTGATAGAATCTCGGAGAATTCATGTAGATTTGTTTTTGTAATTTGAAAGAAACTCGGGAACATTTCTGTCTGGTTTTGATGTTGAAATTGTGAATCTTTGTCTGTTTTGAAGTATATGTTGAACCCTGAGGACCCTTGTGTTTTTGTTTTAAGTAGTTTGAAAGAGTTTTGAGGACATGTTCTTGTTTTGAAGTAATTTGAAAGAATCCGGGAAACATTTTTTTGTTTTGTTTTGTTTTTGAAGTAGGTGAAACAACTCGGTTTTTGAAGAAATGAAAAAATCTTGGGGCTCCTTGTGTGTATGTGTTTTTTTAAGTAATTTGATAGAATCTAGGAGAATTCAAGTAGATCTTGTTTTTGGTAATTTGAAAGAAACTCGGGGAACTTTTCTGTCTGGTTTTGAAGTAGTTTGAAAGAATATCGTGGACATTCTTTGTCTTGTTTTTGAAGTAGTTTGTAAGAATTTTGAGGACCTTCGTGTTTTCTTTTTTAAGTAGTTTGAAAGAGTCTTGAGGACACTGTCTCTGGTTTTTGAAGTAATTTAAAAGAATCTCGGAGAAACCTTTTTTTGTTTTGTTTGTTGAAGTAAGTTGAAACAATCTCGGTTTCTGAAGTAAATTGAAAGAATTTTGAGGATTCCTTGCGTGCTTTTTTAAGTAATTTGATAGAATCTCGGGAGTCCTTTGTCTCTTGATTTTGAAATAAATAGTTTGAAAGAATCTCGGAGAATCCATCCACGTAATAAATACAGTACTATACATATACTATCTTGTTTTTGGAACTTTTCTGTCTAGTTTTTAAAGTAGTTTGAAAGAATCTCGAGGACCCTTTTTCTTTTGTATTTGAAATAGTTTGAGACCACTTGTTTTTGAAGTATGTAGTTGAAAAATCTCGGAACCCCTGTAGGTCTTGTTTTGAAGTAATTTGAAAGAATCCTCTGGGATCCTTGTGGTTTTGTTTTGAAATAGTTTGAAACAATCTCAAGAATTCATTTTCTTATTTTTGAAGTAATCTGATAATCTCGGAAACCTTTTTTGATTTTTTTTTTAAATAGTTAAAAGAAGTTTGATGTTAATTTTAGAGTAATTTTAAAGGATATCCTGGTCCTACGAATAGACATTATACAACGCGAAAAACAGTTTCGTTCTACTTCTGATAAAGTCGTCAAGTTCCCGTGTACGTACACCGTTCGAAAAGCCCTGTCTTCACGTAAATTTAAACCCATAATTTAGTTAAGCCTGTAAATTGGAGATGCACCTCGCTTAGTTACGTGGTTGATTTAATAATACAAAATCGATACCTCGATGTAGAAGAATCGGCCTCAACCAAGAATCATTAACTTGCTGAGGGATTATTTAAAGGGATTGTGTGAAATAATTTAGGTTGCAAAAATGAGCAAATTCGTTAAAAGTTGAGATGAATGAGTCGTTTTGTGTGGACTGTTCGATAAGGGATAATGAGCTAACAGGAGACGTAACTGAACCAATTTAATTTCCGATGTGTTTACCTTCCTTGTTTTTTTAGCAGTAGGTAACTGGTCAACTCATATGTAAGTTTATTTACTCACAGAGTTAAAAGGTATTTGTGACGCAAAAATGTTCAAAGGTATTTTATTAAATTAGAGAGACATAATGAAATTCATTGAAATTAAATTTAGTTTGATTATTGTGCTGCTTCTCACATGTTTAATTTTACTAATTTTACCTTCTCATTGCTAATTTCGTGCTGCGGTAGACAGCGATTCCAAAATAAAATGCATAATGCAATTAACAGTAGCACTAATCGCTCATGTATGTGGCGTAATAATCAACAATTCGTGCATTTAAATTAAGTTAATTTGGATTAAATTTTGCTTTGTTAATAAAAGATGTATTCGAGCTATCTAGTGTAGCTATTGTTTTATTTATGAAAGGGTAATTTTTTTCTGAAATTGAGTAGAAATGGGAGAGATTCTTTCAAACTACTTCAAAAACCAGACTAAAGGGGTCCCGAGATTATTTCAAATAACTTTAGAAACAAGACCCGCAGGAAGTCCCTGACAATCATTCAAACTAGTACTTCAAAAAAAAAACACAAGCAATCCTCGAGATTTTTTCAAATTACTTCAAAAACAATATACACGGAGCTTTTTAAATCCATTCAAGCTACTTCAAAAAAAAACCCAAGGGATCCCAGAGATTCTTGCAAATTACATCAAAAAACAGAACACAAGGAGTCCTCAAAATTATTTCAAAGTATGTATTTCAAGCACGAAACCAAAAGGTTCCCCAAGATTCTTCCAAATACCCCAAAAAACAGACACAAGGGATTTCCAAGGTTCTTTCAGACTAAGAACCTCTAAGAAAATAGAGGGTGGGTGGGTGGGGTTAGTACCTACTAATCTACGATCGATGTGTTTAAAAATCGAAAAATTGAAAAACCCAGAAATCAAAAACTGAGAAGTCGAAAAATCGAAACATCAAAAACTGAAAAATCTAACATTTAAAAATTAGAAAAACTAAGACAGAAATATTGAAGAACTGAAAAATAGAAAAATCTAAAATTTAAACAAGTGAAAAATTCAAATATAGAAAAATTGAAGACTTGAAAAACTGAAAAATAGAGAAATTGGAATATCAAAAAAAAGCAGAAAAATCAGAAACCGAAAAAGAGAAGTATTTGAGAAATCGAAAAATTGAAGAATCTAAAAACTGAAAAATCACAAAATAAAACAACGAAAATTGAGAAATCAATAAAGCGGAAAATCCAGAAATCGAAAAATTCAAAATTTGAAAAAGCGAAAATTTTGAAAATTAGGAAAATTGAGGAGTCAAAAAAGTAAAAAATGGATACAGTAAAAAATTCTAAAACTGAAATGACGAAAAATTGGGAAATCGAAAACTGAAGAACTGAACAATCGAAAAATCTAATAAGTAATTGAAAAGCCGAAAAGTCGAAAAATCGAGAAATCAAACAATCGAAACATCCAAAAATTGAAAAATTGAAACATCGAGTAATAGAGGAATTGAAAATGCGATTTTTTCTTTATCAGTTTTTAAATTTTATATTTTCAAATTTTTCAATTTTTTCGATTTTTCAATTAGTCGATGTTTTGATTTTCTCATTTCAATTTTTTTTCGATTTTGGATTGCTTCGGTTTCTCAATTTTTCGACTTCTCGATCTTTGATTTTTCGATTTTTTACTTTTCGGATTTTCGGTTTTTCGATTTTCCAATTTTTCGATATTTCGATTTTTCAATTTTTAGATTTTTTAAATTTTAGAGTTTCGATTTTCCGTTTTTCTGCTTTTAAATTTTGGATTTTCAAATTTTTTGAAGCCGATAATCGAATATTCGAAAAAGCGAGTAATCAAAAAATTTAAACATCCAAAAATTGAAAAACTGGAACGTCGAGAAATCCAAAAGTTAAAAATTGAAAAATTGAAAATTTGAAACTAAAAAAAATTGATTTCAGAAATATCGATATAGAAGGCGAAAAATTGAAAAATCGAAAAACTGAAAAATATAAAATTTTGAAAATCAAAAAATTGAAAAACCGAAAAATCAAAAAATGAGAAGTCGAAAAACTGAAAAATCTAACATTAACATAAAAATTAGAAAAATTAAGACAAATATTGAAGAACCGAAAAATCGGAAAATCTGAAACTTAAACAAGTGAAAAACTAAAATATACAAAAATTGAAGACTTGAAAAACTGAAAAATCGAGAAATTGAAATATCAAAAAAAAGCAGAAAAATCAGAAACCGAAAAAGTGAAGTATTGAGAAATCAAAAAATTGAAGAATCTAAAAACTGAAAAATCACAAAATAAAACATCAAAAATTGAGAAATCAAAAAAGCGGAAAATCCAGAATTCGAAAAATTCAAAATTTAAAAATGCGAAAATTTTGAGAATCGGAAAATTGAGGAGTCAAAAAAGTAAAAAATGGATAGAGTAAAAAATTCCAAAACTGAAATGACGAAAAATTCGGAAATCGCAAACTGAAGAACTGAAAAATTGAAAAATCTAATAAGTAATTGAAAAGCCGAAAAGTCGAAAAATCGAAAAATCAAACAATCGAAACATCCAAAATTGAAAAATTGAAACATCGAGTAATAGAGAAATTGAAAAACAAATTTTTTTTCGATTTTTTACTTTTCGGATTTTCGGTTTTTCGATTTTCCAATTTTTAGATGTTTCGATTTTTCAATTTTTCGATTCTTTAAATTTGAAAGTTTCGATTTTCCGTTTTTTCTGTTTTTAAATTTTGGATTTTCAAATTTTTGAAGCGTTTTTGACAATTCGAAAACGAGTAATCAAAAAATCGAACATCCAAAAATTGAAAAACTGAAACGTCGAGAGATCCAAAAGTTAAAAATTGAAAAACTGAAAATTTGAATCTAAAAAAAAAATTATTTCAAAAATATCGATATAGAAGGCGAAAAATTGAAAAATCGAAAAACTGAAAAGTAAATAATTTTGAAAAACGAAAAATTGAAAAACCGAAAAATCAAAAACTGAGAAGTCGAAAAACTAAAAAATCTAACATTAACTTTAAAATTAGAACAATTAAACAAATAATGAAGAATTGAAAAATCTGAAAATCTGAAATTTAAACAAGTGGAAAATCAAAATATAGAAAAATTGAAAAATCGAGAAACTGAAATATCAAAAAATCGAAAAAGCAGAAAATCCAGAAACCGAAAAAGTGAAAATTCGAGAAATCGAAAAGTCGAAATATCGAAAAATTGGAAAATCGAAAAATTGAAGAGTCTAAAAACTGAAAAATCACAAAATCAAAGCATCAAAAATTGAAAAATCAAAAAACTGGAAAATCGGGAAATCGAAAAATTCAAAAATTTAAAAACCGAAAATTTTAAAAATTGGAAAATTGAGGACTCAAAAATGAAAAAATGGATAAAGTAAAAAATTCAAAAGCTGAAATGACGAAAAACTAAGAAATCGAAAAATGAGGAACTGAAAAATCGAAAAATCTAAAATTTAAAAAAGTAAAAAACTAAAATATAAAAAAATTGAAGACTTGAAAAATTAAAAATCGATAAATTGAAAAATCCAAAAACTGAAAAAGCAGAAAATTCAGAAACTGAAAAAGTGGAAAATTGGGAAAATGAACGTCAATATATCGAAAAATTGGAAAATCGAAAAATTGAATAACCTAAAAACTAAAAAATCACTAAACTAAAACATCAAAAAATTAAGAATTCTAAAAATTGGAAAGTCAAAAACCAGAAAATCTAGAAATCGAAAAATAATTAAAAATTTTAAAAATCGAAATCTTAAAAATTGGAACATTGAAGAGTCAAAAAACTAAAATATGGATAAAAAAAAAATGCCAAAACTGAAATGGCGAAAAATTGGGAAATCGAAAAACTGGAGAACTGAAAAATGGAAAAATCTAAAATTTAAAAAAGTGAAAAACTAAAATATAAAAAAAATTGAAGACTTGAAAAATTGAAAAATCGATAAATTGAAATATCAAACAATTGAAAAAACAGAAAATTCAGAAACCGAAAAAGTGGAAAATTGAGAAAATGGAAAGTAAAAAAATTGGAAAATCGAAAAGTTCAAGAATTTAAAAACTGAAAAATCACAAAACTAAATAAAAAAATTAAGAAATCTAAACATTGGTAAATCAAAAAACCGGAAAATCGAGAAATCGAAAAATTCAAACTTTAAAAAATCGAAAACTTTAAAAATTGGAAAATTGAAGAGTCAAAAAAGTAAAAAATGGATAAAGTAAAAAATTCCAAAACTGAAATGACGAAAATTACGGAAATCGAAAAACTGAAGAACTGAAAAATCGAAAAATCTAAAATTTGAAAAAGTGAAAAATTAAAATATAGAAAAATTGAAGACTTGAAAAATTGAAAAATCGATAAATTGAAATATCAAAAAATCGAAAAAGCAGAAAATTCAGAAACCGAAAAGGTGAAAAATTGAGAAATCGAAAAGTCGAAACATCGAAAAATTGAAAAATCACAAAACTAAATCAAAAAATTGAGAAATCGAAAAATTGGAACATCAAAAAACCGGAAAATCGGGAAATTGAAAAATACAAAATTTTAAAAATCGAAAATTTTAAAAATTGGAAAATTGGGGAGTCAAAAAACTAAAAAATTGATAAAGTGAAAAATTCAAAAACTGAAATGACGAAAAACTGAGAAATCGAAAAACTGAAGAACTGAAAAATCGAAAAATCTAAAATTTAAAACAGTGAAAAATTAAAATATAGAAAAATTTATGATTTGAAAAATTGAAAAATCGATAAATTGAAATATCAAAAAATCGAAAAAGCGGAAAATTTAAAAACCGAAAAAGTGAAAAATTGAGAAAATGAAAAGTCGAAAAATTGAAGAATCTAAAAACTGAAAAATCACAAAACTAAATCCAAAATTGAGAAATCTAAACATTGGAAAATCATAAAACCGGAAAATCGAGAAATCGAATAAATCAAACTTGAAAAAATCGAAAATTTTAAAAATTGAAAAATTGAGGATTCAAAAAACTAAAAAATGGATAAAGTACAAAATTCCAAAACAAAAATGACGAAAAATTGGGAAATCGAAAAATTCTAGAATCAAAAATTGAAAAATCACAAAACTAAAACATCAAAAATTGAGAAATCTAAAAATTGGAACATCAAAAAACCGATAAATCGGGAAATCGAAAAATTCAAAACTTTAAAAATTCAAAATCTTAAAAATTGGAAAATTGAGGAGTCAAAAAACTAAAAAATTGATAAAGCAAAAAATTCAAAAACTCAAATGACGAAAAATTGAGAAATCAAAAAATGAAGAATTGAAAAATCGAAAAATCTAAAATTTAAAAAAGTGAAAAACTAAAATATAGAAAAATTTAAGACTTGAAAAATTGAAAAATCGATAAATTGAAATATCAAAAGATCAAAAAATCGGAAAATTCAGAAACCGAAAAAGTGGAAAATTGAGAAATCGAAAAGTCGGAATACCGAAAAACTGTAAAATCGAAAAATTGAACAATCTAAAAACTGAAAAATCACAAAATTAATTCAAAAAATTGAGAAACCTAAACATTGGAAAATCAAAAACCGGAAAATCGAGAAATCGAAAAATTCAAACTTTATAAAATCGAAAATTTTTAAAATTGAAAAATTGAGGATCCAAAAAACTAAAAAATGGATAAAGTAGAAAATTCTAAAACAAAAATGATGAAAAATTGGGAAATGGAAAAACTGAAAAACTGAAAAATCGAAAAATAGATTGTAGATTTTCAAATTTTTCAATTTTTTTTTAATGTTTCATACTTCGATTTTTCGATTTTCAGTTGTTCGATATTTCAATTTTTCGACTTTTGAATTTTTCGGTTTCTTGACATCTTTGTTTTTCGATTTTTTAAATTTTAAAATTTTTCAATTTCTCGATTTTTCCAGTTTTGGATTTTTCAAGTTTTGGATAATTTTTTTCTCAGCGTTAATATCACACAATGTATCGAAAATAAACACAAAAATTTGTCACTAAAAACATTTAAAAATCCATACAAAGTAGAAGACAATGTTTCCAAAACATAAAAATAACTACATTTTCCCGAAAAAAATCCATGGATTATTTCTCAGCTAAAGAAAAAAATAGTTGCACATCAAATTCGAGTGAAATATGTGATATTATATTTTCAAATAACACCATCTAAATATGTACCAAAAATGTTCACTTATTCGTTGTAAAATCAGCCCAAACGGCTATTTCAGTTCAGACCGGTGTCGGTGTCGGTGTCGGTGTCGAACTCGACATCCTATTCCGGCGCGCGTCGTATACGTGTACAAAAAAAAGAGGAAAATGTTGTGTAATAATTAATTAGCCTTGCTTTTATGTGGATTGTAAATCTAGTTAGATAAGACAGTAGTTATCTAGGAAACGAAAGAATATAATAAATAAGACAAATTTTGAAAATAAAGACTTTTTGGAAACCTATGACTTTCAATATAAAACACAACACTACAATCACTGCAAACAGAACACTTAATCATATTGTTGACTGCACGACATCTTGACTACTCTATACATTACTATTATTATAGTGCAGTTTAAATTTTATTGTGCTAACCTATTAATTTGCATAGCTGACCCTACTGGTACGCTCGCAAAAAATCTGCCCCGGAATCAAATTACAGATCTCGCACTAAGCCAACAGCAGGAGTCTCATAATGTTGAATGCAAATTTGATGGTTTGCTGGTCGGGCGTACGGTGAAGTGGATAACCCATTCATGCAAATGACTGTACCAAATAGTGCCGAATCCATTTAATTTAATGGGTCAAGCATAATCGCGTGTGCATTTCCTACAATAATTGATAACAATCGCAGCAATTCGACGCAACGCCAACGTCACAACAGGTTTGCGCGAAATTTTGTATATTTATTTTGCAAAACGCACGGGCACTTAACGTGATTTACCGCATAGAAATGAGAGCTACAGTGAAAGACATTGTACATCAAAAACAAGCTGATGGCTGGTCATAATCATTTCCGCTTAGAAAACCCCTGGATCCATCTTTATCGCTGTTTTTGCTCGGACTGGTGGGTTTAGCTCAGATCCGGTTAATTTTCTCAAGCGAAGGGCGAAAAAGTTGGGTTTAATTAAAGTTCGAATATTGCTGGTGGTATTCATTTTGTAAAGTAGTGGAGTTATTTCGGTGCGGCTTAAGTAAGAAATTGGGGGATTATTGAGGGTGATTTTTTATGTGTGTGAAGCGCCGACTGTGCGGGATTTTATTATTCACGTCCATTGACCTTAGATAAATTGTTTAAGTGCTAAATTACGTTAACATTTCTAGGAAGCTATTTTGAAGCCGTTAGTGTCTCGTTGGATGGTAATCTGATTGAGCAAGATTTGACGTGGTTATGAGTGATCGGAGTGCTTTATGGGGCGTTGCAGCTGAAGGATGTTGATTTAAGTAAGAAATATTGCAATTAGATTGCGTAAATTGCGACAGGAGGCAAAAGTTACAGTAAAATGAGCATTCTTGGCATCCCATCGCAGTTTTTTTTTGTTTTAATATAATTTTTCGGAATTTATTCCCTTCCAAAAGCTTGATGACGTCATCTCAAAACTCATTTAATTGTGTTTGGTCAAAGATGGCAATGGAATTTTCCCGCCTTGTTGAAAACAACTTACGTAGTTGAAAACAATAGGTCCAAAGAATTTATGCAGTACTTCCCTCATATTCTGAACGGTGACCTGATGCTTGTCAAGTCAGATTCCTTTGGTGATAATTTTTATCAAATTAACTGATTCTTATTTTTTTTTAGCAAATTAGAAAAAAATCTACGTATAAAGTAATTACAAAAAGATGATACAATATTTTTTTAAATTTTAGGTGTTATTAAAACTAACTTGCAAAAAAAGAACGCTTAGATTGAGAGCGCAGCGAGCACGTTACGGTTTTATTAAATTAAATGCACTGCTGTCCCTGAGAATCTGAATTATTAACAAAAAAATTGAGAATGAAAAATCGGAAAATCCAAAAATCGAAAATTTGAAAAATTTTGAAATCGATAAACCGAAAAGAAAAAAAAATGAAAATTTGAATATGGAAAATTCGAAAAACTGGAATATTAAAAAATAGAGAAATCAAAAAATCGAGAAGTAAAAAAAATTAAAATTGCAATATCGAAAAATCGAAAAACAGAAATTCAAAAATTAGAAAAATCGAAAATTCTAAAATCGAAAATAGAAAAATGAAAAATTTTCAAAAAGTGTAAAAATCCAAAAATCAAGAATGAAAAACTGAAAAATCGAAAGTAAAAAAATGGAAAATTCGAATATTGAAAAATTCAAAATTTTAAAGAATGGGAAAACTGAAAATCGAAATTTCGAAGAACAAATATGGAAAAAGTCGAAAAATTGAAAATCGAAAATCGAGGAAGAAAATTTGGAATTGCAATATCGAAAAATCGAAGAATGCAGATTCCAAAAATACAAAAATCGAAAATTGATGAATCAAATATGCGAAAAAATTTAAAATTCGGAAAATTCAAAAATCGAAAATCGAAAAATTGAAAAATTAAAAAATCTTCAGAAATCGAGAAATCGAAAAGTTGCAAAATCTGAAGAATGAAAAGAGGAAGTGGAAAGATTTAAAATTCGGGTACAGAAAAATGAAAATTGAGAATTTAAAAAATCGAAAGGTAAAAAAATTTTAAAATTCGAAAAACTGATGCATAAAAAACCGAAAACTCCAAAAATTGAGAAATCGAAATGGAAAAATGAAAAATTGAAAGTTAAATCATTAAAATTCAAATACCCAAATGAGGATGGTCGAAAAATCAAAAATCTGAATAATCAAAATTAAAAAAATAAAAAAACAAAAATAAAAAATAAAAATTTAAAAACCTAAAATTCAAAAAATTGGAATACCGAAAAATGGAAAATTCAAAACAAATCCAAAATCGAAAAGTCAAAATCGAGAAATTTATAAAGCGAAAAGAAATAGAAATTCAAAAAAAGAAAAATCGTAAATAGAAAAGTCGAAAGTCGAAAAATCTAAAAATCGGAAACTGAAATATCAAATTCGAAAAATCAAACACCAAAAATAGAAAAATGAAAAATTTTCCAAAAAGTGTAAAAATCCAAAAATGAAGAATGAAAAAACCGAAAAATCGAAAAGTAAAAAAAATCGAAAATTCGAATATGAAAAATCGAAAAGTACAAAATCCAAAGAATGGAAAAACTGAAAATCGAAATTTCGAAGAACCAAATATGGAAAAAGTCGAAGATTGAAAAACCAAAATCGAGGAATCTATAAAGCGAAAAGAAAAATTGGAAATTGAAACATTCGAAAAATCGAGAATGCAGATTCGAAAAATAGAAAAATCGAAAATTCGATGAATGAAATACGCGAAAAATTAAATTCGGAAAATTCAAAAATCGAAAATCGAAAAATTGAAAAAATAAAAAAATCTTCTAGAAAGTCGAGAAATCGAAAAGTTGCAAACTGAATAAGGAAAATACGGAAATTGGAAATTGAATTGAAAATTCGGATACAGAAAAATCGAAAACTTGAGAATTTAAAAATCGAAAGGTAAAAAATTTAAATGAAAACTGAAGCATGAAAAATTGAAAAATGAAAAGTAAAAAAACTGAAAACTCCAATATGAAAATTCGAAAATCGAGAAATCGAAAATGGAAAATGAAAAATCGAAAAATTTAAAATTCAAAATCGGAATATCGAAAAAGCAAAAATTTCGGAATCGAACGTCTAAAAATTGATAAATCGGGAAAATGAAAATGGAATAAGAAGATTGAAAATCGGATAACGAAAAATCCAAATTTAAAAATCCAAACGAGAGGAATTCAAAAAATCGAGAGGTAAAAAAAATAAAAATGAAAACACTGAAGAATGGAAAAACTGAAAAATTGAAAAGTTAAACCATAAAATTCAAATACCATAGATAGGAAATGTCCAAAAGTCGAAAATACGAAAAATCAAAATTAAAAAAATTAAAAAACAAAAATCAAAATGAAAAATAAAAAAATCGAAAAACTAAAATTCGAAAAATCGGAATACCGAAAAAAGAAAATTCCAAAAATCCAAAATCGAAAAACTGAAAATTCCAAAATCAAATTCGATAAACTGAAAATTCAAAAATCGAAAATTGAAAAATCGAAAAAGAGAAATTTATAAACGATAAGAAATGAAATTCAAAAAATAGAAAAAACGAAAATTCTAAAATCTAAAAATCTGAAAACTGAAATATCAAAACTTCGAAAATGAAAACCGAATAGAAAAATGAAAATATTTTCCAAAAAGTGTAAAAATCAAAAATCAAGAATGAAAAAACTGAAAAATCGAGGAGTAAAAAAAATTAAAAAAGAAAAACCTGATAATGGAAAAAACTGAAAAATCGAAAAGTTAAACCATAAAATTCAAATACCCAAAGATAGGAATGTCGAAAAATTGAAAATTCGAAAACCAAAATTAAAAAAATAAAAAACACCAAAAATAGAAAAATAAAACAATCCAAAAACCTAAAATTCGAAAAATCGGAATATCGAAAAATGGAAAATTCCAAAAATCGAAAATCGAAAACTGTAAATTCAAAAAATCGAAAATTGAAAAATCGAAAATCGAAAAATTTATAAGCGAAAAGAAATACGAAATTCAAAAAATAGAAAAAACGAAAATTCTAAAATATAAAAAACCGGAAAACTGAAATATCAAAACTTCGAAAAATGAAAAACCGGAATAGAAAAATGAAAAATTTTCCAAAAAGTGTAAAAATCCAAAAATCAAGAATGAAAAAGCTGAGAAATCGAAAAAAGTAAAAAAAAATCGAAAATTCGAATACTGAAAAATCGAAATAATAAAAAAATTGGAAGTCATCAAGAAATCGTAAAACCGAAAATAAGCAAATATTAAAATTGTTCAAATGGACAAATCGAAAGATTCAAACGACAAATGGAAAAATTTAAAAATAGAAAATTCGAAAACGAAAAAAATTAAAAAATTATAAACTCGAGAAATGAAATAGAAACATTGAAAATTCCAAAAATCGAAAATTCGAAAAAAATAGAAAAATCTCCCAGAAAAGAAAAAACGGAAATAAAGTGGATTGAAAATTCGGATATCAAAAAAATCGACAAAGAATTCAAAAAGTAGAAGTAAAAAATCTAAAAATCGAAAAAACTGAAAAATCGGAAAATAAAAGACTGAAGACTCAAATGTAGAAAAATCGGAAATTCAAAAACTGAGACATCGAAAATGGAAAAATTAAAAAAACTGAAAAATATAAATTACAAAAAATTAAAAATAATAACTGGAAAAAGGAAAAAATGGGAAGTAAATAGATTGAAAATCGTATGTCGAAAATCCAAAATTCGGAAAATCGAAAACTCGGGAAATTAAAAAATCGAAAAGCAAAAAAAAAACGAAAAACCTCAAGAACGGAAAAACTGAAAAATCAAAAAGTTAAAAAATTAAAATTCAAATACTGAAAAACTGAAAAATTGGAAAATCGAAAAGTAAAAAAATTTAAGTCTAAAACCTAAACATAGAAAATCGAAAATTCGGAAACCGAAAAATAGGAAAATTGAAAAATCGAATTTCGAAAAATTGGAATACCGAAAAATGGAAAATTCTAATAATCAAAAAATGGAAAAAAATTGAAAAATCTTCCGAAAAGTCGAAATATTGAAAAATTGAAAAATTAGGAAGACGAAAAATCGGAAACTAAAAAGATTCAAAGTTTGGATATCGGAATATCAAAAACATGAGAAATCGAAAACTCGATAAATTAGAAAATCGAAACGTAGAAAAAAAAATAAAATAAAAAACTGAAAAATGGGAAAACTGAAAATCTAATTGTGAAATAAATAAAAAAATTGAAAATTCGGATATCGAAAAATCGAAAACTCTAAAATCAGAAACCGAAAATTCGAAAAATCGGAAAATCGAAAAATCAAGAAATAAAACAATTGAAGTCTAAAATCTGAAGAATGAAAAAATTGAATAATGGAAAATCGGTAAATTCGAATGCTCATAGCGAAAAGAAGAAAATGGAGATTGGAAAAATAGAAAAATCGAAAATTCGATTAATTAAGTATTCGAGAAATTGAAAATTCGGAAAACTGACAATCAAAATTTCCAAAAATCGAACATTAGAAAAAGTGAGAAAATAAAAAAGTCTACCAGAAGGTCGAAAATCGAAGAGTTGCAAAATTAGAAAAATGAAAAAACGCAAGGAAAAAAATAAAAAAATTGAAAAGTAAAAAAGATTAAAACTCCAATATCGAAAAATCGGAAATTTGAAAATTGAGAAATCGAAAATGGAAAAATGGAAAAAAGGAAAATTTAAAATTCAAAAATTTCAAAAATCGAAAATTAAAAAATTCAAAAATCGGAACAAACGAAAAATCGGGAAGTAAAAAGTTTGAAAAACCAGATATCGAAAAATCCAAAATTCAAAAAAACGAAAACTCGAGAAATTAAAAATCGAGAAGTAAAAAAAAATTAAA
This sequence comes from Zophobas atratus, assembly GCA_022388445.1. Taxonomy (NCBI): domain Eukaryota; kingdom Metazoa; phylum Arthropoda; class Insecta; order Coleoptera; family Tenebrionidae; genus Zophobas; species Zophobas atratus. Next base: position 56,863,874 of record CM039442.1, read on the forward strand.
ATAGAAAACTTGGAAAATCCAGAAGTTAAACAATTTAAGTCTAAAAGCTAAAAAATATAAAATCTAAAATTCGGCGAAAAATAGGAAAGTCGAAAAATCGATATTAGAAAAATGGAAAAACCAAAAATCGAAAAACTTAAAATTCGAAAAATCGGAACAGCGAAAAATGGAAAATACCAAAAATGGAAAATCGATAAATTGAAAAAAATAAAAAAATCATCCGAAAACTCGAAAAATAAAAAAAAATGAAAAATCGGGTAAACGAAAAATGGGAGAGTAAAAAGATTGATAGTTTGAAAAGCGATATATCGAAAACTGGATAAATTAAATAATCGAAAATTAAAAACATTTAAAAATTAAAAATCTAAAGAATGGAAAAACTGAAAATCGAAAAACGAAAATTTTAAAAATTAAAATTTTAATCTGAAGAATGGAAAAATTAAAAAAACGAGAATTCGAAAAAACCAAAAATCCAAAAAATCGAAGATTGAAAAATCGAGAATCGAGGAATCTATAAAGCGAAAAGAAAAACTGCAAATTCAAATATCGAAAAATCGAAAAATGCAGATTCGAAAAATAGAAATCGAAAAGTGGCAAAATCGGAAAAATGAGATTACGGAAAGTAAATAGATTGAAAATTCGGATATAGAAAAATCGAAAACTTGAGAAATCAAAAAATCGAAACGTAAAAAATAAAAAAATCGAAAAACTGAAAACTCCAGTATCGAAAAATCGGAAAACCGGAAATTCGAAAATCGAGAAATCGAAAATGAAAAAAAAAATCGAAAAATTTAAAATTAAAAAAAATCGAAATATCGAAAAAGCGAAAATTTCGAACATCGAAAGTCAAAGAAAGAAAATGATAAATCAGAAAAATGAAAAATCGGGAAGTAAAAAGATTGTAAAATCGGATATTGAAAAATTCAAAATTTAAAAAATTGAAAACTCGAGACATTCAAAAATCGAGAGGTAAAAAAGAATAAAAAAATAGAAAACCTGAAAAATAGAAAAACTGAAACATCGAAAAGTTAAACCATTAAAATTCGAACACCGAAAAAACTGAGTTTGAGAAAAATCGAAAATCAAAAAATCAAAAAGTCAAAAAATTTTAGTCTAAAATCTGAAGAATATAAAATCGAAAAATCGGAAACCAAAAAATATGAAAGTCGAAAAATTAATAATTCCAAAAATCGAAAATCGAAAAAATGAAAAAATAAAAAAATCATGCGTAAACGCGAAAAATGAAAAAATTGAAAAATCGGCTAAACGACAAATCGGGAAGTAAAAAGATTGATAGTTTGAAAATCGATATATCGTAAACTGAAAACTCCAATATTGAAAATCCGAAAATCGAGAATTCGAAAATGGAAAAATAAAAAAAATTGAAAAATTTAAAATTAAAAAATCGAAAATCGTAGATGAAAATTTTCAAAATTAAAAAATTGAAAAATAGGAGAAACGAAAATCAGGAAGAGAAACATTGAAAAATCGGATATCGAAAAATCCAGAATTCAAAAAATCCAAAACCCGAGAAATTAAAAAATCGAGAGGTAAAAAAAAATCAAAATGAAAACCTGATGAATGCAAAAACTGAAAAATCGAAAAGTTAATCCATTAAAATTCGAATACCGACAGATACAGATCGGAATGTCGAAAAAAAAGAAAATTAGAAAAAAAACAAAAATAGAAAAATCAGAAGAATAGAAAAATTCAAAAATCAACAATCGAAAATCGAGAATTCTATAAAGCGAAAAGAAAAATTGATAGTTCCAATATCAAAAAATCGAAAAATGGAAATTCGTAAAATAGAAAAATCAAAAATGGAAAAATGAAAAAATCGAAAAATTTAAAATAAAAAAAATCAGAATATCAAACAGCGAAAAACCAAAAGTTCAAAAAAATCGAAAATTGAAAAATCGAGAATCGAGGAATCTATAAAGCGGAAGAAAAATTGGAAATTCCACTATGGAAAAATCGAAAAAGGCAGATTCGAAAAATAGAAAAATCGAAAATTCGATAGATCAAACATTAAAAAAAATGAAAATTTTACAGAAAGTCGAGAAATTGAAAAGTTGCAAAATCGGAAAAAGAAAAAACGGAAAGTAAATAGATTGAAAATTTGGATGTAGAAAAATCGAAAACTTGAGAAATTTAAAACATCGAAACGTAAAAAAATTTAGTAATCGAAAAAACTGAAGAATGAAAAAATTGGAAAGCAAAAAAAACTGAAAACTCCAATATCGAAAATTCGAAAATCGAGAAATCGAAAATGGAAAATGAAAAAATCAGAATTTCGAAAAAGCGAAAATTTTTTGAAAAATCAAAAATTTGAAAAAACGGAAAATGGAAAATTCAAACCTCGAGAAATTAAAAAATCGATAGTAAAAAAACTAAAAATGAAAAGCCTGAAGATTGGAAAAACTGAAAAACCGAAAAGTTAATTTTTAAATTCGAATACTGACAGATGGGACTGTCGAAAAATGGAAAATTCGAAAAATCAAAATTAGAAAAATCTAAGAATGGAAAAATTGAACAATCGAAAATTCGAAACCAAAAATCGAAAATCGAGAATTCTATAAAGCGAAGAAAAATTGATAATTTCAATATCAAAAATCGAAAATGAAAATTCGATAATCGAAAAACACAATTCCAAAATTCGAAATCAAAATTCAAACTTACAAGTCCTATTTAAATATATGGTGTTTCGCAGGGAGCTGGTGCTTGTTTTTCTACAATATTAACGATCTACCGAAATATACATCATTTCATGATTCTTCTGAAGTAGACTTATAGTAAGCAAACAAATTTTTACATTCTTGCTGTCGTTACAGTAGAAAAAAGCTACAACATGATTCTCCAGCAATCAGTTAAGCTTAAAGGAAATCAAATCTTAAAAGATTAAAGAGATCTAATACCAGCGTTGACTCGTACGGTCAATTTGTTAAATATTTAGTTATTTTATAGAAGCTGATTTATCTTGGAATAAACATGGTGATTAGGTGGCAAAAACAGTAGCAGAAACACATATTTTCTTAGAAATTCATCCAATAATATATCTTCAAATATTTTTAAAACAACATATTTTGTCTGATCCTGCGTCAAATTTATTAATATTCTCCCAACTAACCACAAAACGTTCTTATATTACTTAAAATGTTCAAAAAATTGTTGTCAAATTTTCATCGTGCTTGTTTTACCCTGCCGAATGTCAGTTACACCCATCTGTTCAGGATCCCACGGTTTATTTTTTCTTTTCATATAATTTACTACAGATACTCGTAGTGACTGAAGTGTTTGAATTATTTGGCTGTTTCCTTTTACCTTCATGTCCCAGTTATTTTTTGACTAGTTGGCGCGTTCTTTGTTCCCAAATCAGCTTGTTTGAAGTTCGTTATTTTCGCTTTTCCGCCACTTTTCTGTTACAAAAAAAAAAAAACGTAAAAAATAATTAGAAGAAGAACTGCTGCGGGTGAACCACGCTGCCACATTATCCCCAATAAAATTTTATAAGCCGAAAACACAAACGAAAGGCTTTTAGTGTACAGTTATTTAATTTTCTCAAATCGGTGGTTTGCCGAAGTTAAAGCGTCTTGTAGAAACCGCTTAAAATATGCAAATTAAATGGCGGCTAAATATAGAAACTTCAACCACTCCAGAAATATTTTGGAATGAATAAAAGCCTCGTTATCAGATTAAAATTTTGCAATTCATGGTAAGCCGAAGAGGTCCCGAATATTTATATAGCTTTGATCCTGTTTGTGGGGAGAACTTACGGAAATGCAAATGCGCCAAATTTAATTGAAATTTTCACTAGTCTTGAGAAGTTTTCTTTAAAAATTAATAAATCGCATCGAATAAATTCGCTTCGTCGTTCAGCAAGAGAAATTAAATAAATTTATTTCCGCGCGTTCCAAAAATAGCCCACGCAATTTAGAGAAAAAAGCACGGAACTTAACAAATCTAGATCATTAGTGATGGATCTATTCAAACGCGTTGCGAAGATTACAGGGGTGAAATTCCTGAACTTAGTCTTGGTGGAAGGAATGATGGATTGAGCTTGCCAGTCAGCGAGAGCTTAATATAGAAAATGGACTAACTATTCTTATATCTGGAATAGCGACATAATAATCGATGGTCTGCGTAATTAAGCTGATAATTGCTTTCGTCTGCCGCACCCACAAGAAGGCTTGCTTTATGAACTAGTTAAAGGAATGCAAATATGGGTTTCAGTGGCGACCGGAAGCCACGCAACCCGGAAATTTGTCTATCTGATACTTAGTTAAGTCTGAAGTGAACTTTCAAACAAATAGCGACCTCGTTTTTCATTACAAGTAGATGTTTAGTTTTTTTTTGTAGTAAAATTTCCATACTATTAAACTAAGTTTGGAACTTGCATCGGAAAATCCAGTCTAGGTCCTTTTTTAATCACAGTTCCATTAGCAACGTGATAAATGAAGTCCACCCGTCGTCGCTACAACGTGGCTTGAACTCAAACATTACCAAAGAGTGCACTCTAAATACAAACAAGAAAGTACGGCTCTACGATTTAAATTAAAAGTTTTTATAAAAAGTTGAAGAGTGGGATGATGATTAATAACAATTTTTTGTTAGAGGCAATGTCATCTCTACTTGTAATAGCTCGCTTAAAAGAGGAATTAGTTTAAAACACGTCAACGTCACCCATATTACATCAACATTGTCGTATAAATAATCCGAGAAAAATTCAATTTACGATGAAATGAGGAGAAAACTGGGAGACTGCTGTCAACGTAACTTTAATAAAAAGCTAAAAAATTATTTACGATGAGTCATCTAACTTTTCCTTCTTAAAGGGCAAACAAAAGGGGAATTAGTCTCCGAGTGAGGGTCTCATTACGAGAGAAAAACTTTAGTGGTGGTTGTAAGATAAAGTTATTTTTTACATAGATTAAACATTCATAAATATATAAAGTTGGCAGTTCGATCTTTCAGTTTTTTAGTTTCCTCAATTTACAGTTTTTTGATCTTGAAACTTTTCGAGTATCGGGTTTATCAACATTTTAATTTTTCGCTTCAGTTTTTCTGTTCGGAATTTCCTTATTTTAATTTTTCATTTCTTCAGATTTTTGATTTGGTAATGTCTCAATTTTCAGTTGTTCGAATTTTCAATTTTTTTTGTCGTTTTTCGAATTTCTCAGGCTCTTAATATTCATTTTTCATTTCTTCAATTTTTCGATTTTTCCACTTTTGAAAGTTTCGATTTTTCAGCTTTTTGTCTCTCCAATTTGTAATTTTTTGATCTTGCAGTTTTTGGCTTTTTTTATTTGGAATTTTCTTATTTTAGTTTTCTTTTCTTCAGTGTTTTTTCATTTCTCGATTTTCGATTATTCGATTTTTCACTTTTACAAATTTTGGATCTGTCAGTTCATTGTTTTTTTTTGTTTCAATTTGAAATTTTCTGATCTTGCAATTGTTCAACATTTCGGTTTTTCTATTTGGAATTTTCCCATTTTAATTCTTCATTTTCTGTGTTTTGATTTTTTAGTTTCTCGATTTCAATTTTTGACTATTCAGTTTTTCAGATTTTAGATTTTTTGAGTTATTATATTTTCGGTTTTTCGAACTGCGATTTCACAAATTTTTAGTTTTCAGTTTTCATTCTTTAATTTTTGGACATCAATCTTGCAACTTTTACATAATTTTTAGTTTTCTACTTTCATTTTGCAATTTTTCGAGTTTTCACTTTTCAAAATAGTTAATTTTTCCAATTTTCAACTTTCGAAAAATCTAAACTTCCAGTCTTTTATTTCTTCAATTTGTAATTTTTTGATCTCGCAATTTTTCGGATTTTCAGTTTATGCAAATTTCAAATTTTCAGCTCAATTTTTCTATTTGAAATTTTCCCATTTTAATTTTTTATTTTCTCAGTGTTTTGATTTTAAGTTTCTTGATTTTAAGTTATTCGAATTTTAAATTTTTCAAATTTTATCTCTTATTGTTTTTCGAATTTTTTGATTTGAAATTTCTCAAGTTCTTAATTTGTATTTTTCATTTCTTCAAATTTTCGACTTTTCAATTTTCGAAAGTTTGCATTTTTCAGTTTTTTATTTCTTCAATTTGCAATTTTTTGATCTTGCAGTTTTTCGTTTTTTCAGTTTATCAACATTTCAATTTTTCACTTCAGTTTTTCTATTTGGAATTTTCCTATTTTAATTTTACTTTTCTTTAATTCTTAGATTTTTCCTTTCCCGGTTTTCGATTATTCGATTTTTTCAATTTCTCAAGTTTTTGATCTTCATTTTTTATTCCTTTAATTTTTGGGTTTCAATCTTTCAACTTTTAAAATCATCGATTTTCCGACTTTCGAAAGTTTCGATTTTTGAATTTTGTTTCAATTTGCAATTTTTTGAGGTTGCAATTTTTCAACCTTTCAGTTTTTCTATTTGGAATTTTTCCATTTTAATTCTTCATTTTCTCAGTGTTCTGATTTTTTGGTTTCTCGATTTTCAATTTTTCAGATTTTAGATTTTTCAGTTTATTATTTTTTCAATTTTTGGATATGCGATTTCACAAGTTTTTAATGTTCTTTTTCATTCTTTAGTTTATGGATATCAATCTTTCAACTTTTACTTAATTATTCGATTTTTTCAATTTCTCAAGTTTTTAATTTTCGTTTTTTATTTCTTCAATTTTTGGGTTTCAATCTTTCAACTTTTAAAATCTTCGATTTTCCGACTTTCGAAAGTTTCGATTTTTCCATTTTGTTTCAATCTGGAAATTTTTAAGGTTGCAATTTTTCAAAATTTTAGTTTTTCTGTTTGGAATTTTTCCATTTTAATTCTTCATTTTCTCAGTGTTCTGATTTTTTGGTTTCTCGATTTTCAGTTTTTCAGATTTTAGATTTTTCGGTTTATTATTTTTTTAATTTTCCGATATGCGATTTCACAAATTTTTAATTGTCATTTTTCATTCTTTAGTTTTTGGATACCAATCTTCCAACTTTTACTTAATTTTTACTTTTAATTTTTTTTTCAATTTTTCGACTTTCATTTTTGACTTTTTTCAAATTTGCGATTTGTCAGTTGATTGTTCTTTCAATTTCTAAAGTTTTTAATTTTCATTTTTCGTCTCTTCAATTTTTGGGTTTCAATCTTTCAACTTTTAAAATCTTCGATTTTTCAACTTTCGAAAGATTCGATTTTTCAATTTTGTTTCAATTTTTAATTTCCATTTCCCATTTCTTCCATTTTTGGATTTCAATTGTTGAAATTTTGGATTTTTTTCTTTTCGTTTTTGTCAATTTTCGACTTTCATTTTGCAATGTCGCGAGTCCCAAACTTTTCTTTTTCAACTTTTGAAAGTTTAGATTTTTTCGTTTTTTGTTTCACTTTGCAATTTTTTGATATTTTAATTTTTCAACATTTCAGTTTTTCTATTTGAAATTTTTCCATTTTAATTCTTCATTTGACTTCATTCATTTTTGGATCTTTATTGTTTATTTATTATTATTAATATTTTTTTTTGTTTTAATTGTAACAACATACCTTATTATTTTTTTTTCCTTTATTACTACTATTATTATTAAGTTCGCATATATTTGTATTTTTGTTCCCATAAGGACGTTAAATGTCTGTGGAAAATAAACTACCATTATTATTATTATTATTATTATTAATCATTTCTCAAAGTTTCGATTTTTTAGTTTCTCGATTTGCAATTTTTCGACTTTTCAATTTTTCTGAATTTTTGGATTTTTCGTTCATTTTTTTTTCAATTTTTTGATCTGCGATTTCACAGGTTTTTTAATTTCATTTTTCATTTTTTAGTTTTTGGATATCAATCTTTCAACTTTTACTGAATTTTTAGTTTTCATTCTTTTAATTTTTTTCGCCTTTCATTTTGCAATTGTTGAGTTTTCATTTTTCAAAATTTTTAATTTTTCCAATTTTCAACTTTCGAAGATCGAAACTTCCAGTCTTTTATTTCTTCAATTTGTAATTTTTTGATCTTGCAAATTATGAGCTTCCAATTTTTCATTTCAGTTTTTCTATTTGGGATTTTCCCATTCTATCTTTTATTTTTTCAGTTTTTTGGATTTTTTTAGTTTCTTGTTTTTCAATTTTTCAATTTTTCGATTTGCTATTTCTCAAGTTCTTAATTTCCATTTTCCATTTCTTCAATTTTTAGATTTCAATCGTTCAGATTTTAGATGTTTTTACTTTTCAAGTTATTTTCGAATTTCAACTTTCATTTTGCAATGTTTCCAGAATCAAATTTTTCGATTTTTCAACTTTCGAAAGTTTAGATCTTCCAGGTTTTTCTTTCAGTTTGCAATTTTTTAATCTTGCTATTTTTCGGGTTTCCAATTTTTCTACATTTCAGTTTTTGCCGCAATTTTTCTGTGTGGAATTTTCCAATTTTAATTTTTCATTTTCCCGTTTCTTTATTGTAAATTACTCTTTTTGCAATATTTGGATCTACCATTTCAAAAGTTTCTAATTTTCATTCTTTATTTTCAATTTTTTTATTTTTCGCCTTCCAGATTTGGTTTCAGTACCTACGTAATCTTTTGATCTTGCACTTTTTCGGTTTTTCAATTCATCAATATTTGAATAATTTACTTCAATTTTTGCAATTTCGCATTTTTTATTTTCGTTTTTCATTTCTTCAATTTGTCGATTTTTGCGACTTTCGAAAGTTTCTATCTTTAAATTTTTTGTTTCTTCAATTTGCAGTTTTTCGGGTTTTCCACTTTTCAGCATTTCAATCTTCCTCTTTGGAATGTTCGTATTTTAATTTTTTTCGTTTTTTCGATTTTCTCAATTTTTAAAATTTTAGATCTTTTTGTAACGTTTGTTCAATTTTTTTTTCAAGTTTTTAATTTTTTTCATTTTCCATTTCTTCAATTTTTGGATTTCATTCTTTGAACTTTCTTCTTTTCGTTTTCTTCAATTTTGCGACTTTCACTTTGGAATTTTACCAGTTTTAGATTTTTAAATTTCAATTTTTGATTTTTCAACTTTCAAAAGTTTAGATCTTTCAGTTTTTTAGTTTCGTCAATTTGAAACTTTTTGATTTTGCAATTTTTCGCGTTTTCGATTTGTCAACATTTCAATTTTCGCTTCAGTTTTTCTGTTTGGAATTTTTCTATTTTAATTTTTCATATACATATATTCACGTTTTTGAATTGTTAGTTTCTCGATTTTCAGTTATTCGACTTTTCATTACTTCAAATTTTAGGTCTTTCTTATCGTTTTTTCAATTTTTTAATTCGTAATTTTTCAAGTTCTTAACTTTCATTTTTATTTTTTTTTATTATTTTATTTGGAATTTTCCTATTCTAATTTTTCTTTTTTTTTGTCTGTTGATTTTTCTTTTTTCAATTTTTCGATTTTTTAATTTTTCGAATTTTGTATTTGTCAGTTCATTATGGTTCCAATTTTTCAAGTTCTTAATTTTCATTTTTACTTCTTCAATTTTCGTTTCTTCACTTCTTCGACTTTCATTGTGCGATGTTTCGATTTTAAAATTCTTCGATTTCCCAAATTTCGAAAGTTTGGAAGTTTTTGTTTCAATTTACAATTTTTCAATATTTCAGTTTTATATCTGCAATTTTTCCATTTTAATTTTTCATTTTCTCGGTGTTTTAAGTTTTTAGTTACTTGATTTTCAATTTTTCGACGTTTCAAATTTTCAGATTTTACATTTTTTCAATTTTTAGATTTACAATTTCACAAGTTGTTAATTTTCATGTTTTTTCTTTAGTTTTTGGATTTTAATCTTTGACCTTTTAGATATTTTTTTTCCCGTTTTCATTTTGCAATTTTTCGAGTTTTCAATTTTCAAAATTTGTCATTTTTCCGTCTTTCAACTTTGTAAAGTTTCGATTCAGTCTTTTATGTCGTGAATTTGAAAATTTTTGATGTTGTAATTTATCGGGTTTTCATTTCAATTTCTCCATTTGGAATTTTTCCATTTTACTTGTTTTCAGTTTTTTGATTTTTTGGTTTTTCGGTTTTCAAATTTTAGATGTTTTTAATTACCATTTTCCATTTTTTTCAACTTTTAAATCATTCAGCTATTAATTTTTTTTTCTTTTCGTTTATTTCAATTTTCAGTTTCGAGTGCCAGATTTTTCAATTTTTCAACTTTCACAAGTTTAGATCATTCAGTTTTTTGTTTCCACTTTCAAATTTTTTATCTTGCAATTTTTCGGGTTTTCAATTTTTCAACATTTCAATTTCTCTCTTTGGAATTTTCCTATTTTAATTTTTATTTTTTTCATTCTTTTTGGTTTTTCGATTTTCAATTACTCGATTTCTCAATTTTTTAAATTTTAGATCTTTTTGTATTATTTTTTAAATTTTTTGCTCTAGTTTTTAATTTTCGTTTCTCATTTCTTCAATTTTTGGATTTCAATCTTTCAACTTTTAGATCCTTATTTTCTTTCCGTTTTTGTAAAGTTTTCGATTTGGATTCCTCGAGTTCTTCATTTTAATTTTTGATTTCTTTAATTTTCGGATTTCAGTCTTTCAACTTTTAAATACTACTTACTTTTCGTTCTCTTCACTTTTCGAAAATTTCGATCTTTCTATTTAAATTTTTTTGATGGTGCAATTTTTCGGGTTTTCAGGTTATCAACATTTCATTACTTCGCTTCAGTTTTTCTATTTGTAATTTTCCTGTTTTAATTTTTCTTTTTTAGTGTGTTCATTTTTCGTTTCCCGATTTTCAATTATTCGTTTTTTGACTTTTTCAAATTTTCGATCTGGCAGTTCATTGTTTTTTCAATTTCTTAAGTTCTTCATTTTCATTTTTCAATTCTTCGATTTTCCATCTTTCGGAAGTTTCAATTTCTGTTTTTTGTTTTAATTTGCAATTTTTTGATCTTGCAATTTTTCAAAATTTCCATTTTGTGTGGAATTTTCCCATTTTAATTTTTCGACTGTTCAATTTTTCGATTTGCAATTTTACAAGTTTTAATTTTCATTTCTTCAATTTTTGGATTTCAAAATTTCAATTTTTAAATACTTTTTACTTTTCGTTTTTCTATTTTTCGACTTTTATTTTAGAATTTTAACAATATTCAATTTTTCGATTTTTCAACTTTCGAAAGTTTCTATCTTTTAAGTTTTTTGTTCTTTCAATTTGCGATTTTTTGATTTACACTTTCTCGGATTTTTTTTGGCTTCTATTTTACCATTTAGAATTTCCCAATTTTAATTTTTTGGTTTTTCAGTTTTGATTTTTAGTTTCTCGATTTTCTAATTTTAAATCTATCAGTTTGTTGTGTTCTCAATTTTTCGATTTGCAGTTTATCAAGGCCTCAATTTTCATTTTTCAATTTTTCGAAAAAATCACAAGTTTTTAATTTTCATTTCTCATTCTTATGTTTTTGGATTTCAATATTTCAACTTTTAGTTGATTTTTATTTTCGGTTCTTTACAATTTTTCGACTTTCATATTTCAATTTTCAAATTTTTTTATTTTTCCATCTTTCAACTTTCGAAAGTATATAGTCAGTCACGTGGTAGTTTAACGTCGTGTTAAAAATTTAATTGCAATTAAATATTTAATTGAGCTTCTGTAAAACCCATCTAAATAAACGAAGAGAAGAATTAATCGCCAATAAAATTTATTGATCTTCAAATTTAGTTGATTTTTAAACACTATTTACAATTTTTTCAACAAGTTCGTCGATTTTTTGAATTTGAAAAAAATATCAAAAATTCCAAAAGTTGTAATATTTTTGTATTTATAAATTTGGAAATGTTGATTTTGCAAACTTTTTTTACAAATATTTACTTCCTTATATGGATGAAACTTTTTCCATTTTTTTATGACGAAATATGTTTTACTTGTTGCTAAAAAAATGAAACAAAAACTTTGTGAAAAAACATTGACCTCATTTGTTTTATTCTTAGGTTACTCAGATTATTTATCAGTATACATTGTTAGCTAACCTTTTATACTATTGTGCAAGAAACTTTATCTTATCTTATACAATAAAAAAATTAATGCCGAAACCCGGGATTGAACCGGGGACCTTTAGATCTTCAGTCTAACGCTCTCCCAACTGAGCTATTTCGGCTGATGATACTACAACCATTCAAATAAAAAGCGACAAACAAACGTTTCCTCTCACAATAAATCACACCTGAATTGGAACGAGATTTTACAATTTTTTGATCTTGTAATTTTTCAGGTTTTCAATTTATCTACATTTCAATTTTTGGCTTTATTTTCTCTATTTTTAGAACTTTTAGTTATCCAATTTTTTAATTTTGCATTTTTTCAAGTTTTCGTTTTTTCAACATTTCAATTTTTCGCTTCCATTTTCTATCTCAAATTTTCCAATTTGTCGGTTTTTTGGTCGTAAAATTTCCCGATTTCAACTTTTCGATTTGCAATTTCCAAAGTTTTTAATTTTCATTTTTCATTTATTTAGTAATTTAATTTTTGATTATTGTTGTTTATATCTGGCTCGTTTTTCTTATTACCAATATTTAGTAATCCTAAACACACTTTAATAAAATAGTGGTGCAAACGTGAACAGTGAACGCTCACTAAACCTCGAACGACGCTTTGTTAAAAATTCATTTTTCAGGATTTATTCCCGTCGATCGCTCTTCGTCTATCCATTACATTTTTATTACCCGGGTTTTCACAAAATCCCGTTAAATGGGTTGTCGCCAAATTTCATTGTTTCTAGATTTGTAATATTTCATCCTCTTGGTGTTTGTCGAATAAATCTGAACCCCGAGCCTTCCACAAATATCACCAGAAAAATATTCTCCACTAGTAAAACATCGAAAACTAAGCCACAAGATCAGCTTTATTAACCCCACATTGCACTCTGCAAGATTAAATTTCAAATTTAAATGTTGCTTTTGACGGCTCTCCCTTCATTACATTTTTCACGCTTTTAAATAATTAACTTGAAATTTGAATAATGCGTTCCACCTCGAAACCACTACAAGTACACTCCGAATATTATTTCTCCCAACATGATTGTTTTTTTTATCGCCGCCGAATTCCTGAATTATTCCCCTGCAGTTTGTTGAACCGCACAATTCGGGACAAAACCATTTGGCGGAATGTTTCATCCTGGAAACGAAACACACGCTAGTGCGCTGCCGAAATTGCGCTTTAAGTGACCCCGTAAATTTTTCAGGGTTTTGTTTAGCTGCTGATAATATTTTTGCCCTTTATGGAATTTAATTAAGTAGGATCTCAATTTTCTTGATTGCGAGCGTGGAGATAATCTCCGAAAGTTTCAACAAGTTATGTACAAGGGGATGCGATATTTTCGGAATAAATTGATACGGGAAGGGCGCCAGACATAGTTAGTTGAGAACACAGGCGCTGTTAAAACTGTCAGCGTGGTTGTTGGCACCCGGTTTGCGTTCTCAGAAAATTTTTAACAATAATAATAATAGTGATTTATTCATCCAACAGACAAATTGTCTATAAAAATATAATAAACAAGGGTGGACCCAAATTGGAACCCTTGAATAACCCCACTATTACAGAAAAATTCCGGCGACTGATATCCGCTATATTCACCGTATTGATAATAATTGATTTCTTAAGCAATACTACATAATCCGATTTTTTTTTTGAAATATTTGATCAGACATGATCCTTTCGTTGACCGTACCTGATGTTTGTGTTTTTTGTGTTTTCAGCTGTTCAATTCCTATTCAAAGTTTCTTGTTTTCTACTATAAGTTCATTGATAATAATTTTTTTTTTTGACTTACCGCCGCTGATAAGTGTTTAATGTCAAAGTCAAACTTTTCAAAGTATAAAATTACAAAGACAATCATCTTACTTTCTTCTGTATATTCTGCAAATTTACTAGAGGCTATTTTATACATATTTTATTGTTTGTTGTGCTTTTGTTTGTTTGGAATTAGCCTCGGATTAAGCCAAACCTAGAATATATATTGAAACTTGTAATTTAGAGCAATTTTTAAAAAACTTTATCTAAATTTTGGAATTTTGATCGTAATAATTTTTTTCGATCGCTTAGCGTATCCATCTAACGATGATCTTGCTGTGCAAAGTGAAAAAAGTACTGCCTAATATTCTAATAATAATTTAGCCCTAAAACACCAGGGAAAACTAGCGGAATCACCCGAATCTCCGCAAATTACCTATGCTTCTACATGTCAAGATAAATCCTGTTCATAAACAGTCGTTTTATTAAGGTACTATTTTATTAAATTAACATTAAAACGATGGAAATAACTCATTACTTTTTCGTCCTTATTATCCTTTTTCGTCCTCTTTCGTCCTTTTTCGTCCTTTTTCGTCCTTTTCGTCCTTTTTTGTCCTTTTCGTCCTTATTCGTCCTTTTAGCCCTTTATTCGTTCTTAGTACTTTTTCGTCTTTTTCGTCCTTTTTCGTCCTTTTTCGTCCTTATTATGCCCTTTCGTCATTTGCGCGCTCTTCCATCCGTTTTCGTCCTTTTTATGCTTTTTCGTCGTTTTTATGCTTTTTCGTCCTTTTTCGTCCTATTTCGTTCTTTTTCGTCCTTTCTCGTCCTTTTTCGTCCTTATTCGTCCTTTGTCGTTCTTTTCGTTCTTTTCGTCCTTGTCATGTTTTTTCGTCCCTATTCGTCCTTTGTTGTACTTTTCGTTATTTCCGTCCTTTTTGTGTTTTTTCGTCCCTTTTCGTCCTTTTTTGTCCTTTTCGTCCTTTTTCGTCCTTTCAGTCCTTTTTTCGTTCTTAGTATTTTTCGTCCTTTTCGTCCTTTTTCGTCCTTATTATGCCCTTTCGTCATTTGCACGCTCTTCATCCTTTTTCGTTCTCTTCATCATTTTTCGTCGTTTTTATGCTTTTTCGTCCTTTTTCGTCCTATTTCGTTCTTTTTCGTCCTTTCTCGTCCTTTCTCGTCCTTTTTCGTCCTTTTACTGCGTTTTTCGTCCTAAGTATCCTTTTTCGTTCTTTTGGTCCTTTTTCGTCCTTATTATGCCCTTTCGTCTGTTTCGTCCTCATCGTCCATTCTCATCGTCCATTCTCATCGTTTTTATGCTTTTTCGTCCTTATTATCCTGTGTCGTTCTTTTTTGTTCTTTTCGTCCTTATAGTCCTTTTTTCGTCATTAGTATCCTTTTTCGTCCTTTTCGTCCTCATTATGCCCTTTCGCCTTTTTCGTCCTCTTTATGCTTTTCGTCCTTTTCCGTTATTTTTCGTCCTGTTTCGTCCTTTTTCGTCCTTTCTCGTCCTTTTTCATCCTTATTCGTCCTTTGTCGTCCTTTTCGTTCTTTTCGTCCTTCTTATGTTTTTTCGTCCTCTTTCGTCCTTTTTATCCTTTTCGTCCTTTTACTGCTTTTTTCGTCCTTAGTATCCTTTTTCGTTCTTTTCGTCCTTTTTCGTCCTTATTATGCCCTTTCGTCTTTTTCGTCCTCTTCGTCCTTTTTCGTCGTTTTTATGCTTTTTCGTCCTATTTCCTTCTTTTTCGTGCTTTTTCCTTTTAGTTTTTTTCGCCCCTTTCGTCCTTTTCGCCCTCTTCGTCTTTTTTCGTCCTTGTTCGTCCTTATTTGTCCTTTTTTGTCATTTTCGTCCTTTTTCGTCCTGTTAGTCCTTTTTTCGTTCTTAGTATACCTTTTCGTCCTTTTCGTAGTTTTTCGTCCTTATTATGCCCTTTCGTTTTTTGCGCACTCTTCATCCTTTTTCGTCCTTTTTATTTTTTCGTCATTTTTCGTCTTTATGCACTTCGTCTTTTTCCGTCGTTTTTCATCCTGATTCGACCTTTGTCATCCTTTTCGTTCTTTTCGTCCTTTTTATGCTTTTTCGTCCTTTCTCTTCCTTTTTCGTCCTTATTCGTCCTGTGTCTTTCTTTTCGTTCTTTTCGACCTTTTCATGTTTTTCGTCCTTTGTTGTCCTTTTCGTCCTTATTCGTCCTTTTAGTCCTTTTTTCGTTCTTAGTATTTTTCGTCCTTTTCGTCCTTTTTCGTCCTTATCATGCCCTTTCGTCTTTTGCGCGCTCTTCATCCTTTTTCGTCCTGTTTATGCTTTTCCGTCCTTTTTCGTCCTCTTTATGTTTATCGTCTTGTTCCGTCGTTTTTCGTCCTGTTTCGTCTTTGTCATGTTTTTTCGTCCTTGTTCATCCTTTTATTGCTTTTTTCGTCCTTAGTATCCTTTTTCGTTCTTTTGGTCCTTTTTCGTCGTTATTATGCTGTTTCGTCTTTTTCGTCCTCTTCGTCCTTTTTCGTCCTGTTTCGTTCTTTTTCGTCCTTTCTCGCCCTTTTTCGTCCTTTGACGTCCTTTCCGTTCTTTTCGCACCTTTTCGTCCTTTTCGCTCTCTTCGTCCTTTTTCGTCCTTTTTATGCTTTTTCGTCATTTTTCGTCCTCATTCGTCCTTTGTCGTCCTTTTTCGTTCATTTAGTCCTTTTTTCGTCCTTAGTATCCTTTTTCGTCCTTTTCGTCCTTATTATGCCCTTTCGTCCTTTTCGTCTAAATTATGCCCCTTCGTCCTTTTCGTCTTATTATCCTCTTTCGTTTTTTTTGTCCTTTTCGTCCTTCTCGTCCTTCTTCGTCCTTATGCTTTTTCGTCCTTCTTTGTCCTTTTTCGTCCGTTTTTGTCTTTTACGTCCTTTTCGTTCTTTTCGTCCTTCTCGTCCTTTTTCGTCCTTATGGTCCTTTTTTCGTCATTAGTATCCTTTTTCGTTCTTTTCGTCCTCATTATGCCCTTTCGTCCTTTCCGTCCTTTTTCGTCCTTATTATCCTTTTTCATCCTTTACCGTCCTTTTTTGTCCTTTTCGTCCTTTTAGTCTTTTTTTCATCCTGTTTCGTCCTTTTTCGTCCTCTTTATGCTTTTCGTCCTATTCCGTCGTTTTTCGTCCTGTTTCGTCCTTTGTCGTCCTTTTCGTTCTTTTCGTCCTATTGATGCTTTTTCGTCCTTTCTCGTCCTTTTTCGTCCTTATTCGTCCTTTGTCGTCCTTTTCGTTCTTTTCGTCCTTTTCATGTTTTTTCGTCCTCTTTCGTCCTTTTTTATCCTTTTCGTTCTTTTACTGCTTTTTTCGTCCTTAGTATCCCTTTTCGTTCTTTTCGTCCTTTTTCGTCCTTGTTATGCCCTTTCGTCTTTTTCGTCCTCTTCGCCCTTTTTCGTCGTTTTTATGCTTTTTCGTCCTTTTTCATCCTATTTCGTCCTTTTTCGTCCTTATTCGTCCTTTGACGTCCTTTTCGTTCTTTTTCGCCCTTTTCGTCCTTTTCGCATTCTTTGTCCTTTTTCGTCCTTGTTCGTCCTTTTTCGTCCTTTTTTGTCCTTTTCGTACTTTTTCGTCCTTATTATGCCCTTTCGTCTTTTGCGCGCTCTTCATCCTTTTTCGTCCTTTTCATGCTTCTTCGTCCTTTTTCGTCCTCTTTATGCATTTCGTCTTTTTCCGTCGTTTTTTGTCCTGTTTCGTCCTTTGTCGGCCTTTTCGTTCTATTCGTCCTTTTTATGTTTTTTCGTCCTTTTTCGTCCTTTTTCGTCATTTTAGTCCTTTTTTTCGTTCTTAGTATATTTTTTCGTCCTTTTCGTCCTTAATCCTTTTTTTACTGCTTTTTTCGTCCTTTTTGTTCTTTTCGCCCTCTTCGTCCTTTTTCGTCCTTTTTATGCTTTTTCGTCCTTTTTCGTCCTTTTTCGTCCTTATTCGTCATTTGTCGTTCTCTTTCGTCCTTTTAGTCCTTTTTTCGTCCGATTTCGTCCTTTTTCGTCCTGTTTATGCTTTTCGTCCTTATCCGTCGTTTTTCGTCCTGTTTCGTCCTTTGTCGTCCTTCATTTGTACAACACCCGAAACAAAGAAAATTTAGTTCCCAATTCAAATCGTTTGAAGAGGGTACAAACTGGCACAAGATACTTCGCTGTGAAATTTTTTAATGTGTTACCCGAAGAATTTCGTAATAAGCCTATTAATATATTTAAAAAAAAACTCAAAACTTTTCTTATTATGAATTGTTTTTATAGTTTTCAGGATTATCTTCGGTGTAAAAATTTTAATAGTTTATTGATTTAATTTAATGTGTTTGACTTGTGTAAAACTCTATTTGTAGTTTTGAACACCAATAAAGTATTGATTGATTGATTGATTGACTCTTTATGCTTTTCGTCTTTTTCCGTCGTTTTTCGTCCTGTTTCGTTCTTTGTCGTCCTTTTCGTTCTTTTCGTCCTATTTATGCTTTCTCGTCCTTTCTCGTCCTTTTTCGTCCTTATTCGTCCTTTGTCGTTCTTTTCGTTCTTTTCGTCCTTGTCATGTTTTTTCGTCCTTTTTCGTCCCTTTTTATCCTTTTCGTCCTTTTTGGTACCTTTTTATCCTTTTCGTCCTTTTTCGTCTTGTTACTGCTTTTTTCGTCGTTAGTATCCTTTTTCGTTCTTTTGGTCCTTTTTCGTCCTTATTATGCCCTTCCGTCTTTTTCGTCCTCTTCGTCCTTTTTCGTCGTTTTTATGCTTTTTCGTCCTTGCTCGTCGTTTTTGTCCTTATTCGTCCTTTGTCGTTTTTTTCGTTCTTTTCGTCTTTGTTATGTTTTTTCATCTTTTTTCGTCCTTTTACTGCTTTTTTCGTCCTTAGTAGCCTTTTTCGTTCTTTCGGTTCTTTTTCGTCCTTCTTATGCCTTTTCATCCTTTTTTGTCCTTCGTCCTTTTTCGCCCTTTTTTGCCCTTTTCGTTCTTTTAGTCCTTTTTTCGTCCTTAGTATCCTTTTTCGTACTTTATGTCCTTTTTCGTCCTTATTATGCCCTTTCGTCCTTTTCGTCCTTTTCGTCCTTTGCGTCCTTTTTCGTCCTTTTTATGCTTTTCGTCCTTTTTCGACCTTTTCGTTCTTTTCATCCTGCTGGTCCTTTTTCGTTATTTTAGTCCTTTTTTCGTCCTTAGTATCCTTTTTCGTCCTTTTGGTCCTTATTATACCCTTTCGTCCTTTTTTGTCCTTATTATCCTTTTTCGTCCTTATGGTTCTTTTTTGTCTTTTTTCGTCCTTTTCGTCTTTTTACGTCCTTTCGTCCTTTTTCGTCCATCTTCGTCCTTTTCGTCTTTTTCGTCCTTATTATTATTTATTATTATGATTGTATTTTTTATATTTTGTTCTGTAATTAGGGAAACCTGTGGGATAATAAACTCTTTTTTATAATTATGATTATTCTTTTTCGTCCTTTCTCGTAATTTTCGTCCTTTTTTCGTTCTTAGTATCCTTTTTCGTCCTTTTTCGTCCGTTTCTTCCGTGTCGTCCTTTCCGTCCTTTTTTCGTCCTCTTCGCCTTTTCGTCCTTTTTCGTCCTTATTATCCTTTTTGGTGCTATTTCGTACTTTTTCCTACTTTTCGTCGTTTGCGTCCTTTTGGTCCTTTTTGTCCATTTTCGTCGTTTTTCGTCCGTTTCTTCCGTGTCGTCCTTTCCGTCCTTTTTTCGTCCTTATTATCCTTTTTCGTCCTTTTGGTCCTTTTTCGTTCTTTTTCGTCCTTTTCGCTTTTTCGTCCTTTTTCGTCCTTATTATCCTTTTTGGTGCTATTTCATCCTTTTTCCTCCTTTTCGTCGTTTGCGTCCTTTTCGTTCTTTTTGTCCTTTTCGTCCTTTTTCGTCCTTTTTCGTCCTTTTTCGTCCTTTTCGTCCTTTTCGTCCTATTCAATGTTGGCAACCTATTGCCCATTAGAATTTGTAGTTTCATCTACTGCTATCCAAATATCGTGAACCCCAATATCTCTTCTAAATCTATTAATCACCTATACAAGTACATGCTGGTTTCCCGGCTTGAAACCGTGTTAATTGAGTTTTTGGGCTCAACGTTTCGCACAATTTCGTAGGTGGCATCTTCAGAAGCAGGGCTAAGAATCTCTTTTTGAAAGGTGTCGCCTCTGGTACGATTGACATACTGAGATACCGTACTCTTTACCCTTATTCTTAACCCTGCTCCTGAAGATGCCACTTACGAAAGTGTGCGAAACGGAAAACGATCATGTATTGATTCCGACCGTAGAAGCCTCCAAAATTATTACCTCTACAAGTACAATGTAAAATAACTGTCTAAATAAATAAAATAGTAAAAATTAGGATGTTCCCAATCTTAAGTTTCTATTACGTCATCGTAAACTGAGAACAAGTAATTATTTCGCAAAGTTAATTCCTCAGGAATGTTATTTTTGCAGTTTCTCTCCAAAAATACGCGGCAGTAAAAATTTTTCTTATGGTTTTTACTATGAAATGAGGAAATTAAACTTTGCCTAGTACCTTTAGCAAGATTTGTTTTTGGCAACAAGCTCCACTCCTCGGTTCACGACGAATAAAAAGTAACCACAATTGAGATGAGGGCGGGTGGGCGGGGTTTGTATTTTGCCATTTTTTCCAAATTGTACGTAGTTTTCTTTTCATGATAAGAAACTGAAAATATGTGTTAAATTTATGATTTTAAACACTTTTTCATTTCTTGTCTTGTTGTGAAAAAAAGACTATACGATTATACATATTAAAAAAAAAGCAAAACGTAAACACTTACAAATTTAAGGTAGCGAAGTGGAACGCCCTGTTTCATCTCCCCAAGTCTGTCCTTTCCACCAAAGGACTATTCCCTTTTTGTTAATATAGAAGTATTTAATATCGACGCCGTCCCCGTGCCTTTCGACCAAAGTGAGCAAAAAAACAGCGCAAATTCGAACAAGTCACTGCCACTTTTGTTCCTTGATATCCGCCTTTGTGCGGTGGTACAATGGAATTATTTTCTACGACCGTCCTTTGATGTCGCGTTTTTGCTAGACTGTAACGCAAAAATTACACTAATAATTTAAAAGCCGGCTGCAGTCGCTGTAGATTGTTCAGGCGACGTTTTTTTACCAACTTCATCAGTTCACAGACTGTTTAAATTGTTTCATAAATTTTAATACATTACCTGCAATA
Organism: Zophobas atratus; assembly: GCA_022388445.1. Lineage (NCBI taxonomy): Eukaryota > Metazoa > Arthropoda > Insecta > Coleoptera > Tenebrionidae > Zophobas > Zophobas atratus. The sequence goes on from CM039442.1 coordinate 56,884,721, forward strand.
ACTCGCTAAAAGTTGGCGGAATTTATCGCCCACACAGCGCATTTTACTCTCTGACATGCCTAATACTGTGAAGATTTACATTTAATTGCGGGATAGCTACGTATTCAAACAAAATTACTCGAGGAAGATTTCGTCATGCAGGAGTGTTAAGTCTGGTGGAAGTGTCTTAAAGCGGTTTATTGTATCGGATACGGTTAGGAAGAAGAATGGTATTATTATTTCGGGCTTAACTAGAACCGCAAGGACACGGAAGGCAACAAGGACGAAAATCGGAGACTGTCAACGTTTCAAAGTTAAATTGCAACAATTTTGTTTTTTTTTTTTTTTCGAAAAACGTAGATGTTTAGGGTAAAAATTCGACACGGATTCATAAACTACAAGTACAGGAGTATGTTATTCTATAAAATTTAAGTTACATTATTTTGTTGTTGTGAATTTTGTAAATCTATTAGTCTATTATTGCAATTTTTACCAAGTATAATAGGTACTTTGAGGTGCTATTGTTCCCTTTTATTAGAGAAGTTCCATTGTTAGATAAGCAAAAATCGATAGTGAACTTCCTTTGAACTCTATTAAATAACATTCTCAGCTTAGAGAAACCGTTAACACTATGTGTTTTTTTTTCAGGAATGTCGAGAATGTTGCACTCCCGAACATCCACGAAATCCCCCTGCGCTGGCTAGATCTCTGCGATGAAGACCCGCTGACCCGACGCACTCTAGACTAGACCATGGAATACAGCAACCAAACCGAAAATGATAGCTTCGTCAACTGCCAGTTACTCCACCCTTCCAGCCCGCTCGCCTCCGTGTATTTCCAGAGCGCCGTTTATTCCATGTACGCTGTCATATTTGTGGTGGCGCTAATCGGCAACAGCTTCGTGTGCTACATGGTTCTGTCATCACCGCGAATGCGAACTGTAACAAACTACTTTATAATGAATCTGGCAATCGGCGATATGTTGATCACCATCCTGTGCGTTCCCTTCACTTCCGTGTCGCTTCTCAAGCAGTACTGGCCCTTCGGCAGCGTGCTGTGTCCTGTCGTCAACTACTCGCAGGTAGGGGGTGTGTTGTGCCATAAATATTTATTAAATTTTATAAAATAATATATTCGTGTACTTGTGGTCTATGAATCCGCTTTGATTTTTTATTATGATTACGTTACAAAACGCGATTTTTCTGACTTTTTAATTTTTTTAATCAAAAAAACGAAAAAATTGCATTATTGTAAAACTGAACAATTAAAAATTAAAAATGAAAATGTATAAAATGAAATTGGAAACCAAAAAGTTGGAAAATAGAAGAAACGAGGAATTGAAAAATCGTTGAAATCGAAGAAATGAATGCGGATATGAGAAAATGTATTTTGTAAAATTTCGAAAATTTCGTTGAAAATTGGTGGAACATTGGTGGTATTTTGCATATTTTCGTGTACTTCAAAGGACGATTCTGGAAAAACCAATGGAGTTATCGAAGAAATGAATGCGGATATGACTTCTACGGCCCGAGATCTACAAGAAAATGTATTTAGTGAAATTTCGAAAATTTTGTCGAAAATTGGTCGAAAATTGGTGGAATTTTGCATATTTTTGTATAATTAATGGGACGATTCTGGAAAAACCAATGGAGCTATCGAAGAAATGAAAACGGTTATTACTTCTACAGCGCGAAATCTATAAGAAAATGTATTTAGTAAAATTTCGAAAATTTTGTTGAAAATTGGAGGGAGATTGGTAGTATTTTGCATATTTTCCTGTATTTCAAAGGACGATTCTGGAAAAAACAAAGAAGTTATCGAAGAAATGAATCTGGATATCACTTCTGCGGCTCGAAATCTGCAGGAAAATGTATTTAGTGAAATTTCCAAAATTTCGTTGAAATTTGGTGGAAAATTGGTGGTTTTTGGCATATTTTCGTGTACTTCAAAGGACGATTCCGCAAAAATCAATGGAGTTATCGAAGAAATGAATGCGGATATGACTTCTGCGGCCCGAAATCTACAAGAAAATGTACTTAGTGAAATTTCGAAAATTTCGTTGAAAATTGTTGGAAAATTGGTGGTATTTTGCATATTTTCGCGTATTTCAAAGAACGATTCTGGAAAAACCAATGGAGCTATCGAAGAAATGAAAGTGGAAATGACTTCTGCGGCCCGAAATCTACAAGAAAATGGATTTAGTGAAATTTCTAAAATTTTGTTGAAAATTGGTCGAAAATTGGCGGTATTTTGCATATTTTCGTGTATTTCAAAGGACGATTCTGGAAAAACCAATGGAGTTATCGAAGAAATGAGGCTGGATGTAATTTCTAGAGGTCAAAATCTACAAGAAAATGTATTTAGTGAAATTTCGAAAATTTCGTTGAAATTTGGTCGAAAATTGGTGGTATTTTGCAAATTTTTGTATAATTCAAAGCACGATCCTGGGAGAATAATTGAATTTATCGAAGAAATGAAAGTTGATATGACTTCTGCGGCCTGAAATCTACAAGAAAATGTATTTAGTGAAATTTCGAAAATTTTGTTGAAAATTGGTTGAAAATTGGTGGTATTTTGCATATTTTCGTGTATTTCAAAGAACGATTCTGGAAAAACCAATAGTGTTATCGAAGAAATGAATGCGGATATGACTTCTGCGGCCCGAAATCTACAAGAAAATGTATTTAGTGAAATTTCGAAAACTTTGTTGAAAATTGGTGGAAAATTGGTGGTATTTTGCATATTTTCGTGTTTTTCAAAGCACGATTCTGGAAAAAACCAATGGAGTTATCGAAGAAATGATTGCGGATATGATTTCTGCGGCCCGAAATCTACAAGAAAATGTGTTTAGTGAAATTTCGAAAATTTTGTTGAAAATTGGTCGAAAATTGGTGGTATTTTGCATATTTCCATGTATTTCAAAGGACAATTCTGGAAAAACCAATGGAGTTATCAAAGAAATGAAAGCGGATATGACTTCTGCAGATCGCAATCGACAAGAAAATATATTTAGTGAAATTTCGAAAATTTCGTTGAAAATTGGTGGAAAACTGGCGGTATTTTGCATATTTTCGTGTATTTCAAAGGACGATTCCGGAAAAACCAATGGAGTTATCGAAGAAATGAATGCGGATATGACTTCTGGGGTCCGAAATCTACAAGAAAATGTATTTAGTGAAATTTCGAAAATTTCGTTGAAAATTGGTGGAAAATTGGTGGTATTTTACATATTTTCGTGTTCTTCAAGGGACGATTCTGGAAAAACCAATGGAGTTATCGAAGAAATGATTGCGGATATGACTTCTGCGGCCCGAAATCTACAAGAAAGTGAATTTAGTGAAATTTCGAAAATTTCGTTGAAAACTGGTGGAAAATTGGTGGTATTTTGCATATTTTCGTGCATTTTAAAGGACGATTCTGGAAAAACCAATGGAGGTATCGAAGAAATAAAAGCGGATATGACTTCTGCGGCCCGAAATCTACAAGAAAATGTATTTTTTAAAATTTCGAAAATTTCGTTGAAAATTGGTGGAAAATTGGTGGTATTTTACATATTTTCGTGTTCTTCAAAGGACGATTCTGGAAAAACCGATGGAGTTATCGAAGAAATGATTGCGGATATGACTTCTGCGGCCCGAAATCTACAAGAAAATGCATTTAGTGAAATTTCGAAAATTTTGTAAAAAATTGGTGTGAAATTGGTGGTGTTTTGCATATTTTCGTATATTTCAAAGGACGATTCTGGAAAAACCAATAGAGGTATCGAAGAAATGAAAGCGGATATGACTTCTGCGGCCCGAAATCTACAAGAAAGTGAATTTGGTGAAATTTCGAAAATTTCGTTGAAAATTGGTCGAAAATTGGTGGTATTTTGCATATTTTCGTGTATTTCAAAGACGATTCTGGAAAAACCAAAGGAATAATCGAAGAAATGATTGCCGATATGACTTCTGCGGCCCGAAATCTACAAGAAAATGTATTTAGTGAAATTTCGAAAATTACATTGAAAATTGGTGGAAAATTGGTGGTATTTTGCATATTTTCGTATATTTCAAACCACGATTTTGGAAAAACCAAAGGAGTTATCGAAGAAATGAAAGCGGGAGTGACTTCTACGGTCCGAAATCTACAAGAAAATGTATTTATTGAAATTTCGAAAATTTCGTTGAAAATTGGTGGAAAATTGGTGCTATTTTGCGTATTTTCGTATATTTCAAAGCACGATTTTGGAAAAACCAATGGATTTATCGAAGAAATGAAAGCGGATATGACTTCTGCGGCCCGAAATCTACAAGAAAATGTATTTAATGAAATTTCAAAAATTTTGTTGAAAATTGGTCGAAAATTGGTGGCATTTTGCACATTTTCGTGTATTTCAACGACGATTCTGAAAAAACCAATGGACTTATCGCGGAAATGAAAGCGGATATGATTTCTGCGGCCCGAAATCTACAAGAAAATATATTTAATGAAATTTCGAAAATTTTGTTGAAAATTGGTGGAAAATCGGTGTATTTTGCATATTTTCGCGTAATTCAAAGGACGATTCTGAAAAAACCAATGGAGTTATCGAGGAAGTGAAAGCGGCCCGAAATCTACAAGAAAATATATTTAGTGAATTTTCGAAAATTTTGTTGAAAACTGGTCGAAAATTTTTGGTATTTTGCATATTTTCGTGTATTTCAAAGGACGATTCTGGAAAAACCATTCAAGTTATCGAAGAAGTGAAAGCGGATATGACTTCTGCGGCTCGAAATCTACAAGAAAGTGTATTTAGTGGAATTTTGAAAATTTCGTTGAAAATTGGTCGAAAATTGGTGGCATTTTGCACATTTTCGTGTATTTCAAAGGACGACTCTGGAAAACCCAATGGAGTAATCGAAGGAATGAATGCGGATATGATTTCTGCGGCCCGAAATTTACACGAAAATGTATTTAATAAAATTTCGAAAATTTTGTTGAAAATTGATGGAAAATTGGTGGTATTTTGCATATTTTCGTGTACTTCAAAGGACGATTCTAAAAAAACCAATGGAGTTATCGAAGAAGTGAAAGCGGATATGACTTCTGCGGCCCGAAATCTACAAGAAAATGTATTTAATGAAATTTCGAAAATTTTGTTTAAAATTGGTCGAGAATTGGATGTATTTTGCATATTTTCATGTAATTCATGGACGATTCTGGAAAAACCAATGGAGTTATCAAAGAAATGAAAGCGGATATGATTTTTGCGACCCGAAATCTACAAGAAAATGTATTTAATGAAATTTCGAAAATTTCGTTGAAAATTGGTGGCAAATTGGTGGAATTTGGATATTTTCTTGTACTTCAAAAGACAATTCCTGAAAAACCAATGGAGTTATCGAAGAAGTGAAAGCGGATATGACTTCTGAGGCCCGAAATCTACAAGAAAATGTATTTAATGAAATTTCGAAAATTTTGTTGAAAATTGATGGAAAATTGGTGGTATTTTGCATATTTTCGTGTACTTCAAAGGACGATTCTGAAAAAATCAATGGAGTTATCGAGGAAGTGAAAGCGGATATGACTTCTGAGGCCCGAAATCTACAAGAAAATGTATTTAGTGAAATTTCGAAAATTGTGTTGAAAATTGTTGGAAAATTGGTGGTATTTTGGATATTTTCGTGTACTTCAAAGGACGATTCTGAAAAAACCAATGTAGTTATCGAGGAAGTGAAATCGGATATGATTTCTGCGCCCCGAAATCTACAAGAAAATGTATTTAGTGAAATTTCGAAAATTTTGTTGAAAATTGGTCGAAAATTGGCGGTATTTTGCATATTTTCTTGTATTTCAAAGACGATCCTGGAAAAACCAATGGAGTTATCAAAGAAATGAAAGCGGATATGATTTTTGCGACCCGAAATCTACAAGAAAATGTATTTAGTGAAATTTTGAAAATTTCGTTAAAAATTGGTGGCAAATTGGTGGAATTTGGATATTTTCTTGTACTTCAAAGGACAATTCCTGAAAAACCAATGGAGTTATCGAAGAAGTGAAAGCGGATATGACTTCTGAGGCCCGAAATCTACAAGAAAATGTATTTAATGAAATTTCGAAAATTTTGTTGAAAATTGATGGAAAATTGGTGGTATTTTGCATATTTTCGTGTACTTCAAAGGACGATTCTGAAAAAATCAATGGAGTTATCGAGGAAGTGAAAGCGGATATGACTTCTGAGGCCCGAAATCTACAAGAAAATGTATTTAGTGAAATTTCGAAAATTTCGTTGAAAATTGGTCGAAAATTGGTGGTATTTTGCATATTTTCGTGTATTTCAAAGACGATTTTGGAAAAACCGATGGAGTTATGGAAGAAATGACAGCGGAAAAGACTTCTGCGGCCCGAAATCTACAAGAAAATGTATTTAGCGAAATTTCGAAAATTTTGTTGAAAATTGGTGGAAAATTGGTGGTATTTTGCATATTTTCGTATATTTGAAAAGACGATTCTGGAAAAACCAATGGACTTATCAAAGAAATGAAAGCGGATATGATTTTTGCGACCCGAAATCTACAAGAAAATGTATTTAATGAAATTTCGAAAATTTCGTTGAAAATTGATGGAAAATTGGTGGTATTTTGCATATTTTCGTGTACTTCAAAGGACGATTCTGGAAAAAACCAATAGAGTTATCGAAGAAATGAATGAGGATATGACCTCCACGGTCCGAAATCTACAAGAAAATGTATTTATTGAAATTTCGAAAATTTCGTTGAATATTGGTGGAAAATTGGTGCTGTTTTGCGTAATTTCGTATATTTCAAAGCACGATTTTGGAAAAACCAATGGAGTTATCGAAGAAATGAAAGCGGATATGACTTCTGCGGCCCGAAATCTACAAGAAAATGTATTTAGTGAAATTTCGAAAATTTTGTTGAAAATTGGTCGAAAATTGGCGGTATTTTGCATATTTTCTTGTATTTCAAAGACGATTCTGGAAAAACCAATGGACTTATCGCGGAAATGAAAGCGGATATGATTTCTGCGGCCCGAAATCTACAAGAAAATGTATTTAGTGAAATTTTGAAAATTTCGTTGAAAATTGGTCGAAAATTGGTGGCATTTTGCACATTTTCATGTATTTCAAAGGACGATTCTGGAAAACCCAATGGAGTAATCGAAGGAATGAATGCGGATATGATTTCTGCGGCCCGAAATTTACACGAAAATGTATTAAATGAAATTTCGAAAATTTTGTTGAAAATTGGTCGAAAATTGGCGGTATTTTGCATATTTCCTTGTATTTCAAAGACGATTCTGGAAAAACCAATGGACTTATCGCGGAAATGAAAGCGGATATGATTTTTGCGACCCGAAAATTACAAGAAAATGTATTTAATGAAATTTCGAAAATTTTGTTGAAAATTGGTCGAGAATTGGATGTATTTTGCATATTTTTATGTAATTCATGGGACGATTCTGGAAAAACCAATGGAGTTATCAAAGAAATGAAAGCGGATATGATTTTTGCGACCCGAAATCTACAAGAAAATGTATTTAATGAAATTTCGAAAATTTCGTTGAAAATTGGTGGCAAATTGGTGGAATTTGGATATTTTCTTGTACTTCAAAGGACAATTCCTGAAAAACCAATGGAGTTATCGAAGAAGTGAAAGCGGATATGACTTCTGAGGTCCGAAAACTACAAGAAAATGTATTTAGTGAAATTTCGAAAATTTCGTTGAAAATTGGAAAATTGGTGGTATTTTGCATATTTTCGTGTATTTCAAAGGACGATTCTGGAAAAACCAATGGAGTTATCGAAGAAATGAATGAGGATATGACCTCCACGGTCCGAAATCTACAAGAAAATATATTTATTGATATTTCGAAAATTTCGTTGAAAATTGG